>JBAJHW010000002.1:310420261-311010261 GCA_037013535.1 Intellagama lesueurii | reverse complement strand
GTTCCTCAAAACTTAAACGACCCTCCTTTCTCTCCCAACCTTCCTTCCCTGCCTCCTCTCAAAACAGTGTCTCTCCCTCTGCTAGAGCCCCCCCTTTTTATCTAGCTGGCTCCGCCTCCCAAACGCTCCCTATTGGTTCATGCAAATCTTCTGCTGAATATTCATGCCAGTGGTGATCGCTAAAATGCAATTCTGGAATTCCTAGCAGAAACTCCTCTTCCTTCTCTTTCTGGGGGAAAGCCACCTCGAGTCGGAATTAGCCCCCAGGAGAATTCTGCTTGCACTAGGCAGGGCTTGGGAAGGCTGTTCTTCTACGGCCTGGTCTCAGCTCGAAGAGGGTTCCCTAACTGGTGCCCTCCCGATGCTTTGGAGCACGATTCCCATCAGCCCCCCAAAACGGAGGCCCCATGGCCAACGCTGGTGGTGACCATAGCAGTCCAAAACATCTGAAGGGCACCAGCGTGGGCAAGGCTGGCCCAGGAAAAGGCTTCCTTCTCTTTCTGTCACCTTTGCTCTCTGAGGCAGCTGCCCACCTTCCAGGTGAACGGGGCTCCATAGGAAGGCGAGACACGATGAATTCCTCACCGCTGGAAATGTCCTTCCCTAAACGTGTTTATGGAAAAGATGAATTCCCTATTGATATCTGAATTAACAAGGCATCATCCTAAAGAATTAGCATTCCTTGTGAACAAGTTTTCATACTTGCTCCTTCAGTACAAATTGGGCCCAGGATGCCTTTGCTGCTCTCTGTGGGATCTTGTGTTTTTATAGGTTCCCCAAAGAGAGAAGCACAGCATCCTTTCCAAGAAGTATTTAGATGTTCTCTGGGAAGCGTTCTTCTTATCAGAGTTTGCATATCTTGCAGGCAGTGAAAGCCCTCTCAAGGGCAAGGGAAATTTATAAAAGGGAAAAGCGGTCGATTTGGGGGGGGGGGCTAAACCACAGGCAAGGTTTCTGACACACACACAGACCCCTGAGGTGCCAACCACTCCTCTCAGCCCCCTCTTTCTCATCCTCCAGATGGATGAGGACCTCTGCCAGGTCTGTCATGGCTTCCTCAGGGGTCAGGGGAAGCCGTCGTTTTCCCCCAGAGGTTGGATGGCTGCTGCTCTGACGGTTGCTTCTTCCTACAAACAGGAAACACAAGAGCCACTTTTGGGCAGGGACCCAAAGGTCTTCATCCTGGCCTTCCTTGACCTCTTTGAAGGAGGAGGCTTGTCAGCCCCCTTGTTTTCCACCCCCTTCCCTTCCCTTTCCAGCCCTGGAGAAGGTGGAGGCCGCCTTGGGGACCCTCAAAATCCCAAGTCCAGAGGCTGTCATCGGGGGAAGAGCCCAGCTGGGGCCATCACCGCTCGGAGCAGGGTTGTCTTCTCCAGGGAAAACCTTGGGTGGCAGAATTCATCTAGAATGACAGTGAAACGTAGCCTTCTACGGCACATGGCTTCCGCAAAAGCGGCAAACCATTTATTTAAAATATATTTACCCCGCCTTTCTTCTTAAAAGGACCCAATGATGCTGGGTTTCAGCCAATGGCCACGTACAGGTCTGTTATAGCAGACAAAACACAACTATCCACACAACCCATTTGTATTTCGCCACTGGGGTAGTTACCCCCAAAAAACAATGCAATGCAATGAATTGGCCCCAAAAATAGCTTTCATGGTCTTTTTTGATAAACCCTGATGCCAAGAAGCAGAAGTAAAATACCCTGTTAGCAGGTTTCCCTCTTTTTATAAGGAACAGAGAATTCTTAATGGGTTTATGAAATATGTACATTAATTTTTTTTCCTCAGTCACAAACCTTAACCTGACTACTGCTCGAATTCCCAAAGGACTAGAAAATGTCCCTTTCGGAGAAAGGCGGCATCAAATAAATCCCACAACATTTACAATTCAAATCACATGTATCTCATAATTCTGCCTCTTTGCCTCGGCCTGCTGGACAAGGGTCTCTTCAAAATGGGAGAGGCCATGATGCACCGCCTGCCTCCAGGCTGAACGCTGAGAGGTAAAGGTTTCCCATCTGTTGAGGTCCATTCCTAAGGCCTTCAGATCCCGCTTCCCACAGGCCAGGCATTGTCCCTCGGAGCGCAAAGTCCTCCACCGCAGGTGCTGGAAGTGACCTCAGGGCCTGTGGTTGGACTGGGAGAATTCCAGCTCCGGGAGCCCAGGATTTCGCTTACGAGATCATTGTTGCAGGATTTATTTATTTTTATTAATCTGTAGAAAATACAATGCTCTTTATTCTAGTATAAAATGCCCGAGTCGTTTCGGCTTATCAGCCTTCTTCAAGGGCTAGATAACATCCTCTAGATAACTGAGTTTCAGACAATTATTTCTTGTAAAAAATGTTTCAAAGCATAGATTTCCAAAAAAAAACATTTAAGACAACAGAAAAAATTATTACCACCCTAGAATCCTAACATACAAACTCTCTGCTTCAAAAGCCCCACATATCACTCTAGCTGCATGTACAGGAAAATAACAATAACGATTAAATATCTTTAAGTACTTCTTCCAAAAACAGTGGGTGCCCGATGCCTTTTTACCCTGCCTGGGAATTATTTCCAAATTCCTCCCTCCCCTCCATGTCTACTTTTGGCAGAATATTTCCAAATTCATCATTTAAAAAAAGAGAAAAGAAAGAGAAGCCTCTTTTGTTGGCGATGCCCCCTCAAGATTGTAATCGGAGGTGGGGGAGGAGGCCCAACCCACTCTGAAAGCCAGCCGGCAGAGGATTAATAAGGGTCAGACACAGATGTGATTTCACAGGTCCTCTCTCCCTAGCATCTGGAGAGAGATGGTTCAGGCAGACTTTCTCGTGCCTGAGAAATCAGGATTTAAAACAAACAAAAAAACAATGAATTCTAGACAACCAATCAAATTTGCAAACTCTGGGAGACACGAGAAACTCCAGGAATGAGACCAACACAAGAGGATTTTCCTCTTCTCGTTATCGGCTTTTTGCCCCATCTTTTTCTACCCTGGGGGGTGTGGGGGCTGAACCGTCAGAGATCCTAAGCCTCCTTACAGATTCCAAATAACCCACGGGAACTGCTCGGATGGTTTTGGAGAGAACTATGTGAACAACAGGGGACGCAGAGCTACGGCTATGACATGAGGGTCTCAAAGACAAACATTCTTTCACACCAATTTCTGTCTTGGTCAAGGAGTGGTGTGTGCATTTGTTTCAGGTTGCGGATTTGTCTCTACGAAAGAGAAAACCACCCCCTTCCTCTAAACAATAAAAAAGACCAGGCAGGCCCTTGGTTGGGAGGGGCTTTAGTCCAAAGCAGCCGTCGCCAACCCAAGGGCCTGGCCGTGGGGGTGAAAGAGGGAGAGATTGGAGCACAGCAGCTTTCTCCTGGGCCACTGAGGCACGTGACTCCTCTGGGCAGAGTCTCTCAGGGTCAGGAGCAAGAGGCCAATGCAATGGAAAGGCAAGCCAAACCCCCCTCTGCCCCCTCCCCATTTTACTCAGTCCCTGATCCATGGAGACTCACAGTTTGGCTCAGTTTAGGAGGGCCACCTCAACTCTTCAAACCACCACTGGCAGTGGGTCGTTCTGGGGGTTTAATACCCAGGAGGCACTCAGACCCATTCTCTGCTTCTACACCCTCTGGGCTGGGCTGGGGTCATCAAGGGTGGTCAGGCCACCTCGTGAGCGGATCTGTTACTCGTGCAGTGCCTGTGCTATCCTGACCTTTAATTTATTCTCTCCGTTCTGTTGTGTAGGGTGGTTCTTCTCGAATGGCGGATGGGCGGCTGCCAGCCCAGAGATGCTGCTTCCATCTGCAAATACACATTTCACTCAGTGATACAATCATTCCAGTTAGTAAATTAGGAAGAGAAAATAAGTCATGAAGCTTAGGGTTCTTTAAACGGCAAGATTTTTGTTTGTTTGTTTAAACTGATACACTCTTCAGAAGTGGAACCTTTTCAAATCTCTTTATTTCCTCTTGTATGGTATCTGTATTGTTCCAATGAAAGAACCCAGAATTTTGCAGTTAGCTATAGATCAGCATAACAAGCACAGAATGATTGAGTGCCTCAGATTTTTTCAGGATCTGCCAGGCCATAAGGCATCTTTAAAAATGAGAAAGGATAAACCTAGGGTTGCCAGATACATGGGTACCAAAAGCAGGACCTAGAAAGACAAAAAAGAGGACAGAGTAGGACATATTGAATGTTTAATTTGAATCATTCTGGATTAAACCTGCAATCAATACAATTTTATTACAATAGCTGCCAATAAATGTCTCTTAGTGAACCGACCAAGAAACAGTCATGTTAAAAAATAAAAATAAATTCAATGGAGGCTTTTTTTCAAAATACCAAAAAACATTATTTAAACAGCCAATTGTACCTGAACCCACCCTGGCCTGGCTGCGGGATCCCCCGGCCGCCCGCACTCTGCACACGCTCAGTGGCAACCTTGCTAATCTGGGTGCCCAAACAAGGCTCCGGCGCAGGCAGGGGGAAAGCGGTGCCAGGCAAAGCCGAACGAGGCAGCCTCCCCTTCCCCATAAGGGTCATAAGTTCAAGGCTGGGGAGTGTGGGAGTTGGAGTCCCCGATAGGGACTTTGAACACACCCAGTCCGGGCGCTCGCCTTCCCATCGATGCACTCGGGCGCTGCTTGCTCCTGCCTGGCTCAGCTGGAGGCGCTCCACTGGCGCTGCCTTTCTGGGCTCCACATGGGCTGGGCGGGCATGGAGGATCGCCGAGCAGCCGAGGCCGTGGCGGGAGGGGTGGGGGGTGGGCAGGTGGGGGTGGGGAAAGACAGGGGTCCTTCCACCTCCCCCTCCCATCCAAAATTATAACATAAAATATACAAAAGCCTGACATTTTAAAGGTTTTTATCTTTGCCTGCTGGACGGAGGACATTAGGCTAAAAAGGAGGACATGTCCTCCTTTTGCCGGACGTCTGGCGACCCTAGATAAACCTCACGTGCATGGCCTTTTTTTGTATTTCACTGAACAAATTGCGGCCTTATATCGTATAGCTAGCAGGAAGAACAGATCTAATAGCATGGGCTTATTGGTACATTACTGGGAAGAAATGCTCTGCCTGGAATTCATCTGATCCTTTCTTTTTTATATTTTGGGGGGGAGATGTGTGGGGTGGGGAAACCCACAAGAACAGCCCTAGGAGATCATGTGTGGGACATCCCGTCATGGTGGTTAGACTGTCTGGCTGGACTTCTGCTGTCAGACTAGCCTCTTCTGCACCGTTTGGGGAGCTCTGCATAGGGAGCACCCCACGGCCAATCCAAAGCCTTCTCCACAGAAAGAGGGGTGATCTGGCAGGGGGATCCCAGAACTGTCCTGCACGTACACCAGGAATGCCCAGAGAAGGCAGGCTCCGTTCAATGGGCCGTTCCATGTCACTTTTTGAAGATGGCTCTGCTGTCAGAGAATTAGCAAAATACGATTCAAGTACTTTAGGTTTCAATGAAACGTCTGTCTCTTGAGGTTCAGTCTCTCTCTTGGTATCTTAGGAAGTGAGGGCCCCCCATGCTGACTCCCTGGGGGCTGTGTTTGTGGCACAGCTGCTGTGGGAGAGCAAGGAGGCTCCGGGGGGGGGTGGATCTCCCAGACTGACCGAAGGCCTCTTTAAAAATGAGAAAGGATAAATCTCACGTGCATGGCTTTCTTTTCTCTTTCACTGAACAAATTGTGGCCTTATATTGTATGGCTGGCAGGAAGAACAGATCTAATAGCATGGGCATATTGGTACATTACCAGGAAGAAATGCTCTGCCTGGAACTGATCTGAGTGACAAGAGAGTCTTCCAGGCTGAGAGAGGAAAGATCATAAGATCCCTCATCCCCCTCCGGGAGCAAGTATTATGGGCCAATCACTCTCCAAGACCCAAGCTGATCTGTCTCATAGGGTTCGTAGGAATATAAAATGGGGACGAGGAGGTACCTGTGCGCCACCTTCAGGTTGCTAGTGGAAAACTCAGGTCCAAATGTAACTTTAAAGAAAAAACACTCTTTGGCTTATCTATTACACTTTTTTTGCAAATTATTGCAGGGCTTTTAGGCCAGCCACATCAAAACTTGCAATGTCACACATTGCGGGACGCCTGGGTATGATCTCGGCAACAGAAGCCCTCCTGGCTACTGTGGTTTTTGGCCAGATCATCCTGATCCTCAGATCCTACTGGGATAAAAACCTGCGGGGCCTGAAGAGGATCCCAGGACTAGTAGGCTGTCCCTTCATTGGCAACATACTGGAGGTGAGCAAGAATTCCCACCTGAATTTGACCCAGATGAGCCGTAAGCAACGTACCCTCTAATTTTCAGCCCTGCAGGGTGGGGCTCTACCTCTCGCACATGTGACTTCAGCCCTGCTCACATGTGCACCTCTGCCCCCCCCCCCGGGTTCTGTCACGACTGGAACGAAACACAATCACTGTGCGTAGGAGGAAAGAGAGGCAGAGGGAAGGCAGAGTTATGTGCATGCTTGCGCCCAGCTTAGAGGGAACCTTGGCCATAAGTATGGCAACATGATGAAGATACGCATCAGTCCGACCCCCATGTTGGGCTGGAAACCATCTGGCGGGCTTTGGTGAGGCAAGGAGGAGACTTAATGGAACAGCCAGATTTATACAGCTTCTGATTCCTATGTAATGGCCAAAAGGTACGTTTCCCAAAATATAGGCCTCCCAAGAGGCCAAATACTTGATCAAGAAGTTGCAAGAGGTGATGCTTAAGAAGAGACTTGAGCCGTATCATTACATTGTGGTCTCTGCGGCTAATGTTGTATGTGCCATGTGCTTTGGCAAACGCTACTGCCACGATGACCAGAAACTCCTTCACATTGACAATAAGACGGTAAGATTTGCAGGAGTAGCAGCCCCTGGAAACACGACTGCTTTCATCCCCCTTCTGCAGTATCTTCCAAGCAACTGTGTGAAATTTCTAAAAGAATTCAGTGATCCTTTCAATGTGTTCCTACAAAACATTGTCAAAGAGCATCAGGAGAGTTTCAGTAAGGTAAGGAACAGGTTTTGAAATGTAGGATACAGCGAGCTTTGAATTGGAAGAAGCCTTGTGTTATAGGGGAATTTGGGTTAAAATCCCAGCTATGAAGCTCCCTGGGTCACTTTCAGTCATTAACATTTGTTCATCCTGAGCTGCCTCACCAATTTGTGGTGATGCTAAGGAGAGGAAGGGACAATCACATGCATCATCTTGAACTCCCTGGAGAAAAAGTGGACACAAGTTATTTGTCTTGGTCTGATGTGAATCAGCTTTAAAGATGGGCCCAAAACAAGTCACCCACTAAAAAAACCCCAACAAACTGGGCTGGTTTGAGGTTTGTTTCCCCAGCCAGTTGGAGGGTCCCATTTTGTCAAAGCCAAACAAAACTTGCTGAGCTTTTTCCCTTTGGTGTTTTGTTTGCTTCAGCAAAAGGGGAGGCCTGCTCGCCCCCTTCCCGCGGCCCCCGTCGCCTCCGCCTGCCTGCTCCTGCCACCTCTCCCACTGCCACCGGGGCCATCCTCGGAGGTAGCAGGCCTGTTCCTGCCAGGAGTTCCCTGCCAGGAGCCAGGGGCTGCCTCTGCCCATGGGCCCACCTTTCAGCTGGGTAGTGAATGCCTGCTCAGAGGCAGCCGCTGGCTCTGGGAAGCCAGGCCAGTGCTTCTGACCATGCGCCCAGCCGATAGGCGAGCTCAGGCGCAGGGGCAGTTGCCCGGCTCCCTGGCCAGGTGCTGGCCACTGCCTCTGAAATGCACCCACAACAGTGGGAGAACAGAGGGATGCAGAAGGGACAGAAGCAGGTGGCTCCCCCACCAGTAAGGCGTGAGCCGGAAAAATAAATAGCAAACTGTTTCATTTCTCCCGGGGGTTTGTGATGGTTCCTGGTTCGTGGTTAGCCACGAACCCCCATTTTTCTGATTTGTGCCCATCTCTGATCCGCTTGTATGAAGCCCAGCCTGTAGCAGAATGCCCCGATAGGATCTTGCAGCAAAGGAAAGATCCTTGGATTTGCCTCCAAAGCACAGGCTGAATGAATAAGAGCAAGCCTTTTCTGCCTGCCTGAAAAGAATCTCTGGTACCGTCTGTCTGAAATATGGTGGAATTGCTCCCTCTTCGGGATCTATCATATTTTTCAAGTCCATCTCTCAAAAACTAAAAGCAGGATAGGAATTTGGGCTTCACAGTGGAACTTCATGGGTGGCTTGTAAATTGATTCGGGGTGGAATTGAATCAGATGGGACACAGATTACTCCAGAGTGAACTGAGATGTATTGTAAACAAGCAAATAAAGGCCATGGGCCTCGAGCAAGGGCCTCAGCGGGACCTGGGCTTCAGACCCTGAAGAAACACTGGCCATCAACAACAGACAACACTGGGCTAGCTGGACAAATATCCTCAGCTGGCTTAAACAGTTGCCTCCCTCTTTGTGAGAGCCAGCATGATGAAGCTTAGCAGAGTACCAAGTGGCAGATAAATGATCTTGTGAATTCGGTCTCCAAAGACGGGAACATTTAGCAGAGCACATTTTCCTCTCTGGAAAGAAATGACAATGCTTGTTTTCCTGAGAAAGCAAGAAAGCTAGTGTTAATTAGAGAAACATATGGAGATAGCAGTGCTCTTGTTCGACCAGACACGAAAGCAGGAATGCAAGAGAGTCCGCTAAATAAGAGCTGCTCAGCTAATGTTAACGGGATCTAGATTCCAAGACATGACAGATTCCCTAACTGTCCAAGAATCTGTGATGTCTTGGAATCTAGATCCCGTTCACATTAGCTGAACAGCTCTTATTTAGCTAACTGTCCAAAGGGAGGGGAGGAAGTTGGACCACCACGCTAAGCTTCAGCTGTCATTGGAAGACATAGTGAATAACATTTTGGGGACTGGTAAGGCTGTCCTGCAAGGGCGCCAGCAGAAATAAAAGAGGAGGGATTCAAATGGGAAAGAGTGTATACATAAAATGCTAACAAATTGGAACAAGTTCAGAGGAGGGTGACAAGGAGGATCAGGGGGCTGGAAACTAAGCCTTATGAGGAAAGGCTGAAAGAATTGGGCATGTTTAGCCTTGAGAAAAGAAGACTGAGGGGAGATATGAAAGCACTTTTCAAATATCTGAAAGGCTGTCATACAGAGGAGGGGCAGGATCTGTTCTCGATCATCCCAGAATGCAGGACACGCAACCATGGGCTCAAGTTAAAGGAAGACAGATATCAGTTGAATATCAGGAAACACTTCTTAACTGTTAGAGCAGTATGACAGTGGAACAGTGGAGGCATTCAAAAAAAACTTAGATCATCACCTGGCAGAGATGCCTTGACTATATTCCTGCCTTGAGCAGGGGGTTGGACTTGATGGTGTTGTGGGCCCCTTCCAGCTTCACTTTTCTATGATTCTAAGAGCTCAGCTGGATCAGACCTAAAGGATGGCCAAGAACTGGTTTCTCTTCAGGTTTTTAGACTAAAGCTCCGAACATGCTCTGTCATATGTGATGCTGTGTGAGGTTGCTAGGAGTTGTAATCTGAGACACCTGGAAGGGACCAAAGGGCTGGTGGCTTTCTGCTCTGAACCTTTGGTTGCTTGTTGGAAGTCTCCCCAGAAGGACATGAGAACAATATGTTCTTTCTTGTTCCTGCTCCCGGTAAGTAGTATTCAGTGGTTGGCTTCTACTAAACATAGAGGATCAGCTTATTCAATTGAGGCTGAGACTTGCTAATCAATCTATATCTCATGAATTTCAATCACCCTCTGTTGAAGCTGATAAATCTTAAAATTTGTATCATTATATAGGACATTTGGTCTCTAAGACCGTTTTTAAACCGCTAAACAAATGGTTTTTTGAGAATGTTTGGCTCTGCTTTTCATGAACTTTAAGTTTATTTTTAAATGTTTTTCATCTGTTTGCAATCATTTTAGCGATCAAAATCATTTTGGGATCCCTGGTGGACCCAAAGGCAGTAAACAAATGGTACAAACAAGCAAGCAGGCAGACAGACAGACAAAAAGAGAATGAAAGTCAGTGACCATCGCAGGTCACATTCCAGAGCTTCCATGTCCATGAAGTGCTGGTGCTTGGCCTGATGAACTGGAATCTTCTCCATGAAAGCTTGCGATTTGTTTGATTTTGGTCTAACAAAAGGTATCACCGACTCTTATATTTGCATAATCTTAAGGACCACAAAGCTGGCTGGATAGCTCAGTGATTTAGGTATCCGGCTGCACGGCCAGAGGTTGATTCCCCACTGTGTCCCTCCTGGGAGAAGAGCTGGCTTGTATTGGGCAAGCTGCACAGACCCAGGACACCCCCAGAAGAAGGGAACAATCAACAATTCCCAAGTACTCCATGTCTAGAAAACCTTGGAAAGAGTTGCCATAAGTCAGAGTTGACTTGCTAGCACATGACCCACAAAGCTTTTTCCTCATTCTTTCTGGATGATTGCTGTATTTATCCTTTTAATTGATTTGACCATTCCCATGCCTGCAAAGATGTTAGTGGAGGTCATGGTGAAAGGAGAAGACGTGTGTGTGTGTGTGTGTATCACACACAGAGAGACTTCTAAAAGAACAGGCAATAAAGATATCTAAAGGTTCCTGAGAGCTGGACCATAAAGAAAGCTGACCGCCGAAGAATTGATGCTTTTGAATTGTGGTGCTGGAGGAGGCTCTTGAGAGTCCCCTGGACTGCAAGGAGAACAAACTTATCCATTCTAAAGGAAATCAACCCTGAGTGCTCACTGGAAGGACAGATCCTGAAGCTGAGGCTCCAATACTTTGGCCATCTCATGAGAAGAGAAGACTCCCTGGAAAAGACCCTGATGTTAGGAAAGTGTGAGGGCAAGAGGAGAAGGGGACGACAGAGGATGAGATGGTTGGACAGTGTCATCGAAGCTACCAACATGAATTTGACCCAACTCCGGGAGGCCGTGGAAGACAGGAGGGCCTGGAGTGCTCTGGTCCATGGGGTCACGAAGAGTCGGACACGACTAAACGACTAAACAACAACAACAAAGGCTTCCTGTTGATAGACAAATTGTGCATGCAGAACAGTTTTTGCCAGCATATTTGTTTTAAGACAAGAACTTGATGGTACTGTTTTGGGTTCTTTTTGACATATCAGTTTTTACAAACTGCATGCTTATGCAAATGGCATGCATTTTGCATATGAGCATTCTGGTTCTGCATAATTCAGCAAGCCTACTTCAGAGTGTGGAGTGTTATGTGGTAATCTGTCAGCATAGATGAATATGTGGGCAGTGGGTGGATTGAGGAGCTCCCAAGATTTGCAGAAGTAATGGGAATCTTTAAAAGGGAAAAGTCTGATGGGAGGACTTTGGGAAGAGATCCTTTGACTCAGTCAGCATGGATTGCTGATGGATGCTTGAGGGAAAGCATCAGGAAGTGAACTGGAATGGCGTCACCTCTAAAAGGGCAAGCCTGGCTCCCTGGAGAGCAGGAAGACTCCAGACGGTGACATTTAAACTGAAGCACAGTTATTTATGTGTCAGTTCTTGCAAACAGAACGAAGACATTCTTGTTGAATTCTTGGGATAGTTTTGGGGAGAAAAAACCAACCAACCTGGTGCTTACCTGTTTTCTTGTTTGGGTTGCCTTTACATGTCCAGTAGCAACGTCTTCCTTTCCTTTGGGGTCCAGGTCAAATTGAAGCAGGCCATTTGGAGAACTTTAATATAAGGAACCTGAGAAATGTCGAGTGATGCAATGCCTGAATTCAAGGGCCAGCCTGTTAACCTTTGGTTGAAGTTGATGAAACCCTTTCAATGGGGGAAAAATCCTTCTTAGCTAGAATCTGTGCAAAGTGAGCCTGAACTAGACAATGGCGAAATTCTCTCTGGTTGATATTTATTCTGGTTGATATTTATGTCAGCTGTTTACAGGATATCTGTCACTTAACTGAAAAGTCAGTTAATCAAATGTCATTTTTTCCCCTGAACACTATCAGTCTGGTTACTTGAAATCTTGATGTAAAAACATTGGTAGGTGTACTCAAACTCACCTTAATTTTGGTGAAGTCCACTGGTTTCCTCTTTAAAAACAAGGAGAAATTGTGTGGCAACATAAAGACCAACATGTTTTGTGGTGCCTCGACTTACGAATGTCCCGACTTATGACCATTTCGAGTTAACGACCAGCTCCAGCTGCAAAATTTTGCTTCGACTTACGACCGGAGCTTCGAGTTACAATCGGAAAAAAGGCAGGGAAAAAGGCGGGGAATTTAAATGGCTAACTGTTGGTGGCGAAGAGGCTGCTTCTTTGTAGCTCTTTTGCCCCAGCAGTTAGAGAGTGTGCGATCGGAGGAGGCTTCGGACTGCCTGGTAAGGTGCTGCTTTCTGCTTTTTAAAAACTGCATGTTCTGGGTGGGTTTTGCAGTGTGGTTTTGGGCTGGGGGGGGGGTTATGTTTCTGTGCTGTGATGCTGCAAATGCCTAATATTCACAGTAAAACAATACTGTTAAATTTGTCCTATCAGTAAATGCCAAAGGCCCCAATTTCATAGTAGATATCAGTAGCTGGTAACTAATTCAATCAAGAAACATAATAATTAGTACTCCTTTAATGGTAGAACCTACTACACTGTAGTAGTAGGGACGTGGTGGAGCTGCGGGTTAAACCGCAGAAGCCTCTGTGCTGCAAGGTCAGAAGACCTTCAGTCGTAAGAGTGAATCCACGCGACGGAGTGAGCCCCCGTCGCTTGTCCCAGCTCCTGCCAACCTAGCAGTTCGAAAGCATGCAAATGCGAGTAGATAAATAGGTACCACCTCGGTGGGAAGGTAACGGCGTTCCGTGTCTAGTCGCGCTGGCCACGTGACCACGGAAGATTGTCTTCGGACAAATGCTGGCTCTACGGCTTGGAAACGGGGATGAGCACCGCACCCTAGAGTTGGACACGACTGGACAAATTGTCAAGGGGAACCTTTACCTTTACCTTACTACACTGTAAAGGCAAAGAGGGAAAAAATGAAAAAGAAAATGAAATGCAATGGCCAAGGCAAAGACAAAGACAAATAAAAAGGAAGGAAACCAAGAGAGAGAGAAAGAGAGAGAGAAAGGAAAAACAACAGAGAGGAGAAACCAACATGGCGGCCTTCCTGCTTTGGGTGGGAGCCCATCCCACCCACTGCCCACCCAGCCTCTCCCTCCCATTGGCTACTTAACTCTATTTTTAACTCTATTTTTTATACAGAGATGACGGCATATACCAAGATCCAGGTCTATACAGCCTGTGTCCTGAGCACATTGCTGTATTGCAGTGAGTCCTGGACCCTTTGTGCACGGCAGGAGAGGAAGCTGAACATGTTCCATATGCGTTGCCTCTGACACATTTTTGGTATCACCTGGCAGGACAAAGTTCCAAATTGAATAGTCCTACAACAAGCTGGAATTTTTAGCATGTATACATTACTGAAACAGCGATGTCTATGTTGGCTCAGGCACGTCGTGAGAATGGCTGATGGTCGGATTCCAAAAGATCTTCTGTATGGAGAATTAGTGCAGAGAAAGCTCCCCAGAGGGAGGCCACAGCTGCGATACAAGGATATCTGCAAGCGGCATCTGAAGGCCATAGGAATAGACCTCAACAGATGGGAAACTTTGACATCTGAGCGTTCAGCTTGGAGGCAGGAGGTGCATCATGGCCTCTCTCATTTTGAAGAGACACTTGTCCAGCAGGCCAAGGCAAAAAGGCAGTCCCGAAACCAGGAAAATCAGGGAGCTGGACAGGGGACAGATTGTATTGGCCTTCTCAGCCACACCAGATGCTGTTCCAAGACCTCTATTCAGAGCACGTTACCATAATCTCTTGAGACTGCAGGATGCCTACATAGCACATCTGGACACCACAAAAACTGCTATTTGCTATTTGATGATTCTCCAGAAAACTTTTCTTCCTATGTTCAGCTCCGCAGAGAATATAAAATCCTGCTTCAGCAGAAGAAGGAATAACACCTAAGGAAATCTTGGTTAGAGTTAGGTGCAGCAGCCTTGAAAAGAGATACGGCCAGGTTTTGGTCATTAGTGTCAAAAGGAACCAATACTGATTCTGGTGCCTTAGACAATCAAATAACCTCCTCACAATGGCAAGCCCACTTCTCAGCTCTTCATAGTCATTCCACTTCTGGGCCTAAGCCAGAACCATCCTTTAGCACAGTTTCACTCCCTTTCTCATTTTGCCCTGACTGGGACCCAGTCACCCCAGATGAAATAAATGACTTGATCACCTCTTTGCCCAGCAACAAAGCTCCTGGTGAAAACATGCTCCCAGGAGAGTTGTTTAAGTCGAATACCACCTGGTGGTGTGCAGTGCTTGCATGGGAAAACACCTCAGGGTTGGGGTGTAAGTATAATAGTCCCTATTCATAAAAGCAAGGTTATGCTCAAAATCCTCCAAGGCAGGCTTCAGCAGTGTGTGGACCGAGAACTCCAGGAAGTACAAGCTGGATTTCGAAGGGGCAGAGGAACTAGAGACCAAATTGCTAACATGCGCTGGATTATGGAGAAAGCCAGAGAGTTCCAGAAAAACATCTACTTCTGCTTCACAGCAAACTATGGCAAATTCTTAAAGAAATGGGAGTGCCTGACCACCTTATCCAGCTCCTGAGAAATCTATATGTGGGACAGGAAGCAACAGTTAGAACGGGATATGGAACAACTGATTGGTTCAAAATTGGGAAAGGAGTACGACAAGGCTGTATATTGTCTCCCTGCTTATTTAACTTATATGCAGAATACATCATGCGGAAGGCTGGACTGGATGAATCCCAAACAGGAATTAAGATTGCCGGAAGAAATATCAACAACCTCAGATATGTAGATGATACCACTCTGATGGCAGAAAGTGAGGAGGAATTAAAGAACCTCTTAATGAGAGTGAAACAGGAGAGCACAAAAAATGGTCTGAAGCTCAACATCAAAAAAACTAAGAGCATGGCCACGGGCCCCATCACCTCCTGGCAAATAGAAGGGGAAGATATGGAGGCAGTGACAGAGTTTACCTTCCTGGGCTCCACGATCACTGCAGATGGTGACAGCAGCCACGAAATTAAAAGACGCCTGCTTCTTGGGAGGAAAGCGATGAGAAACCTAGACAGCATCTTAAAAAGCAGAGACATCACCTTGCCGACAAAGGTCCGCATAGTCAAAGCGATGGTTTTTCCAGTAGTGATGTATGGAAGTGAGAGCTGGACCATAAAGAAGGCTGACCGCCGAAGAATTGATGCTTTTGAATTGTGGTGCTGGAGGAGACTCTTGAGAGTCCCCTGGACTGCAAGGAGAACAAACCTATCCATTTTGAAGGAAATCAACCCTGAGTGCTCACTGGAAGGACAGATCCTGAAGCTGAGGCTCCAATACTTTGGCCATCTCATGAGAAGAGAGGACTCCCTGGAAAAGACCCTGATGTTGGGAAAGTGTGAAGGCAAGAGGAGAAGGGGACGACAGAGGATGAGATGGTTGGACAGTGTCATCGAAGCAACCAACATGAATTTGACCCAACTTCGGGAGGCAGTGGAAGACGGGAGGGCCTGGCGTGCTCTGGTCCATGGGGTCACGAAGAGTCGGACACGACTAAACGACTAAACAACAAAAAATTCATAAAAGAGGCTCTAAAGCTGACCCAAATAATTTTAGACCAATCAGTATCCTTAATGTAGTCTCTAAACTGTACTCCAAATATTTACTGGGCAAATTAGAGCACTGGGCTGTAGAAAACTCAGTAATAGCAGAAGAACAGGCAGGGTTCCAAAAGGGAAAATCTACTTTAGACCAATGTTTTGTACTCCACCATCTAATACAAAAATACTCTCAATTAGGTAAGAAGGAGCTGTATGTTGCCTTTGTGGATTTCAGTTCAGCCTTCGACCTCGTAGATAGAGCCCATCTGTGGCAAAAACTTTCTACCACCAATATCGATCGGAGGCTGTTGTTTTTAATACAGATGCTTCACTCTGAAACCAGCTTCAGGGTAAGGCTTGGGGCAAATGGCCTGTTGTCTGAGTCAATTCCAACAGAAAGAGGAGTCCGTCAGGGATGCCTGTTGGCTCCTTTCCTCTTCAATTTCTATATTAACAACATAGTCCAAGAATTGAGCGGCTTGGAATTTTTCCCACCCACAATTAGGGATGTCAAGCTCTCGGTCCTTCTATATGCAGATGATATTGCAATGGTCTCCACAACATTAGTTGGTATGCGAAGACTTTTGACCAATTTGAGCAAATTCTGTGCAAGAGAACACCTGACCATCAATTACACCAAAACTAAAGTTGTCATTTTTGGAAAGAAGAGGAAATTCCATACATGGAAGCTTGATGGCAAACTCATCGAGCAGCTATGCAATTTTAGATATCTTGGCCTTTGTTTCAATGCCCAACTTTCATGGAAATATCATCTGAAAGCAATTAATCTGAAAGCATTTCAGTCCTCTCAGTCTCTTTTGCGGTTTACCTCAACCCATGGCGGGAGGTTGGTGGCCCCTGCAGTTGAGGTGTTTGCCAAGAAAATAGTCCCCCAAATAACATATGGGGCAGAGATATGTGGATATATAAAGACTCACACTGAAGAAGTGATCCAAAATTCTTTTATACGATCTCTTCTAACTGTCCCTCACAACATACCCTCTGCATATTTAAGGGCCAAAGTAGGATTGATTCCAATTGAAATACACTCTCATATTGCGCTGGCCATGTATTGGCTGAAATTGGCCAGTATGAATAATTCTCGCCTTCCTAGGAAGTGCTACATAGAACAGCTTCAGAATCCATCTCGAAAATCCTGGGTGAATTTAGTTAGACCCATTTTGCAGAACTATGGGATTGACACAGACTCCCTTCCTACGTTTGTTTCAAATAGAGCTAAGCAATTGGTTAAAGAAAAAATATGTCTTTACTCTAAGTGGCAGGATCTTCGTGCCATCTCAAAAACGTCCTATACCTGTTGGTTCCCTTTGTATAAAACATCATTCTGTTTGGAGGACTATTTTGTAAATTTAACCTCAGCCCCTCTAAGAAAAGCGTTTACAGCTCTGCGCTTTCAGTGTATGCCGACTGAAATATTAGTAGGAAGATATGAAAATGTTCCTTTTGATCAAAGACTTTGTATATGTGGATGAGGAGAAGTTGAAGATGTTTCTCATTATTTGTTAAGATGTCCTTTATATCAGAGATCGTCAACCCCCGGTCTGCGGCCCAGTGCTGGTCCATGAGCTTCCTGGAACTGGGCCGCGGACACAGATCTCTGCCACCCTGGGTGGGCGTGCCGTGCTTGTGGAGGGGCGCGTCGTGCTCGCGCTTCACCCCCATGCCCCCTTCTGGGCTGGCTTGCTCACTCCCCCCTGTCCGCCTTCCCTTACACGCTCCCAAGGCAATTAGAAGGAAGCCAAGCGAGCCAACGGGTGCCGGGTGGTCACCTCGGGGAGAAGCCATGGGCTCCGCAGGTGGCCAACAGGGGTGACAGCCGTCCGTGAGCGAAAGCCTGGGACCCCCTTCCCTCCTTGGGCCCCGAGGACTCTCCTGAACTCTCTCGGTCTGACTCCCCAGCCCCAGCAAAGCGGGTGGCGGTGGCAGCAGCGGTGCAGAAGTGGCGACGGTCGCCCCGGCACACAAAGCGCACGTGCTCCCAGCGATCGCTGGCCAGAGGGGCGGCCGGGTGCAGGGCATGGGATGTGGTGCGGTGCGAGGCGGATGGGGCTCAGACTCCGGGAGGCCAGCCTAGAGCCTCCGCCTCACACCGAAGGAGCCGCGGCAGGGAAGGAGCCTGCGCCGGCTTGCGCCATCTTGTCTGGCCGGCAGCAGTCGCGCTCCCTGTGTACCCCCCTCCCTCCACACATCCACACTGCCTGGCGCATGCCGGCAGAGGACCACTGCTGTAAAGCATTAGGATGGACTCACCCCCAGGTGCAATGGTGGTGTGGTTTGGGTGGGTGGGTGCGCAGTCCCTAGATCCCCGGAAAACAGGGGGAGGGCCTAAAAAGAGCCGAGCCCCGCTTTCCTCTGGAGGACCAAAAAAAAAAAAAAGGAACAGGAAGGCATTCTTTTCGAGGAAGGACACGGTTCTTTCCCCCTTCCCTTCTAGGAAGCCCAACTCGGTGCGTTTAACTCCTTAGTTGCCGAGACGGGGAGGGATCTCCGTTCCCACACCACCTTCTACCGTAGAGCCCATTCCACTGCAGTCTTTGGCTTCTCTAGGGCTGGGACCTGTTGCTTCCCTCCTGGGCTGCGGGAGGACAGGCTGGCCTGGCGCCAAGAAATCTCTCTGCTCAATCCCGCCTTCCTCCCTTGGTCTTTCTTTCCCCATCCAGCCCAGCCCCCACCATGCTCACCGGGGCTCCTCCTGCTCTTCCCCTCAATTTCCAGGACTCTTGCGCTCCAGGAAGGAGAGAAACGTTTATCCTGCCTATGGAGGGCATATACAAGTCCTTTCGTCTTGCACTTCCTGTCACCTGACTGAAGCCACAGTCCTGCTATACTTGTAACATAAGAGTAAGACAACATGGGGAAGGCATGAGGTGTTGGCGAGCTCAGTAGTTTAGGTGTCGGGCTGCAGAGCTGGAGGTTGGGAGTTCGATTCCCCACTTGTGCCTCCTTGGCAGGGGCTGGACTGGATGATCCCATAAGGTCCCTTCCAGCTCTGCAGTTCTAAGATGATGATGATGATCCCCATGGAAAAGGCAGGAGAAAGTCCAAGCTCAGGAGGAACTTAAACGACTCAGAGAGATCCTGTTCCCAGCAGACACGGCCCCCCCTTGACTTGACCCTAACCCCCCCGGTTCTTGGAAGAATGGTCTTCAACAAAACCGGTCCCTGGCATTAAAAAAGTTGGGGACCACTGCTTTATATGATCACCCCAGGAGCAAATTCCTTGCAGGCATACTTAGAACTTTGTGTGACAGCCCTCCTCTGGCTCAACTCTGCATGCTGCTTGTGGACAGGGATGTATTTACTACCCATCAAGTAGCAAAATTTGCCCTGGCAGCAAAGAAGATTCGTGCCAAGCATCCAAAATCCTAAATCTTTCTTCTTAAGTGTAATTGTGATATGACAGTGCCACATATGTTTGATGCCATCATTGATATATTGTGATGACCTATGGTTTTAAGCAATCAACCAATAAAGTAAAGTAAAATAAAGCTATTTGCTATGATGTGTCTCTTACACTAATGCCACATTTCTTTTAAGTTTTTCTTAGTTTCGAAACCACCTTTTTTCTTTCCCCAGGATCACGCCATCCCTTAACATTCCATCCAATAAAGTTTTGCGCCATTGCAAATGGATAACAATATTCAAAGTAAAACAATACCATGATATCTGTCCCGTCAGTAACAATAATAACGGTGAGAAGACATCAGAAACACCGTTTCTTGAAAAAGTGACATGTTTTCTAGAGACACTTTCCATGCCAAAGGCCCTAATTTCATAGTAGATATCAGTAGCTGGTAACTAATTCAATCAAGAAACGTAACAATTAGTATTCCTCTAACAGTAGAACCTACTACATTTTAAAGGCAAAGAGGGGAAAAATGAAAATGAAAAAGAAATGCAATAGCTAAGACAAAGACAACAAATTGTTCCAGTCCATCAGAAAAGACGAAAAAAGGAATGACTTTATAGAGCTTTTAATCTCATCTCACGGTTTTGAACTTTATTTATAAAAAAAATTATCCTGTATAAAGAACCGAAGGCCCCGATTCCATCGGCACAATGACTGAATGTTAGCTCATTGAAACAATACACTTTTCTTGTGTCCTCAGGCTTATGCAACGAATCAACTGGGAGCCAGATCGAATACAAAAACACACACAAAAAAAAACCCCAACACCTGGAAACATCACATAGTGTGAAACTGATTTTTCATGAGTCAGCTTATGTGCTGTTGTAAATGCCTTTTGTTGCTGAACCACAGGAAATAACATGTTGTTTTGGTCCTCCAAACAGCTTACCCTTCTCCCTGGCATGTTTGTGGAAAAAACTCTTTAACAGAAAATCTCAGAAGTCTCACAAGAAACGGAGATCTACAAATTGCTTGTGAAGGAGGAGGAGACACATGATAAGCGCTCTCTATATCAAGCTTGTCATCACCTGGCAGTTCTAATCAACTTAATTGATTGATCTTGTTCACTCTTAACTGGAACACCAAGGCTTCTCGCGTTCAATGGACATCTGATGCCTTCCAGCTGATCTGTTTTAGCCATCGGTTCCACATTCGACTTTTGCTAGGACTGCCATTGCTCTGCTGTGCGTTGAAGTGATATTTTCCGAGTCAGAGCTTCTGGCTTCAGCCTCACCAACCCAACCTGCAACCTTTTCAAGGCTAAGTGCCAGAGTGGCCAGCCCCCCTCGGCAGGTCAGGAGGGAATGGGATCTGCCTGCTGTACACCTGGGCCCCGGAGCAGAGAAGACACTCGTCATGTGCTCAGAAGCACAGCTGCGGCCTCAGCCAGACGAGAAATAGGAGAGAGCTGGGAGGGAGAGACAAACTCCGAGGGAGCCCAGGAAGATGCACGGGAATTCCTGAGAACGGCAGCAGGAGGAGAGGACGAAGGCGCATGGCCGGAGGAAAGAGACTGGGCTCCAGTTGGACTGGAGAGACAGACATCCCTGGGAGGGGTCTGAGCTGTCTCAGGCCTGGAGTATCTCAATATAGTCATATCATATGACATCATCCTTACCCCTCCTGACAAAGATCCTCTTCCCTTCTAAATGAAGTATAAAATCTGTGTCTTCTCTGAGTTGAAACAAGGCAATGTCCTCAAAACATTTTTCACCAAGCTTCCCAATGCTCAAGAGGTTAACCTCTGAACCACGTCTTTCTCCAGTTTGCACGGATCCCAGGATCCTGCCTTTCAAGGGCCTGAGCAGAGAATCACCCCTCCCGTGAGTTCACGTAGGTTCATAGAGTTCACAGAGCATAAGGCAATATTACTGTTTCATGTTGATTTCTATTATTTTTCATTCAATGAAATATTTCCCTATTTAGTAAGTAAAAGCAAGTAAGTGGGAGAGAAAAGGTTTTGGCAAAATTACACACCTCAAAGTCTGAAGCCTTTAGGATGGCAGTGATGGACCAGTTCCAGGCCTCCAATCGAATTAGGGACGATGTTCTCTGGGGCAGGTGTTTCTTGGACTCATTCCCCCCTGTTGGTTAAGGTACCCTCTTTCTCTCCCGATCTATTGCTTCCCTGCCTTTGCCTTGACTTCCAGTCTCCAAAACCTTCATCACTTCCGGTACTGCCTACCATCCTCTGGGCAGTTTGCAAGTTAATGATGCAAGGGACACATTGGCCACTTCCCCAGCAAGGTGGGGCCTTATTTTGCCAACCTCAGAAGGACAGAAGGCTGAGTCAGTCTTGATCCGGCTACCTGAATCCACGGCCATCAAACACAGGTCCTCAGCAGAGTCTTGGTTGCTGTCCAGCACTTTATCCCATGCACTACAAGGAGTAGTCACGAGTATATCAGTCCGGTTCACTCCCAATCAGTCCCCGGAGTGACTGATAAGGCCGAGATCCGTCTGATTCAACCTTTTGTGTGTCTTAAACTCCAGTACCAATCTTGCCTTCTACTTATTGCTGAGGTATGGGAGTCCTCCCTTTGCTGGTCAAAATCTTGTTGTGTAGCTAAGCCAGTATAGCTTCAGAGTTGTGCCAGGTGCTGTGAAATTGACCCTGAGAACAAAGTCATATTCAAGAAGCCGTTCCATGGGCACCGTCTCACATTCTGTTGTGTGGCTGTTGTGTAATGTGTTGTGTGGTTTGGTCAATAACCAAATTGTGTAGTTCAGAGGGAAGCCTACGGACTACCTGGTCTCCTGCTGTGAATATTAGCTGGTGTCAATTTAAACGACACAGAGTACAGAGATTTCAGTCAATTTTAACGAAAGACAGTAACTCCAGGCACATAAGCTTGTAGCCCTACTACATGAGTAATAATAGTGTAAATAGGTAAAATAGATCTTCATACACCTTAACTTTAATATTACCCATCTAGATTAAGAGTCTCAGGGCTTCTCCTGAAAGGCATAACGGGACATGACACCATAGTTCTAGAAAATGTTTGCCCAAACCTCACAAATCTATGAAGAGTCTCTGCGATGTTGTCTACTGAATGTCACCCGTATATTCCATCTATTTAAACATCTGTATCATTCCTAGATGGCTGGAGAGGTCTGTGGTTTACGTATCTGGGGGCAGAACCAGAGGTTGGGAGGTTGATTCTCCACTCTGCCTTCCGAGAAGTAGAGTCAGCCATTGTGGTCTTGAGGAGGCTGCACAGTCTCAAGAACCGCTAAGAAGAAAGGAAGGAGAAAACACTCTTGAGTTACTTTCTACCTGGAGAACCTTGAAAAGGGTTGTCATAAGCCAGCATAGGCTTGACAGCACACAATTATTTTATATATTGAAATAAAAGAATTACCCCTTTAATGTTTAAGCTTTACACCAGTGTGAGTTCTATGATGTGAACTAAGGGTGTTGCCATCACTGAAGCACTTTCCACATTCCATGCATTTATATGGTTTTTCCCGTGTGAGTTCTTTGATGTGTATTAAGGTGAACTCTCTGACTGAAGTTCCTTCCACATTCCGTGCATTTATAAGGTATCTCCCCTGTGTGCGTTCTTTTATGTAAATTCAGATTGTTCATCTGACAGAATGTCAATCCACATTCCATGTATTTATAAGGTTTTCCCCCAGTGTGAGTTTTCTGATGTGAACTTAAGTTACTGCTAAACCGGAAGTTCAATCCACATTCCATGCATTTATATGGTTTCTCCCCAGTGTGAGTCCTATGATGGCTATTCAGCTCACTGCTCACAGTGAAGTTCTTTCCACATTCCATGCATTTATAAGGTTTCTCCCCTGTGTGAGTTCTTTGATGGGAACTGAGGCTACGGCTGTGAGTGAAGCTCTTTCCACATTCCATGCATTTATATGGTTTCTCCCCTGTGTGAGTTCTTTCATGTGAATTCAGGGAGTCCTTCCGACTGAAGCTCTTTCCACATTCCACGCATTTATATGGTTTCTCCCCTGTGTGAGTTTTTTTATGAGAACTAAGGCCCTGGCTGTGACTGAAGTTCTTTCCACATTCCATGCATTTATACGGTTTCTCCCCTGTGTGAGTTCGTTGATGTGAATTCAGGTTGTCCTTCCGACTGAAGCTCAATCCACATTCCATGCATTTATATGGTTTCTCCGCAGTGTGAGTTTTTTGATGTGAAATTAAGTTACTGCTAAACCGGACGTTCAATCCACATTCCATGCATTTATATGGTTTCTCCCCAGTGTGAGTCCTTTGATGGGTAGTCAGCTGACTGCTCTGAGTAAAATTCTTTCCACATTCCATGCATTTATATGGTTTCTCCCCAGTGTGAGTTCTTTGATGGAAACTGAGGTTACGGCTGTGAGTGAAGCTCTTTCCACATTCCATGCATTTATATAGTTTCTCCCCTTTGTGAATTCTTTGATGGGAACTGAGGCTACGGCTGTCAGTGAAGCTCCGTTCACATTCCATGCATTTAAATGGTTTCTCCCCTGTGTGAGTTCTTTGATGAGAACTAAGGGTACGGCTGTGACTGAAGTCCTTTCCACATTCTATGCATTTATATGGTTTCTCCCCAGTGTGAGTTCTTTGATGAGAACTAAGGGTACGGCTGTGACTGAAGTTCTTTCCACATTCCATGCATTTATATGGTTTCTCCCCAGTGTGAGTTCTTTGATGTGAATTCAGGCTCGCCTTCTGACTGAAGCTTTTTCCACATTCCATGCATTTATACGGTTTCTCTCCTGTGTGAATTCTTTGATGTCTAATAAGGTGAGCTCTCTGACTGAAATTCTTTCCACATTCTAAGCATTTATATGGTTTCTCTCCTGTGTGAGTTCTTTGATGTGAACTAAAGTGACTTTTAAAACTGAAGCATAATCCACATTCTAAGCATTTATATGGTTTCTCCCCAGTGTGAGTTCTTCGATGTGAACGCAGATTTCTTCTCCTATTGAAACTATTTTCACATTCCATGTTTTTGTACGATTTCTCCCCAGGGTGAGTTCATTAAACTGAACTAGCGGCACTGGTCTGAAGCTGTCTCCACACTTCAGGCATTTAACCCATTTCCCCTCTAGCTCAGGGTTTTTTCCAAGCTTTTCTTCCCGGCTTCACACTTGACTCTTTTCAGGGCCAGAAGAAGTGGCTCTGTATAATTCTGGCCATCGTCTTTGTTACCTGATAGAGAAAAAAGAAGATGTTGTGAGAATGTAGCACAGAGCATAATCTAACTGGAGGTCAAACCAAAGAGTTTGCTTTGTCTTTGACTTCTTTGAAAGGCATATGTCTCCTGAAGGGTTTACTAGCAACATTTGAAAAATTAGTCATATTGTGAAAACAGCATGGACTCCACTTGCCTGAATTGATACTTCCAAAGGGACAGTGATGGGAAAATATAGTTGATTAATATTAACCAATATTCGACATAATAGTAACCATGGGCCATCAGGTCAATTCTGACTGATGGCAACCCTTTTTTCGGGGGTTTCTAGGTAGAGAATACTTAAAAGTCGTTCCCCATTCCCTGCTTCTGGGACAGTGCAGTTTCCCGGTGGCCACACAGGCTGACCTTAACAGTGGGAAGCACAGCGGCGAATTGAACACCTATCTCAGGCTCTGCAATCAGATACCTAAACCACTGAGCTATCAGTGGTGATCTGATTCACGTTTTGAAACTTGCCGCTTGACTCAGTGGGTTTGTTCTCTCAGCTGGAGTCAGCCTGGTGTGTGTTTCTGTGTGTGTAAATAAAGGCACAGCTAGAGAATAGTCTGATCCTTGAGACCAAGATACTTTTCCGCTAACCATTTGGACATACTGCTGACCTCTGCACAAGCACATTGCAATCTACTCAGAGACGGCTTTAAGCATGACGGGGTGATATAGAATCAGGACACTTTGCTTTGCCTTGCCTTGGCTTGGCTGGGCTGGAGGGCCTCTGACCCTGAAGTGCAAAAGACCTGCAGGCTTTCAGTGAAAAGGAAGGAGAGGAAGTTTTTACCTGGTTTGGAGCATTTGGTTGATGAATGGAAAGCAAGCATTTATTCACCATTACACAAACCGGGCTACCTATTGAAAAATTCCTTCATTTCCCCAAATGCACACCTACCACTTTCCAACTGCCCATTCCCCCTGTCTGAGCTACACATTTTTCTGACCCACTGCATGCTCAGAATCATTAGCACAATGATCTCTGAGACCCAAGGGGTGGGGTGAGCCAAACCAAGCCAACCCTCCAATTTGCTCACCTGCACGGAAAAAATGCCACCAGTCCTCTGAGCCTGGGCCATTTCCCAAACTGCATGACATGCCTCACCAAACAATTCACAGGTAACAAAGCAACACAGCCGATAAAGAAAGCAAGAAGAGACAGAGCAGGAAGGAGGAGGAGGAGGAAGGGTTACTGTATTGTTCAATGCCTTGATTTAGGCTGGGGGGGGGGGGGGAATATAAGATTGATACAGTGACAATTTATAAACTGCAAAGTGAAGTAGGCTGTTTGGAACGGTGGGTGGTTCTTCCCTCCCCGTGAGCCTGCCAGGAAGCCATGGCCAGTTAAGATCTTGCTGAAAAGAGGGGGAAAATATTATTAAATGTACCGGTGGGGGTTTATGGGTTAGGGTTTTTTTTTAGGAAAATAGTTAAGGTTTGAGGATTTGTTACTATTCGGTGTTGCTTTGCTGGGGTATGTCGTCAGAGTATGGGGCCAAATGGCAAGACGATGCTAAAATGGAATGGTTAAGAATTTAAGAGTATTCATTTTGAATGTCAAAAGCTTGGAGAAGGTTTTAAAAAGAAAAAGATTAAAGTCTTGATAAATAAAGATAAATGGTAATGGATGAAGAGGAAGATAAGTTAAACCCTACCAAGGATGAAAGAAAGTAAAATATTACAATATGAAATAAATATGATACAGTATGAAATTAACTGATAAATAAAACTGACATGCAAGATGTTTGGAGAGAACTCAAAGGAGATGTAAAGAAGTTTACTTTTTATTCATCAGCATATAAAATTTATTTCAGGATAGATTATATATATTTGCATCTAGTGATTGTGATTTAGAGTTTGTAATACAGACGTAGGGTTAATGAATGTAGCAGATCACACATTGGTGAATATGGATTTTAAGGGTACATGTGACTATAAAGAAGCTAGGAGGTGGAGGTTACATACAGGAATTTTATGTCAAAATATTCGTATAGATCAGGTCACTGAGAAATACAGTAAACTAAAGTCTTCAACATACTTCAACACAGGAAAGCCGGAGAAACAAACTGCACGTAGGTCAGCCAAACCCCTGAAGCTGACTCACTGGGAAAGTTTGAGGCTGCCGTAGCCACGAGCAGGCGCCTGGGATTGTAGGGGCTGAAGTTTGTATAAAAGCAGCTCAGGCAGAGCATTCGTTGCTGCACCTTTGCTTAAGGGCGGTCAGGCTGACAGTGGGTTTGTGAGCAAAAAAGTCATTATATGTTCTGTACATGCTGTTATGCTGAAGTTAAGCTATTTAATTTAAACGTTTAAATACAAAGTATTTTTATAATTACGTTTGCCTGTCATAGGTTTTTGCATCCTGAGAGAAAGAAAAAGCACGGAGTTTCTGTCAGGTCTCTCTCCTTCTCTCCTGAGGGGCAACATCTACGCTTCCACCAAGAACACTGTTTGTGGGTAGTAAGGAAAGCCTGATTTGACACACTATGAAATGTGTAACAAAGGGTTACTACCTAAAATTACTTTTTTCTTTAGGATGAAACCAATAAAGGAAGATTTGAAAGACTGGCAAAACATAATTAACAGATTTTGAAATGGTGATGAAAAAGCAAGGATTAATAAAAAGTACTAGTATTAAAATCAGAAACTAGGAGGATTAGGTTGACCAAGGAGAGGGGAACTAGCACCTCATGGGATTTGGAGACTCTCCCTCTCTTAATGCAGCCTAAATAGCATTGGCCTTTTTTGCAGCCACATCACACTGTTGGCTCATCTTTGGCTTGTGACCTAAGACGATTCCAAGGTCCTTCTCGCTCCTAGTACTGCTGAGCCAGGTATCCCCCGTCTTGTAACAGTGTGAAATAGTACGGGAAATCATGGAACCCAAAGACACTCCAGTGGCCAAGAGGTCAAGGGGTGGAGCAGGAGTCCCCCAGAACCACTACCGTTCACAGAGTGACATCCCACAAGGGGAAATCCCAGAAGTTGACTCCCTTTGTTCATCAGTCCACCACTTCTCTCCCAAACCCAAGGCAAAGGTCAGGGCTGTTTTTCAACAAGTGTGAACGGCAGGGAGCAGAAGAGAGGGTGTCCTGTGTAGACCATCTTCACTGCTCCCAGTCCTGCTGTCAATATTCAGGCTGCCCTTTCCTATGGGGAGCCTGGCAACTTTTTCTCCTGCTGGCAACACAGGCACGACATTGTGCAGCAATATCGTGGCTACAGAAGCACAATATCCCACATTCATATTGTCAGGTTATATAAAATAAGCCAAATAAAACATAACCTGAATTTTACAGTCATGAACACTCAGCACAGAGATCACGTACAAAGTGTCAGCAGGGGTGCCCGACAAGGACACTGGAATACACAACTTAAGGGTGAAGATGACGTCAGGCCTCTGACCACCGACTGGACAGTGTGGGATAGTCTATATGGACACTGGGTAATGACTTCTTTCTCTTGGCTAATGCAGAGGGTTGTGGACTGTTACGCTGTTGTTGCTGTATATAAATGTCAATAGACTTAGTTGCTAGAAGTCTAGTGCCTCTGCCTGATTTTCTTGACTGCTGGGACTGAAACAAGGAGTTTTGGCAACAGACGCTGCTAAAAAACTGCGCCACTCTGACATAAGTACTACTTAGGCTGATGAAGAGTTCTGGAGGACTCCAAAGCTTGCACACCAGGCTGGAATGAAGGAAAGCTCACCTGACCAACCACCAACACCCTGTGCACGGAACAGACCTTTTTTATTTGCTTTCTTCCCAAGCACACCGGGGTAAAGATCACTTGGAATTTACAAGATGAAATTAAAATCAATTCGGATAGGTTGAGGAATGAGATAAGTCAAAAGATAAAGGAATATAAAACATTAAACATGTTGTGGTTTGACAGAAGTGCGTTATTTAAAATGAAATAGATCCCTAAATTAAATTTCCTATTCTGGATGTTATATTGGTAACATCCAGATCAATTCAATTAAGCAAATCAATTAAGATATATTTCAGGTATTATAACCAACAAAAAAGATTTAATATGAAAAGAATTAGAAATGCATGGAAGGGAGGGAATTTTGGATAACATTTTTTTTCAAAGAAAACATTGGGGAAGAGGTTAAAAAGATTGATAAACCTGTTCTAAAAAATACTGTATTTTTCTATTTATAAGACACCTTTGTTTATAAGACCCACACAGACTATTTTCTAACCCAAAAATTAAGAAAACTTTGAGTATTTAGCCTCTGGGCTCAGAATGTTCGGGCATTAGGAGTCCCTGTTGCTTATGAGCCTGCAGTCTCCACCTCCAATGAGGTGTGTCCCAATTGGTTTGTACAGCATCAGCTGACGTCAGTTCCATAAGACTCGTGATTGGAGCAAGCTAAGTCTCCTGACTGTAGGAAGCTAAGCCTCGTGATTGAAGGAAGCCTGTTTGCAGAGGCAACGTACGGGCCCTTTTTTGTTCTCTCCGTGCTCTCAGCTTACTTCCGTGTAACCAGTGGGCTGTGGAAAAAGTACCATCTTATACACGGAAAACTACGGCATGTTAGGAAGTTGGTAATGTTACAGGGGAGTATTAAGTCCACCAATTTCCCCTCTGACCAAAGTGGTTGAGAAATTTTCCAGAAAATCTTAAATGGGTTTATAAAAAATTGGATGAAACAGATACAAGATAGCAAGCAAATAGGAAAGTTAGTGGGAGAAAAGAGGATGTCATGACTAAACATAGTTCAATTAGAAAAATGGGCAAAAGAATGGAAAAGAAAGGAAGGAGAAGGTAGAAAAATTAGGAAAATTGAGAAAACTATTGAAAAAAGACTGAAGTTAGAAGCAATGAAAAACAGAAAGGGGATCGTAAATGAAATAACTTGCATCTTAGTTTATTTTCCTTCTGTCATTTTTTCCCCTCAATACTGAAGAGGTCCATCGGATCCTATACTCTCTGTCTCCGTGTCTCTTTCACCCCTTCATCTGACGTTGGGATTCAAAATGGAAACATTTTCCCTCGATGTCCTCTCCTTATGACCAAAGATCATCAACCCCAAACTTTATTTCAATGACGTTTCTGCAACAGATTCAGTACGTTTTGGGGAAATGATGGACAAAGATCTTGGCAATTAAAAAAAAAAAAACTGTGGGAACCTTAGGGGAGAAATCCTCAACCCACATTTATGTACGTATCCATGTGTGTGTGTGTGTGTGTGTGTGTGTGTGTGTATGCACTCCATCTACCACTTGCTTAAAGCAATTGGCACCTTCTCTAAAATCCATGCCTGGGGCCCGATAAATGCACAAATGCCCACACCCGCACCCTGCAATCTTCCCACCTCTTGTTTCTTTCCAGAGGCTGTGCAAAGCTTCCCTCTTCCCTGTGAGAACCTCCCGGCAGGAGCCCTTCTTGAGGAAGAAACTGCACGCCTTCCTCCTCCTTGGGTCTCCAGCTTTCCCTTCCCTTCCTTTCAAGGGCAGCTGAGGCTCCGCGCCTGGCCAGGGGAGACCCTGTCTTGGTCGTCGCAGGAAGAAGCCAAAGAGATACAGGAAGAAGGTTGGCGGGTGTTCTCCTAGGACAGCATCAATTCTGCAAAAACAATTCTCAGAACTTGGAAGAGGTCATCAAGGATCACTTTCCCTCTCAAAGTGGGAGAAATGGCATCCTTTGGGATATTAATCCCCTTAATTCTGCAGCAGAAACTCATGGTGGAGAATTAAGAGAAGGTGTTTCTCTCTTAAAGATGTGCCTGAGATGTCACATGGAAGGATAACAGATGCTCCCCAAATCAATCAATCATTCAGATGGAACTTACCAAAAAGACACCATGGATTGAACAAAAAGGTCTATTCCTGCAGAGAAGTGAGAAGAAGAAGAAGGCTCTCTTCCATCTTTCCCTCTCCAACAATCCCCACATGCAGGAGTGAATTCTTCACTTCACCCTCTTGGATCCCAAAAGAGGAAAGGAGAAGTTCAGGGGAGGCCCCATGCCAGGCTGTCCAGGGTTGGAATCTCACCGACAGCACCTGCTCTTAGTGACCACAGGGTTGAGCCAAGCAGGACTGGGAACCAAAAGAAAAACACTCTGCACATGTTCAGAGTGGCACTGATGTAGACAGTAAAATTGGGACTCACGCAACCCGGGTTGAAACCTCCACTCAGCCAGGGAACTGACAGTGTGTGCTTGCTTTCACAAACCAGAGGTCTCCAGAACTGGGCGACAGAATGAAGTTGACAGAAGAGACTCAATCTGAACCTCAGAATATGGAGATTTCACACCAACTCAGTCCTTTGCACTGTCACGCCCATCTCGGTGGCCCCTCTTGCCCTCACCAGGTACCATGGAAGATCTGGTAGAAGGCGCCCTCCAAACGCTCCCGATGCTTCCTGCGATTGGGCTAAAATTCTCTGAAACACTGATGTAAGCTTTACAACATCTCGCATCCTGCTAATCATAGGGTTATTGTTTAATAAACAAACACAGTGTTGCATCTGATCTCAAAGAATGAAAGAGATCTCACCTGCCATTCAAGTTTTAGGGGGGCTTCAGAGTTTGATTCTTGCCTTTTCGTCCAGAGAAAACCCGGGAGAGCATAAGCTCAGTCTCAACCCTTCTTTGGGAGAAAAGAAAAAAAAACAACAAATAATTCTGGAGCCTTCTTGGATGGACAAAACCAAAAGCTTTCCTTAGCATAAAAGCCTTTGTCTTTTTGCCAATCTAGAGAATTCAATTATTTTTCAAAAAAATACCCTCCGGTTTATGAATGTGGGGGGGATTGTGTGCTTCTATAACCATGATTACAAAAGCCAGGAAATAGCCCAAAACTGCTGCACAATCTCGTGCCCGCCTTGCCAGCAGGAAAAAGGAGGCCAAGCCTGACAGAGCAAAGGGCGGCTGAAGGCTGACCACACCCAAGGCAGCTGTCCAGAGGGTCTACAGCAGGGGGTCCCCCCCAACCTTGGGCCTCCGGATGTTCTTGGACTTCCGCTCCCAGAAATCCTGGCCAGCAGAGGTGGTGGGGAAGGCTTCTGGGAGTTACAGTCCAAGAACCTCTGGAGGCCCAAGGTTGGGGACCCCTGGACTCGGCAGGAGACCCTCTTCTGCTCGTTACCCTTCACAGCCCTGACCATGGCTTTGTGTCTGGGGGAGGAGTGGTCACTTGACAAAAAGGGGAGTCAGCTTCTGGGATGTTCCTTCATGTGGTGTCACTCTGTGAACGGCAGGGGTGCTGGGGGGGGGGGGGCTCCTGTTCAAACCCCCCCCCCGACCCTCAGCCTGTGGAGTGTTTCAGGTTTCCATTAATTCCCTGTACTATTTCACAGAGGCATGAAAAACCGGAAAGAGGCTGTCCGGAATTTGGTGGTCCGGCACCACCCGTGTGATGATGACACACAACTTCCGCCTGCTTTTTCAGACCTTCCAGGAGGCCCTTCGCTCGGCCTCTCCAGCCCCAAGGTCTGGCCATCCAGCCGACCACCGTCCCCTGCGCCAACGAAAACAGTAAGACATAAACAAGCAAAGAGGAGGAAAGTAATTTTGAATGAATGAATGCATGCATTAATTCTAAGCTAATTAACAATCTAATGACTGAATTTCCTGCCTCTAAGAAAGTCTCTTCCTGAAAACCAAGAGGAGATTCAATTTCCTGAGAATATTTTTTTTAACCCAAAATCATCAGCAGCAAACCTCACACAAGACTCCACACACTGCCAGTTTTCCCAGTGTAGGAAACGGGCAGCCCTTCTCCCCAGGGGCTCTCCTGCCCCCATTGCTCTGGGTGGGAAGAGCACGGGAGGGGGGGTGTTGAGGGTCTGGGTTCAGGTCAGGGCCTGGTTCCTCTGCCCGGAACGTCCCTCCATCAGCAGCCGCCTCGGGTGCCAGATGGGCAGCATAGAAATGAAATATCATCATCATCATCATCCCTCCCTCCCTCCCAGCCGACCCCCTGTCTTCTCCCCCCTCCAAGCCCCATTTCTTTGGGCCCCCTCCTATCCCCCCCACCCCCTACTCCCACCTCCTTGCAGCCCCCCCTCCCTCTTCTCCTCCCCCCCCCCACAAAAAAGGCCCCCATTTCCTACTTGGGGCTTTCCAGGAACTTCCCCCCAAAGCTTCCCAACAAAAGGGGTTTCCTGGGGGGGGGTCACGTTCAGACTTCGGCTGGAGAAGGGGGGGGGGAGAAACAACCACAACGGGGGGAGAGAGAGGCAAGCCTGAGGGGACTCCGCGAGAAACACACACACACACAAACAAAGAGGGGCCCGGGGGCCTGGTTTGCGGGGGGTGTCCCTCCTGCCTCTTTCGCGTATCGGGATCTCGGCCCTCGCCCTGACTTTCCCCACAAAGACACACAAAAGCCCCACCAAAGATTCCCCCCCTCCCCCCCCCACAGAAGGAGAAAGGCCTCTCCTCCCCCCCCCAGGAGTGTGGGGGGGGTTGAGGTGGAGGGCGGGGGGGGTGTATTTTTCTCCCCTTCGGGGGAATATATTTCTAGGGAACTTCCCCCCCCCCCCACTGCTCTCTCCTCCCTCCCCCCTTTCTCTCCCCCCCCCCCAAAAGGCCCACCTCCGTTCGGATCCTCAGGCGGGAAAGAGGTCGGGAGGGGGCGGGGCGAGACTGGAAAAGGGGAGGGAGGGGCACGGCCTCCACTTCCGGTTCCGGTGGGGACGCAGCGCCGGAAGCAGCCCCTCCCCTCCTCCTCCCACTCCTCTCACGCTTTCCTAGCTCTACGTTCCCCCCCCCCCCTTTCCTCCCAACCAATCGCCGCTGAGAAGAGGAGGGGGGAGGGGTTTGTTCTTCTCCCTTTGTGTCCAGGGAGGGGGAGGGGCATAGAATCGGTAACTTTTAGTCTCCATCCTGGGGAGGGAAGGGAGAACGTAGAGCTACGAAAGTTGTAGAGGAGTGGGAGGAGGGGGCTGCTTCCGGGTTCTGCGTCCCCACCGGAACCGGAAGTGGAGGCCGTGCCCCTCCCTCCCGCGCAGGCCTTTCCCGCTTCAGGGTCCGGACGGAGGTGGGGCGACGGGCCTTTTGGGGGGGGGGAGAGGGAGGGGGGAGGGAGGAGAGCAGTGGGGGGTTCCCTAGAAAGATGTTTCCACTCGCTCCCCCCCCCCCACACTCCTCGGGGTGTGTGTGTGGAATCTTCGGCGGGGCTTTTGTGTGTGTTTGTGTCTCTGTTTGTGGGGAAACAGAGCCGAGATCCCGATACAAAATGTGTGTTTGTGTGCTTTTCCCTCTGAGTCCCCTCAGGCTCTCCTCTCCCTCCCCCCGTTGTGGTTGTTTCTCGCCCCCCCCCCCACGACCTTCTCCAGCCGAAGTCTGAGCGTGACCCCCCCCCAGGAAACCCCTTTTGTTGGGAAGCTTGGAATTTCCTGGAAAGCCCCAAGTGGGAAATGGGGGCCTTTTGGGGGGGGGGAGGAGGAGAAGGAGGGGGCTGGGAGGGGGGTGGGAGTAGGGGGTGGGGGGGATAGGAGGGGTCCCAGAGAAATGGGGCTTGGAGGGGGGGGGAGAAGACAGGGGATCGGCTCGGAGGGAGGGAGGGATGTTGATGATGATGATATTTCATTTCTATGGCAGCCAAGGCGGCTGCTGATGCCCTTGAAAGGGAGGGAAGTTCCAGGCACACGAATCAGGCCCTGACCTGAATCCTGACACTCAACACCCCTCCCTTCCATGCTCTTCCCACCCAGAGCAGTGTGTGTGTGTGTGTGTGTGTACTCTTGTGTGAGCAGAAGAGGGTCTCCCGCAGAGTCCAGGGGTCCCCAACCTCAGGCCTCCAGAGGTTCTTGGACTGCAACTCCCAGAAGCCTTCCCCACCGCCTCTGCTGGCCAGGATTTCTGGGAGCGGAAGTCCAAGAACATCCGGAGGCCCAAGGTTGGGGGGGACTCCCTGCTGTAGACCCTCTGGACGGCTGCCTTGGGTGTGGTCAGCCTTCAGCCGCCCTTTGCTCTGTCAGGCTTGGCCTCCTTTTTCCTGCTGGCAAGGCGGACACGAGATTGTGCAGCAGTTTTGGGCTATTTCCTGGCTTTTGGAATCGTGGGTATAGAAGCACACAATCCCCCCCACATTCATAAACCGGAGGGTATTTTTTAAAGAATTGAATTCTCCAGATTGTCAAAAAGACAAAGGCTTCTATGCTAAGGGAAAGCTTTTGGTTTTGTCCATCCAAGAAGGCTCCAGAATGATTTGTTTTTTTTCTTTCTCCCTAGAATTGGGTGAGACTCAGCTGATGCTCTCCCGACTTTTCTCTGGACGAAAAGAGAAACCCAAAGCCCCCCCTTAAAGCAGGTAAGATCTCTTTCATTCTTTGAGATCAGATGCAACGCTGTGTTTGTTTATTTATTAAACAATAACCCTATGATTAGCAGGATGCGAGATGTTGTAAAGCTTACATCAGTATTTCAGAGAATTTTAGCCCAATCGCAGGAAGCATCGGGAGCGTTTGGAGGGCGCCTTCTACCGGATCTTCCATGGTACCTGGTGAGGGCCAGAGGGGCCACCGAGATGGGCGTGACAGTGCAAAGGACTGAGTTGGTGTGAAATGTCAGGATTTCAAGCGTTCTCCCCCAAGTTCTTCAGTCCTGGTGGAACAAAAGTCTCAAACAAATAGTTCCCTTCACTCGTCTATTTCCAAACATACAGACGGAGAGACAGACCGACTGGCAGCCTCTCTGTCTCTGAGGAAATGTGAGCTCTCAGAGCAGTTGAGTTCAGGATAGCATAAGCTCTCAAACTGAACCAAATGGTGCATGTCTTCCTACTCGTTTATATCGACATCAGCCCACGACAAATTACATTACATCGTTCTCTTACACCTTCCATCGTCTGCTGATACAGGATGACTTCCCAGTTTTCTTGATTAGTTGCACCTGCCGTGCTAACTCTATCTGAGTTAACAAAATTTTGACCCCATGACAGTATCAAAACGGTGACATGAAATCCCCATATGCTGAGGTTCGCTGTGAGACTGTTCTGTCAACTTCATTCTGTCGTCTATTAAGTAACTTCCAACCAACCCAGTTTTGGAGGCCTCTGGTTTGTGAAAGCAAGCACACACTGAGTTTCCTGGCTAAGTGGGGGTTTGAACCTGGGTTGCGTGAGTCCCAGTTTTACTGTCTACAGCAGAGCCTCTCTGAACATGTGCAGAGTGTTTTTCTTTTGGTTCCCACTCCTGCTGGGCTCAACCCTGTGGTCACCAAGAGCAGGTGCTGTCGATGAGATTCCAACCCTGGACAGCCTAGCATGGGGCCTCCCCTGAATTTCTCCTTTCCTCTTTTGGGATCCAAGAGGGTGAAGTGACTCCTGCATGAGGGGATTTTTGGAGAGGGAAAGACGGAAGAGAGCCGACTTCTTCTCGCTTCAATGCAAGAGTAGGCCTTTTTTCAATCCATGGAGTCTTTTTGGTCAGTTCCAGTTGACTTATTGATTGGTTTGGGGAGCATCCGTTATCCTTCCGTTTGACATCTCAGGCACATCTTTAAAAGATATTAGTTGCTGAAGCTGGAGAGAAACACGTTCTCTTAATTCTCCCCCATGAGTTTCTGCTGCAGAATTAAGGGGATTAATATCCCAAAGGATGCCGTTTCTCCCACTTTGAGAGGGAAAGTGATCCTTGATGACCTCTTCCAAGTTCTGAGAATTGTTTTTGCAGGATTGATGCTGTCCTAGGAGAACACCCGCTAACCTTCTTCCTGTATCTCTTTGGCTTCTTCCTGCGATGACCAAGGCAGGGTTCCCCTGGCCAGGCGCTGAGCCTCAGCTGCCCTTGGAAGGAAGGGAAAGCTGGAGACCCAAGGAGGAGGAAGGCGTGCAGTCTCTTCCTCAAGAAGGGCTCCTGCCGGGAGGTTCTCACAGGGAAGAGGGAAGCTTTGCACAGCCTCTGGAAAGAAACAAGAGGTGGGAAGATTGCAGGGTGCGGGTGTGGGCGTTTGTGCATTTATCAGGCCCCAGGCATGGATTTTGGAGAAGGTGCCACTTGCTTTAAGCAAGTGGTAGATGGAGCGCATACACACACAGAGACATATATACACACATACAAACATACATGCATACATACATAAATGTGGGTTGAGGATTACTCTCCCAAGGTTCCCACAGTTTTTTTAAAAAAATTTTTGCCAAGATCTTTGTCCATCATTTCCCCAAAACTTAATTGAATCTCTTGCAGAAACGTCATTGAAATAAAGTTTGGGGATGATGATCATAAGGAGAAGACATGGAGGGAAAATGTTTCCATTTTGAATCCCAATGTCAGATCAAGGGGTGAAAGATAGACAGAGAGTATAGGATCCGATGGACCTCTTCAGTATTGAAAAGAAAATCACAAAGAGAAAATAAAGAGAGGATGCAGGTTAGAATACACAACATCCCATCAGCTGAAATTAACCCACATTACTCACGTCCACCTTTCTCCACCTCTTGCCACCTTTCCCCTAGGGACTAGGTTAGGGTTAGGGTTAGGATGATGGTTATTTTTGCATTTCGTAGCACCCTGTTTCTCTCCAAAAGCACATGGATCATTCTCCCGGGCTACCCCTCTTCCCTTTCCAAAAGACATAGTCTTGAAAAATATTCCATATTGCTTTAAACTTACTAGTTTTCAATATCCCTCTTCTAATTTTTATTTCACTGGTCCATCGTCATCAATGGCCACATTCCACATTTTTCTATACTTTTCCTCAGGGTTAATTTGGTAATCGCTTTTCCAATTCCTTGCAAAGATGAGCCTTGCCATAGGCACCATTTAATAGCTAATTCCTTTTCTTCTTTCTTCCCTTCGTTATCATTAACCACATTCAATAAGGCAATCATGGATTCAATCGAGTTTTTCCCCCTAATCTCCTTTAAAACCAGCATCCATTTCTTCCTCCTTATTTGACAGGACCACCACATATGGAAATATGTCCCTTTTTCTTTTTTACACCTCCAGCACAGAGATGATGCATTATTATTTAATATATTCAATGCCACCGGAATTAAATGCCATCTCCATTTTACTTTGTAGCAATTTTCTTTAACCCTTATGGACATAGGCTTCATAATTCTGTTATTCCACATTTTACTCCAATCTTTCCCTTCAGTTTCTTTAACCATGTCTCCCTTTTAACACCTGGGGTTTATATCCTGCCTCTTCTCATGGTTTGTACATTTTTGTCCTTTATCATGTCCATCTTTACACAAAATGTTCCTTTAATATCTCCAATTTTCCTGAACAGATCTCTGGTTTTTCCCTTTCTATTATTTTCCTCTATTTCTTTGCATTGTACAAATACAATATATAATATACAGGGGAATAAAAAAGTGAGTGGCCCTCCGGATGAGGAGGGAGGGAAAGGGGAAGTAAAGGGGGACTTGGAGATTGCAGAGAAATTAAATGAGTTCTTTGAATTTGTCTTCACGACAGAAGACTTTGGGCAGATTCCGCTGCCCAAACAACCCTTGCTGACTAATGAATTGAATCAGATTTAAATAGAGGATTTTTAAACCTAATCGATAAATTAAAGATCAATAAGTCACCGGGCCCAGATGGCATCCACCCAACAGTTATTAAGGAACTGAGACATGAAGTTGCTGAACTCTTAACTAAAATATACAACTTGTCATTTAAAACAGTCACAGTTTGCTGTGGGGCCCAGGGCCATGTGTTCAAGTCCTCCTGCCCTCCCCCAGAAGAGCCAGCAGAGGTTGTCCAAAGTGAAGGCAGAGGAGGAGGAGATGGGGGGTGTCCAGGCCCTCCCTGGGGCACCGCTCAGGGCTTACCCTTGATTTAATATATTTCTTTTCTTAAATTTGTGTACCGTTTGGGCTGAAGGGTGGCGGAAAGGACCAGCTATGCCCCCCCTGCCTGCCCCCGGGGAAAGATATACCGCTCCATTAGTGTGGTGGAGTTTAGAGTCAGCTAAAAAAACAAAGGTAAAGGTTCCCCTTGACATTTAGTCAAGTCGTGTCTGACTCTAGGGGCGGTGCTCATCCCCATCTCCAAGCCGTAGAGACAGCGTTTGTCCGAAGACCGTTTCCATGATCACATGGCCAGCGCAAGTAGACACGGAACACCGTTACCTTCCCACCGAGGTGGTACCTATTTATCTGCTCGCCTTTGCATGCTTTCAAACTGCTAGGTTGGCAGGAGCTGGGACAAGCGATGGGAGCTCACTCCATCACGTGGATTCGATCTTATGACGGCTGGTCTTCTGGCCTTGCAGCACAGAGGCTTTCTGCGGTTTAACCCGCAGCGCCACCACGTCCTTTTTAAAAAAAGGCATAAATATCAGAATAAAATATGTCAGGGGGCATCTAAACGTATTAGATTAGATAGGCATCCTTCAGTCTGGAGAGACTATGGTAATGTGCTCTGAATAGAGAACTTGGAACAGCGTCTAGTGTGGCTGACAAGGCCAATTCGAGAGTGACACAATTCCTTCCACACTGAAGACAAATACAATCTGTCCCCTGTCCAGCTCCCTGATTCGGCTGGTTTCGGGACGGCCTCTTTGCCTCAGCCTGCTGGACAAGGGTCTAAACATATAGAGCAGCAGAAAACAGATCAGCATGTGGCCAAAAAGGACCTCTCCATAAATCAATGTTTCCAATGATCTGTTTCAAAGGGGGGTGGAGGGACAGGCATAATTCCACCGGCAGTTGATTCCAGAGCATAGGAAGCACAGCAAAGAAGGGTCTACTTCTAGCAAAAGATTTCATGTGGCCTCCCTTGGTGTGGCTACCTGGAGGAAAAGACCTTAGGAAAAGACGCTCTGGCAGGGAACGTGGGGTACAAAGCCCTGAAGGGCTTCATAGGTAACCCTTAGGACCTTGAATCTGGTCCAGGAGGCAACAGGAACCTGAGCCAACGAGATGCGGCCCCTAACCTGCAGGCCCCAAACCCTAGTATGACGCCTGCAGAGGTGATAAAAGGAGAGAGAGAGAATTGAGCATCATCATCAGCGTATGGCTCACAAGGAGGGTCGGAGGTCAGGGCCAGCCAGGTGTCCTCGAAAGGCCCCTCTTCTCCTATCTGGGGCAGGAGGAGGTCCCCCCCCCCCCCCCGAGCCCCAAGAGGCAAGAGAGAAGGGGGCAGAGGGACAAGCCGAAGCAACAGAGCCCTGGAATTGCCCGGGGGGGGGGGGGGGGACGGAGGGAGGAGCTCTCCTAAGACACGCCCCGCCTCTCCGGCCTCCTCGGCCTGGCGCCTGTGGAGGAGCCGAGAATGCGCCCCTCAGAGGGGAGCTGGGCGGGCTTTCCGGGCAGGCTCCGCCTCTTTTCGGGAACTCTCGGGGTCCCGCCTGGGCAGAGGCGAGGAGACCCCACTGGCTCGAAGAGGGGGGGCCGGTGGCAGGTGGCCTGAATCCGCTCGCCCCCCCCCGCCGCCCCCCCCCCCCGCTTTGCCGTCCAGGGAGTCAGGACTGGACGCTGGCCGTCAATTGCCCCCCCCCCCCCGCCGCTGCTTCAGCTGGGAGGGAGGGAGGCCGCTTGGGCCCTCCCACCACAGGCAAGGGCCTCCGGGGGGATGCCCCTCGTCCCGGGGGAAGGGGGGCGCCTCGGCCGCCTGCAGGCAGCTCGGGGCAGGGCTGCCTTTCTCTGGGACTCCCGCGCCGCGGAGCCGCCTCCGTGACCCCGCGGGACTCCTCCCCGGGGGGTGGGGGTGAGGGTGGACAGGGTCGGTCGACGGGGCTCCGCCCGGAGGCACCTTCTCGCGCCCGGCGGGCCGAGGGGAGCACCAGATTGGGGGGGGGGGGGTCAGGAGGCGCTGGCCGGCCCCTCTTTCTCTGCCCGGGCCTCCCGCAAGGGCCCGGGAGCGGCGGGGGCTCCGCCTGGCCCTGGCCTCTGGTCCCCCTCAAAGAGAAGCGGGGATCGGGCCCTTTTTATCCCTTTCGGGGGGGGGGCGCCTCCTTTTTCCTCCCCCCCCCCCCTCGCCTCCCCCTCCCCCCGACCTGGCCGCGTCCTTGGCTCCAGCACAGGTGGGCCCCTCTCTCGATTAGGAATGGGGGGGGGGGGTTGTTTCCCTTCCCCCACTCTCTTGAATGTGCACATTAAGGAGGCGGGGGGGGGGGGCCCTCGCATTAACCATTTAGCAAAACGAGCACATTCTTCAGCCATCGACAAGGGAAGGGGAGAGGTTGATTCACGGCCCCCGGTGCAAATGGTGCGCCCTCCTTCACAAACCACACCCCTGCCCCCCCCACACCCCTCGGAGCCCCATCATCTTTTCAGTGTTTCAGGGCCTTGGAAGGTCTCAGTCCGAAACCCGGGGTGGGGGGTGGGGGGGTGTCGATGAAGACATGGGGGATCCCCGCCTCGAACCTGCGTGTTTTCCTGCAGGGAAATTGTGACGCGGGCGTCGGGGGGGGGGGGGGGCAACAGACGTTCAAGGATCCGGTCATGGTTTTGAACCGGATCCCACCCGAACGACACCGGATCCCACCCCGGTGGAGCCAGAAACCTTCCCGGAGGGCCTTTTTCACCGCTCCGTCTCCAGAGAAAGATGCCCGGAAACCAGCCCGGTTGAGACCTTGATGGAAGCGGCGGCCACTTGGCGGGGCCGGGAGGGGTTGAGAGGCCCGCCTGAGAGCAGGTCGGGAGTTCGTCCGGGAGAGCTGCCTGCCCGGCTCTGCCCCCAGTGGGCCGCTGGGGGGGGGGGGTCCCCGAGCCTTCGGGGGGGGCCAGGAGGGGCCGGGCGTGGGCGCTGAAGCCCCTCGGCTTCGGGGGGGGTCCCCCAGCCCACTTGGGGGTCCCTCCTGGCGGGGGGGGGGCTTGAAGAGGAGGAGGGGGCGAGGCGAGCGGCCAGCAGGCCCCGCAACCCGCGGAAGGGAGGCGGAAGGAGGGACGGACGGGGGGGGGGGGGAGACCCTCGCCCCGCCCCCCCCCAGGGCTCGTGCTTTCTTCCCATCGTTTCCATCTTGAGAAGCGGGGTCCATTGGCTCCTTACACACACACACACACACACACACCCCCCGGACTCCTCTGCCCCCCCTTCCAGCGCCTCCTCGTGGTCCAAAGGGGGGAATGGGCCGGAGGAGCTGATCCCCGGGGGGAAAAGCCTCCCTTCTCGGGGGGGGGGGAGTATTGGGGGGGCGCCCCCGCTGCTTTCCCCCCTCCAGGCCAGGAGCGACGCCCCGCGAAGGGGCCACGATCCGCCGCCCCCCCTCCCGCCGATTTTCCACATGAAACACGATTATTAATTGTGACTACGCTCTTTTTAATGTTCCATTCATTACGTTTTACTTGCGAGTGGACTCTGCGATTTTTGTTCAAATTGGAGGCACATATTTCTACCAATGGGGAAGATCTACACCCTGAGAAGCTGGAAATAGATTTTCTCCTCTCATTGGCAGGCTTCTCTTCTCTCTCCCTTCCTTCCTTTTTCACATGAGGTTTTTTTAGCAGCACCAGAAGTGGATCCGTATAATTCTGATTCTTCTGTTTCCGACCTGGTGGAGAAAAGGGAAGGAAAGGAAAGGGGAGGGCTCTCCCGGGGGGGGGGCATTAAAGCCAAGGGGTCGGGCTCTCTCTCCGGAGGTCATGGGGAAGGAGGGGCCTCGTGGCTGCCCCAAGGCCAGCAGGAGGAGGAGGAGGAGGACGGGGGGGGGGGGGGAGAGAAGTTCTTGTGGCCCTTCCATCGCCAGGAGTAGCCTTCTCAATCCCGGCTGAGCCCTCGGAGCCTCTCCCCGTGTGATCGGCTGCTCGAAGCCACGGGAGTTTCCTTCTTGGCTTTTCTCACCCCGAGGAGCCTTTGTTTCTTCCGGCCGGCATCAGGGCCAGAGCCGGCCTCAAGGAAGGCTGTGCGGATCTCAGGCCAAGAACGGACTGACTTTTGGGCACCCAGAACCGAGGGAACGTCCTCTTCCCCTTTTGACTTAGAAGGCCAAGCTCTCAGGGGGGTGGATAAAGGGAGGCTCTTTCCCCTCTCACGCAATACCACAACCCTCAGGGGACGTCCACTCCCATGGGGGGCTGGCTGCTAGAGTAAGAACAGAGAAAAGAAAATATTTCTTGACTTAGCATGCTAGTCTGTGGAACTCCTTGCCACAGGATGTGGTGTCCCGAGGGGTCTCCCGGAGAGCCAGGGAGCGAGCCTCCCCCCCCCCTTGCCCCTGCCCCCGGGCTCCCTCCTCGCCCCCCTCCCTCCCTTCAGAGAAGAAGCCGGGGACCGGGGGGGGGGGCGGCGGATCGTGGCCCCTTGGCGGGCGTCGCTCCTGGCCTGGAGGGCGGGAAAGCCGCGGCGTTCCCCCCCCATACACTCCCCCCCCCCGGAGGGACGCTTCCCCCCCCCCCCTCCGGCATCGGCTCCTCCTGCCCATTCCCCCCTTTGGTCCACGACGGGGGCGCTGGAACGGGGGGGGGGGCAGAGGACTCTTTTGTGTGTGTGTGTGTGTTTATCCACATGGGCAGCCCCCCCCCCCCCCGGCCCCCAATCCTCTCCCGGCTTCTCAGGATGGAAAGAAAGGGATGGGAAGAGAGGAGGAGCCGCGGGAGGGGGGGGGGGGCGTCAGGGGCAAGGCTCTCCCACCCCCCCACCCCGTCCGTCCGTCCTTCCTTCCGCGGGTCGTGGGGTCTCCTCGCCGCTGGCCTCGCCCCCCCTCCTCTTAAAGACTGTTTGTTTATTAAGCGATCACCCGAGGATGATGATGATGATGAGCAGGACGCGAGAGGTGGAGAGAGAGAGAGAGAGGAAAGGGAGGGGGAGAACGTAGAGCTACGAAAGTGGGGGGAGGAGGAGGAGGAGTGATGCTTCCGGGGCTGCGTCCCCCCCCACCGGAACCGGAAGCCGTTCCCCTCCCTCCCTCCTTCCCCCCTTTTTTCCTCTCGCTGTTTCTTCCGACCTCTTTCCCGCGCAGGCTTTCCCGCCTGAGGATCCGGACGGAGGTGGGCGACGGGCCTTTTGGGGGGAGGGAGGGAGGGAGAGGGGTGGGGTGGGGGGGCCCTAGAAAGATATTCCCCCCCAAAGGGGAGAAAAATATCCGCCCGCTCCCCCCACACTCCTCGGGGGGGGCCAAGAGGGGCCTTTCCGTTCCTCGTCTCCTTCTGTGTGTGGGGGGGACTTTTGTGTGTGTTTGTGTCTCTGTGTGTGTGTGTGTGTGTGTGTGTTTGTGGAAAGAGAGATGGGAAGTCAGGGCGGGGCCGAGATCCCGATACTCCGAGCCCCCCCCCCCCCAGCAAGGCACCCGGGCCCTCTTTGTGTGTGTGTGTGTGTGTGTGTGTGTGTTTCCCTCGCGGAGTCCCCTCAGGCTCTCCTCTCCCCTCCCCCCGTTGGGGTTGTTTCTCGCCCCCCCCCCCCGACCTTCTCCAGCCGAAGTCTGAACGTGACCCCCCCCCCCCAGGAAACCCCTTTTGTTGCAAAGCTTGGGGGAATTTCCTGGAAAGCCCCAAGTGGGAAATGGGGGACTTTTGGGGGGGGGAGGAGGAGAAGGAGGGGGCTGGGAGGGGGGTGGGAGTAGGGGGGTGGGGGGGATAGGAGGGGTCCCAGAGAAATGGGGCTTGGAGGGGGGGGGGAGAAGACAGGGGATCGGCTCGGAGGGAGGGAGGGATGTTGATGATGATGATATTTCATTTCTATGGCAGCCAAGGCGGCTGCTGATGCCCTTGAAAGGGAGGGAAGTTCCAGGCACACGAATCAGGCCCTGACCTGAATCCTGACACTCAACACCCCTCCCTTCCATGCTCTTCCCACCCAGAGCAGTGTGTGTGTGTGTGTGTGTGTACTCTTGTGTGAGCAGAAGAGGGTCTCCCGCAGAGTCCAGGGGTCCCCAACCTCAGGCCTCCAGAGGTTCTTGGACTGCAACTCCCAGAAGCCTTCACCACCCGCCTCTGCTGGCCGGGATTTCTGGGAGCGGAAGTCCAAGAACATCCGGAGGCCCAAGGTTGGGGGGGGACCCCCTGCTGTAGACCCTCTGGACAGCTGCCTTGGGTGTGGTCAGCCTTCAGCCGCCCTTTGCTCTGTCAGGCTTGGCCTCCTTTTTCCTGCTGGCAAGGCGGGCACGAGATTGTGCAGCAGTTTTGGGCTATTTCCTGGCTTTTGGAATCGTGGGTATAGAAGCACACAATCCCCCCCCCCCATTCATAAACCGGAGGGTATTTTTTTTTTTAAAGAATTGAATTCTCCAGATTGTCAAAAATACAAAGGCTTCTATCCTAAGGCAAAGCTTTTGGTTTTGTCCATCCAAGAAGGCTCCAGAATTATTTGTTTTTTTCTTTTCCTCCCTAGGACGGGGTGAGACTCAGCTGACGCTGTCCCGGGTTTTCTCTGGACGAAAAGGCAAGAATCCAACTCCGAAGCCCCCCTAAAACTTGAATAGCAGGTGAGATCTCTTTCATTCTTTGAGATCAGATGCGACACTGTGTTTGTTTATTTATTAAGCGATAACCCTATGATTAGCAGGATGCGAGATGTTGTAAAGCTTACATCAGTATTTCAGAGAATTTTAGCCCAATCGCAGGAAGCATCGGGAGCGTTTGGAGGGCGCCTTCTACCAGATCTTCCATGGTACCTGGTGAGGGCCAGAGGGGCCACCGAGATGGGCGTGACAGTGCAAAGGACTGAGTTGGTGTGAAATCTCCATATTCTGAGGTTCACTTTGAGTCTCTTCTGTCAACTTCATTCTGTCGCCCCGTTCTGAAGACCTCTGGTTTGTGAAAGCAAACACACACTGTCAGTTCCCTGGCCGAGTGGGGGTTCGAACCCGGGTTGCGTGAGTCCCAGTTTTACTGTCTACAGCAGTGCTTCTCTGAACATGTGCAGAGTGTTTTTCTTTTGGTTCCCAGTCCTGCTTGGCTCAACCCTGTGGTCACCAAGAGCAGGTGCTGTCGGTGAGATTCCAACCCTGGACAGCCTGGAAGGCCCCCCCCCCCCCACGGAATTTCTCCTTTCCTCTTTTGGGATCCAAGAGGATGAGTTGAATAAGTCACTCCTGTCAGGACCAGCCTCCCTCTAGGGAGCGCTAGTCCTTCGGCCAGAGAGCCTCCAGGTATCTATGTACCCTGTTTCAGCTGGGCTGAGTCCCTTTAACCATCAGCTAGGGCGTAGCATAGATCCTTTCCAGCAAGCCTGGCCTTAAAGGTTCTCTTCTGCACTTGCTTGTAGCTAGCAAGTACAGACACCTGGGCTTTGTAGTCCCTTAAGATTCACTAAAGCTCAGAGGATTAGGACTCTGTCTGATAGCAATATTGTGGCCTTGCTACCCCTGGAAGCAGGCTCAGCAGACTCGCTGTTCAAGAGACCAGTCCTGTAGATTTTTAAATTTATTTTTTATTGAAAAAATAAAGTTTCATAGAAAATTCAGTTCGTTGCCTAAGCATGGCATAGATTACATTTCCAAAGAATATTGCAGTTAAAATGAATAACAAGTTCCAGCTAAGTAAAAATAGCTCAAATTTCTAAAAAGCTTTCTTCAGGGTAGGCAAAGGGTGAGAGCCCCCCTTCTTCTCTCTGTCGTTCCTACATTCTCAAACCTTAATCCTAACACAAGGAAAAAAGGTAAAATGGATCGAAAGCCTCTCTAAGCTAAGGAACTCTCCACATTCCACAATCTCCATTTTCTACTTGCTAAACGCCACCCTTCTTCTTCATCTGAGGTGTTGACCAATTGTAATTCAGGGGCTGTAAAGCCTCTCCCCACCTCTCTTTCTCATGGGAATGCAGGTGTTGTTTTGTTCTTCCAATCTTCTTTCCAATTAAGCTGGAATGTTATGACTTCACCCCTTATCTGGTCCTTGCCGTCCCAGGCTTCAGCAAAACATTCTTACCGCTTCTCACGGCCTCTTCAGAAAACATTCCCAGCGCTTAGAATCAACCTTATACAGAACCATTTTGAATCCATATTACATTTCTCATGACTACATAAACCATTCAAATCACATGCTTTAAACCAGCGATCCCCAACCCCCAGTCCCCGGCCCGGTGCCGGTCCCTGGCCTGGGCCAGACCGGGCCGGCAAGAGAGACCTCCCCATGCGCACTCACCCCCGCGCCACCCGTTTGCGCCTGCGCGCGCTCTCCAGCATGCCCGCACGAGCACTGCACCGCCATTTGAGCATGCGCGCGGGCCCGCACAAGCGTGCGCTGCCGTTTGCGCATGCGCACGAGCAGTCGTGCGCATGCGCAAAATGGCAGTGCTTGCTTGTGCGGGCCTGCACGCCTGCGCAAAATGGCGGCGTGCGCTCATGCAGGGTGCGCACGCTTGTTCGCACATGCGCGTGAGCGCGGGGGGTGCCCTGCCTTCCCCAGCCGGTCCGCGGACCGGAAAAGGTTGGAGAATACTGCTTTAAACCACATACTCATGATCATGACAACTCCTGCATGAGGGGATTTTTGGAGAAGGAAAGAATTTTTGGAGAAGGAGAGCCCTCTTCTTCTCGCTTCTCTGCAAGAGTAGACGTTTTTTCAATCCATGGTGTCTTTTTGGTAGGTTCCAGCTGATTGATTGATTGATTTGGGGAGCATCCGTTATCCTTCCGCATGACATCTCAGGAACATCTTTAAGAGAGAAACACCTTCTCTTAATTCTCCACCGTGAGTTTCTGCTGCAGAATTAAGGGATTAATATCCCAAAGGACGCCGTTTCTCCCACTTTGAGAGGGAAAGTGATCCTTGATGACCTCTTCCAAGTTCTGAGAATTGTTTTTGCAAGATTGATGCTGTCCTAGGAGAACACCCGCCATCCTTTTTCCTGTATCTCTTTGGCTTCTTCCTGCGATGACCAAGGCAGGGTCTCCCCTGGCCAGGCGCGGAGCCTCAGCTGCCCTTGAAAGGAAGGGAAGGGAAAGCTGGAGGCCCAAGGAGGAGGAAGGCGTGCAGTTTCTTCCTCAAGAAGGGCTCCTGCCAGGAGGTTCTCACAGGGAAGAGGGAAGCTTTGCACAGCCTCTGGAAAGAAACTAGAGGTAGGAAGATTGCAGGGTGTGGGTGTGGGCGTTTGTGCATTTATGGGGCCCCAGGCATGGATTTTAGAGAAGGTGCCAATTGCTTTAAGCAAGTGGTAGATGGAGTGTATACACACACATATACACACATACAAACATACATGCATACGTACATAAATGTGGGTTGAGGATTTCTCCCCTAAGGTTCCCACAGGTTTTTTTTTTAAAAATTGCCAAGATCTTTGTCCATCATTTCCCCAAAACGTACTGAATCTGTTGCAGAAACGGCATTGAAATAAAGTTTGGGGTTGATGATCTTTGGTCATAAGGAGAGGACATTGAGGGAAAATGTTTCCATTTTGAATCCCAACGTCAGATGAAGGGGTGAAAGATACATGGAGACAGAGAGTATAGGATCCGATGGACCTCTTCAGTATTGAGAAAAAAATGACAAAAGGAAAATAAACTAAGATGCAAGTTATTTCATTTACGATCCCCTTTCTGTTTTTCATTGCTTCTAATTTCAGTCTTTTTTCAGTAGTTTCCTCAAATTTTCTAATTTTTCTACCTTCTCCTTCCTTTCTTTTCCATTCTTTTGCCCATTTTTCTAATTGAAATATGTTTAGTCATGGCATCCTCCCTTCTCCCACTACCTTCCCTATTTGCTTGCTATCTTGTATCCGTTTCATCCAATCTTTTATAAACCCATTTAAGAATTTATGGAAAATTTCTCAACCACTTTGGTCAGAGGGGAGATCGGCAGACTTAATTCTCCCCTGTAACACTACCAACTTTCTAACACATTTTTAAAACAGGCTTATCAGTTTTCTTATCCTCTATCCCAATGTTTTGTTTGAAAAAAATGTTCTCCAAAATGTTCTCTCTTCCCTGCATTTCTAATTCTTTCCATATTAAATTCATTTGCTCCATAATATAATTTAATATTGAGTATCTGATGACCTTTTTCTTTTTGTGATATGTATCACAGTTATCAATCCTAGCTTTTTTTACTATTATTGCAATATATGTTAATCATCATTTGACATTCTTTTAACTACATGTCAGTAATCTTTATTGGTAACATCCAGAATAGGAAATTTAATTTAGGGATCTATTTCATTTTAAGTAATGCAACAGCTTGTGTCCAGGCTACCTGAAGGACCGTATCTCCCTATATGCGACTTCTCGGTGATTAAGATCAGCAGAGGGGGTCCTCCTCTCGGCCTCATTGCCAGCCCAAGTACAGCTGATGGGGACACGGGAGAGGAGGGCCTTCTCGGTGGCAGCCCCCGGGCTATGGCACGCTCTCCCTCGGGAGATCAGGAAAGGGACCTTTATTTATTTATTTATTATTTGATTTCTACCCCGCCCCTCTAGACGAAGTCTACTCGGGGCGGCTTACAAACAGTAATAAAACATCATAAAATACAATCATATAAAAGCATCATTGTTACTTATCAAAATATATCATAAAAGACAATTACATGATTGAATCGACAAATTTGGAAGTTTAAGATGGAGAAAGAGGAAAACTAAAGAGGAAAAAGAATCAAGTGTTGACTGGAGGGAAGGCCTGCCTAAAGAGCCATGTCTTTAAATGACTCTTAAAAACACCCAGCGAGGGTGCCAGGGTGATTTCTGACGGCAAGGTGTTCCATAGTCGAGGGGCCACTGCCGAGAAGGCCCAGTTTCTTGTTCTTTCTTTCCGGGCCTCTCTCGGCATTAGGCCCCTCAGCCGTCTTTCCTGGCTAAAACGAGTGACTCGGGTAGATCTAGGTGGGAAAAGGCGTTCCGCCATGTATCGAGGTCCTAAACCGTTTAGGGCTTTATATGTCATCATTAACACTTTGAAGTGGATGCGGAAACGAATGGGCAGCCAATGCAAGGCGGCCAGAGTGGGAGAGATATGCTGGTATCTTCTCATCCCAGTGAGAAGTCTGGCCGCCGCATTTTGCACCATTTGAAGTTTCCTCAACAACCTCAAAGGTAGCCCCACGTAGAGTGCATTACAGTGGCCTAATCTCGAGATTACGAGCGCATGGACCAGAGTGGTAAGCGCCCCAACATCAAGATAGGGACGCAGCTGGGCTATCCGCCGCAGATGGAAATAGGCGGAGCGGACCACGGACGCCACCTGGGTCTCCATGGTAAGCGCCGGGTCCAGATGTACTCCCAAGCTGCGAACCTCACTCTTCGCAGCGAGAGTCACCCCCCCAAAAGAGAGGGAGTTTCCCAAACCGCAGATGGAGGGGCCACCCACCCTCAGGACCTCCGTCTTGCCCGGGTTCAGCCTCAGCCCATTCTCCTGCATCCACCGCAGTACAGCCTCCAGGCAGCGCTCAAGGGACGGGACGGCATCCACTGAGGAAGGTGAAAAGGAGATGTAGAGCTGGGTGTCATCAGCGTACTGGTGGCACGAAGCCCCACACCCCCTGATGACCCCTCCCAGCGGCCTCATATAGATGTTAAACAGCATTGGAGAGATGATCGAACCCTGCGGAACCCCACAATTGAGGCTCCACGGGGCCGAAACACTCTCTCCAAGCTGAACTCGCTGAGGGCGGTCCTCCAAGAAGGATCGGAGCCAGGCAAGTGCCTATCCACCGATTCCCAACTCCGAGAGCCTCCCCAGGAGGATACCGTTGTCGACGGTATCAAAGGCCGCTGAAATGTCGAGGAGGTCCAACAAGGACATATTGCCCCCGTCAGCCTCCCTCAACAGGTCATCCAACAGCGCGACCAGTGCCGTTTCCGTACCATGGCGCGGCCTGAAGCCCGACTGAAATGGGTCCAGGGCATTGGTTTCATCCAAAAGAGCCTGCAGCTGATCAGCCACCACCCTCTCCACCACTTTGCTAAGGAAAGAAACATTGGCGACGGGCCTGTAGTTGCCAATGTTGTCCGCCGCCAAATTTGGTTTCTTCCTAATGGGCCTAATGAGTGTCTCCTTGAGGGCAGGAGGAACCTTGCCCTCAAGGAGAGACCCATTAATTATCGCAGTGGCCCATTCAGTTGTTATAGGCCTGGCTGCTTTGATTAGCCAGGCCGGGCAAGGGTCAAGGGAGGAGGTGGTGGCCCGACAGCGATCAAGCGCTTTGTCCACCAAATCTGGCGTCACAGGCTGAAAAAGTTCGAGTCTCATCGGGCAAGGCGGAGCGCTGGACATCTCTGCTTGATCCACTGTATTTAAAAAAGGAGAGAAGTCCCGGCGGATGGTCTCCACTTTAGATTTAAAAAATGCTGCAAATTGGTGGTCAGGTGGGAGATTAGTAGGAGGCCCATCACCCAGACCAATTCCGGATAGATTGCGAACTATACGGAAAAGTTCCGCCTGCTGATTTGAAGCTTCGCTTATCCGGTCAGCGAAGTGTGATTGTCTAGCAGCCCTCACCTTAGCCAGGTAATGGTTAGTTGCGATCCTAACAGCTCTCTTATTATAATCCGTCGGTTTGTCTCTCCAAGTGCACTCTAGCCGTCTCCTATTTCGCTTCATAGCTCGTAGTTCCTGATTATACCAGGCCCCTGGCCGAGCTCTGCGACCTTCCCTTTTATCCTTCCAAAAAAAGCTAAAGACCCATTTCTTCAGGCAGGCTTTTAACAATTATGAATCCCTGCACCCCATTTTAGCAGATAATATTAATTTTTTCCTGTTTTAATCTTTTAATTGTATTTTAAATCATATATCGTTTAATTTGTTTTCTAATATTTAATTTACTGTGTTTTTAACTGTGTGAACTTTAATGTTCTGAGCCGCTTTGGGTCCCTTGTTGGGAGAAATGCATTAATCTAATAATAATAATAATAATAATAATAATAATAATAATAATAATAATTCTGCAAAACCAGAAAAAAATTAATGTTTTAAAATTTTATCTTTTCACCTCTCTTTTCTCAACCTATCCAAGTTCATTTTAAATACATCTTGTAAATTCCAAGTGATCTTTACCCCAGTGTGCTTGGGAAGAGAGTAAATGAAAAAGCAAAGGCCGAGGAGGTCTGTTCCGTGCACAGGGGGTTGGTGGTTGGGTGGGTGAGCTTTTCTTCATTAGGGCCAACTGAAATCCCAGCCTGGTGAGCAAGCTTATTTTATTTATTTATTTATTTAATTGGATTTCTACCCTGCCCATCTAGACCAAAGGTCTACTCTGGGTGGCATAGGAGTCCTCCAGAACTCTTCATCAGCCTAAGTAGTGGTTATGTCAGAGTGGCACAGTTTTTTAGCAGCATCTGTTGCCGAAGCTCCTTGTTCCAGTCCCAGCAGTCAAGAAAATCAGGCAGAGGCACTAGGCTTCTAGCAACTAAGTCTATTGCCATTTATATACAGCAGCAACAGCGTAACACTCCACAACCCTCTGCATGAGCCAAGAGAAAGAAAAAAGAAGTTACTTACCTGTAACTCTGGTTCTTCGAGTGGTCCCCTGTGAATTCACACTAATGGGTTAATCTGCGCTCGAGCAGAGCAGCTTCGGAAACTTTCACAGCTTTAAGCACTTAGTGCTGGGACCTCCCCTACACCAGCTATATAACTCTGCCCCCGGCACTAGTGCCTCAGTTCTAAGGAACCGACCGCCACTGCCCAGCATGCCATGGCATACGTGACGGACAGCGGGGAGGAGGGCGGGATGTGTGAATTCACAGAGGACCACTCGAAGAACCAGAGTTACAGGTAAGTAACTTCTTTTTCTCCTTCGTGGCCTCTGTGAATACACACTAATGGGTGACTGGCAAGCGAAGCTGACTAACCAGGAGGAGGGATGTCATGAAAGTGCAGAAGCCAGGACAGCTCGACCTACCGCAGCCTCAGCCTTCAGCCGGACATCCAGGCGGTAGAGCGAGATGAGGATAGGCGGAGTGGTGCATGTGGCAGCACGGCAGACATCCGCGATGTTCACTCCACGGAGAAAGGCTGTTGAGGATGCCACAGCTCTAGTAGAGTGAGCTATCACTGACTTTGGAAGAGGAGTCTCTGCCAAATCATAGGGAAGACGGATGGTCTTGACTAACCATCTAGAGATGGTCTGAGAGGAAGCCGGTGCTCCGAAGGAGGAGCTGGCAAAGGTGACAAAGAGATGCTGTGAGGCACAAAAAGTGGTCGTGCTATGCACATAATGCGACAGAGCATGCTTCACGTCTAGAGCGTGCGGAGCTGTCTCAAGCAGTGAAGATGGCGTGGGAAAGAAGACAGGAAGGACAGCTGGCTGGTTCAGATGGAAGGCAGAAAATACCTTAGGCAAGAAGGTAAGGCCTGGCCGTAAGGTTACTTTACAGAAAGGAGGACCCGCTCTTAGTGTAGCCAGTCCTGCAAGCCAAGGTTATTGCCAGGAGAAAGGCAGCAAGCAGAGTGATGCTGACGCCAAGGGTTTGAAGGGAGGCCTGCCAAAGAATTGATTGGAGAGACCACTGAGATGTTAGTGGTCTATAGGCAGGGTGCATATTCTCCAGGCCTCGGAGAAACAGCTTGCAGATAGAACGGGCCAGTCCCAGACAAAACAGGTGAAGGAGAAACCGAAGGAATGCGTCCAGAGACATTGGCCTAGTAGGCAAATGTGATCTTGATACAAAGTGACAGAACGCCTACCCATTATAGGAGTAGGTCAAGGTGGTAGAAGGTTTGCAAGCATGATTGAGCATGTCTGTTACAGTCGGGGAAGACTCCATGCGGACAGGCAGGGGGACTCGAGGTCCGGATGAAATATCCGATCCTCGTCCCGAGAAAGCAGATGAGGGACCAGGTGCAGTCTGATGTATTCTGCAGCTCAGGGGAGCAGGATCAAGAACCATGGCTAGCGAGGCGACCAAGCATGACGTTTGCACACTCATGGTGGACACAAACAACAGTACTTTGAAGAAGGGAGAAAGGTGGAAACCTGTAAAGGAGACCCCATGACCAATTCGTCAGGAAGGCGTCCCCTAGGGAGTTGCGGCTGATGCCAGCTTGGGAGCCAAACATGGCACACTTCTTGTTTAATCAGGATGCAAAACGTCTATGTCTGGAATCCCCCATCGATGACAGAGGCAACGAAAGATGGCATTGTCGAGAGCCTGCTCGTGAGAGCAGAACCGTAGTCTGCTGAGATGGACTGCCACAGAATCGTTTCTGCCTGCCAAATGTACAGCCACTGGACAAATGTGGCAAGCATAACACCATTCTGAAAGGTTGATGGTGAGAACAAGAAGGCGTAACGAATGAGCGCCGCCCTGCTTGTGTATATAATAAACTGCCGTAGTATTGTCTGATGCGACCTGGACCACCCGACCCCGGAGTAGGGGCTCAGAGGCCCAAAAGGCCTTGGTGTTTGCCAGGAGCTCCAGCACAATGATATGAAGGCCGGCTACCAGCGGCCAAGGGCAACGTGGTGGCGCAGACAAGCCCGCCTGGCGGGCTGGCATCCACCACTGACTGAACCAACCGGGTCAAGAGACCAAAGGGTCTCCCTATGTGTAGGTGGGGGGGATCCCCACCAGTCCAGTTATGCAGCGAGTTCTGGAGTCACCTGGAGCAGCGTGGATGGGTGGTCGTAAGATATCTGAAAAAGTGAGAGAAACCAGGCTTGAAGGGACCGCATCCTCAGTTGAGCATGCTGTCCCACGGCTGTGGTAGATGCCATCAGCCCCAGGAGTCGCTGGACCTGTAGGACAGGAAGCAAGCGCCTGAAGAAAAAAGGAGCATAAGAAATCAAGGAATTTCACAGACTTGTTGTCAGGGAAGAAAAACCCTGCTTCAAGAAAACATCCCAAGTCTCATTAATACAATCTACACACTGTGTAGGTTGCAAAGTCGACTTCTCTATGTTGCCCTTCAGTCCTAACGCTGACAAAGGGACAGTGTCAAGGACATGTGTTTACCAGCTTGTGACTTGGACTCAGTGGCCAGGAGCCAGTTATCCAGCTACGGGTAAGCAGTGATTCCCCCTGCTGAAAACCTGAGAAAGCGTTGATGGCCTGACCGGATGCCATCATGAAAACAAGCATCCAACCAACTCTCTGGACGTAACATGTGAATAACAGAGTCCAAGAAAGCCATACAGAATCTACGTAGAGTAATAAAAGAATTCAGGCCTTCAAAATCAAGGATGGGCCAGAGGCCTCCATCCTTTTTTTTGGGGGGGGGGGGGTATATTGAATTCAATAGCATAGCCGGTAGCTATGATAGAGAGTACCCAAGTATTAAACATGAAGGAACACCAATCGGAAAGACGAGGGGCCAGACGGCCTGACTGGTCAACGACAGAGAAGTCAGGTGCAGTAAAGAGACCGCTCGGTTTTGCGGTCCTGCCTGCAGATCTGTTGGTCAGGGCGCTGCCCGCCCACATGTCTAGGGGGTGGCGGCTGGTAACTTTGGGGTTGAGGCCTTTGACGTTCCCGGTATGCCCTAGGTTGGTAGGAGCATCACCAGGTACTTGCGGTTGTTACACCGCAAATGACCATGCCGCCTTCCAGAGCTTGGGCAGGTTATCAAGAATAACATCAGTTTTTTGACTAAAAGCCGTACACCAACAAACGGCAGATCCTCGACCCGTCAGTGGTGATGATAAGCACCCATGGAAGAGTAGTTGGCTACATGGCCGCCAGAAAATAAAAACGCCGACCAAAGAACTCCTTATCTGTTAACGGTAAAGGGGGTGACTAACTGCGGCAACTGATATGGGAGTAGGAAGATTGGTTGGAAGTCTTCCTCCCCTTCTGACTCTTGTGAGTCCCAGCTGAATAAGGTAAGTCCTTCAGATGATTAGGGGAGCAGTCTTTCTTAGCATGAGCCTGAACAAGCTCAGTTTCAATACAGTTGCCGGGACAGAGAAGGCTGAAAGGGTTAACAGCGGGTTAGGTCAAACCCGCCAACACTTTGCTGCCGGAGCCGAGTTCAAGGGAGCACTACACCTTTGAGGCATAGGAGGAGGCACAAAGCACTCCTTAGCCCGTGGCTCAGAACAATGCCAGGTGGAGTGGGGCGGCGGCGGTGGTGGAAAAGGTGGCGGAAAAGGCTCATAGCTCCCGTACCAGATAAAAGGGACTGGTCCTGCACGAACTTGTCGGCGTGATAGGACCCTCCTGAGGAAAATTACTCGGGTCTACCTGACAGTAGCACGGTTTTAAGGTTGACTCCTATGAGTCCTTTCCTTATGAGCCTATGCAGGCGCCGGTGGCTGAGGTGGGACCGCAGGCTACTGTGTGAACGAGCTCATTGATAAAGAGGGCTGTTTTGTGCCAAATTATGAGCCACCAAAAAAGTGCTACCCCAGACAGGAATATCACTGACTAGCAGGGCTAGCAGTGGGAGCTGCAGCCCGCCCCCCTTTTTAAAGGCAAAGCTAGGGCTGCCAAATGTTGCCCGAAAGCTCTTGCTTTGGCACCTAGCTGATTTTGGAAATAGCAGCTGTGTGAACAAGCCCATTGATAAATGAGGGCTGTTTTATGCCAAACCACCCAAAGGTGTCACCCCAGTCAGGCATATCACTGACAGGTAGGGCTGGCAGAGGGAGCTGAAGGGGGCCCGTTCTATCCCCAAAGGCAAAACCAAGGCTTACCATATATTGCCGGAACTTCTACAGCCTCGGCGCGCAGCTTTCTCTGGAATTAGTAGCTGTATGAACGAGTCCACGAAGGAGGGCTGTTCCGCGCCAACCTCACACAGAGGCTTTTACCCCATGTCAGGAGAATCACTGAAAGGCGGGGAAGGCGGCCGGCGCTGCAGGAGGCCCTTCCTTCTCCAAGGGCAGGGCTGCCGACACCCAACTCACTGCAGTTTAAACAGCTGTATGAACGAGCCCTTTGATGCAAGAGGGCTGTTCCACGCCAACCTCCTCAGAGGCTTTACCCCAGTCAGGAGAATCACTGACAGGCGGGGACGGCGGCCGGCGCTGCAGGGGACCTTCTCTTCTTCCAAGGGTAACCCTGGGGCTACAGGTGCCCAACTTACTGCAGACTTGACAGCTGTATGAATGAGCCCCTTGATGCAAGAGGGCTGTTCCATGCCAACCTCACACAGAGGCTTTTACCCCATGTCAGGAGAATCACTGACAAGCGGGGATGGCGGCCGGAGCTGTAGGCGGCCCTTTCTTCTCCCAAGGGCAAAGCTCAGATGCTGTCCTCTTCTTTTGATAGAAAGAGGAAGATTGCAAACAGGTGGAAAGCTGTTGCTCTTGAGCCTGGGGGTAACCTTGCTAAAAAGGTAAGAGAGACCTTATGTCTTTAAGAGAAAAAGCCCTGAGGCTCTAAAGCCGGCTTTGTAAAGGCTTAGTAAAGCCTTCACAAAGAACAGCTAATGCCGGCTAGTACTTTTTCCCCCAGGCAGAAGAAACAACTTGTTACAGAAGAAAGAACAAGGGAAGGTAAAGGAAAGGAATAGAATTGTTTTTACTTGCGAAGTTCCAAATGAAGCTACAGCGGTGGTCGAAAAAAGAACTGAGGCACTAGTGCCGGGGGCGGAGTTATATAGCTGGTGTAGGGGGGTCCCGGCACTAAGTGCTTAAAGCTGTGAAAGTTTCCGAAGCTGCTCTGCTCAAGCGCAGATTAACCCATTAGTGTGTATTCACAGAGGCCTCGAAGGAGAATCATTACCCAGTGTCCATATAGACTATCACACTGTCCAGTCGGTGGTCAGAGACCTGACGTCATCTTCACCCTTAAGATGTGTATTCCAGTGTCCTGGTCGGGCACACCTGCTGACACTGTGGATGTGATCTCTGTGCTGAGTCTTCATGGCTGTAAAAGTCAGGTTCTGTTTTCTTTGGCTTATTTTATATAACCTGACAGTCTGAATGTGGGATATTGTGCTTCTGTAGCCACGATTCTATTTAAAATCTTAAAAGATGATGCTGTTAAGGTGCTACACTCAATATGCCAGCAAGTTTGGAAAACTCAGCAGTGGCCAGAGGATTGGAAAAGATCAGTCTACATCCCAATCCCAAAGAAGGGAAGCGCTAAAGAATGCTCCAACTACCGTACAATTGCACTCATTTCACACGCTAGCAAGGTTATGCTCAAAATCCTCCAAGGCAGGCTTCAGCAGTATGTGGACCGAGAACTCCCAGAAGTACAAGCTGGATTTCGAAGGGGCAGAGGAACTAGAGACCAAATTGCTAACATGCGCTGGATTATGGAGAAAGCCAGAGAATTCCAGAAAAACATCTACTTCTGCTTCATTGACTACGCAAAAGCCTTTGACTGTGTGGACCACAGCAAACTATGGCAAGTTCTTAAAGAAATGGGAGTGCCTGACCACCTTATCCATCTCCTGAGAAATCTATATGTGGGACAGGAAGCAACAGTTAGAACTGGATATGGAACAACTGATTGGTTCAAAATTGGGAAAGGAGTACGACAAGGCTGTATATTGTCCCCCTGCTTATTTAACTTATATGCAGAATACATCATGCGGAAGGCTGGACTGGATGAATCCCAAGACGGAATTAAGATTGCCGGAAGAAATATCAACAACCTTCGATATGCAGATGATACCACTCTGATGGCAGAAAGTGAGGAGGAATTAACCTCTTAATGAGAGTGAAAGAGGAGAGCGCAAAAAATGGTCTGAAGCTCAACATCAAAAAAACTAAGATCATGGCCACGGGCCCCATCACCTCCTGGCAAATAGAAGGGGAAGATATGGAGGCAGTGACAGAGTTTACCTTCCTGGGCTCCACGATCACTGCAGATGGTGACAGCAGCCACGAAATTAAAAGACGCCTGCTTCTTGGGAGGAAAGCGATGACAAACCTAGACAGCATCTTAAAAAGCAGAGACATCACCTTGCCGACAAAGGTCCGCATAGTCAAAGCGATGGTTTTTCCAGTAGTGATGTATGGAAGTGAGAGCTGGACCATAAAGAAGGCTGACCGCCGAAGAATTGATGCTTTTGAATTGTGGTGCTGGAGGAGACTCTTGAGAGTCCCCTGGACTGCAAGGAGAACAAACCTATCCATTTTGAAGGAAATCAACCCTGAGTGCTCACTGGAAGGACAGATCCTGAAGCTGAGGCTCCAATACTTTGGCCATCTGATGAGAAGAGAAGACTCCCTGGAAAAGACCCTGATGCTGGGAAAGTGTGAAGGCAAAAGGAGAAGGGGACGACAGAGGACGAGATGGTTGGACAGTGTCATCGAAGCAACCAACATGAATTTGACCCAACTTCGGGAGGCAGTGGAAGACAGGAGGGCCTGGCGTGCTCTGGTCCATGGGGTCACGAAGAGTCGGACACGACTAAACGACTAAACAACAACAGCTGCACAATGTTGTGCCTGTCTTGCTAGCAGGAGAAAAAGTTGCCAGGCTTCCCATAGGAAAGGGCAGCCTGAATATGGACAGCAGGACTGGGAGCAGTGAAGATGGTCTACCCGGGACACCCTCTCTTCTGCTCCCTGCCGTTCACACTTGTTGAAAAACAGCCCTGACCACTGCCTTGGGTTTGGGAGAGAAGCGGTTGACTGATGAACAAAGGGAGTCAGCTTCTGGGATTTTCCCTTGTGGGATGTCGCTCTGTGAACGGTAGTGGTGCTGGGGGAGTCCTGCTCCACCCCTTGACCTCTTGGTCGCTGGAGTGTCTGATTTCCATGATTTGCCGTACTATTTCACACTGTTACGAGACGGGGGATACCTGGCTCAGCAGTACTAGGAGCGAGAAGGACCTTGGAATCGTCTTAGATCACAAGCCGAAGATGAGCCAACAGTGTGATGTGGCTGCAAAACAGGCCAGTGCTATTTAGGCTGCATTAAGAGAGGTGGAGTCTCCAAATCCCATGAAGTGCTACTCCCCTTCTCCTTGGAAAACCTAATCCTCCTAGTTTCTGATATTAATACCAGTACTTTTTATTAATCCTTGCTTTTTCATCACCATTTCTAAATCTGTTAATTATGTTTTGCCAGTCTTTCAAATCTTTCTTTATTGGTTTCATCCTAAAGAAAAAAATAATTTTAGATAGTAACCCTTCGTTACACATTTCATAGTGCATCAAATTAGGCTTTCCTTACTACCCTCTCTTACGAATTATCCTCCATATTTCCGTCAATTCTTTCTCCGTTTTCTCTAATATATGTTTATGTTGTAAAATGTCAAGAAAACTTTTGATATGTGGACACAAACAGTGTCCTTGGTGGAAGCATAGATGTTGCCCCTCAGGAGAGAATGAGAAGAGACCTGACAGAAACTCCGTGCTTTGTCTTTCTCTCAGGATGCAAAAACCTATGACAGGCAAACGTAATTAGAAAAAAACTTTGTACAGTGGTGCCTCGCTAGACGATTGCCTCGCAGGACGAGGAAATCGCTAGACGATGCCTTTTTGCGATCGCTACTGTGCTTCGCAAAACGATGGTCTCCTATGGGGAATTTTCGCTACACGATGAGGTTTCCCCATAGGAATGCGCCGACTAGTGGTCAAAAGCTGTCAGTGCATTCCGATGGGGACCCGCACTCTCTAGACGAGGTTTCCCTATGGGAGATTTTCGCAAGACGACTGCGTTTTCCCTTGGAAAGCATTGAAGAGATTTCAGTGCATTCCAATGGGAAAACGTGCTTCGCTAGACGATGTTTTCGCTAGACAGCGATCCTCGTGGAACGGATTAACATCGTCTAGCGAGGCACCACTGTATTTAAATATTTAACTTAAATAGCTTGACGTCAGCATAACAGCATGTACACAACATATAATGACTGGTGACTCACGAACCCACTGTCAGCCTGAGCAACCCTTGAGCAACGTGCAGGAACGAATGATCCGCCTGAGCTGCTTTTATAACAACTTCAGCCCCTACAGTCACGGGCACCTGCCCGTGGCTACAGCAGCCTCAATCTTTCCCAGTGAATCAGCTTCAGGGGTTTGGCTGACCTACATGCAGTTGGTTTCTCCGGCTTTCCTATGTGAGTATGTTGAAGACTTTAATTTACTGTATTTCTCCGTGACCTGATCTACAAATATTTTGACATAAAATTCCTGTATGTATCCTCCACCTCCTAGTTTCGTTATAATCACATGTACCCTTAAAATCCATATTCACCAATGTGTGATCTGCTACTTAGGGTACTTATTAACCCTACGTCTGTCTTACAAACTCTAAATCACAATCACTAGATGCAAATATATATAATCTATCCTGAAATAAATTTTATATGCTGATGAATAAAAAGTAAACTTCTTTACGTCTCCTTTCAACTCTCTCCAAACATCTTGCATGTCAGTTTTATTTATCAGTTTATTTCATATTGTAATATACTTTCTTTCGTCCTTGGTAGGGTTTAACTTATCTTCCTCTTCATCCATTACCTTCTTCTTCTTAGGCATCCTTCAGTCTCAAGAGACTATGGTAACGTGCTCTGTATCAAGGACTTGGAACAGCGTCTAGTGTGGCTGAGAAGGCCAATTCGAGAGTGACAATCCCTTCCACACTGAAGACAAACACAATCTGTCCCCTGTCCAGCTCCCTGATTTTGCTGCTTCCGGGACTGCCTCTTTGCCTCGGCCTGCTGGACAAGGGTCTCTTCAAATTGGGAGAGGCCGTGATGCACCGCCTGCCTCCAGGCTGAACGCTCCGATGTCAGGGTTTCCCATCTGTTGAGGTCCATTCCTAAGACCTTCAGATCCCGCTTGCAGATATCCTTGTATCGCAGCTGTGGTCTCCCTCTGGGGTGATTTCCCTGCACTAATTCTCCATACAGGAGATCTTTTGGAATCCGACCATCAGCCATTCTCACGACATGCCCAAGCCAACGTAGACGTCGCTGTTTCAGTAACGTATACATGCTGAAAATTCCAGCTCGATCTAGGACTATATTTGGAACTTTGTCCTGCCAGGTGATACCAAAAATGCATCGGAGACAACGCATATGGAAGGTGTTCAGCTTCCTCTCCTGCCGTGCGCAAAGGGTCCAGGACTCACTGCAGTAGAGGAGTGTGCTCAGGACACAGGCTCTATAGACCTGGATCTTGGTATATGCCGTCAGCTTCTTATTGAGCCATACTCTCTTTGTGAGTCTTGAGAACATGGTAGCTGTTTTGCCAATGCGTTTGTCCAGCTCGACATCTAGGGAGAGAGTGTCAGAGATCATTGAGCCAAGGTACACAAAGTCATGGACAACCTTCAATTTTTTCATGGAGATGGTAATAGAGGGAGGTGAGTCCACGCCCTGGCCCATGACTTGTGTTTTCTTCAGGCTGATGGTTAGTCCAAAGTCTTGGCAGGCCTTGCTAAAACGATTCATGAGTTGTTGGAGGTCCTCAGCAGAGTGGGCAACAATGGCTGCATCATCTACGAAGAGGAAGTCCCTCATGCATTTCAGTTGGACTTTGGTCTTTGCTCTCAGAGAGATTAAAGAGCTTTCCATCTGATCTAGTCCGGAGATAGACACCTTCTGTTGCAGTTCCAAAGGCATGCTTCAGCATGACAGCAAAAAAGATCCCAAACAGGGTCGGCGCAAGGACACAGCCCTGTTTCACTCCGCTTCGGATGTCAAAGGGATCTGATGTTGAGCCATCAAAAACTACGGTGCCCTTCATTCCCTCATCAAAGGACCTTATTTATTTATTTATTTATTTATTTGATTTATATCCCGCCCATCTGGTATATTCTACCACTCTAGGCGGCTATAACCTTATGACCTTATAATGTTAAGGAGTCGAGGTGGACATCCAATCTTGGGAAGTATTTTAAAAGGGCCATCCCTGCTAACCAGATCAAATGCCTTTGTGAGATCTATGAAGGCCACAAAGAGTGGCTGTTGTTGTTCCCTACATTTCTCCTGCAACTGTCTGAGGGAGAACACCATGTCAGTGGTGGATCTATTAGCTCGGAATCCACACTGTGATTCTGGATAGACTGTCTGCAAGCACCTGGAGTCTCTTCAGTACAACACGGGCAAGCAGCTTCCCTACAACGCTGAAAAGAGAGATGCCACGGTAGTTATTGCAGTCGCCCCTGTCTCCTTTGTTCTTATAGAGTGTGACGATGTTTGCATCCTTCATGTCCTGTGGTACTCCACCTTCCCTCCCGCAAAGACAAAAGACTTCATACAGCTCGGTGGTGATGATCTCTTTACAGCACTTCAGCACTTCAACAGGGATGTTATCCTTTCCAGGTGCCTTGCCGGAGGTGAGGGAATCCAAGGCCGCTTTTATTTCTGCTAAAGTTGGTTCGCTGTCCAACTCTTCCAAGACAGGCAGGCACTCAATGTTATTCAATGCTTCTTCGGTTACTACATTCTCTCTGGAATATAGCTCAGAGTAGTGCTGCACCCAGAGGTCCATCTGCTGTGCTCGGTTCTGGATGATCATGCCTGTAGCAGACTTCAAGGGAGCAGATTTCTTCTGTATTGGACCTAAAGCCTGCTTGATACCGTCATACATTCCCTTGATGTTACCTGTGTCTGCTGCTATCTGTATCTGAGAGCAGAGCTGAAGCCAATAATCGTTGGAACATCTCCTGGCAGCCTGTTGGACTTGGCTACGAGCAGCTCGAAGAGCTTGCAAGTTGTACTCGCTAGGACAGGCTTTGTATGCTGCTAGAGCTCTCCTCTTATCCTCGATGGCTGGCATCAGCTCCTCTGAATGGGCTTCGAACCAGTCGGCCATATTTTTGGTCTTCTTGCCAAATATGGACAAGGCGGTGTTATAAACAGCGTTCTTGAAGTGTTCCCATCGTTCAGGTGCATTTGCATCAGCCGGGCCTGGAAGGGTTTCCTCAAGCGCTTGGGCAAGTTCCTCCGCTTTTCTTTGATCGCGAGTCTTGCTGATGTCCATACGTGGTCTTCCTTCCTTTTTCGTGTGATACAATCTCTTTGTTCGCAATTTTACTCTACTACACACCAGGGAGTGATCAGTATCGCAATCAGCACTCTGGTAACTGCGTGTGATCGTAATACTAGGAAGGCTAGAACGTCTAGTGAGGATCAAATCGAGCTGATGCCAATGCTTGGATCTTGGATGTCTCCAGGAAACTCTGTGTTGAAGCTTCGTATTAAAGAACATGTTGCTGACACAAAGACCATAATAACAGCAAAACTCCAGCAAGCGTTGGCCATTTTCGTTCATCTTTCCAATGCCAAAACGGCCTAGACAAGTGGGCCAAGAATTGTGATCAGCACCAACTCTAGCGTTAAAGTCTCCGAGAATGAACAGTGCCTCTCTTTCAGGGACTTTTTTGATAGTAGCTGCCAGATCGTCGTAGAATTTGTCTTTCACTTCTGTTGTGGACGACAGTGTAGGTGCATATGCACTAATGATGGTGACTGGTCCCGCTGATGAGTGGAGCTGCAGAGACAGAATTCTTTCACTCCCCACAGTAGGTGGAACAATGGATCTCAGCAGAGTATTTCTGACCGCAAAGCCAACACCATGTTCCCTGGTCTCATTCAATGGTTTTCCCTGCCAGAAGAATGAGAAGTTTTTTTCTTTGAGAGATCCCGAGTCTGGCAATCTCATCTCTTGCAGGGCAACAATGTCCATCTGCAGTCTGCTCAGTTCCATGTCGATGACAGCTGTCTTGCGCACGTCGTCTATTTCCTGCAGGTCGTCAGAAAAGCCGTCGTCAGGAAAGCCAGAGGTCATTGTCCGAACATTCCAGGTGCCCAACTTTAGGGCAGAAGTTTTCTTACGATTGTTGCATCGTGCAGGGTTATCGATCTGCTTGTCGGCTTTCACCCTAAACCCCACACACCCCGTGAGGTTAACAGACCGTGGGGAGGTAGCACCTTACTGGCTGGGGGCTGCCCAGCTTAAGGCGGGCGGTATCTACCTAGTGAGGTGCAATGACCTCTCCCACCGTCAGAGGTAGCCCCTGGCGTCATGCTCTACGCCAATCGAGCAAAGACTTATAATCGGTAACTGCTGCTCCCCGTGTTGTTTCGACGCTGTATGCGAAGCTGGAGTGTCCTCTCCAGAGCACGAAGCCTGCGTAAAATAATATGGAGGATAGGCTGTTGCCCAAGCAGCAAATCCCCCCTCTCCACGTTGCTGAAATAGACCAATGGAAAGGCAAGAGCCAATACAACTGGTTCCAGCAACGTCACAGGAGTTGGCAGAACGACACGAACTGCCTCTGGGACTCCAGCTCCGGATTTTGCCTCGAGGTTAACTCCTGAAGCCTTTTCCATGAGTGGATATAGCCACAAGGCAGTGGAGGTTTGAAATCTGAGTTTTCCTTCTAGATGGGCTGCCTTCCAAGGCTGATGAGCACCACCTACCCGGCCTGCTCTCTAATAGTTACCATTACCATTTATCTTTAATTATCAAGACTTTAATCTTTTTCTTTTTAAAACCTTCTCCAAGCTTCTGACATTCAAAGTGAATACTCTTAAATTCTTAACCATTCCATTTTAGCATCATATCTCCATTTGGTCCCATACTCTGACAACATACCCCAGCAAAGCAACACCCAATAGTAACAAATCCTCAAACCTTAACTATTTTCCTTAAAAAAAACCTAACCCATAAACCCCCACCACTACATTTAATAATATTTCCTACTCTTTTCAGCAAAATCCTACCTGGCCACAGTTAAGTGCAAAGTCCTACACCTTGGAAAAGGAAACCAACTGCACAGTTACAAGATGGGGGATACTTGGCTCAGGAAAACTATGAGCGAGAGGGATCTTGGAATTGTTGTGGATCGCATGCTAAATGTGAGCCAACAGTGGCTTTTTATTAATCCAGGTTCTCCTAGCGTAGTGGTGGTGAACCTTTTTGGGCTCGCGTTCCCAAACTGGAGGGGGGGAAGTGGGCAGTGTGCCACCGCTGCCACAGTGGTGGTGGCGGGACCGGAAGTGGCGGCAGCAGACCGGAAATGGTGGCGGAAGGGGGAATCCCGGCACGGAGGTGCCTCAAGACCCCACTCTGGATCTGCTGCCAGCACCAGGGTCTTGTACACACGCACTCGATCAAGCCCTTGCAGGGGCGTTGTTCTCCTCCACCTCCTGCCTGCCCCCAGCACCGCCCCCCCCCTTTCCTCTCCAGCCCCACCTGGGACTTCGTCTCTTTAAGGGAGGGAGGGAGGGGGTGTCCTACGTCATTAGAGGGAGGCGGGGAGGGAGATGGAAGGCAAGTTATTTTCTCCCGTTCCTTTGTTTCCATCCACCGGTGCTCCCAGGATTCAAGGGAAGGCAGGGTCTCCTTACTCCCCCCCTACACACACATACACCCACACACGCACTCGATGAAGCCCTAGCCTAGGCCTGGCAGGGGCGTTGGTCTCCCGGCCTCTGGGGGTGGGATCTGGGCCCCATACATCCTCTCTCCCCTTTGAATTCCCCTCCGCCTCCCTCCGAAGGAGACCCAGAGGAAAAAAATGCCTTGCACGAATGTCGAGCAAACCACAACGGAGCACCTTCGGCAATGCCCGGAGAAGCAGCCCCCCCAAACACAGACGGGGAGCTGGCCATCTCACCCCCCGCAAATCTCAACCCCCCCAACCCTGATCTGCCCCTCCAGCGCCCACCTCCGTCCTGGTCCCGATCTGGGAGGCACCCCAAGAGCCCTGCTTGTCTCCACGCGCCTTCTTGCGCCGAAGGGGGAAGAGGCAGGTGCAGCGATCCTCCTTCCGGCTCCCGTTCAAAGGGCGTGCAGGGGAGGAGCTCTTTCCTCTCCTTCGTAGCTCCATGTTCCTCCCCTTCCCCTCCTGCACGAAGGGGGGGGGGGAATTGCAGAAACAATGGGGGGGTTAGGGTTGTGTAGCTGGAGGCGGGGAAGTGGCTTTCCCCCTTGACCCAGAGCGCTGCTGAGCCCAGGGCCAGTCCTTAAGGAAACCGAGGTAACTCCTTCTGTAATTGTGCCTTCCTGTGTGGAGGAACAAAGGTTTGGCTGTGCGCATGGGGGGGGGGCGGAGTAGCGATCTGGCGACCTATGGCTCGCTTGCCGGCAGAAAGGGCTCTGCGTGCCAGCTGTGGCACACGTGCCATAGGTTTGCCATCGCTGTCCTAGCTCTTCCTTCCCTTTCTCCTTTCACGGGCTCACCATTTTCAATACATTTATGGACTTGCAATGCCTTTAAATTAAGTACAGTGGAGGAAATTTGCAAGTTAACCATGGAACTTTTCCAGTAAAACCTCAATTCTAATCAAACCCCATCCTTGTATTTCTGAGTAAGATGGCTGGATAGGTCAGTGGTTTAAATATTTGTTTGCAGAACCAGAGGTTCCCCGCTGTGTCTCCCACGGGTAAGGTCAGCCTGTGTGGCCTTCGGGAAACTGCACGGTCCCAGAAGCAGGGAATGGGGGACGACTTTTGAGTATTCTCTACCTAGAAACCCCCGAAAAAAGGGTTGCCATCAGTTAGAATTGACTTGATGGCCCATAATTACTTTTATGTCAAATATTGATTAATATTAATCAACTATATTTTCTCATCACTGTCCCTTTGGGAAGTATCAATTCAGGCAAGGGGAGTCCATGCTGTTTTCACAATACGGCTAATTTTTCAAATGTTGTCTGTAAAGCCTTCAAGAGACAAAGACAGAGCAAACTCTTCGGTCTGACCTCCAGTTAGATTACGCTCTGTGCTACATTCTCAAGATATCTTCTTTTTTCTCCATCAGGTAACAAACACGACGGCCAGAATTATACAGAGCCTCTTCTTCTGGCCCTGAATAGAGTCAAGTGAAAAGCCGGGAAGAAAAGCTTGGAAAAACCCTTGAGCTACAGGAGAAACGGCTTAAACGCCTGAAGTGTGGAGACAGCTTCAGACCAGTGCCACCAGTTCAGTTTAATGAACTCACCCTGGGGAGAAATCATACAAAAACATGGAATGTGAAAAGAGTTTCAATGGGAGAAGAAATCTGCGTTCACATCGAAGAACGTACACTGGAGAAAAACCATATAAATGCTTAGAATGTGGAAAGAATTTCAGTCAGAGAGTTAACCTTAATAGACATCAAAGAATTCACACAGGAGAAAAACCGTATAAATGTATGGAATGTGGAAAAGCCTTCAGTCAGAAGGAGAACCTGAATTCACATCGAAGAACACACACAGGAGAGAAACCATATAAATGCATAGAATGTGGATTATGCTTCAGTTTTAAAAGTTACTTTAGTTCACATCAAAGAACTCACACTGGAGAAAAACCATATAAATGCTTAGAATGTGGGAAGAATTTCAGTCACAGAGTTAACCTTAATAGACATCAAAGAATTCACACAGGAGAAAAACCGTATAAATGCATGGAATGTGGAAAAGGCTTCAGTCAGAAGGAGAACCTGAATTCACATCAAAGAACTCACACAGGAGAGAAACCCTATAAATGCATAGAATGTGGATTTACATTCTCTCAGAGGAACAGCCTAAATTCACATCAACGAACTCACACAGGGGAGAAACCGTATAAATGCACGGAATGTGGAAAGAACTTCACTCAGAGCCGTAGCCTCAGTTCCCATCAAAGGACTCACACTGGGGAGAAACCATATAAATGCATGGAATGTGGAAAGAGTTTCACTCAGAAAGTTCACCTGAGTTCCCATCAAAGAACTCACACTGGGGAGAAACCATATAAATGCATGGAATGTGGAAAGAGCTTCACTCAGAGCAGACTGCTAAGTTCCCATCAAAGGATTCACACTGGGGAGAAACCATATAAATGCATGGAATGTGGATTGAACTTCCGGTTTAGCAATAACTTAAGTTCACATCAAAAAACTCACACTGGGGAGAAACCATATAAATGCATGGAATGTGGAAAGAGTTTCACTCAGAAAGTTAACCTGAGTTCCCATCAAAGAACTCACACAGGGGAGAAACCATATAAATACATAGAATGTGGACAGAGCTTCACTCACAGCCATAGCCTCAGTTTTCATCAAAGAACTCAAACAGGGGAGAAACCATATAAATGCATGGAATGTGGAGTGAGCTTCAGTCGGAAGGACTCCCTGAATTCACATGAAAGGACTCACACAGGGGAGAAACCATATAAATGCATGGAATGTGGAGTGAGCTTCAGTCGGAAGGACTCCCTGAATTCACATGAAAGGACTCACACAGGGGAGAAACCATATAAATGCATGGAATGTGGAAAGAGCTTCACTCAGAGCAGCCACCTGAGTACCCATCAAAAAACACACACAGGAGACAAACCATATAAATGCACAGAATGTGGATTGAACTTCCGGTTTAGCAGTAACTTAAGTTCACATCAAAAAACTCACACTGGGGAGAAACCTTATAAATGCACAAAATGTGGATTGACATTCCGTCAGCTGAACAATCTGAATTCACATGAAAGAACTCACACAGGGGAGAAACCATATAAATGCATGGAATGTGGAAAGAGCTTCACTCAGAGGAGTGCACTGAGTACCCATCAAAAAACTCACACAGGAGACAAACCATATAAATGCACAGAATGTGGATTGAACTTCCGGTTTAGCAGTAACTTACGTTCACATCAAAGAACTCACACTGGGGAGAAACCATATAAATGCTTGGAATGTGGACTGAACTTCAGGTTTAGCAGTAACTTAATATCACATCAAAAAACTCACACAGGGGAAAAACCATATAAATGCATGGAATGTGGAAAGAGCTTCAGCCAAAGCGGTAGCCTCTGTTACCATCAAAGAACTCACACTGGAGAGAAGAGCTATAAATGCATGGAATGTGGAAGGAACTTCAGTCTGAGTGCTCAGCTTAGTTCACATCAAAGAACTCACACAGGGGAGAAACCATATGAATGCATAGAATGTGGATTGAGTTTCAGGTTTAGCAGTGGCTTGCGTTCACATCAAAAAACTCACACTGGGGAGAAACCTTATAAATGCATGGAATGTGGATTGACATTCCGTCAGATGAACAATCTGAATTTACATAAAAGAACTCACACAGGGGAGAAACCGTATCAATGCATGCAATGTGGAAAGAACTTCAGGCAGAGAGCTCACCTTAATACACATCAAAGAACTCACACAGGAGAGAGACCATACAAATGCATGGAATGTGGAAAAAGCTTCCGTCACAATCAAAACCTTAGATGTCATCAAAGAACTCACACTGGGGAGAAACCATAAAAAATGCAAGGAATGTGGAAGAACCTTCAGTGACGGCAACACCCTTAGTTCACATCATAGAACTCACACTGGTGAAAAGCTTAAGCATTAAAGGGGTAACTCTTTTATTCCATTTATAAAATAATTATGTGCTGCCAAGCCTCTGCTGGCTTATGACAACCTTTTCAAAGTTCTCGAGGTAGAAAATAACTCAGAAGTGTTTTCTCCTTCCTTTCTTCTTGGCGGTTCTTAAGACTGTTCAGCTTCCTCAAGGCCACAATGGCTGGATCTACTTCCCGGAAGGCAGAGTGGAGAATCATCCTCCCAACCTCCGATTCTGCCCCCAGATATGTAAACCACAGACCCGTCCGGCCATCTAGGAATGATACAAATGTTTAAATAGATGGAATATACGGGTGACATTCAGTTAAGGGGGAAAAGTGGTTTTACCTCAAAGAAATAGACAACATTGCAGAGACTCTTCATAGATTTGTGAGGTTCGAGCAAACATTTTTGAGAACTATGGTGTCATGTCCCCTTATGCCTTTCAGGAGAAGCCCTGAGGCTCTTAATCTAGATGGGTAAAATTAAAGCTAAGGTATATAAAATGTATATGAAGATCTATTTTAGTTACTTACACTATGATTACTTATATATACGGCTACAAGCTTATGTGCCTGGAGTTACTGTCTTTCCTTAAAATTGACTGAAATCTCTGTACTCTGTCGTTTAAATTGACACCAGCTTATATTCACAGCAGGAGACCAGGCAGCCCGTAGGCTTCCCTCTGAACTACATCATTTGGTTATTGACTAAACCACACAACACATTACACAACAGCCACACAACAGAATGTGAGACGGTGCCCATGGAACGGCTTCTTGAATATGACTTTGTCCTCAGGGCCAATTTCACAGCACCTGGCACAACTCTGAAGCTATGCTGGCTTAGCTACACAACAAGATTTGACCAGCAAAGAGAAGAATCCCATACCTCAGCAATAAGTAGAAGGCAAGATTGGTACTGGAGTTTAAGACACACAAAAGGTTGAATCAGACGGATCTCGGCCTTATCAGTCACTCCGAGGACTGATTGGGAGTGAACCAGACTGATATACTCGTGACTACTCCTTGTAGTGCATGGGATAAAGTGTGGGACGGCAGCCAAGACTCTGCTGAGGACCTGTGTTTGATGGCTGTGGATTCAGGTAGTCGGATCAAGACGGACTCAGCCTTCCGTCCTTCTGAGGTTGGTAAAATAAGTCCCCAGCTTGCTGGGGAAGTGGCCAATGTGTCCCTTGCGTCATTAACTTGCAAACTGCCCAGAGGTTGGTAGGCAGTACCGGAAGTGATGAAGATTTTGGAGACTGGGAGTCAAGGCAAAGGAAGGGAAGCAATAGATCGGGATAGAAAGAAGTTGCCTTAACCAACAGGGGGAAATGAGTCCAAGAAACACCTGCCCCAGAGAACATCGTCCCTAATTCGATTGGAGGCCTGGAACTGGTCCATCACTACAGGCAGATCCCATTCCCCCCAACCTGCTGAGGGGGCCTGGCCACTCTGGCACTTAGCCTTGAAAAGGTTGCAGGTTGGGTTGGTGAGGCTGAAGCCAGAAGCTCTGACTCGGAAAATATCACTTCAACGCACAGCAGAGCAATGGCAGTCCTAGCAAAAGTCAAATGCGGAACCGATGGCTAAAATGGATCAGCTGGAAGGCATCAGATGTCCATTGAACGCAAGAAGCCTTGGTGTTCCAGTTAAGAGTGAGCAAGATCAATAAGTTTAGGGAAGGCCTTTTATGAACTGCGTTAGAACTGCCAGATGATGTATTAGTATTAGGCATCCTTCAGTCTCGAAAGACTATGGTAACATTCTCTGTATGGAGGACTTGGAACAGCGTCTAGTGTGGCTGAGAAGGCCAATTCGAGAGTGACAATCCCTTCCACACTGAAGACAAATACAATCTGTCCCCTGTCCAGCTCCCTGATTTTGCTGCTTCCGTGACTGCCTCTTTGCCTCGGTCTGCTGGACAAGGGTCTCTTCAAAATGGGAGAGGCCATGATGCAACGCCTGCCTCCAGGCTGAACGCTCAGATGTCAGGGTTTCCCATCTGTTGAGGTCCATTCCTAAGGCCTTCAGATCCCGCTTGCAGATGTCCTTGTATCGCAGCTGTGGTCTCCCTCTGGGGCGATTTCCCTGCACTAATTCTCCATACAGGAGATCTTTTGGAATCCGACCGTCAGCCATTCTCACGACATGCCCAAGCCAACGTAGACGTCGCTGTTTCAGTAATGTATACATGCTAAAGATTCCAGCTCGTTCTAGGACTACTCTATTTGGAACTTTGTCCTGCCAGGTGATACCAAAAATGCGTCGGAGGCAACGCATATGGAAGGTGTTCAGCTTCCTCTCCTGCCGTGCACAAAGGGTCCAGGACTCACTGCAGTACAGGAGTGTGCTCAGGACGCAGGCTCTATATACCTGGATCTTGGTATATGTCGTCAGCTTCTTATTGAGCCATACTCTCTTCGTGAGTCTAGAGAACATGGTAGCTGCTTTGCCAATGCGTTTATCCAGCTCGACATCTAGAGAGAGAGTGTCAGAGATCGTTGAGCCAAGGTACACAAAGTCACGAACAACCTCCAATTCTTGTGTGGAGATGGTAATAGAGGGAGGTGAGTCCACGCCCTGGCCCATGACTTGTGTTTTCTTCAGGCTGATTGTTAGTCCAAAGTCTTGGCAGGCCTTGCTAAATTCATGAGTTGTTGGAGGTCTTGAGCAGAGTGGGCAACAATGGCTGCATCATCGGCGAAGAGGAAATCCCGCATGCATTTCAGCTGGACTTTGGTCTTCGCTCTCAATCTAGAGAGATTAAAGAGCTTTCCGTCTGATCTAGTCCGGAGATAGACACCTTCTGTTGCAGTTCCAAAGGCGTGCTTCAGCATGACAGCAAAAAAGATCCCAAAAAGGGTTGGTGCGAGGACACAGCCCTGTTTCACTCTGCTTCGGATGTCAAAGGGATCTGATGTTGAACCATCAAAAACTACAGTGCCTTTCATTCCCTCATGGAAGGACCTGATGATTTTAAGGAGTCGAGGTGGACATCCAATCTTGGGAAGGATTTTAAAAAGGCCATCCCTGCTAACCAAATCAAAGGCCTTTGTGAGATCTATGAAGGCGACAAAGAGTGGCTGTTGTTGTTCCCTGCATTTCTCCTGCAACTGTCTGAGGGAGAATACCATGTCAGTGGTGGATCTATTAGCTCGAAATCCACACTGTGATTCTGGATAGACTCTGTCTGCGAGCACCTGGAGCCTCTTCAGCACAACACGGGCAAGCAGCTTCCCTACAACGCTGAGAAGAGAGATGCCACGGTAGTTATTGCAGTCACCCCTGTCTCCTTTGTTCTTGTACAATGTGACGATGTTTGCATCCTTCATGTCCTGTGGTACTCCACCTTCCCTCCAGCAAAGACAAAAGATTTCATACAGCTCGGTAGTGATGGTCTCTTTACAGCACTTCAGCACTTCAGTAGGGATGTTATCCTTTCCAGGTGCCTTGCCAGAGGCGAGGGAATCCAAGGCCGCTTTTATTTCTGCTAAGGTTGGTTCGTTGTCCAACTCTTCCAAGACAGGCAGGCACTCAATGTTATTTAATGCTTCTTCGGTTACTACATTCTCTCTGGAATACAGCTCAGAGTAGTGTTGCACCCAGCGGTCCATCTGCTGTGCTCGGTCCTGGATGATCACGCCTGTAGCAGACTTCAAGGGAGCAGATTTCTTCTGTATTGGACCTAAAGCCTGCCTGATACCGTCATACATTCCTTTGATGTTACCTGTGTCCGCTGCTATCTGTATCTGAGAGCAGAGCTGAAGCCAATAATCGTTGGAACATCTCCTGGCAGCCTGTTGGACTTGGCTACGAGCAGCTCGAAGAGCTTGCAAGTTGTACTTGCTAGGACAGGCTTTGTATGCTGCTAGAGCTCTCCTCTTATCCTCGATGGCTGGCATCAAGTCCTCAAGCTTGATATAGAGAGGGCTCATCGTGTGTCTCCTCCTCCTTCACAAGCAATTTGTAGATCTCCGTTTCTTGTGAGACTTTTGAGTTTTTCTGTTAAAGAGTTTTTGCCACAAAAGTTTTTGTCTTTGTCTTTGCCTTGGCTATTGCGTTTCATTTTTATTTTTTCCCTCTTTGCCTTTACAATGTAGTAGGTTCTACCATTAAAGGAATACTAATTGTTATGTTTCTTGATTGAATTAGTTACCAGGTACTGATATCTACTATGAAAATAGGGCCTTTGGCATGGAGAGTGTCTCCAGAAAGCATGTTGTTTTTCAAGAAACGTCTCTGATGCCTTCTCACCATTATTATTATTTCTGATGGGACAAATAAAACAGTATTGTTTTACTGTGAATATTAGGCATTTGCAGCATTATTGCATGGAATGTTAAGGGACCGTGTGACCCTGGAGAAAGAAAAGCTTTCTAAACTAAAAAAACTTAAAAGAAATGTGGCCCTACTTTAAGAAACACAACATGTCAAAGATGACAAAGATAGTTTGCTGAAAGATTAGATAAGGGAAGTTTCTAGGAGTGGTTACTCTAAGAATTCTAAAGGTGTAGCCACACTCATGCATTAAAATGCCCCTTGTTGGGTGTTAAGTAAATTTTTCCATTGTTATGTGATTTATGTTTGGAACCCTCGTCATGTGCTATTAGGAATTTTCCTATACTGAAATTAATGAAAAGATCTGATTATTTTTGTAAAACCTTAGGATACACAATTAATTCGACAAAATCTGAGCTAATCCCAGTGGGCAATTATAAAACAATTGCATTTTATAGCAAATGGCATTTTTTTCAGTGTCGAGATGTACTAACATATTTATGTTTTCTGATCCTAAGAGATACCTCTCAGACAATTAAATTTAAATAAGTGGTTACGCGGATACTCCTCGTGGGGAGGGGGCTTCCAGTAGTGGGAGATTCGATTGTCAGGAACAGAGCGAGGAGTCTGTGACGGTTGTGTGGACCACAGGGTGACTTGCCTGCCTGGTGCAAAGGTAGCGGACATCACGTCTCATCTGGATAGGCTGGTAGAGATCGCTGGGGACGAGGTAGCAGTGGTGCATGTCGGCACCAATGACATGGAGAAATACAGCCGTGAGGTCCTGGAGGCCAAATTTCGGTGGTTAGGGAGGGAGCTCAAAGCCAGGACCTCAAAGGTAGTGTTCTCAGAAGTGCTACCTGTTCCATGTGCAGGGCCAGCAAGCCAGGCGCAGCTCAGGGGTCTCAATGTGTGGATGAGACGGTGGTGTCAGGGGAAGGTTTAGGTTCTTTAGGCACTGGGGAACGTTTTGGGACAAGCCGGGCCTGTACAAGAGGGACAGGTGTCACTTGAACGAACACGGAACCAGAATGCTGGCGCGTTACATTAAAAAGGTGGCAGAGCAGCTTTTAAACTGAATCGCGGGCGAAAGTGGACAGGAGCAGAGTGGCATCCGGTTTGGGACTCTTCCCTGTGGAATGAGGGTGGAGATGGTAGAGAACCACAAAGTGATGACAGTGTAGGAACTAGGACTGGGAGCATGATGGGACGTGATAGTTGGTCCACTGGAAGGAGACGTGGGGGAAAAGAAACAAACCAGTAGCCCTTCTTTGAGGACCTCGTATGCGGGTGTTTTTATGCAAAAGCCCTAAGCATCCGAGAAAAGATGGGAGAGCTGGAACATGTGGTGGCTAGGGATAACATGGATACAGTGACCATAACGGAAACCTGGTGGAATTTGGAGATCCAGTGGGATGCCGCAATCCCAGGATATGAACCCCGATAGGAGGGACAGGGAGGGGCGTGTGGGAGGTGGGGTGGCCATCTAGGTCAAAGAAGGGTTAGAATGGGTTGGCATGCATATGTGTGGTATGGAAAATATAAGGAGCAATCACACTTTATGGAACACATTGTGAGGAAGGCTTTATACCTAGTGTGGCAAAAATTTCAAATACAAACCTACAAGAAAATTCCAATATGGGTAGCGCCTATAGAAGCATTTACTCTGAAAGTATTGAACCAGAAAGGGGCACTGCTAACATATAAAGAATTACTTAGCAAAGAACAAAACATAAAAAATAAGCAAGAACGAGAGGTACTGGGGGTGGCAACAGATTGGTGGTCAATGAACAAATTGGAATCAAGATATAAAAAAGACAAAATTGTGGGTTTCTTTGAGGGTGAAGTTCAAGTGGATAAACTGTGGATCTATACTGATGAGAAAATAATTTAAAAAATGTATACATACCTATTGGAATATGAGATGGAGGATGAGAGGGTAAAGGAGACGATGATAAAATGGGCAAGCAATTTTGGTTACAATATTGATATTGATAATTGGACATTGATGTGGAAAGAATCCCATAAAATGATTAAGCCGGTAAATTTAAGAGAAAATATCCTCAAAATGTTCTATAGATGGCACTATACCCCTGTAAGGTTGGCAAAAATGTCAGAGGGTAATAGCAATGTTTGTTGGAAGTGTAAAAAAAAAGCAGGAACCTATTATCATATGTGGTGGACATGTGAAAAAGTCAAGAGATATTGGATGCAGGTGTGGGAAATAATAAAAGAAATCATTCAACAGAAATTAAATTTTAAGCCTGAAATAGCACTGTTAAATATTGTGTCGGAAATCACTGATAAGAAAATCAAATATTGTGTAATGTATATACTTGTAGCTGCTAGGTTACTCTGGGCCCAAAATGGAAAAGTGAAGAAACACCCACGATGGAGGAGCTCCTAAAGAAACTGTTGGATATTGCAGAATTAGATGCACTTTCAGAAGCACTACGTGAACAACCAAGAGACTATGTGAAACAAAGTTGGAATTTAATATATGTTTGGGCTCAGGAAAAGACAAAAATTTAGGGGAAAATGTTTTATGTTCATTATCTTTTTCAAGGCTCACTGGAAACCTGGGGAATCTGGGATTCAAAGGAGATTGGAATTTCTTGTCCTCTGAAAGGGGGAGGGGAGGGCTTATTTTGGGCTATTTTTTTATTCCTTTTCGTTTTTTGATATTTTATATTTTGTATTCTGTAGTTCTGCTTAATAAAATTATCTATTTTTTTAAAAAAAAGAAGGGTTAGAATACAGCAGCATGGAGATGGACGGCGGGTCTGACTCCATCATGGAATCCCTGTGGGTTAAATGCGATGTGATAGTGGTGGTGGTGGGGGGGTTGCTATCATCCTCCATATCAAAAATGTGAGGTTGACCTAGAAATGTGGAGGGAAATCAGGGAGGTATCCAAAAGGGACAGGATTGTAATCATGGGGAACTTCAATTATCCTCACATCGACTAGGCCAACGCATGCTCGAGTCAATAAAGAGAGACTGGGTTTCTTGACATGCTAAATGACTGTGCCTGGGAGTAATTTCTCAAGGAGCCCACCAGAGGACAGGTGACTCTGGGTTTAATGTTGTGCAAGACTCAGGACCTGGTTGGGGAGGTGAATGTCACTGAGTCGCTAGCGAATAGTAACCATGCTGCGATCTCTTTCGCCATGCATGTTGGGTGTGAGTGTCAAGCAAATCTGACACAAAAACCCTTGATCTCCAAAGGGCGGACTTCCTTAAGATGAAGAAACTAGTTAGGAAGAAGCTGAAAGGGAAGGTAAAAAGAATCCACTCTCTTCAGAGTACGTGGAGCCTGTTCAAAACAACGGTAGTGTATCGTGCAAAGAAAGAAGGGCTCAACTAAGTCCAAGAGGGTGCCGGCATGGTTAACGAGTGGAATTAGAGATGCTTTGAGGGGCAAGGAGGGGTCCTTCCGTAAATGGAAATCCTTCCCAAACAAGGAAAATAAAAAGGAACAGAAACTCTGGCAAAAGAAATGTAAGAAGATGATAGGGAAGGCAAAGAAGGACTTTGAGGAACATATGACCAGTAATATACAGGGGAAGAAAAAAAAAAGCTTCTTTAAATAAGATAGAAACAGGAAATCTGGATGGGGAGGGAGGATAAGCAATGAGGTGGCCAAGTTTGCAGATGACACGCAATTTTTGCGGGTGGTGAAGACCAGAAGGGATTGTGAAGAGCTCCAGAAGTATCTCTCCAAATTGGGAGACTGGATGGAAAAATGGAAAATGCATTTCAATACAAGAAAATGTAAAGTAATACACATTGGGGCAAAAAATCAAAACTTTACTTATCAGCTGATGGGTTCTGAGCTGTCCATGATGGATCAGGAAAGAGAGCTTGGTATGCTGGTGGACAGCTCGATGAAAAGGTCCACCCAGTGGGAAGCGGCTGTGAAGAAGGCCAATTCCATGCTAGGGATCATTAAAAAGGGGATTGAAAATGAAACAGCCAATCTTATAATGCCATTGTACAAAACAATGTTAAGGCTGCACCTGGACTATTGCGTACAGTTCTGGTTGTCGCACCTCAAAAAAGACAGGGTGGAAGTGGAAAAGGTGCAGAAGAGAGCGTCTCAAATGATGACGGGGCTGTGGCACCTCCCTGATTAGGAAAGGCGACAGCATTTGGGGCTCTTTAGAGAAAAGGTGCCTGGGGGGGGACATGATTGAGAAATATAAAATTATGCGGGAGTGGATAAAATGGATAAAGGGAAGCTCTTTTCCCTCTTACGGAAGACCAGAACCAGGGGACACCCACTCCAACTGAGTGTTGGTAGAGTAAGAACAGACAAAAGATAATATTTCTTAGCCCAGCATGTTGTTAGTCTGTGGAACTCCTTGCCACAGGACGTGGTGACGGCATCTGACCTAGATGCCTTGAAAAGGGGATTGGACAGATTTCTGGTGGAAAAGTCCATCGCAGGAGACAAGCCATGATGGGGATGTACAATCTCCAGAGTTAATGATTCCATGTAATCTCTCAGCATTGGGGAGATGATCGACAATGATTCCATGTAATCTTTTTCAAATTCTGCCAATGCATCAATAAGATCCTTTCTTACTCGATTCATTTCAAAAGGACAGTCTCTGTGCTCACCTAACAGTTTGAACTGTTAACATGGTAAACACAAGGTTTCCTTTCTTTGTCATTTGTTCCACATAATTCAGTGCTTTCAACATTTGAATTATTTTTCCAAGCCATATTTTTACCATAGAAAATTTGGCTGGGAGAGAATCATCCTGGAGAACGCTGAGGCACAGTTCTGTCGGCCTGGAAAACCAAGGGCCAAGCTCTCCGCTTTCAAGAACATAAGCCTTGATCGTTTTCTGCAGTGTCTGCTGAGCTCTCTCTCGACCGAGCCACGCGACTGGCCAGAATAAGGGACACGAAAGTGATGCTGTCTCCCCATCAGTTCAGTCATCTTGGACATCGATTCTGATTTAAATGCAGGAGCTTGGTACGACGACAGAACATCGGGTATCCCTATTCTGGCACAAACATCCAGAAAAGCTTTAGCTCTTTGCTTTTCGGTGACAGAAGACAAAGGGAGGGCTTCAGCCCATTTACTGGCTGTGCGTATAAAAGTCACCACCTATTTTTCCCACCAGATTTGCTGGCTTGAAACAGGCCTAAAATGTCCATTCGGAGGCTTCTGAAAGGTTTCGTATGAATTGGCATTTCCTGCATTTCTGTGTGAGTCTGGGAGTAGCCCAAGAGGCACTCCTCGGGGTGTATCACCTGTCTCCTCAACTGAAGACACCAAGAGGCAGATATCTACCCTGGGAGAAGACGTAAAGGGACTCTGTTTAGAAGAGCAGGAGAAGGAGGAGAAGGACCCACTGGAGGGCATTATTTCGGTGGGAAAGAGAAGGGATAAAAGGAAAGGAGGAGGGAGGGAAAGGCTGTTGGAAGTTCAATGTGGCAAAGCTTGTTGGGTACAAGAGGAAAAGGATGATGGAGAGAAAGACTGGGTGGAAATAGTACAAGAAGACCCCTGGATAAGGGAGTGGATGGAGTTTAAGGTCCCTACGGAACATGCTGAAAAGGAGTGGAAAAGTCTACAGAAAGATGGAAGAGAGAAAAAGAAGGAGGAAGTTTAGAGAGAGTAGAAGCAGCGGGAGGCCCAGAGGTGAGACAACAGACTCTGTACAGACCGTCTTGGGAAAGCCCCGTGGAACGAGTCCGTTCCAACTGAGGTTGAGGCAAAACACGGGCAAGAAGGTTTAGGAACCACAGGTGGGCTGGGTTTTCCACCCTCCCCAGTAAGGTTGACAGCAGGTGTTCCCCAGTGTGAGTTCTTTGATGGGAACCCTGAGGCACCCCAGTAGTCACCTCTCCCCAGGACGAAGAGAAGCCATTGGTGAGCAACCTTTGACTTCGGTCAGTCAACCAATTACAAATCCACCTAACAGTAGCACTGCCTATCCCACATTCTACTAGCTTCTTTGCAAGACTATCGTGAGGAACCTTGTCGAAGGCCTTACTGAAATCAAGATATCCTACATCCACAGCGTTCCCTTCATCCACCAGGCCTGTAACTATCAAAAAAAGAGAGATCAAATTAGCCTGGCATGACTTGTTTTTGAGCAACCCGTGTTGACTTCTAGTAATGACAGAATTGCTTTCTAAATAATTATGAACTGTCTGCTTAATGATCTTCTCTAGAATCTTTCCAGGAATTGACGTCAGACCGACGGGGCGATAATTATTTGGGTCTTCTTTTTTCCCCTTTTTGAAGAGAGGGACAACATTTGCCCTCCTCCCATCTGTGGGGACTTCCCCTGTTCTCCAAGAATTCTCAACGATTACTGTCAATGCTTCTGAGATTACTTCTGCCTGTTCTTTTAATATCCTTGGATGTAATTCGTCTGGCCCAGGAGACTTAAATTCATCCAAAGTAGCCAAGTAATCCTGTACTACTTCTCTACCTATTCTGTGCTGCATTTCCCACACGACTTCACCTGCTCTTCTTCCCTCAGGCTGAGGACTATTTTCCTTTTTGGAAAAATCTGAGGCAAAGAAGGTGTTGAGTAGTTCTGCCTTTTCCCTGTCCCCTGTTAGTAATTGGCCATCATCTCCACACAGAGACCCTATTGTTTCCTTCTTTTCCCTTTTACTGCTGACATAACTTTAAAAATCCTTTTGATTATCTTTAATCTCTCTGGCAAGCCTAAGTTCGTCCTGTGCTTTAGCTTTTCTTACCCTCCCCCTACATATACTGTCTATTTGCTTGTATTCCTCTTTGGTGCTTTCCCCATTTTCCCATTTCTTGTACATTTTTTTTTTTACACTTAGCTGAGTTAAAAGTTCTTTAGTCAACCATTTTGGTTTCTTTAGACATCATCCATTTTTCCTTCTTGTTGGAACAGTCTTAGATTGTGCCTTTAGTATCTCAGTTCTAAAAAATTCCCATCCATCCTGCACTCCCCTCTCCTTTAGTGCCTCTGTCCATGGAATTTCAGCCAATAATTCTCTAAATTTACAAAAATTGGCTTTCTTGAAGTCTAGAATGCATGTGCAATTACACTTGGCTTCCCCTTCCCACTGTATAACAAATTCCAAGAGAGCATGGTCACTCCCACCACTTCAACCTCATCCTCCCTGTCGGTTAAGATCAGATCTAAAATAGCTGTTCCCCTTGTTGCCTTTTCCACCTTCTGGACCATGAAATTGTCTGCAAGGCCAGTAAGGAGTTTGTTGGACCTTGTGTTCTTGGCAGAGTTTGACTGCCAACATCTATCGGGATAGTTGAAATCTCCCATTACTACTGCATCTTTCCCTTTTGAATGTGTGGCCATCTGCTCCAGGAAGGCTTCATCCAACTCCTCAGACTGGCTTGGGGGGTCTGCAGTATACTCCCAAGGTGACATCCCTCACATTTTTCTCCCCCTTAATTCTTACCCAGATGCTCCCAACCTGGCTTCCTAAATTTATATCCTGGATTTCTTTACCAGTATAAGCGCTCCTAACATATAAAGCTACTCCTTCTCCTTTTTTACTAGGTCTGTTTCTCTGAAATAGGTTATATACCCTCCAAGAACTACATTCCAATCATGAGTCTCATCCCTCCAGGTTTCAGTGATACCTATTATGTCATGTTTATTTTGCTATATTAGGCTTCCCAGAAGTTTTCCCATGATGCTGAAGCCAGGCAAGGAGATTTTCATGTTGGTGATTTGGTGCTGGTCTTGAATCCTATTAAGATAAATAAACTCCACGTTCTCTGGGAAGGGTCGGAAAAATGTTGAATCCATTGAATTCTGTGGTACAAATGACAAAGAAAGGAAACCTTGTGTTTATCATGTTAACAGTTCAAAGTGTTATGGGAGCACAGAGATTGTTATTTTGAAATGAAATGGTGTAAGACATTCAGAAGAGGAAAGAGGATCTTATTGATGCTTTGGCAGAATTTGAAAATGCCCTTTAATTCTTGTGTTTCTTTTTTTTTTACTTTTTAATTTTTTTAAATTATTATTATTATATAACACACAAACAAAGAACAATCAAAGGAATAAAAAATACGGGGGGGAAGGGGGTAGAACAAAACAAAACTAAAAACACAGGGAAGTGTTTGAAATAACACAATATCTAATATATTCTTGACTCTGTGGCTGAGTTACAATCCTAAAATCCATAACCTCTATTACATTCTCTACTCATGTTTGTTTCTGGGCCCAATCATAAAACATTTTCCAGCTTTCTTTAACATATATTCTCGGGTTCTCACGTAATGCCTCTGACAAGCTATCCATTTCTGTAATATCTAATAATTATTTAAACAGCTCCTCTATCTTCAGATTTTCCTGATTTTCCCATTTTTGAGCCCAGATCAACCTTGCAGCTGTAAATATTTGCAGCAACATATATTTAATTTTTTTATCAACAATTTCTGGCATTATATTCAGCAAAAACATTTACTAGTTTGATCTATCTGTAGTTTTCATCCCACATTCGAGTCCAATCGTCTATATATTATAACCAAAATTTTGTGCCCATTTAATCGTCACTGCTTTCACCCTTTCATCCACTAAATAACAAAAACGTAGACTTTTTAAAAATAATCTTATCACTAGTATCAATCCATAATTCTTGTATTTCCATGTTCAGCCAAATCAGAGTATTAGGGAAAGGTCTAATATCTGGAATAAATCTTTTTTATAATTATAAATCTATAATTTATGCTGGCTCTTTTGTCGCTATTACACAATATATTTCTCATATTTAGTCATTTTTGTCGATATTCGAAGATATCGGTAGAATCCAAAACAGAAACGTTAATCTTCACCAAGATTTTCATTTTATGTAGTACAATTTGACCAAACCCAGATAACTCAATGTTCCTATAATCCTTTAATTCATTTTTAACTATTTGTATGATTTTTTCTTTTTTTTCTTTTGTAAATTCTTGTTAATTTTGAATTCTTCTAAAGGTTCAATATTTTTCATTATCTTACCATGAAAATTTTTCACTTATCAGTGATTTGTCCTCATCATTGCAATTAAACAACATCATTCAAGATTTATTCCAGTTTCTCTGTAGACCCTTTATTTCCCCAGTTTCTTCCAAATGAGCTTTTATAAGATGCTTAACCTTAGACGGGTCCTCTATTTTTAACAAAGCAGCCTCAGCAAATAAATTAATCATAGACCTAACTATTTGGCCAGCATCCTGTACTTGATTATTTATTTACTAGATCTATATACCGCCCATCTAGAACGGGTCTACTCTGGGCGGTTTAATTAATTAATTGAGTTGCCTCAACAGGGAAAGGGGGTATCCTTATCTTCTATCCTAGCCTCAAGAAATGTGTACTGCTCACTAATAGTGTCGCAAACCTTTCCATATGCAATCAACGTACTCTGTGCCAGATCAAAATATTTATCTCTGTGCTTTTAATGCTGCCCTTTCCATGGAATGAAACCATTTAAAAATATTGAATACTATTTTTTTATTCCTGCTTTCATTTTACTTTCAGGGGTGATCTTGGTCAGTGGAAAAGCAGATCACGGAAGAAGGTGGCAGCCTGTGCTGGATGGGGAGCGAGATCTTCTGGATCCAGGCTAGAGAGGTCTCCACAAGGACAAAGAAATCTGCAGAATTCTGGAAACGAGGTCTCTCCTGGTAAGGATCCCTCTGCCACCTGGGCACAGATTACGAAGGGTGTTTCCGCTTGTCCTGCTGGGATGCCTCGATTCTAACATGCCACTGTTGATAGAAGTGGCCAAATCTTCAAAGCTTCAACGAAGGTCACAACCAATTAATCTCAAATAATCCAAGAACCACCAGTCAACCTCAGAGCTGTTCTGCAATGCGGGCTATTTACTGGAAACAAAGATCATGGACTGGCACAATTCCCATCAAGGCCAATCTGGCCAAAGTCACCATCTGCCCCAAACGGTGGCCTTTTCTACTCTGGTCACCCCTGGTGTCCATCGCAGGTATCCTTTCATTTCCTCATCACCAATTCCAACACTGGACTTTCCAATCTAAGTCACTACACATTTTAACTAGTCCATTTTTAGATCTGGCGTTGATCTCTGGTTAAATTGTTTTCATCAACATCGTGGTTAATTTCTGTAGTTAATTTCCTGACTGGTGAAATAGTTTCTTATCTTCTTACTCTGAAGATAAAATGTTGCATTCGAGGATAAAGTAGAAGTTCCATCTGCCTGTTCTAAATACATATCTTGATTAACAAGTTTAATTTAAAAATGACCTTTTCCACATTCCACGCATTTATACGGTTTCTTGTCAGAGTGCGTCCGTTGATGTAAATGGAGACAAGTACTGTCATGGCAGCTCTTTCCACATTCCCTGTTTTTCCCCTGTGTGAGTTCTCTGATGTAAACTAAGACAACGGTTGTGACTGAAGCACTTCCTCATTCCATGCATTTATATGGTTTCTCTCCAGTGTGAGTTCTTTGATGTGAACTGAGACTCTTGCTGTGACTGAAGCTCTTTCCACATTCCATGCATTTATATGGTTTCTCTCCAGTGTGAGATCTTTGATGTGAACTCAGGGAACTGCTGTGACTGAAGCTCTTTCCACATTCCATGCATTTATATGGTTTCTCTCCAGTGTGAGTTCTTTGATGTCTCCTCAGGTGAGTGCTTTGAGTGAAGCTCTTTCTACATTCCATGCATTTATATGGTTTCTCCCCAGTGTGAGTTCTTTGATGGGAACTGAGACTCTTGCTGTGACTGAAGCTCTTTCCACATTCCATGCATTTATATGGTTTCTGTCCAGTGTGAGCTCTTTGATGGGATCTAAGGTTACAGCTCTGACTGAAGCTCTTTTCACATTCCATGCATTTATATGGTTTCTCCCCTGTGTGAGTTCTTTGATGGGAACTTAGGTCACCGCTCTGACTGAAGCTCTTTCCACATTGCATGCATTTATATGGTTTCTCTCCAGTATGAGTTCTTTGATGTCTGCTCAGGTGAGTGCTTTGACTGAAGCTCTTTTTACATTCCATGCATTTATATGGTTTCTCCCCAGTATGAGTTCTTTGATGTGAACTCAGGTCACTGCTCTGACTGAAGCTCTTTCCACATTCCATGCATTTATATGGTTTCTCTCCAGTGTGAGTTCTCTGATGTCTGCTCAGGTGAGTGCTTTGACTGAAGCTCTTTCTACATTCCATGCATTTATATGGTTTCTCCCCAGTGTGAGTTCTTTGATGTGAACTCAGGTCACCGCTCTGACTGAAGCTCTTTCCACATTCCATGCATTTATATGGTTTCTCCCCTGTGTGAGTTCTTTGATGGGAACTTAGGTCACCGCTCAGACTGAAGCTCTTTCCACATTCCATGCATTTATATGGTTTCTCTCCAGTGTGAGTTCTTTGATGTCTGCTCAGGTGAGTGCTTTGAGTGAAGCTCTTTCTACATTCCATGCATTTATATGGTTTCTCCCCAGTGTGAGTTCTTTGATGGGAACTCAGGTCACCGCTCTGACTGAAGCTCTTTCCACATTCCATGCATTTATATGGTTTCTCTCCAGTGTGAGTTCTCTGATGTCTGCTCAGGTGAGTGCTTTGACTGAAGCTCTTTCTACATTCCATGCATTTATATGGTTTCTCCCCAGTATGAGTTCTTTGATGGGAACTGAGACTCTTGCTGTGACTGAAGCTCTTTCCACATTCCATGCATTTATATGGTTTCTCTCCAGTGTGAGCTCTTTGATGGGATCTAAGGTGACAGCTCTGACTGAAGCTCTTTTCACATTCCATGCATTTATATGGTTTCTCCCCTGTGTGAGTTCTTTGATGGGAACTTAGGTGACTGCTGTGACTGAAGCTCTTTCCACATTCCATACATTTATATGGCTTCTCTCCAGTGTGAGTTCTCTGATGTGAACTCAGGTGACTGCTGCGAGTGAAGCTCTTTTCACACTGTAGGCATTGGTACTGCCTCTCACCTCTCAGAGGGTTTTCACATGAAGTACAATCACCTTGCATTGTGATGCTTTTTTCTTATTCTATGTATTGACTTTGTTTCTCGTCTGGATGGACTGTGTCAAATCTATTGTCATCGGAGGTTCCCTTGAATGCTTATCTGGCCATGGAACCTTTTCTCCTTCCTTTTCCCTGTTGATTTTTTCAGGTGATCAGAAGTGCATCAACATCAATAGCAGGAGAAACTGCAGATTTCTTTATCTCTCTTTTTCCGCCTGGTTTCTCATCTTCCCTTTTCCTACTTTTAACTGTGCTGAATTTTTTTTGGTGCTTCACACTTGGTGTTTTTTTTTTTCACTGAAAGAAGAACTGGCTCCATAGAATTCCCGTTGTCCTGTTCATCACCTGATGGAGAAAAAAAAAAGAAATGAAAGGAGTGCAGCATAAAATAAACACCTTACTTCTTTGGATGAGTTCAAATCCCCAGGGCCAGATGAACTGCATCCAAGGACAGTGAAGGAACTGGCTGAAGAAATTGCAGAACCACTGTCTAATATTGTCTTGTCATCATGGGAGATGGGTGAAGAGCCAGACAGGTGGAGGAGCGCTGAAACTGTCCCTATGTGATGGAAACGGGGAAGCAGGGAACTGCAGACCACTCAGACTGACATCCATCTTAGGGAAAATTCTTGAGCAGTTTACAAAACAGACACTCTGCAAGCAACTTGAAAATAATGCAGTAAGAACCGAAAGCCAACATAGAAAGATTGAAAGAAGTGAGCATGTTTGGCTTTGAGAAAAGAAGCCTGAGGAGAGAGATAGGTTATTTTCTTTCTGTTTTCAACATGGCGGACAATTGATACTTTGTATTGGTCCGTTCTCTATGGTTTGTTATTTGTTTTCTTTTCTTCAGTTATGTCTAATTATTTTTCACCTCACACGGTCCTGATTTCTACCTGTCTTATGTACTGTCAGATTGATTGGAATCTCAGGGGATGAGTGAAAACCTCAGGCTGGATGTTCTTCTTAGAACATCAGAGGACGTTCAGAGTGGTTCCCCACCCTCCGCCTGACAGCAGTAACGTCATTAACATTCAGAAAATCATGGGAACCAAAGGATCCATTCATGACGCTCTAATCTCTCGGGACAGCCGATTCTGTTTCCGAATGGAAAGGACATTTTGGGTCCTGCCGACAACCCGGATTAGCATCTCATTTGAATCTCCATCTTAAATTTTGGATTAGGCTCCCACAACACAATGCCGATCCTAGCGCCACTTATAGAAAATGGCACTGGCTCAGAAGATGATCAATTCGAAGCCCTAACATCATTACTATCTGTACTCAGAACAAGATTTACAGGGCACTTACTTTTAACAACATAATGAGATTTTAAAATGAATAGGATACCGAAAACTTTTGCACCGGGATTTCTGTTTATCACAGAGAGGGATGATGAGAAATTCTGGTTTGGATGTATTTGGAACATTGTGCGGACATGAAAGAATGACTGTCTCAAGATGGCGAGGAAAGAGGAAGTGCAGTTCGATACTTCTGGTCCTCCCTGCCCCAGAACCACTGCTGCTGATAAATCTAGTGCGTAAATGGCCCTTCCGTCACACAAATCATGATCTTTTAGTGACACAGTTACCAACTGGAATTAATATTGACAGAGTGGTGGTTCGGAAGAGGTGGTGAAATTGACCGGCACTAGCATTTTCGATCGTTGCCTACGAAAACTGCTAGAACCGCCGGCTGCTTGCATGGGGACTTCAGTTGGTTTGTTAATTGCTGGTTACAGGAAGTGTTGGTGAAAGGTTTGTGAATGGATTGTAGAGGAGGGAGGAAGTTGTATATAAGAGATGGAATGGTTTATGTTTTAATTTAAATCTGACGAATTAACCTACCTATCTAATACATCCATTTTATGAAATCCAACTTGGATATCCTAGTTTAAATCCTATTGAGTACTGTTTCTGCTTTGCTATCCCTTGAGGGGGTGGGGGAGATTTACATTAACCTGAAAATTTAGCTGATAACTTAACTATTCTCCCATTAAAACTATAATTAGAACTTCAAATTTTATAATTGATCAAGCCTATTTAAAATTATTTCATCAACCAGAACTGATGAATTAACTGTGAAATTATATCATTGCCTTTTTTATAAATTATATACACCAACTTATTCACTGACTGTTTTAAATCAGATTCATAGCATTTATTTGTCTACACTCTTTATTCTCACATTGCACTTTAACCAGACAAGCATTTGTCATCTGAGACTGTGATCCTGTGCTCCTGTCACCTAGTGTAGGGAATGAATAACGTCCAAGTGGTAACCAGCAGAGGATGGTACGGTGCTGTTCCAATAGTTAGTAGATATAGAAGAACGGGGGTCAGATATCTGAAGGCTGTCCCTTCTAGCTTTGATGCCAGCAGCCAGATATGAACACCCCTTCATGGATTTCTGCCTTGTCGTGGCGAAGGGGCTTGAGTAATTCAGAGAAGCTATGGGCTATGCTGTGCAGGGACACCCAAGACGGACAGGTCATAGTGGAGAGTTGTGACTCAATGCAATCCACCTAGAGCAGGAACTGGCAAGCCACTCCAGTATCATTGCCAACAAAACCCCATGAACAGAAACAAAAGGCTAAAAGATATGACGCTGGAAGATGAGCCCCTCAGGTCGGACGGCATCCAACATGCTACTGAGGAAGAGCGGAGGACAAGGACTAGTAGCTCCAGAGCTAATGAAGTGGTTGGGCCAAAGCCGAAAGGACGCTCAGCTGAGGAAGCGTGTGCCTGGAAGTGAAAGGAAAGTCCGATGCTGCAAAGAATAATGCTGCATAGGAACCTGGAATGTAAGATCTATGAACCTTGGTAAGTTGGATGGGGTTAAACAGGAGATGGCAAGAATCAACATTGACATCCTGGGCGTCAGTGAACTAAAATGGACGGGAATGGGCGAATTCAATTCAGATGATTATCATATCTACTATTGTGGGCATGAATCCCGTAGAAGAAATGGAGTAGCCCTCATAGTCAACAAGAGTGGGAAAAGCTACCATGTTTATGCACCAGCCACCAATGCTGAAGAGGCTGAAATTGACCAATTCTATGAAGACTTACAACACCTTCTAGAACTCACACCAAAGATGTTCTTCTCATTATAGGGGATTGGATGCTAAAGTAGGGAGTCAAGAGATAAAAGGAACAACAGGTAAGTTTGGCCTTGGAGTTCAAAATGAAGCAGGACAAAGGCTAATAGAGTTTTGTCAAGAGAACAAGCTGGTCATCACAAACACTCTTTTCCAACAACACAAGAGGCGACTCTACACATGGACATCACCAGATGGGCAGTACCGAAATCAGATTGATTATATTCTCTGCAGCCAAAGATGGAGACGCTCTATACAGTCAGCAAAAACAAGACCTGGAGCTGATTGTGGCTCTGATCATCAGCTTCTTATAGCAAAATTCAAGCTTAAACTGAAGAAAGTAGGAAAAACCACTGGGCTAGTCAGGTATAATCTAAACCAAATCCCTTATGAATACACAGTGGAAGTGAAGAACAGATTTAAGGATCTAGATTTGGTGGACAGAGTGCCTGAAGAACTATGGATGGAGGCCCGTAATATTGTACAGGAGGCAGCAACGAAAACCATCCGAAAGAAAATGAAATGCAAGAAAGCAAAGTGGCTGTCCAACGAGGCCTTACAAATAGCAGAGAAGTGAAACAAAAGGCAAGGGAGATAGGGAAAGTTACAGAAAATGGAATGCAGACTTCCAAAGAATAGCAAGGAGAGACAAGAGGGCCTTCTTAAATGAACAGTGCAAAGAAAGAGAGGAAAATAATAGAAAGGGGAAAACCAGAAATCTGTTCAAGAAAATTGGAGATATTAAAGGAACGTTTTGTGCAAAGATGGACATGAAAAAGGACAAAAATGGCAGGGACCTCACAGAAGCAGAAGACATCAAGAAGAGGTGGCAAGAATACACAGAGGAATTATACCAGAAATATTTGGATGTCCCAGACAACCCAGATAGTCTGGTTGGTGACCTTGAGCCAGACATCCTGGAGAGTGAAGTCAAGGGGGCCTTAGAAAGCATGGCTAACAACAAGGCCAGTGGAGGTGATGGCATTCCAGTTGAACTATTTAACTATTTAAATCTTAAAAGATGACGCTGTTAAGGTGCTACACTCAATATGCCAGCAAGTTTGGAAAACTCAACAGTGGCCAGAGGATTGGAAAAGATCAGTCTACATCCCAATCCCAAAGAAGGGCAGTGACAAAGATTACTCCAACTACCGTACAATTGCACTCATTTCACACGCTAGCAAGGTTATGCTCAAAATCCTACAAGGTAGGCTTCAGCAGTATGTGGACCGAGAACTCCCAGAAGTGGCAGAGGAACTAGAGACCAAATTGCCAACATGCGCTGGATTATGGAGAAAGCCAGAGAGTTCCAGAAAAACATCTACTTCTGCTTCATTGACTACGCAAAAGCCTTTGACTGTGTGGACCACAACATTATCTATCTCCTTAGAAATCTATATGTGGAACAGGAAGCAACAGTTAGAACTGGATATGGAATAACTGATTGGTTCAAAATTGGGAAAAGATTATGACAAGGCTGTATATTGTCTTCCTGTTTATTTAACTTATATGCAGAATACATCATGCGAAAGGCAGGAGTGGATGAATCCGAAGCCGGAAAGAACCTCTTAATGAGGGTGAAAGAGGAGAGTGCAAGAAATGGTCTGAAGCTCAATATCAAAAAAACTAAGATCATGGCCTCTGGTCCCATCACCTCCTGGCAAATAGAAGGGGAAGATAGAGGCAGTGACAGATTTTACTTTCTTGGGCTCCATGATCACTGCAGATGGTGACAGCTGTCTTTTAATGAAATTAAAAGATTCCTGCTTCTTGGGAGGAAAGCGATGACAAACCTATACAGCATCCTAAAAAGCAGAGACATCACCTTGCCGACAAAGCTCCGCATAGTCAAAGCGATGGTTTTTCCTGTAGCGATGTATGGAAGTGAGAGCTGGACCATAAAGAAGGCTGACCGCCGAAGAATGGATGCTTTTGAATTGTGGTGCTGGAGGAGACTTTTGAGAGTCCCCTGGACTGCAAGGAGAACAAACCTATCCATTTTGAAGGAAATCAACCCTGAGTGCTCACTGGAAGGACAGATCCTGAAGCTGAGGCTCCAATACTTTGGCCATCTCACGAGAAGAGAAGACTCCATGGAAAAGACCCTGATGTTAGGAAAGTGTGAAGGCAAGAGGAGAAGGACGACAGAGGATGAGATGGTTGGACAGTGTCATCGAAGCTACGAACATGAATTTGACCCAACTCCGGGAGGCAGTGGAAGACAGGAGGGCCTGGCGTGCTCTGGTCCATGGGGTCATGAAGAGTCGGACATGACTTAATGACTAAACAACAACAAGCTTGTACAACTGAATCCTGGGTGGGCATAGAAGGCAGCGTAGCCCTTTCACTAATTTGTGCACCCGGATATTTATTTATTTATTTGATTTCTATTCCGCCCAACCCTGATGTTGTTTTATTGCTGTAAGCCACCCAGAGTGTCTCTGGCTTCCAGATGGGCGATAGATAAATCAGTCAATCAACCATAGCAATCTTGGGTAAACATCGGCCTGAATTAATGTGGGCGACATTGACAAAATTCTTGGGCGCAGAATCAAAGGTGCAGCAAATGAACTCCCATAATCGCCTCACAGGCCAGCTGGGCCAGTCATCTCTCGTCGTTCACTGCTGGGGTCCTTCTTCTCCAGCGGTGTGCCGATCTAGAATGGAGCTCAGCTGGCCCTTCCCTGCCTCCTCCTGCAGTCAACCAATCATTAGCTCAGTGGGGAGAATCCTTGTCTCGCTTCCTCATCGGAGCGGTCAGCTGCAGGAGGAGGCATAGAAGGGCTGAGCCACTTCCCAGACTGGAGCACCAACAAAGAAGGACCCTGGTAGTTCCTGACAAATCGTGAGTGGCCCGGCCGACCTAGGGAGTATGAAGAGGTTATGTATATTGTTGGCGGGGTCGGAATTAATTTGGGCCCATCTCTACTTTTTGGATATGATAGCATTAAGAGGGGATGGGACTTGATGGCCTGATAGCCCCCTTCAAAGTCAAATGATTCTATTGTTCGACACCATGGCTGGGGGACTCGCAGTTGCATCACGGGGGATGTCAGGGACGTCCTCTTCATTCCTAATCATCTTTGCTGCCCTGTCTGGCTAAGGAAAATAACAAACGGGGCCAGTTTCTACTGTGCTCATTAACCTTAAGAACAGCACCCTTCTAAAATACAGTTACACCCTCTCCCATGTGCCACCTCAGATGCAAACTGGGGCAAGTTCTAAAAACTTCACAAAAGTTTCACCAGCCTTTGAACCCTAGGCTGAGTGAAACCTAGAAGGTGCAGAAATCGACAAATACGGGGAAGCTTCCAACCTACATTTCCCCTTCTCCCCTTCTTTGGCGACAACATGCTGTTGACTGTGTACTTTAAGCCTTGCACACCAGCCTGACTAGGTAGGACACCCGAAGAGCAAAAATAGCGCACATAGCTCTGTGGCTAAGGCAGTTTCTTTTAGACATTCAAACTCTTGTTTCCCCGAGGATCACACTTGGGTAAAATATAAAATGAAGTTTATTTAAAAGATTAAAAAGTTTTAAAACATAAGATATTCAAAAGAGGTACAAGATGTACTATTAACATTCCAAGCTGCTAACGATTAGCTGAACTTTTGGAAGCCGTTCCCTCCATAAAAATAATAAAGGCTAGCTCCCTAACGTATATGGATTTATACTTAAATACAATGCTATTATATGTTACCATTGCTATGTGTCCCATGTCACCTCCTCCTCCTCCTCCTCCTTTGACACACACTTGGTCCCCCTTTCTGTAACTTAAATCATGTCTCTGCATTGTGATGGTATCCAATCAGCTTAAAGTTGTTTGTTTGAAAGTCCACGCCCAACTTGTAACTTTCCAAAGTTCAGTCCCTCGTTCCCAGGCTGGTAAGCAATTAAGATGGAGTCCAGTATGTGAGGATATGGGTTTTGTAGTCCTTATTTCTCAGGACTTGCAGGTTTTCATTGTGCCTAGAAACTGTTCGTTCCTCTGAAGAGGAGCCAACGCCGTTTCCCAGGACTGATAACCAAAACATTCTTTGCGAATGGCATACCAGCGGACCAGCCTGGGATGGGAGAGGGAGCTCTGGGAAGTTACCAGTCGGGCATGGAGTTGCGGACAAGGGACTGTATGCTGATTGGATGTCATCACGAAGAAGAGACTTTAATTTAAGTTATAGAAAAAGGGGGTTAAGTAAGTCTTTGGTGTGTGAGTGTAAGTTGGAGAAGATGGAGGACAGGTTGACAGCCTTCGGTAATTTAGAACAGCCAGCAATTAAGTAGTAAAGCTCTTAGCAAGTATTTTATTGTTTTACGGGAAAACCTCAGAGGAGTTTCCTTAATACTTAGATGCTTTGCATTTAATCAGTACAATTGTATCTTTTGGTATTTCTTTTGCTTTCTGACTTTTTACTACTTTTGAATAAATATTTTATCTTTTACCCAAGTGTGCTTCTTGGGAGCAAGGGCGAGAGTGCCTAAAGAGAGTGCCTTAGCCACGAGGGCTTTGTTTGCTGTTTTTGGTTATTTGGGGTGTCCTACCTGGAAAGGCTGGAGTGCAAGGGACAAAGGACCCAGAGTTAAGGAATTTTAAGTAAGTAGTTGGAAATCTAGGGACAGAAGATAGCCCATAGTTCCCAATCACACCCTTTCTAGATCTCACCTAGTCTAGGTTAGACAGGTAGGGGATGCTGGGAACTATAGTTTGGCTCCTTCCCCTCGTGGAATGGCTCCTTGAGGGAGACGCCTTCCTGACACATGTGTTTATCTCTCTAAGATGGAAACCTTGAAGAGGACTTTGGGCAGATCAAACGAAGCTCCTTCCCAGGCAAACTCTGAAAAACGTGGTACTACAAAATCCATTTCCTCACATAGACCAATCAGCCTAACATCAATCCCAGGGGAATTCTGGAATATATTATAAAGCAGATATTATGCAAGCACCTAGGAAACAATGCATTAAAAAAGACAAAACCGACTGAGACAAACCGACTGATTACATCGAATTCACTGAACGACCGCTATCGCCAGAGAGGGAGAGAAAGACTGTTTTCCTTGATGACTTCTTTAAAGATGGGAAAAGGAGGGGTGGAGATAAGGGGGGAAAGCATGTTGACATTATTTCGATTGAAAATAATGTAAAAGGGAAGGCATGGGTGAATTTAGGGGCAGAAATTTATGATCAGAGATCGGATAGATCTGCGTTGCTTCAAAATCAAGACATCGATTATATTGGGAGGAAATTAGTAAATCGGATAGAAAATGCCTTAAAGAGATTTCATAGATGGCATTTTAAAACTGGCAAAAAGGGAGCAAGAGACGAATCTTGGAAATATGATACTGGAGCTGAGAAGCAAAAATAAAAAGGGAGAAAGTAACCTGCTGATTAAATGATTAAAAAAAAAAAAGGGAGAAAGTAACCTGTTGATTAAATGATAAAAAATTTTGGTTTGAGAGATATATAGTCACACATAAAGCAATATGAGTAATTATATTATGAGCAATTTTGGCCAGGTGGGAATCTCAATGGTAGACAAGCATATGTAATTATGAATTTTAGAAAGGTCGATGAAGAATAATAATATTAGATGTTTTTGTGTCCATGGTACTTATATAGAGATTAAATATGTGTGAATTATTATGGTGATTATATAGACAAGATTAGGTATACAATATCTTTTTATCTGCAAAAGTGGAGATCTCTGAGAAATGTTTGACCTGGCTTGGAGTTTTTTGGTGGATAAGCAATCTTTAAGATGAAATTAGGAATGCTTATGATGAGTATTGGATAGAGGGGTATGCAGGTGAAAGAATTTATAGAGATTTCATAGATGGCACTTCAAAGCTGGTAAAAAGAATGCAGGAAATGAATTCTAGATTTTCAAGGCTATAAGTAATCAGAAATCCCTGGTCTATACATGGAGCTGAGAAATATAACAAAAATTGGAAAGTTACTTGCTGAATGTCTCAAATGGTTGATAAGTACATATAACGCTTAAATTAGAATACATATTTTGATTATAATTGTTTAGAAGTTATTGATGATAAGTTAGAAACATAAAGACACCAAGTAATATATGAATCATAGTCTGTCTATGCAGTTAAGAATGGTTTGAATATAAGATCAATATAGATCTAAGTTTATATATTAGATAATGTATGTATGTTAATCATTATAAAGCTAGGAAGTCATTTTTTGATCTTAATAATGGTTTAAATATGTTTAGTAGGGTAATATGGTTTATGTAGTCAGAATTATACACCAGATGGATAAGGCCTAAATATGTTAGTAGGGTAATATGGTTTATGTAGTCAGAATTATATACCAGATGGATATATGGAAATTATCTCCCCGCGTATATGTCTGTGTTTGTTTTGTATGTCTGTTTGAGTTATAATAATAATAAAAAAATTATGAAAGAAAAAAAAACAAAACAAAAAAACAGAAGCTCATGTGGATTTGTCAAGAACAAAACCTGCCAGACTAACCTGATCTCATTTTTTGACCTCCCTGACAGAAAGAGGGAATGCTGCAGACATAGTATATCTTGACTTCAGCAAAGCTTTTGAGAAAGTGTCCCATGATTTAGGATGATGATTAATGGCTCCTTCTCCAACTGGGAGGAGATAACAAGTGGGGTACCCCAAGGCTCAGTCTTGGGCCCGTTGTTTTTCAACATTTTTACTAATGATGTGGATTGGGAAAGCAGGGAATGCAAATCAAATCTGCGGATATCATAAAATTGGGCAGAATAGCTAACACCCTAGGAGACAGAAACAAAATTCAAAATGAGCTTGTTAGGCTGGAGCCCTGGGCTAAAAACAACAGAATGAAATTTAACAAGGAGAAGACCAAAGTACTACACCTTGAAAAAAGAAACCAAACACACAGTTACAAGATGAAGTATTCCTGGCTCAGCAGTACTAAAAAAAATCTTGGAATTGTCATAGATCACAATCTGAAAATGAGTAAGCAGTGTGATGTGGCTACAAAAAAAGCAAACACTATTTTACAAGGGATAGGAATAGGAATAGTCTCCAAACCCTGCGAGGTCCTGGTTCCCCCCTGTTCAGCATTAGTTAGGCCTCATCTAGAGTACTGTGTCCAGTTCTGGACACCACACTTCAAGAAGGATACTAACAAATTGGAACAATTTCAGAGGAGGCCAAGAGTGTTCCACCAATGGAGGCATTCAAAAGAACAAAAGAAGAGCTCAGAACCCATGAGCTGATAAGTAAAGTTTAGATGGTTTGCCCCAACGTGCATTACTTTACATTTTCTTAGACTGATATGCATTTTCCATTTTTCCACCCAGTCTCCTAGTTTGGAGAGATCCTTCTGGAGCTCTTCACAATCCCTTCTGGTCTTCACCACCCGGAAAAAGTTGCATGTCATCTGCAAACTTGGCCACTTCATTGCTTATCCTTGTCTCCAGGACATTGATGAACAGGTTGAAAAGTACCGGTCCCAGGACAGATCCCTGAAGGCACATCACTCTTCACCTCCCTCCATGGTGAAAATTGGCCCATTGACACCTCCTCTCTGTTCCCTGGTTCTCCACCCATTCTCAGTCGATAAGAGGACCTGCCCTCTTATCCCCTGACTGAGGAGTTCTCTCAGCAGCCTTTGGTGAGTGATCGTGTCAAACGTCTTCTGAAAATCCAGAGAGACCATATCCACGGGTTCACCCGCATCCACATGCCTGTTGACCTTTCCAAAGAACTCTAAAAGGTTTGTGAGGAAAGACTTGCCCTTAAAGAAGATATGATTCTCCCTCAGCAAGGCTTGTTCTTCTCTGTGTATTAAGATTTCCTCTTGGATGAGGCTTTCACACAGGGTCCCACCTCTCAGCTGAGCCACATGCGGAGAAGCAGCCCTCGACTGCATGTCCAATTTTTATTTCCTGGAATTTTAAAAAAATATTTTTTAATTTTATATTTTTAATTTTTATTCTTTGGAGAAAGTCCCACTGCGGATATGTGAGTCCACCTCTCAGCTGAGAGCAAAGGGCTGCCTTTCTCCTTCTTCCATCCGGTGGGGCAGAGAAAGGAGCAGGGGATGAAGGAAAAAAAGCTGGGAGGGAGGGAGAGGCCTTTTGCAAACAGGGCGGCTCTGAATGGCGCCTCCAGGAGAAAGGCCCTGACCGGAGAAGCCTCTTCTTTGCAGCCAGGAGAGCTGGCCAGAGGATCCTCTCCTTCGGGGGGGGGGGGAGATCTCCTTTCTGTCTCTGCCCCAAAAACCATGGCCTTCCTGGGCCTCTTTCTCTTTTTGACCTGCTTTCCTCTGGGGGGGGGGGGGGAGGCTTTTCCTGCAATGCCACCAGGAAGCCCCCCCCAACACACACACACAAACACCCCCAACACACAGGCACAGGGAGGGAGGGGGGCAATCCGTCCACCCCCCCACCCCCTTTCCTGCAGCCTGGGATCTGGTCGGGAGGGGGATCTGGTCTGCCCTTCCCTCTCCTCCATCCAGAGCCACTGAACCAAGTGCTCCTGAAGAGTCCCCTTCAAACACCAGAGACTGGAGGGGGGGGGGAGGGGGATCCAGAAGAAGCTCAGGATGGCAGGCCAGGTACGGGGGGGGGGGGGGGAAGGAGGGCAGCCCCATCGCCCCCAGCTGACCCCCCCTATTCACCCCCAAAGCCCCATTTCTGGGACCCCCTCGTGTCCTCCCTTTGCAGCCCCCCTTCTCCCTCCCTCCCTCCCCCCCACTGCATCCCATATCCCGCTTCCGACCTGGGGGGGTGAAGTTTTGGGGGGGGGTTTCCTGGAGGAAGGAGAAATTGGGGGGGGGAGAAAGAGCACAGGGGGGGGACGCTCCCCCCTTTCCCCCCTCTGCCCCCCCAAAGGCTGCCTGCAAGATGTGGGGAAAGAAGGGGGTCGAGGAGGACCCACCGACACGCACAGAGAAAAGGCCCGGGTGTCTTGCTCGGGGGGGGGGGGGTGGGATCGAGGCCCCTCCCAGGCTTCCCATTCGGCCCCCCTCCCGATTTAGCCCCCCTCCATGCGAGGAGGAGGGCAGGGAGAAAAACAAATAGACGCCTCCCCCCCTCCCTCAAAACTTTGTGCATTGCCGACCGAGCGGATTGTCCGGCCTCTGGGGTTGGCGGGGGGGGGGGGGAGAGGCTGGTTTTCTCGGTCTCTGCAACTCCTTATGGCCCCCCCCCCCAAAAAAAGCGGTCCTGCACCCCCGACCGATGGCTCACCTCCTTGCAGGTCCTCTGGCGGGAAACTCGCGAGGAATCCGCTCCCCTCCCCCTGCAAAGCGGCCCTTTCCCCGGGGATCCCCCCCTCTCCCCTCTCCATCCAGCCCTTCGCCCCCTTTAATGGCGGGGGGGGTGGCACTCCTCCTCCTCCTCCTCGCTTCCTTTTCTGAGGGGTCGCCCCGGCCGCCATCCTCCTCCTCCTCCTCCTCCTCCTCTGGCTCCGCCCAGGGAAGAACAATGGAGACCCAATGAGAACTCGCTCCTCCTGCGCGTCACCCGTTGCTGGGCGGAAGCCCTCCAGGGCTGGTCTCCTTGGGCGTCCCCCTGCCCTTTTATGGCGTCTATGAGGGGGTTGCCTGGCAACCCGGCGACGCGCAGGGGGGAGGTGCTTTTTCCGCCCAGAAGACAATGGAGGCCCAATGGCAAAGAAGCGCCTCTCGCTCCTGAAGGAGGGAAACCTCGGGGGGGCAAATCCCCTCCAGAGGCTTCAAACGGGGAGCCTGAAGGGAAGGGAGAGCCTCGCTCGCCTCAGTTCCCCTCCTGAGGGGAAAAGTGACCACACCCCTCCAGGCCCCGCCCCCTGCCCCCCCATCCGGCGGGCGCCCCCTTCTTCTCTTCTTCTCTCTCTCTCTCCATTCTTGGGGGGGGGGGACGCAGGTGGGGGGAGAGAGAGGAACCTAGAGCTACGAAGGCGGAAGAGGCGCTGCTCTAAGAGGAAGCGGAAGCCCCGGAGGTTGCCCCCCCTCCTCTCTCCCCCTCCTTCCCACCCCCCTCTATGGGGCTCCGAGGATCTTCCCCCATCGGGTCTGGGCAGGAGGTGGGCAACGGCGGTGGGGGGGGGGGGGGGGAGACCAGGACGTCGCATAAGCTGTGTGTGTGCGGGGGGGGGGGGGAGAGACGGAGAGGGGGGGTCATTTCCTTTCCCTGAAAAAAGGGAAAAGGAACCCAGATGGCAAATCTCCCCCAAGGCTGGCCTTTTCCTTCTCCTGGGTCTCCCCCCCTCTGCGTGGGGGGAGGGGGTGTCTGTCCTCAGGGGAGGGAGAGGGGCTGTTTTGGGGGGAAACAGGAGTCCAGATCCCCCTCCAAGCAAGGCACCCTTGGGGGCGGGGTGGGGGTGGGGGTCGGTCCTGGGTTTTCCTGCATGGCGACACCCCCCCCACCAAAAAAATCACTCCGTCTCCCGGTGGGTTTCAAAGGGGAAGGAGAGAAAGGGGCCTGGCTCTCTCCCCACCCCCAAACCACCCAAAACCTCAAAGGACCCCCAAGGGGAGGGGGAAACCCGACCTCAACATTCCCCCCCCCCCCCCATTCTGTCAAAACTTGGAAAAGTTAGTTTTAAGGCTGCAAGTCTTCGGAGGAAGGGGAAGCGAGCCTGATGAGGTTGCAAGGAGGAGGAGGAAGAGGAAGGGGGCTGCAAAAGTGGGGGGGAAGCAAGGGGGTGATGGTGGGGTACCAGAAATGGGATTCGCAGGTTAGGGGGCTGATCTAGGCTCCTGTGGGGAGGAGGGAGGGAGGGAGGGAGACCAGGACGTTGCATATGTGGGGGGGCAGAGACAGAGAGGGGGTCATTTCCCCCCAAAAAAGAGAAAAGGAAGCCAGATTGCAAATCTCCCCCAAACACACACACACACACACCCTCCCTCCGGTCAAGGCTGGCCTTTCCCTTCTTCTGGGTCCCCTCCAACAAACGGACAAACAAGCCAAGGCCAACGGGGGAGGGCAGGGCCTCTGGGGCCCTGATCCCAGGCTGTGGGTGAAGAGGCTCAGTGTCCGGTGGGGGGGCCAGGCAGTGTCCAGCCTGGGGGGGGGGAGTTGAGATCATGACAGGACATATGAGGAACTAGGCGGGTGAGATATGGCAGGAAAGGCTCTTTGAAACAAGCCTTTTCGTGTTGGGGGGGGAGTTCTTTCAACCTCCCTCAGGGTCTGCCAGGCTTCAGCGCCTGTGAGAGTTGGTGCGTTTCGGGTGGTCACTGTTCTTGCAACCGGCCAGCAGGTTTGGGGGGAGAAATGAGAGAACGAAGCTATTCTGGTGAAGAGATACCCTTCCATGTCACCAGAGTTGTTCGTTTTGCATTCTAACAGGACGATTTCTGTAGCTAAAGGGAAGCCGCGGTCATTCATTTCTGAACCCGAGTCGCTGCCTGTTTCTGTCAGCCTTTAGGCCGGATGAAGGAAAGGGAGGTCAACCTCGGGAAAGCTGATTTCTCCAACGCCCGTCTGCTCTGTGGCTCTTTTGCGCGGGAGGTGCTGTTTCTCCTTTTTTAAACCAGCACTTCCACACACTCTGCCCGTTTGCCTTTTAAAACCCATAAGACTGTTTTTAACATTCTGGGCGGCCTGAGGCCCTCTGACCAGGAGAAAAGGGGGCTACGAATGAGACTTCCTAAATTCTGAAGAAAGAAACAGATATGTTTCCTTAGCCCGGTTGCCTCGGCACGACAAAGAAATCAAGGGCCGAAGGCTGCACAGAATGTTTAAAAACAGGAACATTGCTGAGCTGGAGAAGTTGAGTTCGTTGCCTTCAAAACATGCTGAAGGGACTGATGGGCAGCCGGAGCCTGATGAACAATTAATTAACACTGAGGTTGCAAACTCCGAAAGTGGGGGTGGGGGTGGGGGGAGGGAGTCCTGTCTGCTCAGGCAGAGGTTTCTGCCTCCGAGCCGGGCCATTTCCCCGGATGTTTCTGTTGGGCGCAGAAAAGTGACCCCTTTCTGCCGTCTCAAAGGGACCCGGCTGACTCTGGTTTGCCTTCCTCCCCAGTGAAACCTCTCGGGGTGTGTTGGGCTGCAAAGGGACATTCGTACGGGGCATTTGCCCAGGAATCCCGTTTGGATTTGGAACAAAAGCATCAGCTTGTCGTCCCAAAGCCTTACCGAGAAAAGGTGTTTACAATGTCCGCAAAATCTGTTCACTTGTAAACTTTGGTCTAAATTTCAAATTCCACCAAAGAGCGAACTACCTGGAAAACCTAACCATCCCAAAATACCGGCAGGCCTTTTCAGGAGCTAGATTTAACTGCCTTCCATCTGCAGTTTTAGAGGGACGTTACCACGGTATACCGTATGAAAATCGACTATGCCCCTGCAATGATAAAGAAATTGAAACATTAGAGCATGTCTTTTTCATATGTAGTTTTTACAGGGATGATTTATGGGGAGGGAGAGAGAGGGAGGGTCACAATCCCACCCTAGGGGGCAGGAAGCTCGCAAGGATCTCCTCCATGCGTGTGTGTGTGTGAGCGTGCAGGGAATCATCCTCGGGTGGTTGTTTTTTTCTCCTGTGCATAGAGACCTCCCTTTTCCTTTTTTGCTTTCCTTCCTTCCTTTGGGAGGGTTTCCAAAGGGAAGGAGACGCAGAGACTCTCCGGATGACCCCTCCCAGGCCTTCCTTTGCCCACACATGGCTGTGGGGCTATTTGGATTCCCTTTCAGGGGGGGGGATCCAGGAAGAGGAGGAGATGCCCCACCCCTCGAGAGGAGGAGCCTCAGGGTGGGTGGGGCATATCTCTTTTGCTCCGCCTCTTCTTCCTTCGCTTCTCCTGCCCACCCACCCCACGTCCTTCTCTCCATAGGTGTGGGTGGCTGTGTCAGGGTTGGTCTGGCACTTTCTTACGAGGAGCTCCTGCCTCCCCTGACACAGTGCCAAAGCCTTACCGAGAAAAGGTTTTTCGCGTTAGCCCACGCGGCTGCTTTTTCTGGCCACCTTTGCCTCCAAAGGACCGTGAATAGAATTACTACTCGTTTCTACTGGCCCAGTGTTTCAAAATCAGTCAGATGTAATTGTGGCAGCTGTCCTGTTTGTCAGAAAATTGGACATGTGACTCACGTTACTAAAGCTGAAGTTCAGAGTATGCCTGTTATTTTCAAACCTTTTAAACAAACAGAGTTGGGACGTTGTGGGACCTTTTCCACCTAGTAAGACTGTTTTCTCCTTCCCGCTTCCAGTGGCCTTTGAGGAGGTGACCCCATATTGACCCCAACAGAGCGTGGGATCTTCTGGATCGAGGCTTGAGATCTGTGTGCGAGGACCTCCTGCTGGAGATTTCTGGGAACGACGTCTCTCCAGGTAAATTTATTTTTTTTCTAAATGTCTAGTACATATACATTGCAATAGCTATTCTCATTACTTACTCCCTCCTCCCACCCCACTCTCTGTCCCATTGCAGACATGGGATATAAGACCTTCGAAGCATGCTCTTAAAATGTTCACATTTCAACCTGGCTCACGATCCACCCAAATGTAAGAGCCTCAGAGGCTGATATTAGCTTTGCTACTCATCAATATCTATGAAAGGTTCTCCCTCCTCAATAAATAAATTAACGGGGGGGGGGGCTGGGGAGCTTTTACTCCTTTGGCTGCCTGAAGCATTTTTGCTAATTTTTCCTCTATTGTGATATTCTGGCCATCTAACACGTACCTTATAAAAGGTGCATAAAGTAGATTTGCCTGAGCCCTTCCGTAAAGTGATTTGTAAGGCTAACTCTGGAGATTTGATTACGGATTGCCTAGCAATCATTCCGGTTTCATTAAATATCCCAAAATGCCTCAGGTGTCTTCCAGAGCCCTCAGAAATCCTGAAACTAACCTCTTTTTCCACTAGAGAGGTGCATTAGAAATCATAACTTCACTGGTGCGAGATGTCGCTTCTGGAGTCTACCCATCCTCTTAGAACTGCAGAGCTGGAAGGGACCCTCTGGATCATCGACTCCAGCCCCTCTCAGGGAGGCTCCGTTCGCTCTCCAGCACTTTATTTCCCGGGCAGGTTCTTTCATTTCCACCTGGTCGACCCTCCCTTCAATGGAGCCTTTTGAACCATGTTGGCCCAGTCCTGCTTCCAGATCTCAACATCCAATTTGTGTTCCCTCACCACACCCAGTCCGTCCTTACAGGGAGGCCTGTTTCTAAACCCACCAGGCACGAGTATCTTGTCCTTATATATTTTGTTAAAGAAATCTTTATAGGAGAACAATAGTTTTACTTCAAATAATGGGCAGATCTAAGAGTCCTTTCTCCATTTGGCCTCATAGGAGGTATGATAGATAGATAGATAGATAGATAGATAGATAGATAGATAGATAGATAGATAGATAGATAGATAGATAGATAGATAGATAGATAGATAGATAGATAGATAGATAGATAGATAAAATGTTTATTGGCATAAGTAAAAATTGGACATAGTTACGGTGGTTTGTGAGGTAACTACATATATAGGCATGAAGAGGGGAGAGAAATGTTAGACATCCTTAGAGGGACAACGGTTCGTCTCTACTAATTAATTAACTGATACATCCTAACGATAGTATCAAGGAAGTCTGCGACTATTTCTACAGTTGGTTGTTGTGGGTTTTTCAGGCTCTTTGGCCGTGTTCTGAAGATTGTTCTTCCTAACGTTTCGCCAGTCTCTGTGGCTGGCAACTTCAGAGGACAGGAGTCAGAACTCTGTCTGTACTCTGGTGCAGTTTGCTTGGATAGTTGAGTATTTATAGCTGTGGGACCAGCTTTTGTCCTGTCCAGGAGACTGGGTGATTATGGTGATCAGTGTGTTTTTTGTTGTGGGTGTATTGTTGTGATAAGGGGGAGAGACTATCTGTCACTGTGATTGATGGGTGTCGTTAGCTGTTCTTTTGTAGTGATCACTGGACCTTGTGGCTGGGTAGAGTTCGTTGACCTTTTGCAGGCTGTATTTTTCAGTGCCGGGAACCAGGCTTTGTTGAGTTTTAAACTTTCTTCTTTTTTGTTGAAGCTCTGCTGGTGCTTGTGGATTTCAGTGGCTTCCCTGTGCAGTCTAACATCATGATTGCTGGTGTTGTCCAGTACTTCAGTATTTTGAAGTAGAATTTCGTGTCCAGCTTGTTTTAGGGCATGTTCAGCTACTGCCGATTTTTCCAGTTGTTTTAGTCTGCAGTGTCTCTCATGTTCTTTAATTCTAGTGTGGATGCTCTGGTTCCAATATATACCTGGCCACAACTGCAAGGTATCCGGTATACTCCTGCAGTGGTGAGGGGGTCCCGTTTGTTCTTTGCTGACCGTAACATTTGTTGTATTTTTGTGGTGGGCTTGAATACTGTTTGTAGGTTGTGTTTTTTCAAGTTTCCCCATGCAGTCCGTGACCCCTTTGACGTTTGGCAGAAATACTTCATTTGTGGGTGGCTGTTTTTCCTCTTCAGTTTAGTGTTGTTTTCTTAGTTTCATGGCTCTTTTGATTTCATTCTTGGAGTAGCCATTTGCCTGTAGGGCCCAATTCAGATGGTTGAGTTCGGTGCTGAGAAATTGAGCTTCACAGTTCTGATTTGCCCGGTCTACCAGTGTTTTGATTATGCCTCTTTTTTGCTGTGGGTGGGTTCTCTGTAGACTTTGTGTCCCAATAGGAGGTCAGTTTTGCATATGACCATGACATCTAAGAAAGGGAGTTGGCCCTCTATTTCTTTTTCCATGGTGAATTGTATATTTGGGTGGATGCTGTTTAGATGGTTTAGAAATTCTTCCAGTTTTTCTTCACCGTGGTTCCAAATTGCGAAAGTGTCATCCACATATCGGAACCAGACTGTGGGTGTGAAGGGTGCCGAAGCCAGGGCCTGTTTTTCAAAATATTCCATGTAGAAGTTTGCTATAACCGGGCTGAGGGGGCTCCCCATGGCCACTCCATCTGTCTGTTCATAGAACTCATTATCCCACTGAAAATAGCTGGTCGTTAGGCAGTGTTGGAAAAGGGCCTTGATGTCTTCTGGAAAGATCTGCTGGATGAGTGTCAGGGTGTCCTTTACCGGTACCTTGGTGAACAGGGATACTACGTCAAAGCTGATCAGTCTGTCCCCAGGGTTGAGTTTTAGGGTGCTGATCTTGCGTATGAAATGTCCTGAGTCTTTGATGTAGGACGAGGTTTGTGCAATGTGGGTCTGTAGGAGGGTGGGTAGGTATTTGGCTAATTCATATGTCGGGGAGCCGATGGCACTTACAATGGGCCTGAGTAGGATTGAATCTTTTTGGATCTTGGGGAGTCCGTATAGTCTTGGTGGGAGACCTTCTGTCTTGCAGAGTCGTTGAAGGACATTGGGGAGTAGGGAGGAAGTCCTGATCAGCATGTTTGTTTGTTTTGTGATTTTGTTGGTTGGGTCCCGTTTCAGTTTTCTGTAGGTGGTGGGGTCTAGAGGTTCCCTGATTTTGTCCTTGTATTCTTCTGTTTGCATGATTACTGTGGCGTTGCCTTTGTCTGCTGTCAGAATGATGATGTCCGGATCTGAGTTTAGGGACTTGATAGCATGTCTCTCCTTTCTTGTTATGTTGCTTTTGGGGGGGTTTGCTTTTCATAGGAACCTTGTCACTTCACCTCTTATTTCTTCTGCTTTTTCTTCTGAAAGATGATATAATGCTGATTCCATGTTGGCAATGATGTCTTCCACAGGAATTTTACTGGGTGTGACTGCAAAGTTTCCTCCTTTGCCTAAGACTGAGATTTCTTCTGGGGAGAGTTGGCGTTCAGATAGGTTGATGATGATGCGCAAGGTGTCTAGTGTAGGTTTCTGTTGGCTTGTTTGGCATTTGTTGAATTTCTGATAAGGATGTCAGATCATTTGAGCCCCATCGCCGGCAGCCCCAGGAGCCTTTGGGGAGGGGGCCACCACCCCCAGGTCTCCCGTAGCTGCTCTCGAGGGACAGAGAGGCCACGGAGGCGGGCTGGACCCGACCGGTTCTTCTTCTCCGCCCCTGGCAGAGGACTGGGCGGGGGTGACGTCTCCGTCTTCTTCGGCCAGCTCCACCGTCCCAGGAGAAGGAAAGGGGGAAACTGCTTCTGAGGACTCTCTCCCTGGGAAGCCTTGGAAAAAGGGTCACCCAAGTCAGAACTGGGTTGCTGGCACATCCAAGGCCTGTCCATGAGGGGAAGTCAGTGATTCCGTTGCCGTATTGCTCTATCAGCTAGGAAGTTTTTCCAGATATATATAAACCAAAGTCTGGCTTCCTGTAACTTGAGCCCATGATGGTTGTGTCCCCTGCGCTCTCGGTGTCCCCATGGGTTGGCATAGTTTTGGTCCCCTTGGGGAGGTTTCCTCTGGGGATCCCAATCCTGGTCTTTTGCTTAGAAGCTGCTCCGTCCTCTGCTGGGTTGTGGTATCTCTGGTAAGACTTATGGCCGAGGGGGGTTTCTCTTGTTGGTGACATCCTGTCAGTCCTCGTTTCCTCTCGTCAGGGTTCTGGTTAAAGTCTGATAAGACCGGTATTCTTTCATCGGAATACGGGTTGAATGAGGTGAGTGCCTTTCCCTGGGATCTTGCCGTCAGGACTTGACAAAGTCGCTCTGGTGCAGATGTTAACCCTCCGGGTCGCTCGGCTAAAAGGCTTAACCCTGCCTGTAAACAAAGGGGATTTATTCCCAGTATCAGGTATTTATAGCATAATCCGACCGCCATCCTGTTTCGCAAAAATGCACCCGCTGTTCTTTAATTTGGGGTTTCTTGCCCTGAAATTTCATAAAAATTTGAACCATGGACTCCAGCACGGTCTCATGCATTCCTTTGTGGGTGGATGCTTTGTTACCCATTTCACAGCTCTAAGGGGTAGGAGAAGGGGAGAGAAAGAGAGAAAGCATCAGATTTCCCCAGGATCCCTTATTAGCAATCTAGGACAATTTTTAACAATAACCTTTAAATCCGGGGGGGGGGGGGGGAAGAGCAACAGCCGCCAGAACCCTTGGTATTTCACGAATTCTTGTACTCCACAATCTGCCAATAAGAAGTTTTGCCAACAAGCAGGAGAGCAGAAGGCGCTCCGGTGGTCGGTTCCCTTTTCCCGACCAGCCTGGAGACAACCCCAGGCGGGGGTCCCAGCGTCCAAGGGGTTTTCCAGAGTCCCGCGTTCTGGCCATCCTTTAGGTCCCAAGACCCTACGAATCCCATGTTCCAGAGGTGAATTTTATTGGTAGGGCCCCTGGTGCCCCATCCCGGTCTGGAAAAGGGCCTCCCACCAAGTGGCTACTTTGGAGAAAGACCCCACGATCAAAACCATCCCAAACCCCCCCCCCCAATTTATGCCAATATCTGGGTTTGTCCTGGCTTATATTTCTCAACATTCCCTTCAATGTCTGATTAAAGCTTTCCATTTGCCCATTTCCTTGGGGATGATAAACGGAAACCTTTGGTGGCTTCACCCCTTACAGTTTCCACATCGGTTCCAAGGTCCAGCTCATAAAGTGAGATCCTTGGTCAGGGAAGACCTCTTGAGGGAAACCTGCTCTCGAAAATCTCCCTATTCCGTCAAAAGGCCTGTCCAGGAGGGGCCTCGGTGTTCATGGCCCTGCTGGGGGGTGGCTTCGCTGGAGGGAACGGGCCTTGGGGGCGTGATGGGTAGCCTTCGTCCACCTCCTTCCTCTTGTTTGGCCAGAAGAACCGCTGTTTTCCTCTGGCCAGGGTTTTCTGTACAACCAGGTGGGTCCTGCTCGGGGTAGATCATGAGCCAATCGAAGCACCACCCTCTGTAACCCATGGGGTAAAACCATTTTTATCTATTCTTTCCCCCCTCTGATTTTACTACCCAGTATCGGATCTCATCCCTCAATTCAAACTTATGCTCTATTTTCTTAGTCCCTTCGGGTCCCGCTTTGCCTCTAATATCCTCCAGTTCCGAATCGTCTCGCTGCCAGTTTCGTAATTGTTCTCGTGAAATGTGCAACACTTCTTCTGGTGTCGTTTCTTCCACCTCCCCAGTTTGTCCTTCTGCTGCAGTTTCAGCCAGGTCTTCTATTCCCGGCCAGTCTCTCCCAAAGAACATCTCTCCTCTTAATCCTGGGACGACCCCGATCTCCAAGTCTTTCTCTTGTCCTTAGTATTTTTTAATATGGCTGAACTGGCGGCACCCAGAGGGAAAATGTTTCAATGGCCTGGTCTCTGTACTTTGTTAGTTTTTCCAATTCTTTATTTTCAGCTCTGGCCTCCCCTGGAATTGCAATGTCTCTTTTTTGTCATGGGTGGTGGTTGCAGTTTTTGTGTAAGTACCGGTCTGTGCCGGTGGATTTTCTGTAGACCTTGTGTCTCAGTAGGAGGTCACGTTTGCGTATGACCATGACATCTAAGAAAAAAATGGGCATAATCAAAACCCACCCACACAGACAGGCCTCTGGTGGGGTTTCCAGCCTGATCTTTCATCCGTGCTGCCTCTCCTCAAGTAACCCTCCTCTCAGCTGAGATGTGGGCACATGTTCAGAAAAAATGGAGGGGGTTGTCTAATTTCTTTAAAAGGCAACGGAGCAGGGAACCGGGTAACTACAGGCTCGTTAGCCTAACGTCTGTTTCTGGGAAGATGGTGGAAAGCCTCATCCAAGAGAAAATCTTAAAACACAGAGAAGAACAAACCTTCCTGAGGGAGAATCAGCATGGCTTCTGTAAGGGCAAGTCTTGCCTCACTTTAGAATTAATTGGAAAGGTCAACAGGCAGGTGGATGTGGGCAAACCAGTGGATATGGTCTCTCTGGATTTTCAGAAGGCGTTTGACACGGTCCCTCACCAAAGGCTGCTGAGAGAACTCCACAGTCAGGGGTTAAGAGGGCAGGTCCTCTTATCGACTGAGAATTGGTGGAGAACCAAGAAACAGAGAGGAGGTGTCAATGGGCAAATTTTCAGCATGGAGGGAGGTGAAGAGCGATGTGCCCCAGGGATCTGTCCCGAGACCGGTGCTTTTCAACCTGTTCATCAATGACCTGGAGACAAGGATAAGCAATGAAGTGGCCAAGTTTACAGATGAAACTTTTCTGGGTAGTGAAGAACAGAAGGGATTGTGAAGAGCTCCAGAAGGATCTCTCCAAACTGGGAGACTGGGTGGAAAAATGGCAAATGTGTTTCAATCTAAGAAAATGTAAAGTAATGCACATTGGGGCACCGGGCCTTCTTGGCAGTGGCTCCCTGTCTTTGGAACAATCTCCCCTCAGAGATCCGTTTGGCCCCTTCGGTGGGCATTTTCAAAAACCATCTTAAGACCTGGCTATTTAGACAGGCCTTCCCTCCAGGCACCACTTAATTTATCTTTTGTTTCTCCATCTTGAATGATTGTTAACTGTTGTAAAATGTTGTAAAATTGTTATTATATATCAATTGTTTTATACTTTGCTTGTTGTGAGCTGCCCAGAGTAGACAATGTCTAGATGGGCGGCATATAAGTCAAATAAATAAATAAATAAATAAAAATTCAAAACGTTACTTATCAGCTCATGGGTTCTGAGCTGTCCATGATGGATCAGGAAAAAGAGCTTGGTGTGCTGGTGGACAGCTCAATCAAAGGGTCAACCCAGTGTGCGGCGGCAGTGAAGAAGGCCAATTCCATGCTTCTTGTTGTTTAGTCGTTAAGTCGTATCTGACTCGGACCACAGCACGCCAGGCCCTCCTGTCTTCCAGTGCCTCCCGGAGTTTGGTCCAATTCATGTTGGTCGCTTCAATGACACTGTCCAGCCATCTCGTCCTCTGTTGTCCCCTTCTCCTCTTGCCTTCACACTTTCCCAACATCAGGGTCTTTTCTAGGAAGTCTTCTCTTCTCATGAGATGGCCAAAGTATTGGAGCCTCAGCTTCAGGATCTGTCCTTCCAGTGAGCACTCAGGGTTGATTCTTTAATTCCTCCTCACTTTTTGCCATCAGAGTTGTATCATCTGCATATCTGAGGTTGTTGATATTTCTTCCGGCAATCTTAATTCCGGCTTGGAATTCCTCTAGTCCAGCCTTTCGCATGATGTATCCTGCATATAAGTTAAATAAGCAGGGGGACAATATACAACCTTGTCGTACTCCTTTCCCAATTTTGAACCAATCAGTTGTTCCATATCCAGTTCTAACTGTTGCTTCCTGTCCCACATATAGATTTCTCAGGAAGTAGATAAGGTGATCAGGCACTCCCATTTCTTTAAGAACTTGCCATAGTTTGCTGTGGTCCACACAGTCAAAGGCTTTTGCATAGTCAATGAAGCAGAAGTAGATGTTTTTCTGGAACTCTCTGGCTTTCTCCATAATCCAGCGCATGTTAGCAATTTGGTCTCTAGTTCCTCTGCCCCTTCGAAATCCAGCTTGTACTTCCTGGAGTTCTCGGTCCACATACTGCTGAAGCCTACCTTGTAGGATTTTGAGCATAACCTTGCTAGCGTGTGAAATGAGTGCAATTGTAGGGTAGGTGGAGCATTCTTTGGCACTGCCCTTCTTTGGGATTGGGATGTAGACTGATCTTTTCCAATCCTCTGGCCACTATTGAATTTTCCAAACTTGCTGGCATATTGAATGTAGCACCTTAACAGCGTCATCTTTTAAGATTTTAAATGGTTCAGCTGGAATGCCATCACCTCCACTGGCCTTGTTGTTAGCCATGCTTTCTAAGGCCCCCTTGACTTCACTCTCCAGGATGTCTGGCTCAAGGTCAGCAACCAGACTATCTGGGTTGTCCGGGACATCCAGATCTTTCTGGTATAATTCCTCTGTGTATTCCTGCTACCTCTTCTTGATGTCTTCTGCTTCTGTGAGGTCCCTACCATTTTTGTACTTTATCATGCCCATCTTTGCACAAAATGTTCCTTTAATATCTCCAATTTTCTTGAACAGATCTCTGGTTTTTCCCTTTCTGTTATTTTCCTCTATTTCTTTGCACTGTTTCTTTAAGAAGGCCTTCTTGTCTCTCCTTGCTATTCTTTGGAAGTCAGCATTCAATTTTCTGTAACTTTCCCTATCTCCCTTGCATTTTGTTTCCCTTCTCTTCTCTGCTATTTGTATTGTAAGGCGTCATTAGACAGCCACTTTGCTTTCTTGCATTTCCTTTTCTTTGGGATGGTTTTTGTTGCTGCCTCCTGTAAAATGTTACAAGTCTCCATCCATAGTTCTTCAGGCACTCTGTATACCAAATCTAGTTCCTTAAATCTGTTCTTCACTTCCTCTGTGTATTTATAAAGGATTTGGTTTAGATTATACCTGACTAGCCCAGTGGTTTTTCCTACTTTCTTCAGTTTAAGCTTGAATTTTGCTATAAGAAGCTGATGATCAGAGCCACAATCAGCTCCAGGTCTTGTTTTTGCTGACTGTATAGAGCATCTCCATCTTTGGTTGCAGAGAACATAATCAATCTGATTTCGGTATTGCCTATGTGGTGATGTCCATGTGTAGAGCCCCCTCTTGTGTTGTTGGAAAAGAGTGTTTGTGATGACCAGCTTGTTCTCTTGACAAAACTCTATTCCCGTCTATTTTAGTTCACCGACGCCCAGGATGTCAATGTTTATTCTTGCCACCTCCTGTTTGACCACATCCAGCTTACCAAGGTTCATAGATCTTACATTCCAGGTTCCTATGCAGCATTTTTTTTTCAGCATCAGACTTTCCTTTCAGTTCCACGCGCATCCACAGCTGAGTGTCCTTTCGGCTTTGGCCCAACCACTTTATTAGCCCTGGAGCTACTTGTACATGTCCTCCGCTCTTCCTCAGTAGCATGTTGGACACCTTCCGACCTGAGGGGCTCATCTTCCAGCGTCATATCTTTTAGCCTTTTGTTTCTGTCCATGGAGTTTTCTTGGCAAAGATACTGGAGTGGCTTGCCAGTTCCTGCTCCAGGTGGCTTGCGTTTGGTCAGAACTCTCCACTATGACCTGTCCGTTTTGGGTGTCCCTGCATGGCTTAGCCCATAGCCTCTCTGAATTACTCAAGCCCCTTCGCCACGATAAGGCAACAATCCATAAAGGGTCTAACAGCTCGATCTTTGTCAAAAAGAAGGTCTGAAAAATATTGGACCCATCTTTGTGGACATATTATGGCAGGGTCTTGTACTTCCAGCCTGGAGGAGCCGGCCACAGGGGCCCCAAATGGTTCATTGTTATGGTTCATTGTTTTTCTGGGTCACTGCCTATTGGAGCTTGCTCCATTGTTCCCAAATAAATGTCTGCCTTTTTTCTTTTACACAACTCCTTGAGTTTTTAGGGAGAGATATTTGTACCAATCTAGGGCAGAGTCAGTCTTCCTATATTCCCTATATGAATGGTGGATTTGTACTTTCACTATAATCAGGATCAAACCCAAGTTCTTTGTTTTGAGGGATTGCAGCACCTTTGGGCTGAAGGAGTTTGTCCTAATTCCCAGTGGAGGTGTTCCATTAATCCATCAAATGCTTTATTTTTATCAAGTGGTTCGATGGACTTTGTGATGGAAATCTGAAGGTCCTAATCGCACTTGTCCCTTAATCACAGACTTTAGAACCTGCTAACACATTATGATCCCATACTAGTCCTTTTGAGGCATCATGGTACATACAACGTGTTTGATTTATATACGCACACAGGCCGCCGTGATGCAGGAGCATCCTACGAGTGGCTAACCTCTTTTGCAAAACCATATTCTTCAGGGAAACTACTTCAGCCTTTAATTTTGCTTGTGTTTCCATAGTGACATTCTCCAAGAGATCTATGGCTCCTGAAGTCTTATATACAAATTCTACCAAGGTGTGAATCTCTTTATAGGTTTCTGCCACCTCTACTGCTGAAAAAGGCTCCTTCCCATTTGAGTCCCTGTTGACCATTTCCAGGCCTCCAGAGAAGACCTCCCGGTGACACGTGTGGCGTGAGTAGAGTAACTTGTATCTGATTTAATTCATTATTCAAGAAGGGCCGTTTGGGCAGCAGAATCTGCCCAAAGTTGTCTGTCGTGGAGACAGTTGCAAAAAAACTCATTTAATTTCTCTGCAATCTCCAAGTCCCCCTCTCCCTCTCCTTTCCCTCCCTCACCATCCAGACGGCCAGCCGCTTCTCTGGCAAGTTTCCTACTAAAATATTTAAAGTATCTTTTATTATTCCCCCTTATATTGCTGGCCATATGTTCCACAAAGTCTTTGCCTTTTTTATCATCTTCTTACATTTCTTTTGCCAGAATTTATGTTCCTTTTTATTTTCCTCATCTGGGAAGGATTTCCATTTACGGAAGGAACCCTCCTTTCCTGTTAATGCCTCTGTAACTTTGCTTGTTAACTATGCCAGCACTTTCTTGGACTTAGTTGAGCCCCCCCTTTTTTTGCGGTATACACTTCCACTGGGCCTCTACTACCATTGTTTTAAAAAGAATATGCACTCTTGAGATTTTTTTTTTTTTTGTAAACTTCCCTTTCAACTTCTTTCTTACTTGCTTCCTCGTCTGAGGGAGGTCCACCCTTCAGAAATCAAGGGTTTTTGTGTCAGATTTGCTTGACACTCTCCCCCCAACATCACGGCAAAAGAGACTGAAGCATGGTCACTATTCCCTAGCGACTCAGTGACATTCTCGTCCCTAACCAGGTCCTGAGTACCACACGATATTAGATCCAGAGTCACCTGTCCTCTGGTGGGCTCCATGAGAAATTGCTCCAAGACGTAGTCATTTAGCGTGTCAAGAAACCCGGTCTCTCTTTCTTGACCTGAGCACGCGTTGGCCCAGTCGATGAGAGGATAATTGAAGTTCCCAATGTTTACGATCCTGTCCCTTTTGGACACCTCCCTGGTTTCTCTCCGCTTATCAATTTTCCCCCCTCAAGTTTTTCCCAACATTTTCCCCTCAAGTTTTTGATCTGGAGGATGATAGCAAGCCCCCCACCCACTATCACATCGCTCCTTGGGGCTGGCAGTTTAACCCACAGTGATTCTATGATGGAGTCAGACCCGCCGTCCATCTCCATTCTACTGGATTCTACCCCTTCTTTGACCTAGATGGCCACCCCACCTCCAACATGCCCCTCCCTGTCCCTCCTCTAGAGTTTATCATCTGGGATTGCGGTATCCCACTGGTTCTCTGAATCCCACCAGGTTTCTGTTATGGCCACTCTATCAATCTTATATCTACCCTCCAAATGTTCCAGTTCTCTCATCTTTACTCAGACGCTTCGGGCATTTGCCTAAAAGCACCTGCCTATGGGGTCCCCCAAGAAGGGCTGCTTGTTTGCTTCTCCTTCCAGTGGACCAGCAATCCCATCCCATCACGCTCCCAGTCCTAATTCCTACACCGTCATCACTTTGTTGTTCTCTACCCTCTCCACCGTCATTCCACAGGGATGAGGAGTCCCAAAATGAACGCCTCTCGGCTCCTGTCGGCTTTCCCTTTTTAATGTTACGTGCCAGCAGTTCAGTTCCGTGTTCATTCAAGTGAAGCCTGTCCCTCTTGTACAAGCTCGGCTTGTCCCAAAAAATTCCTGAGTGCCAAATGAATCTAAACACCTCCTCTTGACACCACCGTCTCATCCACGTGTTGAGACCCCTGAGCTCCGCCTGCCTGATGACACCCAGCTCTACATCTCCTTTTCTCCAACCACAGTGGGTGCCGTTCCGTCCCTTCAGTGCTGCCTGGAGGCTGTACTGCAATGGATGCAGGAGAATGGACTGAGGCTGAACCCGGACAAGACGGAGGTCCTGAGGGTGGTTGGCCCCTCCATTGGTGGTTTGGGAAACTCCCTCTCTTTTGGAAGAGTGAGGTTCGCAGCTTGGGGGTCTATCTGGATCCGGCGCTCACCATGGAAACCCAGGTGGCGTCTGTGGTCTGCTCTGCCTATTTCCATCTTTGGCGGATTGTCCAGCTGCGTCCCTATCTTGATTTTGGGGCACTCACCACTCTGGTCCATGCGCTTGTAGTCTCGAGATTAGACTACTGCAATGCACTCTACGTGGGACTACCTTTGAGATTGATGCGGAAGCTTCAAATGGTGCAGAATGCGGCGGCCAGATTTCTCAGTGGGACGAGAAAATATCAGCATATTTCTCCCACTCTGGCTGCCTTGCATTGGCTGCCCGTTCATTTCCACATTGATTTCAAAGTGTTAATGATGACAAATAAAGCCCTAAACGGTTCAGGACCTCGATATCTAGCAGAACGCCTCCTCCCACCTAGATCTACCCGAATCACTCGTTCTAGCCAGGAAGGGTGGCTGAGGGGCCTAACGCAGAGGGAGGCCTGGAGAGAAAGAACAAGAAACCGGGCCTTCTCAGCAGTGGCCGCTTGACTTTGGAACAGTCTCCCCTCCGAGATCTCTCTGGGTCCCTCCTTGGGTGTTTTTAAGAGCAAACGTAAGACCTGGCTCTTTAGGCAGGCTTTCCCTCCTGTCATCACTTGAATTTTTTCCTCCATCTTAAACTATATTACTATTGTTGTTTTTTATTTTATTATATTCTTTTTATTCCTTTTTTTATAGTTAGCTGCCAGAGTAGACTTTGGGTGGGGTATAAATTTAATAAATAAATAAATAAATAGCTGGCCCTGTGCGTTTAACAAGTAGCACTTCCAAGAACAATACCTTTGAGGTACAGTAGTATCTCGTTTTATGTACACCTTGGTTTACATAATTTCTGGTTTACGAACGGAAATCAGTTTGAAATAATGCCTCGGTTTAAATGTCTTTTTCCCCGTTTCTTTCACTTTGTGAAGGAAGTTTCCCTGCGCCTGGAGGTTTGTAGCGCCGCCACCATCGCTATGGCAACCCGCATTCCGGTTTATGTATTTTTCACATGACGTAATGTCCTGGAGGACACATTGATTTCGTAAACCGAGGTACTACTGTAATATGCAGCATTTAGAATTTGTAATATTTCATTTAGCTGGGGTCAAATACCTTCTGAATTTCAATGTTTAAATTTTTGCTTTTATTCTCACAGATGTGGTTTATCAAATTCTTCCCTCCCCCCTTCCCATACACATTGGTTTAAGTACCTAACTCTGGAGCCAGAAGTTGGGAGTTCACTTCCCTTATAGCTCTGCAGTTCTAAGATTCTATTAAATGAGTACATATTTCCCTGACCATCTCTGCTTTAAATGTCTTTTTCCCCGTTTCTTTCACTTTGTGAAGGAAGTTTCCCTGCGCCTGGAGGTTTGTAGCGCCGCCACCATCGCTATGGCAACCCGCATTCCGGTTTATGTATTTTTCACATGACGTAATGTCCTGGAGGACACATTGATTTCGTAAACCGAGGTACTACTGTAATATGCAGCATTTAGAATTTGTAATATTTCATTTAGCTGGGGTCAAATACCTTCTGAATTTCAATGTTTAAATTTTTGCTTTTATTCTCACAGATGTGGTTTATCAAATTCTTCCCTCCCCCCTTCCCATACACATTGGTTTAAGTACCTAACTCTGGAGCCAGAAGTTGGGAGTTCACTTCCCTTCTAGCTCTGCAGTTCTAAGATTCTATTAAATGAGTACATATTTCCCTGACCATCTCTGCTTTAAATGTCTTTTTCCCCGTTTCTTTCACTTTGTGAAGGAAGTTTCCCTGCGCCTGGAGGTTTGTAGCGCCGCCACCATCGCTATGGCAACCCGCATTCCGGTTTATGTATTTTTCACATGACGTAATGTCCTGGAGGACACATTGATTTCGTAAACCGAGGTACTACTGTAATATGCAGCATTTAGAATTTGTAATATTTAATTTAGCTGGGGTCAAATACCTTCTGAATTTCAATGTTTACATTTTTGCTTTTATTCTCACAGATGTGGTTTATCAAATTCTTCCCTCCCCCCTTCCCATACACATTGGTTTAAGTACCTAACTCTGGAGCCAGAAGTTGGGAGTTCACTTCCCTTCTAGCTCTGCAGTTCTAAGATTCTATTAAATGAGTACATATTTCCCTGGCCATCTCTGCTTCCTATCCTGTTTTCAGAAATTCCTGATGATTCCGTACCCGTAATAGCATTTTATAAATTCTACATCCCATCCCTTTCGTGGACCTGTCCTTTCTCTTCGCCCTCTGAATAATAATCTCTGCAGACTTTGTCAGTTCCCAGCATCTATCACTAACTTCTCTTTACCAGTTCTCGAGTCTAATAATCTAGCTGCATTCATCCACTTTTACACTTCCTTTCTAACACTCTCCTTTCCCCCCCCCTTGTTATTCATTTTTGCTAAAAAAAAATCCTTTAATTCAATTATTTGTTTCCTCTTTAATCAACTTTGAGATTAAAGTACAATCATTGGGGAGAATTTGAGAAGGAAAAAAGTTAATATACTTTGAATTTGATGTACTTACTTGGGTGTGGAAATGATCCTCCCTTCATGACTCCTCCCTCCATATGGTCCCTCACTGAAGAGCCCTTCCAACCTCAAGCCCAAAGGAACATCCTCCGGTCTGGCATCATTCCCTCCCTGGTTCTCTTCCCTCGCCTTTTTGGCTGTCTTTCCTTCCTCCTCCGTGACTCAGGCGGAGCCGGAATACATCATTCCTTATTCCTGCAGATTTTGGAAGTGATTGTTTCTCTTCTTTTTCTAATCTACCAGATGATGATGGATAGGAGAAGAAGAATTGCCCAGCAACATCTGGGGCAACCTGGGCAGGAACTCATAATCAAGCAAGAAAACAGAGAACTGAAAGTAGGAAAGGCCATGCATGGACTTCACATGAAAGGAGTGACGCAGAGGAGAAACCACATCAATGCATGTCACCTCAGTAGACATCAAAGAACACATGAAGGGGAGAAAATATATCCATGTATGGAATGTGGAAAGAGCTTCAGTCAGAGTAGTATCCTTAGGTCACATCAAAGAACTCACACTGGGGAGAAACCACATAAATGCATGGAATGTGGAAAGAGTTTTAGTCAGAGTGGTGTCCTTAGGAAACATCAAAGAACTCACACTGGGGAGAAACCGTACAAATGCATGGAATGTGGAAAGAGCTTTAGTCAGAGTGCTAACCTTAGGAAACATCAAAGAACTCACACTGGGGAGAAACCACATAAATGTGTGGAATGTGGAAAGAGCTTTAGTTTCAGTGGTGGCCTTAGGTTACATCAAAGAACTCACACTGGGGAGAAGCCGTACAAATGTATGGAATGTGGAAAGAGCTTTAGTCAGAGTACTGACCTTAGGAAACATCAAAGAACTCACACTGGGGAGAAACCATACAAATGCTTGGAATGTGGAAAGAGCTTTAGTCACAGTGGTGTTCTTAGGAAACATGGAAGAACTCACACTGGGGAGAAACCACATAAATGCATGGAATGTGGAAAGAGCTTTAGTCGCAGTAGCACCCTTAGGTTTCATCATAGGACTCACACTGGGGAGAAACCACATAAATGCATGGAATGTGGAAAGAGCTTTAGTCGCAGTAGCACCCTTAGGTTACATCAAAGGACTCACACTGGGGAGAAACCGTATAAATGCATAGAATGTGGAAAGAGCTTTAGTCACAGTGGTGAACTTAGGTTACATCAAAGAATTCACACTGGAGAGAAACCACATAAATGCTTCGAATGTGGAAAGAGCTTTAGTCAGAGTGGTGTCCTTAGGAAACATGAAAGAACTCACACTGGGGAGAAACCACATAAATGCATGGAATGTGGAAAGAGCTTTAGTAATAGTAGTCTTCTTAATTCACATCATAGGACTCACACTGGGGAGAAACCACATAAATGCATGGAATGTGGAAAGAGCTTTAGTAAGAGTAGTCATCTTAAGTTACATCATAGGACTCACACTGGGGAGAAACCACATAAATGCATGGAATGTGGAAAGAGCTTTAGTAACAGTGATCATCTTAAGTCACATCAAAGGACTCACACTGGGGAGAAACCACATAAATGCATAGAATGTGGAAAGAGCTTTAGTCGCAGTAGCGCCCTTAGGTTACATCAAAGGACTCACACTGGGGAAAAACCGTATAAATGCATAGAATGTGGAAAGAGCTTTAGTCAGAGTGGTAACCTTAAGTTACATCAAAGAACTCACACTGGGGAGAAACCACATAAATGCTTCGAATGTGGAAAGAGCTTTAGTCAGAGTGCTGACCTTAGGAAACATGAAAGAATTCACACTGGAGAGAAACCACATAAATGCTTGGAATGTGGAAAGAGCTTTAGTCACAGTGATGCCCTTAGATTACATCAAAGAACTCACACTGGGGAGAAACCACATAAATGCATGGAATGTGGAAAGAGTTTTAGTCAGAGTGGTCACCTTAGGTCACATGAAAGGACTCACACTGGGGAGAAACCACATAAATGCATGGAATGTGGAAAGAGTTTTAGTCAGAGTGGTCACCTTAGGTCACATCAAAGGACTCACACTGGGGAGAAACCGTATAAATGCATAGAATGTGGAAAGAGCTTTAGTCACAGTGGTGAACTTAGGTTACATCAAAGAATTCACACTGGAGAGAAACCACATAAATGCTTCGAATGTGGAAAGAGCTTTAGTCAGAGTGGTGTCCTTAGGAAACATGAAAGAACTCACACTGGGGAGAAACCACATAAATGCATGGAATGTGGAAAGAGCTTTAGTAATAGTAGTCTTCTTAATTCACATCATAGGACTCACACTGGGGAGAAACCACATAAATGCATGGAATGTGGAAAGAGCTTTAGTAAGAGTAGTCATCTTAAGTTACATCATAGGACTCACACTGGGGAGAAACCACATAAATGCATGGAATGTGGAAAGAGCTTTAGTAACAGTGATCATCTTAAGTCACATCAAAGGACTCACACTGGGGAGAAACCACATAAATGCATAGAATGTGGAAAGAGCTTTAGTCGCAGTAGCGCCCTTAGGTTACATCAAAGGACTCACACTGGGGAAAAACCGTATAAATGCATAGAATGTGGAAAGAGCTTTAGTCAGAGTGGTAACCTTAAGTTACATCAAAGAACTCACACTGGGGAGAAACCACATAAATGCTTCGAATGTGGAAAGAGCTTTAGTCAGAGTGCTGACCTTAGGAAACATGAAAGAATTCACACTGGAGAGAAACCACATAAATGCTTGGAATGTGGAAAGAGCTTTAGTCACAGTGATGCCCTTAGATTACATCAAAGAACTCACACTGGGGAGAAACCACATAAATGCATGGAATGTGGAAAGAGTTTTAGTCAGAGTGGTCACCTTAGGTCACATGAAAGGACTCACACTGGGGAGAAACCACATAAATGCATGGAATGTGGAAAGAGTTTTAGTCAGAGTGGTCACCTTAGGTCACATCAAAGGACTCACACTGGGGAGAAACCATAGAAATGCATGGAATGTGGAAAGAGCTTTATTCAGAGCTCCTGATAATTTAAAAAGCCATGAGAAGCTTTTCAGTTTTCTGCTGGTTTCCAGTGGAAAGATTTAGCAACCAAAAGCTGACTCAATGCAAAACAGAGAGAAAAAGAGAAAAAATGGAGTTCATTTTGAAGTGTCACTTGTGATGTGTTTTACTTCTATCGTTAATTAACAGAGAGATACCACAAAATAGATGTGGAACTTTTTGCTAAAAAAAAAATGAGAATACAGTAAGCATATATTGTACAGTGGAAGCTTTTACAAAATTAGTGTAAAAAGAGAAAAGGATGGATGTTCTAAGGCTAACTGATGAAAGAAAAGCAAGTAGTGAAGAGAGAGAAGCTGTCATTTGTTTTATAAGTCTTTATCCTCCTAAATAATAACAGTAATTGAATTTTAAAGAGGGTGCCAATGAATTTGTATTACTTATTTTTTATAAACATATAGAGAGAGAGAGAGAGAGAGAGAGAGTATTATTTATGAACAACTAGGCTCTTCTATGAAAATGATAAGGGTTTTTTATTTTTATCATTTTATTCTTAGGAAGTTTTAAGTGTTCTGAAGATGTATTCTGTCTTTCTAGATTATGAGCACCAGTGTTTTAATATTGTTTGCATTTTAGATTCAAACACGTCCTAAATTTTCCCTATTATCTAAATTTAAGTTGCATCTTTTTACATGGTGCAAGGGTGTATTTTAAGTAAGCCTGCAGTTTTTGCATAACTGTATGATGTTTGGATTTAAAGATTTCTACTGACAGTTTTTTCCTCACGCCTGTAAGAGTGCCTTACATATTTTTTTGGATTTAGTATATTTAAGTATGGAATCTAGAAATGATGTAAATAAATGAACTTGTACAGAATTAACAAGTTTTGGAATTGCCTGGAATCACTGCAAAATGAAAAGACTTCCTATGAGATACCCAGATGAGCTTCAAACACCTTGTCACTTTCTGTCTATCTGACGGAGAAAGTTGGGCTGAACCCATCCTGACTGGAGTGCCATCCTTTCCTGAAAAGAGGAGGGAGAAGCCCATGGAGCCCCAGAGAGAGAACATATGACCTGTCAGAGAAGTGACACCTCCATGGGGAGAATGGAAAGATAGAGAGATGAGAAGGGTCACAGAAAAAACCAGGAGGATAGAGATAGTTCCGGGTGAAGAATCAAAGGTTTAGGCCAATGAAGGGATGGGAGAGTCTGGAAATAAAGAGCCTGGGGTGTCTAAGGTGGACGTTCCAGTGAGGGAAGCAGAAGGTCCATCAGAGGAAAGGATCGACTGGGTAAAGGAACATTAGGGTAGCAGCAGAGGTGCACTAGAAAAAGAAAGGAATAAGACAGGAGGAGGGAAGAGAAATATATCTCGGGGAACCATCAAGAAGGGAGAGAGTGGAAGCTGGAGAGGTGGGAGGGCAAAAGAAGGAGAGGATATTACCACAAGGCTGGGAGTGGATATGAATGGAGAATCCCTGGACCAAACAGTGGGAGAACTTGATGATACCTCATGAGATGCAGAAAGGAGACGGAGAGAAGACCGGAGAAACCCTCGTATTGGGGAGAGAAAGAGGTTAGAAAGGGGAGGAGAAAGATCAGGGAGGAGAGAGGCATGCTAGCTGAAGAGCGAAACGGAGAGATGGACCAACCTCTCAGAGAGGGCTTTTGGCAGGACCCCGGTGGGTCAGATGTCTTCCAGTGGTGACAACATTGATGAATTGTAGAATCTCCTTGCCTGGGAGGTCTGTAAATTTCTGTAGGATTCCCGTAGAGTCAGGTATCCTAATGAAGTTCTGACCTGTAGATATCAAAGACGTCATACAGGGGAGAGGCCGTAGAAATACACAGAATGTAGGAGGACTCATCTTTCTATTCATCCAAGAACTCATACAAAGAGGAAACCTTTGAAAAGCAAAGAATGTGGGAACAGCTTCCATCTGAGCTGACAGGCCTAGAATAGCCCTGTAAGAATTGATAAACAAAGTTTGTGAAAAGTTTGTAAGAAAGAGTCCAATTAATTACTTCAGCTGTGCAAGTAACTAGCTGACCAGTTTGATTTAACCCAGCTGTGGAAACAAAATGCTGGAGAAGAAGCCTGGAGAAGCTAATCTCTGATTGGCCACTAGGGGCAATAAAATTAACAGCCTCTGAGCACTTTTTCGGGTTGAACGAGGAGAGACGAAGGAGCTACTCTGCAGGACAAATTTACGATGCTGGATATTGCTATGGACTCTGGATATATGCTATGGGAAGTGGACTGATATTGAATGCTTTATCGTGTATGACCAATGGACTGAACTAAGACAACTCTGTATGTATGACTACTGCTACAATACATTTTTTTCTTTATCTTAATGGACTCTCGTTTCATTGCTTGTCTGCATACTGGCACCTGAATTGGATAAACCTCTGCTAGGGCAAAGGAAAAATCCCAAGGAAACAACAGACAAACTCCATGGTTCCTTACGTGGATAAAAGTTGACCGAATAAGCGACAGAGGCACCTGTTACTTAGAGCACATAACAGCATGGCTGAGAAATCAAAGCGTGAAGTCTGGATTCCCGCTTTTATATTTTTTTTTACTATTTCCATCAATATGTTAGAGCTTGCTAATACATTTCTGCTATATTTATTTCTCTGTTTGAAACGTTTTCTCCTTAGAAAGGACCCAAGGGTGGTTTACATCATTAAAAGACAATAAGTGCTCTCAAGGTTAACTATACAAATATTTAAAAGGATCAAAGTGGGGGGTCATGTGGTCACTGTGAGCAGCCCAAGCCAGCAATCTAGCTGCTGCATTTTGGACCCACTGAAGCTTCTTGACATTGTGGGTTGGAAAAGTGAGATAGACGTGTGTGAACTATGCTCCGTTCAGTATCCCACCATGACAAGCTTGGGTGTGCATGGCTAAAATAGAAAAACACTTGTTAGCAGCATTTGAGAAGCACATCTGTTGTGTCCAGGACGTTTCTCTTCCCAAAAGCTGATGAGGGATGCCTGTCCATCTTTCGTTCCATCTCCAAGCTGAAGGAGCTCAAAATGGAAAACAGGCCAGCTCCTCTACATTCTCGGACCAACACTCTCCAACGTAAGGTATTTGTAAGGCGCTTGTTTTGAAAACAAGGGGGGCAACCAAAGGAAAGCCCTAACCCTTAGTGAGATGTGGGAAAAGCTTCATTGACAGGAGGATGAAAACTGGCAAGGACCGAATGAGAACTCAGAGGTGGGTGATCTGTTAAAGAGGGAAATGGCTTGGGATCTTTCCATGGGTCTACTCCAGCTGATTCCAGCGGTTGTTGGGATGTGTTCCCTTGTTTCATAGTCAATCATGACACTGCACAGAGATAAGAGTGTGCAAGTATACAGATGGATTTTAATTTTTGAATGGCTTGTGGGGGGGGGGGAGGAAGTTTCACCTTGCCCCCACCCTGAGGGCACCCATGTGTTTCCTTCAGGCTCTGTGGAACAGCAGCCGGGCGATCCCTTGGCCACTCATCAAGCCCAACCCCCTGCTCAATGCAAGAATACAAATCAAAGGATATCTGCCAGGTAGCGGTCTAAAGTTCTCTCGACTGCCTCCAGTGTTGGAGCGCTCACCAGCTCTCGAGGTCATTGGTTCCACTGTCTTACTGCTCTAACAGTTAGGACGTTTTCGCTGCTATTCAACCAAAATCTGGCTTCCTGTAACACGGTTGCATGTCCTGCACTTTGGGTTGATCGGGAACAGGTCCTGCTCCTCCTCTGAATGAAAGCCTTTCAAGTGTTTGAAAAGTGCTCACAGATCTCCCCTCAGTGTTCTTTTCTCAAGGCTAAACAAGCTCAGTTTTTTTCAGTCTTTCCTCATACGGATTGGCCATCAACTTCTTATTAAGCCATACTCTCTTTGTGAGTCTAGAGAACATGGTAGCTGCTTTGCCAATGCGTTTCTCCAGGGAGAGATCATTGAGCCAAGGTACACGAAGTCATGAACAACCTCCAATTCTTGTGTGGAGATGGTAATAGAGGGAGGTGAGTCCACGCCCTGGCCCATGACTTGTGTTTTCTTCAGGCTGTTAGTCCAAAGTCTTGGCAGGCCTTGCTAAAACGATTCATAAGTTGTTGGAGGTCTTCAGCAGAATGGGCAACAACAGCTGCATCATCAGCAAATAGGAAGTCCCGCATGCATTTCAGCTGGACCTTGGTCTTCGCTTTCAATCTAGAGAGACTAGAGAGCTTTCCATCTGATCTAGTCGGAACAAAAAACCTAAGTCTCTGTTAAATATTGACACAATATGTATGCTGTTCCTAATGTTGCCGTTTTTTGTAGCTCTGATTTTGTGATTGCTGACATCTGCAACTGCTTCAGAGCAGTGGTCCCCAACCTTGGGCCTCCAAGGTTCTTGGACTACAAGAACCTTGGAAACCCTTGGACTACAACTCCCAGAAGCCTTCACCACCACCTCTGCTGGCCAGGATTTCTTTCGTGGACACATCCACTTTCTCAGACACATGGAAACTGGATGAAGTGTAGAATGAAATATCCATTTCACAAGCAGAACATTCCAAATATTCATTGGCTTTTCGGTAATGGTAGACCTACATCAGGGGTCAGGGAACTTTTTTACCTTTTACCCCCAAAAAAATTTATATACGCCGACATTACCCCCTTGATTTGAAAGGAAGGAAATCATACATTATTTGAATTCAAAATATTATTGAATCTACACAGGCTGTGTACCGAACTAGCAGGATATATCATCAGTATCAATGGCTGCCAGGCTATGTACCGAATTAGCAGGATGCACCAAATTTAATAAAGATGTGCACTATTTTTGCTGGAACACATTGCACTCTAGCCATGGGGTGGTATAGGGAGTAGTGAGGTGTCCAACGTTCCTAGTAAGTTGCATTAAATTTTTGCTAGCTCGCAGAGGATTTAATCATCATCAATGGCTGCCAGAGTGGTGCTAGCAATGACATGCTTGCTAGAGACAGCCAACGCAGAGTGGGGGGGGGGGCTTTTCCTACCACTTTAATCATTCTGTGTGTGGTGTGCAAAAAGGAACAAACCAGGCTAAAGGTCATGTCACCCACCCTGGTGCCACAGCCCAATATCAAAGGACCAGTGCGCTATTTTTTTTATCATCATCAATGGAAAACTCAGCAGTGGCCAGAGGATTGGAAAAGATCAGTCTACATCCCAATCCCAAAGAAGGGCAGTGCCAAAGAATGCTCCAACTACTGTACAATTGCACTCATTTCACACGCTAGCAAAGTTATGCTCAAAATCCTCCAAGGTAGGCTTCAGCAGTAAGTGGACCGAGAACTCCCAGAAGTACAAGCTGGATTTCGAAGGGGCAGAGGAACTAGAGACCAAATTGCTAACATGCACTGGATTATGGAGAAAGCCAGAGAGTTCCAGAAAAACATCTACTTCTGCTTCATTGACTACGCAAAAGCATGGCAGAAAGTGAGGAGGAATTAAAGAACCTCTTAATGAGGGTGAAAGAGAAGAGCGCCAAAAATGGTCTGAAGCTCAACATCAAAAAAACAAAGATCATGGCCACTGGTCCCATCACCTCCTGGCAAATAGAAGGGGAAGATATGGAGGCAGTGACAGATTTGACTTTCTTGGGCTCCATGATCACTGCAGATGGTGACAGCAGCCATGAAATTCAAAGACACCTGCTTCTTGGGAGGAAAGCGATGACAAGCCTAGACAGCATCTTAAAAAGCCACCCTTTTCCCCCCCGCCTTAATTCAAGCCTTCTGTTTTGCTTTCCTGTTCCTTTTTTCATAGTTTTGAGTCAGTCTCACTCTCACTCACTCACACACACACACACACATCCACCCACCCACCCACCTTCCCTCCATTTTCTCCATATATTTAAACAAGGTTGATGAAGCCACCCTTTCCCCCCGCCTTAATTCAAGCCTTGCCTGTTCCTTTTTTCATAGTTTTGAGTCAGTCTCTCTCTCACTCACTCACACACACACACACACATCCACCCACCCACCCACCATTCCTCCATTTTCTCCATATATTTAAACAAGGTTGATGAAGCCACCCTTTTCCCCCGCCTTAATTCAAGCCTTGCCTGTTCCTTTTTTCAGTTTTGAGTCAGTCTCTCTCTCACTCAAACACACACACATCCACCCACCCTCCCTCCATTTTCTCCATATATTTAAACAAGGTTGATGAAGCCACCTTTTCCCTGCCTTAATTCAAGCCTTGCCTGTTCCTTTTTTCAGTTTTGAGTCAGTCTCTCTCTCACTCAAACACACACACATCCACCCTCCCTCCCTTCATTTTCTCCATATATTTAAACAAGGTTGATGAAGCCACCCTTTTTCCCCGCCTTAATTCAAGCCTTGCCTGTTCCTTTTTTCATAGTTTTGAGTCAGTCTCTCTCTCTCTCTCTCTCTCTCACACACACACACACACACACACACACACATCCACCCACCCTCCCTCCCTCCATTTTCTCCCTCCATTTTCTCCATACATTTAAATAAGCTTGATGAAGCCCTCGGTCTCTAGCACCTTCCTTCCCTCGTTAACTGGATCCTTTCCCTCCTCCTGCTTGCTTGCAGTCATCTCCGGCGGAAGCAGTCATTCACAAGCCCCGGATTGATTGACTGCCCGGCCCCTTCAACAGCTGTAACCAATCAAGCAGGCTTATCTTCGATCTCTGAAGGAACGGAGGATTTACATTTGCCCTGCTGCAACCAAGGAAGTAACAGGGAGAGGTGGCTTACAATTTGAGGTTTGGCTGCTGGGGGTAGGGGTGGGAGGGAGGGGGGTAGTGCTCTGCTCATTACCCCCAGGATTTTCACTTTTACCCCATTTGGGGTAAATTACCCCTGTTCCCTGACCACTGACCTACATTCAGTCATTTATGGTCTTTGTTAATTTAGGGTACTGTTGTAAACATTCCTCCTGGAAACAGAACGATACCATATGTTTTTGATAAAAACATGGGGATGGACATTTAGCACTTTGAAAAGTATCTGCTTCTTTGGTCTGTGGTCTTTTCTGATCTGGGATCTATGGCATCTATCATCTCTGGAATCTGGGCCCAGAACCTGTTGCTGAGTTTTGATTTTTTTGTTCAGCTGCACAGTGGATGCGCAGGCATTCACAGAGTAGAATAGCTGCTAGTTCCTCAGATAATTTATCCTTCTCTCATTTACTGTCATTTACAGTATGTGACTCACTCTGATACATTAGTAGTATTAAGATGTTTCATTTACTTACGAGTGTGAATATATCAACAACAAACTAATAATGAACATGACTGAATTTAACCACTCTGCTTCTTGTGTACTTTCACAGACATTTTTTTACCAACCACCATCAACTGACATTAACAGATTTTTCAGATTATGCATCCTTCAGTCTCGAGAGACTATGGTAACATGCTCTGTATGGAGGACCTGGAACAGCGTCTAGTGTGGCTGAGGTCATTTCGAGAGTGACAATCCCTTCCACATTGAAGACAAATACAATCTGTCCCCTGTCCAGCTCCCTGATTTTGCTGGATTTGGGACGGCCTCTTTGCCTCGGCCTGCTGGACAAGGGTCTCTTCAAATTGGGAGAGGCCATGATGCAGCCTGCCCCCAGGTTGAATGCTCAGATGTCAGGGTTTCCCATCTGTTGAGGTCCATTCCTAAGGCCTTCAGATATTAAGAGACTCTGAGGAAAAAGAACTCTCAGCAGACAGGTGGGTCTCTCTTTGAATTCAGAACCACGGAGGGAACTATTGATTAATGCTGGACAGATTGACAGCTACTCCCAGCCTAGAAACCCTCACAGACAAACAAGCTAGAAAGCAGCAAATAAAGTTTTAAAAAACTCCAACTGTTTATTCAGAATTGCAATCCCCTTCATCTCATGATTCATACCAATTTTTGAATACATGCAGATGGGGACTTGCCTCCATCTTTCCTTCCAATCCAGAGATCTGCTTTGATGCCATTTTGTTGAGTTTGTGCAGCTGTTTTCTCAATCAGCACACAGTGATCTGCACAAAGATCGGAGATTTTAGATCAGACACCAAAAGGAGCGACAACAAGTGTCAGGAACCAAACATCAAGAGAGTGCTACTGTCTATTTCAAAGTCCTTCCCTCCTACAAGGCTCAGAGAAAGTCATTCCAGACACAACATAAGGACAAAGAGTGGTGGATCACCCTCAGGATTTGCCCTTCTGCCTCTTCTCTCGATGGATGGCTTTCTGTTCCCGAGATCAAAGTGACCGAAAGGGCCCACTTACTGTTCCAAGGAGGGAAGCTCCTTTTCTGGGCCAGCATTCCGTCTCTTTCTAAACCAGTGGTTCTGAACCTGGGGTCCCCAGATGTTCCTGGACTCAGACCACCAGAAGCCTTCACCGCTCGCTGTGCTGGCCGGGATTTCTGGGAGTTGTAGTCCAGAAAACCTCTGGGGACCCAAGGTTGGGACGCATAGTTCTAAACTGACACTTGACAAGCACAACCCCTTCAGAAGGACTCCCCCATTAATCACAATTGACTTGATGGCACATGATGATGATGATGATGATGACTATAATCATCAATTTCAGGAAATTCCCCTTGAGATAGACAGCAGGTAGGTGCTGTTTTTGCAAGGAGAAGATGATTGAATAATGCTGCTATTGCAAGTAATGAGTATATACCCTTAGTTAATGATCCCGCTGACTTGAGGGATTTTTGAGGAAATCTCGAGAAACTAGGTAAGAGGAAACGGATAAGGGGATCCTATTGTAAGTAACTGAGCCAAGCAGAAGAGGAGGAAACAGTAAGAAAGAGGGCGGGGGGGGGGAGTTGGGAAAAGAGGAACACAGACCAAAAAAGGACAAAAATAAATAAAGAGTCCGGAGTCTAGCTAAAGAAGGGAGTGGGAGATCGGTGTGCCTACCTGGTTAGGGAAGAAAGAGGGGCGGGGGAAAGGGCGGTTCTTGCCCAGCCAGCCTTCCAAAGGGATGGGCTTCCACCTGGAGACAGCTGACGCGGAAGGAGGAGGAGGAGGAGGAGCGTGCTCTCATTGGGTCTCCATTGTCTTCTGGGCGGAAACAACCTCTCCCCTGCGCGTGGCCGGGTTGCCAGGCAACCCCCTCATAGACGCCATAAAACGGCAGGGGGACGCTCAAGGAGACCAGCCCTGGAGGGCTTCCGCCCAGCAACGGGTGACGCGCAAGAGGAGCGAGTTCTCATTGGGTCTCCATTGTTCTTCCCTGCAGACTGACTCGGAGTCACCCCCCGTTTCAGCCTTGTCCACTTGAGACCCCAGAAGTACGGTGGGGGGGGGGGGGTCTGGGTCCGTCGGGTCGCCTGGACCGAAGCCACGTCGGGCTTTTGGAGCCAACGAAGGGCCCCCGGAACGGACTGGGAGCCAGGCCAGTTGCCGCTGCCATCCCAGGGGCGTGAGGGGCTCCCTGGAACTGGTCCCAGTCAGCCGCCCGACTGGGCTGCTCCGTTCTGCACCGGCTGAACTTTCCGAACCGTCTCCAAGGGCCGCCCCACACGGCGCGTCGGGCAGCCATCCAAGCGGGACGTCCCTCCGGCCGGCCCAACCAGAGCTCTCCGGGAAGGGGTCCAGCGGGCGCACCAGTTGGACCAGTGCAACGGGACGACCCCCCCGGTGGCCTCCTTGAGGGGAGACCCCAGAGAGGATGGCGCCGGCGACCCCCACCCCACCCCACCCCATGGAGAGACGGCCAGGGGTTCCTTCCTTCGAGGGGGCCGGGAAGAGCTTTTCCGCCAAGCCCTCCCCCGGACCCTGGAGAAGAAGAAGAGGGTCCGGGTGGGGGGGGGACGGTGGGGGGGCTTCCTCCTTCTCTCCCCCCCCCCCCGAAAACCTTGTTCTCAGGTCAAAACCTGGGGTCCCCCCAACCCCACCCCCAAACTGCCCCCTCTTCTGTCTTTCCGCCTGATGCCCTCCTGGTCCCCCCTTTCCCCAAGAAGAGAAAAGACGGGGAGGGGCTCCTAATTAGTCTTCTTAATTATTACCCCTCCCCACCCCACCCCGTTGCTTCAATTCGGGGAAACCTGGGGGGGGGGGAAGGGAAGGGACCATAGAGCTAGGAAGGAGGTAGAGCGGCCCCTCCTCTCCCTCTTTGAGCGGAAGCGGAAGCGGAAGCCGGGCGCCTGCCGTCCTCTCTCTCTCTCTCCCCCAACTCTATGGTCTCAGGTGGAATCTTCCTCGCACGTTTCCCGCGGGAGGACCTGGAAGGAGGAGCGCGGGGTCGGGGTGTGTGTGTGTATTTGTGAGTTGTGTTGTGGGGAGGGGGGTTGCTTTCCAAACATGCACATTACCGGCCCCTCCCCCACTCCCCAGGGACCGCGCAGCAAAGCAAAGTCCTCCCCCCCCCCCCGGTTGAAAGAAGGACCCTCGTTTTGGGGGCCCCCTTTCCTCCTCCTCTTCCTCGGGGGGGGGTTTCCTTCTTTGGGGGAGAGATCCGTGCGTGTGCAAGGGAATCATCCTCGGGTGGGGATTGTTTTCCCCCCTCCTGCATAGAGACCCCCCCCCCACCTTTTCCTTTTTTTGCTTTCCTTCCTTCTGGGGGGTCTCCTCCCCCCTCCCTCTATTCTTCCTCCCTCTTTTCTTCCTCCTCCAGGCCGACTCTCCGGGTGACCCCCCACCCACCCAATGTGGCCCTTTGGATTCCCTTTTGGGGGAGGATGATGATCCTTTTTTCGAAGATAAGTTCTGTAAGTGCTGTTTGCCCTCTTTGTGGGGTGGATGTTGGTTTTTTGGGGGGCTTTAGGGCCCCTCTTTCTTGGAAACCCCTTAGAGTAGCATCACTAAGGAAAGCCCTCTATAAATCTCTGAAATCAATCTATTCATTCCTTCATACCCATGACGTTCCTGTTCAATCCAGGCAAGGGGCTCTCGCCTTTTCTCCTTCCCGCTTCCACTAATTCAAAATCAGTCAGACATAATTGTTGCAGCTGTCCTGTTTGTCAGAAAATTGGACATGTGACTCATGTTACTGAAGCTGAACTTCGGAGTATGCCTCTTATTTCCAAAGCTTTTTAAACAAACGGAGTTGGGACGTTGTGGGGCCTTTTCCACCCAGTAAGGCTGTGTTTTCTCCTTCCCGCTTCCAGTGTCCCTTGAGGAGGTGACCCCGTATTGCTCCCAACAAGAGCGTGGGATCTTCTGGATCAAGGCTCGAGATCTCTGTGCGAGGACCTCCTACTGGGAATGATTTCTGGGAACGAGGTCTCTCCAGGTAAGGATCCCATTGTCTCCTGGGCCAAGACTGTGAAGGATGAGGGTTGGTTGCCCCACCGAGATGCCTCCGTCAAGGGAACCACCCCGAGCATGTGTGTCGGGAGCCCAAAGCTCCTCTGCCACAGTCAAAGACATGACCGTACATTTAAGAAAGCATTTTGTTCTGCTGCTGCTTCACCCGACTGGAGAGTTGGGATCCAGTACAGGTTTTGGATTTAACTTTATTTTTTAAAAACCAATTGTCTAGTACATATTCAATGCAATAGTCAATTTCATTACTTACTCCCTCCTCCTACCCCGCTCTCTGTCCCACTGCAGACGTGGGATATAAGAGCTTCGAAACATGCCCTTAAAATGTTCACATTTCAACCTGGCTCTCGACGCCCCCAAATGCAAGAGCCTCAGAGGCTGATATTAGCTTTGCTACTGATAAATATCTATGATGAAAGGTTCTCCCTCCTCAATAAATTCTTTTTATTGAAGATAAAGGAGATTCTTTGACTGCCTGAAGTCTCTTTGTTAATTTTCCCTGTAGTGGCGTCTGCCCTCTTTCACGGTGTCCGGTTGTAGCCGAAACCCCTTGAGGATTCGTCCCAAATTGATCAGTGGCTATTCTGGCCATCTAACACGTGGCTTATAAAAGGATCGTAAACCACATTTTCCTGACCTTCCCCCCCTCTCTCTCTCACACACAGACACACACGCACACATGTGATGTGTTGTATAGAATGACATTTCCAAGAAGTGAGGTATGGATCCCCAGAGGATTGGAAAAGGTGTGAAAGGGAGGCGGAGAGGCTCGGAGGAGAAGAGCCGGCCGGGGAGAAGGGAGGTCGGGCCCATCATCCACCCCCTCCCTTTGACCCTTTCCTGGCTGGCTGGATGGCCCCATCTCCCTGGGTCTCTGCACAGGCAGAGGTCCCTTTCAGGCACGTCTAGTCTGCATGTGTGCGCGTGTGCATGCGCACCTCCCTTCGCCTCGGGGGGGGGCTTCCCTCCCTCTCAAGCAACTGGGATGGAGGCGCTCCCCTTTCCCTCCCTCTCCCTCCGAGTGCTGAGCAAAAAGTGGGGGAAAGGCCTGGGGGGGTCACTGTGCCTGCGCAGCTGATGGGGGGGGGGGGCTCACTTGGAAGCCATTTTCCCCTCCTCTTAAGGAGAGGAAAAGAGGCTCCTCTGGGCAAATGGAGGCGCCTGAGGCGGTTCTCCTCTCTCTGGGGGGGGGGGGGAATCCCTCAGGTTTTCTCTCTAAGTGCAGGCAAGGAGAGCCCTGCCTTCTGCTCCTTCCCTCCCCAGGAGGGAGAAGAGGGAGAGCTTTTTCTGCCTTTTTTTCAAGGCTTTGGGGCAGGCAGAAGTTCGCTTTTTTCCTTTTCTTCTCTCCTTTTTTCCTCCTCTTTCCTCCCCTTTCCTTTCCTCTTTAGCATGTTTTTCATTCTCCCTTTTTTTCTCTCTCCTTCACCCTCTTGAGGGAGAGATTAGACACTGAGGAAGGCACCAGGAACACCTCCACCCATTTTGTAAAACGTAAAATACGGAGTAGAAGAAGGATGGATGCATGGATGGATGGATTTTGCAAAAGCGGGTGTCCTAGCTGGGTAGGCACACCCATCATTACAGGTATCATGATATTTATCCCCTTCTCCCAGCCGCAGGGTCCCTCCCTTGTTTCCCCAATGGTCTGGGCAATCCAAGGTGTACAGTCTATCCGATGCACCTAAACCAATCACAGGAAATCGCACGTCTGTTTACATCTCCCACTCCCCTCTTTTCCTAGACCCCAGACCCTTATTTCCTTCTCTCCTTATTTGGTATATGTTCCCTTTTCCTAACCTTCCTGCAGTCATTCTAACTGACCCATTGAGTCTCTTCATTATTAACCAGGTTCACTCACTTCATCTTTTTGTCAGGACCATGGGGCACCTCCCGTATCTGTACGTTCTCTATTGGCTTCCCGGACCTCCCCTAAAATTCCTAATGTCGGCAACATAATTAACGAATGCATGTACTAATTGGTTACAGAAGCTTTCTACTTCATCACTATGTCTCTACAAGATCCTGCAAAAGCAGCCCTGATTCCTCTATTTCTCACAATCCCTCCTTTTCTTATTTCAGAATTTGCTGCCTTCTGCATTACTTTTCTTTGCCATTGGCAGCCTCAAAGCGTTTTAATGTTCCCTCTCTTTCAATCATAGTTTCCTTCCCAATTTCTGGTAACCCATAGGTCACTTCCCTGATTGCCATCATTGGAATAATGATTCCTCCTTTGTCCCCTTTCCCCTCTTCACTGGCTTGGGCTCCCTCCACTTTCTTTGGGCAGAGGATAGGACCCTTTTGCCCCCTTTCTCTCATGGGGCTCTTGTGAGTCCCTTCTTCCCCCTTTTGGGATCCAGAAGAATGAAGTGAAGAAGCCGCTTCTGCTTTGGGGAATTTTGGAAAGGGAAAAGCAAATTAAAGACCTGATTATTAATCTCAAGGAGCGCAGGGCTCTTTAATCCGTGGATTCACCTTAAAGTTGCCTTGACAAACTCCCACACACTGGCTGGTGGGTCTCCTCCATGTGGGACGAGGAGGGGAGTGATTCCAAATTAAGGAATTAATTCTATCTGTGTTTGGCCTCTGAGCGGCATTCCTAAATGGGCCATTTGCTAGTTGAAAGGTGAGGGGCTGGAAGGTGTGAAATATAAGCATTTGATTTAATACAAAGGTCAAGAGAGAAATAATGTTGCTAAGAACATAATATGTAAAATAAGATTTTCGATTCGAAGACCAGGAATAAAACTAGTTTCAGCCATATCCACGTAGCATTCCCTCCTTTTTAAATTCTGCCAATAGAAACGATGCTGAATTTAAATCTGCTCCTCTTTGTTTAGCCTTTCCTGGACTTGGAGTTGAACAAAAGCAACACACAGAGGCAAAAGTCTAGATAGAACATACAAATAATCCCCAAATACTAAGAACCACAATTCCAATTACAACATATCGTAGGGTGGAGAAATCCAGCATCCATGAAGTTATCCAAGACCAATCCCGTGAACCTGAATTCAACTCTTTTATCCCTATTGTCACGATTCCTGCCAATCAAGTCGGCTAACACATCATTTACCCAATACTAGTCCTTTCGAGGCATCCTGGTACATACAACGTATTTGATTTGTATTAGGCACACAGGCCGCCACGATGCAGGAGCATCCTATCAGTGGCTAACCTCTGTTGCAAAACCTTATTCTTGATGGAAACTACTTCAGCCTGTAATTTTGCTTGTCTCTCCGTAGTGACGTTCTCCAAGAGAGCTATGGCTCCTGAAGTGTTCTATACAAATTCTGCCAAGGTGGGAATGTCTTTATAGTTAGTTTTCTGCCACCTCTACTGCTGGAAAAAAGGCTCCTTCCCATTTGAGTCTCTGTGGACCATTTCCAGGCCTCCAGACAAGACCCTCCTGGTGACACGTGTGGCGTGAGTAGAGTAACTTGTATCTGATTTAATTCATTATTCAAGAAGGGCTGTTCGGGCAGCAGAATCTGCCCAAGGTCGTCTGTTGTGAAGACAGATGCAAATAACTCGTTTAATTTCTGTGCCATCTCCAAGTCCCCCTTTCCCTCCCCTTTCCCTCCCTCTTCATCCAGAGGGCCAGCCGCTTCTCTGGCAAGTTTCCTGCTTCTAACATATTTAAAGAAGCATTTATTATTCTCCTTTATATTGCTGGCCACACGTTCCACAAAGTCTTTCTTTGCCTTTCGTACCATCTTCTTACATTTCTTTTGCCAGAGTTTGTGTTCCTTTTTGTTTTCCTTATTTGGGAAGGATTTCCATTTATGGAAGGACCCCTCCTTGCCCTTTAAAGCCTCTGTAACTCTACTCGTTAACCATGCCGGCACCTTCTTGGACTTAGTTGAGCCCTTCTTTCTTTGCGGTATACACTTCCGCTGGGCCTCTACTACCGTTGTTTTAAACAGACTCCATGCACTCTGGAAAGTTTTTTTTTTAACCTTCCCTTTCAACTTCTTTCTAACTTGCTTCCTCGTCTGAAGGAAGTCTGCCCTTTGGAAATCAAGGGTTTTTGTGTCTAGAGATTTGCTTGAAACTCTCCCCCCAACATGCAAGGCGAAGCATGGTCACTATTCCCTAGCGACTCAGTGACATTCCCGTCCCTAACCAGGTCCTGAGTACCACACGATATTAGATCCAGAGTCACCTGTCTTCTGGTGGGCTCCATGAGAAATTGCTCCAAGACGTAGTCATTTAGCATGTCAAGAAACCCGGTCTCTCTTTCTTGACCCGCACACACATTGGCCCAGTCGATGTGAGGATAATTGAAGTTCCCCATGATTACAATCCAGTCCCTTTTGGACACCTCCCTGATTTCTCTCCGTGTTTCAAATTTTTCCCCAAGTTTTTTCCCACATTTCCCCCTCTAGTTTTTGATCTGGAGGATGATAGCACCCATTCCCACTATCACATTTCTCCTTGGGCCTGACAGTTTAACCCACAGTGATTCTATGGTGGAGTCCGACCCGCCGTCCATCTCCATTCTGTTGGATTCTACCCCTTCTTTGACCTAGATGGCCACCCCGCCTCCCACACGCCCCTCCCTGTCCCTCCTCTAGAGTTTATCGTCTGGGATTGCGGTATCCCACTGGTTCTCCGAATCCCACCAGGTTTCCGTTATGGCCACTGTATCAATCTTATATCTACCCTCCAAATGTTCCAGCTCTCCCATCTTTGCTCAGACACTTCGGGCATTTGCCTAAAAGCACCTGCCTATGGGGTCCCCCAAGAAGGGCTGCTTGTTTGCTTCTCCTTCCAGTGGACCAGCAATCCCATCCCATCACGCTCCCAGTCCTAATTCCTACACTATCATCACTTTGTGGTTCTCTACCCTCTCCACCCTCATTCCACAGGGATGAGGAGTCCCGAAATGGACGCCTCTCGGCTCCTGTCGGCTTTCCCCTGGGATTCAGTTTAAAAGCTGCTCTGCCACCTTTTTAATGTTATGCGCCAGCAGTTCTGTTCCGTGTTCATTCAAGTGAAGCCCGTCCCTCTTGTACAAGCCCGGCTTGTCCCAAAACATCCCCCAGTGCCAAATGAATCTAAACCCCTCCTCTTGACACCACTGTCTCATCCACGCGTCGAGAACCCTGAGCTCCACCTGCCTAACTGGCCCTGCGCACAGAACAGGTAGCACTTCTGAGAACGCTACCTTTGAGGTACAGTAGTACCTCCGTTAACTTACACCTCGGTTTACATAATTTCTGGTTTACGAATGGAAATCAGTTCGAAATAATGCCTCAGTTTGTGGTTCTTTTCCCCCGTTTCTTTCACCAGGTGATGGAAGTTTCCGTGCACCTGGAGGTTTGTAGCACCGCCACCATCGCTATTGCAGTCCGCATTCCGGTTTATGTATTTTTCGCATGACGTAACGTCCTGGAGGACACATTGATTTCGTAAACCGAGGTACTACTGTAATATGCAGCATTTAGAATTTGTAATATTTAATTTCACTGCGGTCAAATACCTTCTCAATTTCAATGTTTAAATTTTTGCTTTTATTCTCACAGATGTGGTTTATCAAATTCCTTCTCTCCCCGCCCCCCTTTCTTATGCATTGGTTTAGGTCTCCCACTCTGGAGCCAGAGGTTGGGAGTTCACTTCCCTTCTAGCTCTGCAGTTCTAAGATTCTATTACCTCTGGACCTATTTCCCTGGCCATCTCTGCTTCTGTTTTCAGAAATTCCTGATGATTCTCTACCCATAACAGCATTTTATAAATTCTACATCCCATCCCTTTCATGGACTTGTCCTTTCTCTTCTCCCTCTGAATAATAATCTCTGCAGACTTTGTCAGTTCCCTGCATTGACCACTAACTGCTCTTTACCCGTTCTCGAGTCCAATAATCTAGCTGCATCACATTCATCCACTTTTACTCTTCCTTTCTAACACTGTCCTTCCCCCCCCCCTTGTTATTCATTTTTGCTAAACAATCCTTTAATTCAAATATTTGTTTCCTCTTTAATCAACTTTGAGAAATTCCTTTCTAATTTCTTGGAAACTTAAGTACAATCAAATTTACATTAATACTGAATTAATCCTTACTATGTGACCGTTGATTAGCTCATCACCCTTAGAATCTCTTCTTAAGACTTAAAAGGGCTTTACGAGTTTTACAGGCTGCTGCCAAGAAACTGGCACACTGCTTTGTGGGTTGGATCCTATAAGCAGCAGCTTGGCCCTTTCTGCATCCATAGGGCCCAACATTTTCCCGGTTAGGGGTGAGATATATTTCTCCCGTATGCCCTGATACTATGGGCACTGGAACAGAACGTGCTCTGTTGACTCAACCTCCCCCGAGCCACACGGGCATACCCATTCTGAATGGGGTGTCCTTTTAAAATGGCCAAGTGTGGCTGAGGGGAGCACTCCCCATCTGGCTAGGAAGAAGGTCCTCTTGTGGTATGGGATTTCTAATAGTGAGAGGTATGTGGCTTGCTCGGCTGCCTACTTCTTATCCTCTGCCGCTAAGAAGTTGGGGCATTGATTAATATTGCTCTGTCTCTCTGTGTCCCGTGCTCTTTGTCTCATGTCAGTTTTTGCATGGTTTATGTCCATAGCCAGAACAGCCTCTGGGGAAAATCCCAGGTGTCTCAGCTTTTCTTGTACCATCTTAGTCCAAGAAGATTGGAAGTTGTCACGTAGGACCAAGGATGCTAAATCTGACGTTGTGTGATTGAGTTTGAGCTAGAGGTTAATGGAGGAAAGTGAAACTCTGGCCTCGACTTTTATCATCCATATCTCCAGTCTTAGACTAGCATTGGATGCATAGCTGGAGACCTAGAAAATGGACCTTAGGAATTTCGATTGAACTCGTTCCAATGGGGCGAAGCTAGAGGAAGGAGGGCTCAATAAGGTCCCGTATAATAGTTGGGGCAGTGATTTGGCTTGATATCATTTGATTGCCACAGGGATGTAATGGCCACCTTTAGTTCATGCAAACTTTGCGACAGCTTGGGCCGACTGATGACCAACTGAAGCTACATGTTCATGATGGACTGTCTGCCCAAGTTGAGTGCAGCATAACCCCAGGTATTTATAAGCAGTTACCTGTTCAATCCTACGTCCATTAATTCTCCACACCTTTTTTTAGGTCTCCTGCCAAATGATACAACCTTGTTTTTGAGATAGTTAAGCTCTAGCTGATTATCGTCACAGAGCTGGCTGAACCTACTCATCGCCCTTCAGAGACCCACCGGGGTTCTAGAGAGAATGACTGCATCATCTATGTATAAGAGTAGCGGCACCTTGCGGTTTGCTAGAGTTGGGGGATGTGAGTCAGGTGTATTCATGAATTCTACCAAACCATTAATATAAATGTTAAACTCAATGGGTGCCAAGACACATCCCTGTTTTACCCCTTTGTGAGTAGGAATCGGGTTGGAATAATGCCCATTTGCAGAGCATCTCACCATGAGAGATGTGTTCGTATATAATAATCTGATCAAGTACAGCAGCCTACGATCAATGGATGTGCCCTCAAGCTTCTCCCACAGTTTTATCCTTGAGATGGAGTCAAAGGCTGGTTTTAGATCTACAAAGGCTGCATGCAATGTCCCTGTATTGTCTGCCGCCTATTTTTCTATCATATGTTGCATTATCATAACCTGATTCAGTGTAGACCTTCCCTCCCTAAATCCTGCCTGTTCCTCTGCGATCAGATTTTCTGGGTCGACCCAACATTTAAGTTTATCTAAAGGGTGACTGGCATAGAGTCTGCTAATTATACTTAGTAGACTAATAGGTCTGTAGTTAGCTGGGTCATCTCTCCTGCCTTTTTTTTCTCCAGCCTTCAGGGATAAGCTCTGAGGAGTCTAATTTGGTGAAAAGGGAGGCCAGCAGTGGGACCCAAAAGGCCATGTTCTGTTTTAGTAGCTCTGGTGGGATGCTATCCATACTGGGGGCTTTGCTATTTTTGACTAATGAGTGATTTGACTTCATCTGTCAAGACTGGGGGCCACACTGGTAAATCCTTCTCCATTTGCAGTAGCGTTTGACTGGAGGGGTCAGCATATGTTTTCTTAAAATATGACTCCCGTATGCTTGCTGGTATAAGAGAGTCTAACGGTGCAGATTCCCTGAGGGTGTTATGGGATATAACTTCCAAAAAAGGGCCGAGTTATTCCCCTTGGCTGCTTGGATTAGCTGGTCCCATGATGCCAATACATCAGCTTTCTTCTTCCTAGCCACCACTTTCTTATATGATTTTTTCAGCTGTACAGTATGTAGCCAAAATGGGAGGGCGTCACAACCAGGAACCATTTGGTAAGTCTGGTACGTGGAGTTAAGTGCCCGTTTGGCTTCCAGACATTCCCTGTCAAACCACCCTTGGGAATGCCTAGTTGCGTGATTACCTTGATTTCTTTTCCGCCTTACCAGCAGGGGTTTCAGCGCCTGTATTAATTGCTTGTAGGGGAACAGAAAATCCGTACCTGTGATGTTATTCATGATGGCACTGCGCCAAGAGGCCATGCATTCTCCTGCCAGCATTTCCTTGGCCTTTTCCCAAAGAGGGGGGTCCATTTGGCCCTGCACCCCTCCTGACTGGGGGGGGTGTCGATATTTATTTTGGGCATCTTTTTAAGATGGACTAGGTGGGAGGCTAAATCCATATTTAAAAGAAGAGGTAAGTGATCACTTTCCAGGTCTGGAAGGACTTGGAGGCTTGTGACCAGTGGTAATGTTATTGCTGACCAAAATGTAATCTATGGTGCTGCACCATGTACCAGCCATGAAGGTGAACTCTCCAGGATAATCTCCTGTGGTAGACCCGTTCAAAATTTGGAGATTGAGTCACCTAGCCATTGCTGCTAGCTGGGAGCTGGCAAAATTTGCCTTGCCATCTCTGGAGAGTCATGGGTAATCGGCTCCACAACTCTGTTCAGCTCTGGGCCCCTCGTTTAAGGGGGAATCGTTTGGCCTGATTCTTGCATTGAAATCACCCCCCAGTATAATCCCATCTGAGGGACGTGGTTTCGCTGCGGGTTAAACCGGAGAAGCCTCTGTGCTGCAAGGTCGTAAGACCAGCAGTCGTAAGATCGAATCCACGCGACGGAGTGAGCTCCCGTCGCTTGTCCCAGATGCTGCCAACCTAGCAGTTCGAAAGCATGTAAAAATGCGAGTAGATAAATAGGTACCACCTCGGTGGGAAGGTAACGGCGTTCCGTGTCTAGTCGCGCTGGCCACGTGATCACGGAAACTGTCTACGGACAAAACGCTGGCTCTGTGGCTTGGAAACGGGGATGAGCACCGCCCCCTAGGGTCGGACACAACTGGACATTTGTCAAGGGGAACCTTTACCTTTATCTATAATCCCATCCACAGGGTTCTCCAATATTAAATTGTCTATATAGCCCTCCAGGGCAGACCAGGTGTTCTTGATGTGGGCCTTTGCATGTTGGGGGTTGAGAGAGATATTAACCACCAAGACCATTAGATCTTTGAATCTGAGGCAAATTCCCATCGCCAAATGCTCCAAAGAGAGCAGTTGTCTACAGCTTACTCCTAAGGAGGTGGAAACCAACGTACACAGGCCTGCTTTGAGCCTCCTGGGCCCAGTATTGCACTCTTAATGTAGGAATAGTAGCCATCAACCCTAATTTCTGTATCTGTCCAAGTCTCCTGAAGCAGGATTATATAGTAATTCCGTTGGAAGAAAGGATAGTCCTGGCTTTTGCAGCAAGGCCATCCGGCAATGTTTCATGAGGCGATGTTCAGAAATTTCTCTGGCACCGTCTTGGACTTGTCTGCATGCAGTCAGGCTGAGCTGTGATCGTCCTGATGCTGATTTGAGCTTGGCTCGCCGGCTGCTATAGATAGAATAGGATCATCTTAGGATATAACCACATTGGAGCACAGGATCTTCTTGTTGATTCATACAACTGGTTCTTGTGGGGGATGGTTCCTATTACAACTAGATGGTCACCACTGAGGTCACCATTGAAGAATTCTGTACGAAGGGCCCAGGGCTGGCCAGCTGATCATAGGAAGTTGTCTGAGACTTTTTAGGGAAGGAGTCAAGGCTTCCAGTTGCCTTATTGAGGTTGCCTGTTCACCTGCTGGCATGGCTTTAAGTGTGGTCAACAGTTTAACATTCTGGTTATCTGCTGTTAGTTCAGATGTAAGCTTGTCCCCTGCAGACCGATTGCTGGGGGTTGCGTAGCAAAGCAGATCCAAAGATACCAAGGAATTGAGAAGTTGGGTCCTGGATGACTCCATTGTCTTCGGTAGGTCCGTCAGTACAGGCTGATCCAGGAGAATTAACGGGGTTTCTAAGTTCTTGTCTGAAACATGTATTGGGTCATCAACTTGCCCCCTTGATGGTCTGGCTCTCCTCCTGGGGCTAACCAGAGTTAATTTCTGTGTTGAAATAGCTCTAAAATGCCTTTGAAGCCTAATCCCGACTCCGCTTAGCTCTAGGGATTGCGCAAGGAGCTGCCTTGGGATATTGTTGGTACAGAAATATAAGAGAAAACGTTCCTGGCTCCTTGTACCGGGCAGTCTCTCTATCTTTGAGAGGTCAATGCCAATAGGATCCTTCCTTAACAAAAAAGCTAGGTGTTGTCTGGCCCACCTTTTTGCGGACCAATCTATGAGTTTCCACTTGAAGGGGGAGACTGTGATTGCCAGGGTCTTTGGATCGTAAATCAAGTTGGAGTGGTCTTTCCCGGTGGCTCTTGAAGCAGAAGTCTCGAACGGAGGTGTTGATAGCTCCTTGTGGAGATCCCTTTGTGAGGTGAGACTGATCTCCTTGCTTATTGGAGGGGGTTCTTGTGGATTTCTAGGAAGGGCACCCTCTCTCCCTTGGAGTAGCTTTATGATACATTCCAGCTGAGAGAAAATTTGTTTAACTGTCTCAGTTATCAGGAAGGTTTGTTTTAATAATGGGTCAATGTCTCTTTGTCCTTCCTGGAAAATTACCTCATTCAGTTGGGTTGGAAATGCCGTCCGCCCAATCTCCTCAGGGGCTGCAGGGGAGTGCCACAAGGAGCAACCAATCTCCCCAGAAAAGGCTTCCAAACAGTCATTATTATTCTGCCTCTTTAATGGAGCAAAGAAATCTTCTAGCTTGGACTGTTTGGAAACAGGGGACAGCTTTTCACTCCCCCCTTTCTCTTGGGAGAAATTCCTTTTCCTTCCCATAATGTTTGTGTCTTTGAAAGAGGCGATTAGTACTCACAATCGCGAAGACGGAGCCGCTGTGGGGGAAGGCCGTGAATATCAAGGTTGAAACTTGAACAAAGGAATTTGAAGGTCATTCAAAGGAATTTGAAGTCAAAAAACAAAAGAGCTGACAGAGCTCCTGACTAGAGCTGCTCACGCTTTGCCATCTTCCCTTTAAGTACAATCATTGGGGAGAAATTGAGAAGGAAAAAAAAGTTAATATACTTTGAATTTGATGTACTTATTTGGGGGTGGAAATGATCCTCCCTTCATGACTCCTCCCCCCAAAAGGTCCCTCAGTGAATAACCTTCCAATCTCAAGCCCAAAGGCACACCCTCTGGTCCCCTCCATGGTTGTCTTCCCTCACCTTTTTACCTGTCTTTCCGTCCTCCTCTGTGACTAAGGTGGAGCCCGAATGCATCATTCCTTATTCCTGCAGATTTTGGAAGTAGTTGTTTCTCTTCTTTTTCAAATCAACCAGATGATGAACAGGAGAAGAAGAATTGCCGAGCAAAATCTGGGGCAACCTGGGCAGGAACTCATAATCAAGGAAGAAAACAGAGAATTGAAAATCAGAGTGGGCAGGAATGGACTTCACATCAAAGGACTGATGCAGGGGAGAAACCATGTAACTGCATGTCACCTCAGTAGCCGTCAAAGAACACATGCAGGGGAGAAACTGTATCCATGTATAGAATGTGGAAAGAGCTTCAGTCAGAGCAGTGCCCTGAGTTCCCATCAAAGAACTCACACTGGAGAGAAACCATATAAATGCATGGAATGTGGAAAGAGCTTCAGTCACAGCGGTGCCCTGATTTCACATCATAGAATTCACACTGGGGAGAAACCACATAAATGCATGGAATGTGGAAAGAACTTCAGTCAGAGCAGTGCCCTGAGTTCCCATCAAAGAACGCACACTGGGGAGAAACCATATGAATGTATGGAATGTGGAAAGAGCTTTTGCCACAGTGGTCACCTTAGGTCACATGAAAGAACTCACACTGGGGAGAAACCACACAAATGCATGGAATGTGGAAAGAGCTTTATTCGTAGTTCTCACCTTAGGTCACATGAAAGAACTCACACTGGGGATAAACCATATAAATGCAAGGAATGTGGAAAGAGCTTTAGTCAGAACAGTTCCCTGAGTTCCCATGAAAGAACGCACACTGGGGAAAAACCATATGAATGCATGGAATGTGGAAAGAGCTTTTGTCACAGTGGTCACCTTAGGTCACATGAAAGAACTCACACTGGGGAGAAACCACATAAATGCATGGAATGTGGAAAAAGCTTTATTCGTAGTTCTCACCTTAGGTCACATGAAAGAACTCACACTGGGGAGAAACCTTATAAATGCATGGAATGTGGAAAGAGCTTTAGTCACAGTGGTAACCTTAGTTTACATGAAAGAACTCACAGTGGAGAAAAACCACATAAATGCATGGAATGTGGAAAGAGCTTCAGTCGGAGTAGTCACCTTAGGTTACATCAAAGAATTCACACTGGGGAGAAACCACATAAATGCATGGAATGTGGAAAGAGCTTTAGCCACATGGGTGACTTTAGGAAACATGAAAGAACTCACACTGGGGAGAAACCACATATATGCATGGAATGTGGAAAGAGCTTTAGCAATATGGGCTACTTTAGGAAACATGAAAGAACTCACACTGGGGAGAAACCACATAAATGCATGAAATGTGGAAAGAGCTTTAGTTACATTGGTGACTTTAGGAAACATGAAAGAACTCACACTGGGGAGAAACCACATAAATGCATGGAATGTGGAAAGAGATTTAGTCAGAGTGGTGGCCTTAGGTTACATCAAAGGACTCACACTGGGGAGAAACCACATAAATGCATGGTATGTGGAAAGAGCTTTAGTCGCAGTGGTGGCCTTAGGTCACATGAAAGAACTCACACTGGGGAAAAACCACATAAATGCATGGAATGTGGAAAGAGCTTTAGTCTCAGTGGTGGCCTTAGGTCACATGAAAGAACTCACACTGGGGAGAGACCACATAAATGCATAGAATGTGGAAAGAGCTTTAGTTGCAGTGGTGTCCTTAGATTACATCAAAGAACTCACACTGGGGAGAAACCACATAAATGCATGGAATGTGGAAAGAGCTTTAGTCGCAGTGGAGACCTTAGGAAACATGAGAGAACTCACACTGGGGAGAGACCACATAAATACATGGAATGTGGAAAGAGCTTTAGTTGCAGTGGTGTCCTTAGATTACATCAAAGAACTCACACTGGGGAGAAACCACATAAATGCATGGAATGTGGAAAGAGCTTTAGTCGCAGTAGTGGCCTTAGGTTACATCAAAGGACTCACACTGGGGAGAAACCACATAAATGCATGGAATGTGGAAGGAGCTTTAGTCTAAGTGGTGGCCTTAGGTCACATGAAAGAACTCACACTGGGGAGAAACCACATAAATGCATGGAATGTGGAAAGAGCTTTAGTCACAGTAGTAACCTTAGGTCACATGAAAGAACTCACAATGGGGAGAAACCATAGAAATGAATGGAATGTGGAAAGAGCTTTATTCAGAGCTCCTGATAAGTTAAGAAGGCATAAGGAGCTCATTCAGTTTTGTGCTGGTTTCCACTGGAAAGACTGAGCAACCAAATGCTGTCATAATGCAAAACAGAGAAAAGAGGAAAAATTGGAGTGCATTTTGAAGTGCCACTTTTGATGCGTTTCATTTCTATCATTAATTAACAGAGAGATATCACAAAATAGACGTGCAACCTTGTGCTAAAAAAATGAGAATAAGCATATATTGTACAATGGAAGCTTTTACAAAATTAGTGTAAAGCGAGAAAAGGATGGATGTGATAAATAATAGTCATTGAGTTTTAAAAGGGTACCAATGAATATACTGTATTATTTGTGAAGAACTAGGCGTTTCTATGCTATTGTATTGAGAGTATACTGCTTTGTAATGGCAGCGATTGTTGGAAGGAGTGGAAATTTTGGTTTTTCAAGCTCTGGTCTCTCGGGCCCTGGACTGCACTGGGTCGGAGGTGACCAAATCCTTTGATCCTTAACATCTGAGCTTCTCAGAGGTTGGGAAACCCAAGCCTTGGGAAGATTTGGTTTCGCTGACTGATGCAGAACAAAGGGATATAAATATTGGGATAGATCTCACACAAAGTGTTATTAGAAAGGAACGGAGAACCATAGATGTGATGTTTGGTTTTATGGAGTACAACAGACGAAGGAACTGATGCCGGGTGAAAGTCCTTGGAAGAACGGAAAGATAACCGTGACGCAGTGACAGCCAGCAATGGATTTTACACACGGCTGGATTAGAACAAAAAATTTTTTGTTTGTTAACAACACACTTACAGCCAAATAGTGCTTTTTTACTTTGTTTATATTTATTTTTAAAGTTTAAATAGTTTTGCATGTCCTTCATTTAAAATGATAAGCTTTTTTCCTTTTTATCATTGTATTCTTAGGAAGTCTGCAGTGTTCTGAAGATGTATTCTCTGTCTTTCTAGATTATGAGCTCCAGTGTTTTAATGTGTTTGTATTTTAGATTCAAACACGTCTTAAATTTTCCCTATTATCTAAATTTAAATTCCTGCATCTTTTTACAAGGTGCAATGATGTGTTTTAAGTAAGCCTGCAGTTTTTGCATAACTGTATGACGTTTGGATTTGAAGATCTGTACCAACAGTTTTTTCCTCACGCCTGTAAGACTGCCTTACATAAGTTATTGAAATTAGTATATTTAAGTATGGAATCTAGAGATGATGTAAATAAATGAACTTTTACAGAATTAACAAGTTTTGGAATTGCCTGGAATCATTGCAACAATGAAAAGACTTCTTAAGAACTACCGAGATGAGCTTCAAACACTTGTCACTGGTTATCTATATGAGGGAGAAAGTCATGCTATACCTATCCTGACTGGATTGCCGTCCTTTCCTGAGACCAAACAATGGGAGAACTTGATGATACCTCATGAAGAGGCAGAAAGGAGTTGGAGAGAAGGAAGACTGGAGAAACCCTCCTATTGGGGAGAGAAAGAGGTGAGAAAGTGGAGGAGAAAGATCAGGGAGGAGAGAGGCACGCTAGCTGAAGGGAGAGATGGGCCAACCTCTCGGAGAGGGCTTTTGGCACGACCCCGGTGGGTCAGTTGTCTTTATTGGAACCCACAGGAGAAACCGCACATCTCCAGATGTCTGAGAATACCAAACCCCCACAGTCTGGTTTCATTGTGGGAAACACCCTTCTTCTGCAATCATATCAACATTGATGAATTGTAGAATCTCCTTGACTGGGAGGTCTGTAAATTTCTGTAGGATTCCTGTGGAGTCAGGTATCCTAATGAAATTCTGACCTGTAGATATCAAAGACGTCATACAGGGGGGAGGCCATTGAAATGCATGGAATGTAGGAGGACCTTCAATAAAAGCAGTCATCTTTCTATTCAAAGATCTCATACAAAGAGGAAACCTTTGAAATGCAAAGAATGTGGGAACAGCTTCCATCTGAGCAGAAACTTAAGGATACATAAAAAAAACGCACACGGGAGTAATTTTATGAGTCTGTGGTGTGTGGAAAGGGTTTGAATGACAGTGGAGCACATATGAAATGTTGAAGACATCAGGGACGGGGGAAATTCCCTCCATATTGTCACAAAAGGGTGACTACTGGTTCTTTTGCATCCCAAGAAGAACAATATTAAACAGCAAAGGACCTGACAGGACACATTAATAAATGCAAAATGAATATACTTTATTACCTATTGATTACAATTCTAAATAAAAGGGGTTTCATTCATTCAGCACGTTCACACCACATCCATACTCACCAAAGAGAGAAGAATTCTTTATTTGCATTGTCCAAGTTCCAAAGAAAGTAGTTAATTCCAAAAGCCTTTTGGTCTCAGCAGACAGACAGACAGACAGACTAAATGTTTGCCCAGACCCCTCTTCTTATATTCTATTTAGGCAGTTTTTTTAATAGAGCAAGCGCAGTAGAGAGTTCTTTGTTTCAGGTTGTTCATGGGGCATGCGTAGTAGCGATACCTTTGTTTCCCCCTAGATACATGGTCCTTATCACTCATTGTGAAGTATGGAATGTTTAATATGTCTTCCATCACTTAGTGGACAGGTGTGGAATCTGCTTTGCTCAGGAGGATCCTCGTACCAGGCTCTTCTTAACCCTTGAGTTTGCTCCACTCCCTCAGCAGATGGTTTTTGTCAACTTAGTTCAAAAAGTTCACAGTTCAAAAGTTGAATTTCTTACCATGAGGGCTTATAGTTAGAAATACAAAGTCCCATAGTTCCTCTGGGTTTTCTTGGTCTCCATCTTTTGTGTCCTAACTCTCTCTATGGTTCTTCACCTGATCCAGGCCAAAACATGCACACATCACAATATCACACACCTGCTATGGGAGTAAGATTTGAGAAGATCCGAAGGAAACAACAGACAAACTCCATGGTTCCTTACGTGGATAAAAGTTGACTGAATAAGTGACAGAGACATCCGTTACTTAGAGCACATAACAACATTGCTGAGAAATCAAAGTGTGAAGTCTGGATTCCCGTTTTTATATTTTTTTTACTCGTATTTCCATCAATAAGTTAGAGCTGGCTAATCCTTTTCTGCTATATTTATTTCTTTGTTTGAAATATTTTCTCCTTAGAAAGGACCCAAGGGTGGTTTACATCATTAAAAGAAAATATTTAAAGCTCTCAATGGTAAATATACAAATACTGTATTTAAAAGGATCAATGTGTGGAGTATTATTGTGGTCCCTGTGAGCAGTTCAAGCCAGCAATCTGGGTGCTGCATTTTGGACCCACTGAAGCTTCTTGTCATTGTGGGTTGAAAACGTGATATAGACGTGTGAACTGTGCTCCGTCCAGTATCCCACCATGACAAGCTCGGGTGTGCACGGCAAAAATAGAGACACACTTTTTAGCAGCATTTGAGAAGCACATCTGTTGTCTCCAGCACACTTCTCTTCCCCAAAAAGCTGATGACAGCACTTAAGCACTTCAGCGGGGATGTTATCCCTCCCGGGTGCCTTGTTGGAGGAGAGGGAATCCAAGGCCACTTTTATTTCTGCTAAAGGGGAGAAATGAATCATGAATCAGTTGGTTGGGAGGTTGGTTGGTTGAAAATATTTTACCCCACCTTTCTCTTTGAAAAGGACCCAAGGCAGCTTACAACAATAAAAGACAATATTTAAAGTTGAAAACAATGGTGGTTAACTTCATTAAAAGACAATAATTATAACTCTGAACAATAAATAAGGAGGCACCTTACATGATTAACAGGCAATATTAAGGCAAAGATTATTTTTTTTAAATTGCTCTGAGAAATGGAAAAGACAAAAATGGAAAACACTAGTAGTCCTAACAATCCAGTCAAAGCAGAAATTCATAACAATCGATCTAAAAATCACCCACAGGTAGCTGGTTATTGAGAGAAGAGTTTTGGCCTGCAAAGATGGAAGGATAGCCAAGAGGAGGCCAGCTTGGCCTCCAGTGGGAGGGAGTTCCAAAGTCTCGGAGAAGCAACAGAGGGGGCCCTCTCCTGTGCCCCCACCCAAACAGACCTGTAAAGGTGGTGGGACCAGGAGGAAAGCCTCCCCTGATGATCTTAACCCCCAAGCAGGCTCACCATGGGAGACGTGGTCTTTGAGATAGCTGGGACCCCAGCCACTTAGGGCTTGATACTGGTTAAAACCAGAACTTTAAATTGAACCCAGTAGTAACTGATCAGCAGCCAGTGGAGCTGCTGTAACAGGGGAGTTATGTGATCCTGATAACCAGCCCGAGTCACCAATCTGGCTGCTGCCCATGTGTTTACACTTCTTTTAACCTGGGAATGTTTTTCATATTATGAAAGGTTTAATTGCAGTTTGCTGTGCATGTTGTGGTTCATTGTGATTTGGAACACATTTACGCTTTGGCAGCCTGTGGACACTGTGTGAGGATGAGAGTAACCCTAGGGATACTCTCCAGGGTGTACCGTCCGTCTCCCATATCAGAAAGATGGAAGAGGAGGCGGAAACCATTGAAAGAGTGTTAAGACAACAGTGGGTTGTGGAGGAGCAAAGACTGAGCCCAGGGTGGCTGGATCTTTGCAACTCGTCATTTTTCCTTTTTCTTTTAAACAATGTGGCACCTGCACTGTTGCGCTAGCGCACCGAGACGAAACAGAATGAGAAGAGGAAATGGCCAGACGACCCTTGTTTACAGCTTCTCCTGGAACTTCACCTCTAAGAGAGCTGCCTTGACAAGCTGCCAACAAGGCTGTTTAACCAACTTCCTCCATTCTCCTTGAGTGGCCGGCTAACACTAACCGACCCCCAGGAAATCCGAATTCTCCCTGTGTGAACTTCACAGCGAGTGAACAAGCGTTTCTTTCATGGTGTAGTCACGCTCTTACTCTCGGGAAGGTGTCCCTGGTGTTCCAGCTCTTGAAGGATGGCACAGTGGGTTAATTAAGATAGATAGATAGGTTTACACAACAAGGAGAGAAAGCAGTAACAGCCCTGCCTGGGGAATAATCATGTCAAGCAAAAAAAGGAGGGGGGTTTGTTCTGTTAAAGGAAAAAGCTCCGGTCAAAATGGTTGAGAAGGAACGAGGGGGAAGGGGATCCCAACGCTGGTCGGAGCGACCCTTTCTGGTGTGTGTGTGTGTGTGTGTGTGTGTGTTTTATAAGGGAGCAGTCTTTTGATTCATGACTTTGTGTACCTTGGCTCAACGATCTCTGACACTCTCTCTCTAGATGTCGAGCTGGATAAGCGCATTGGCAAAGCAGCTACCATGTTCTTGAGACTCACAAAGAGAGTATGGCTCAATAAGAAGCTGACGACATATACCATGATCCAGGTCTATAGAGCCTGTGTCCTGAGCACACTCCTCTACTGCAGTGAGTCCTGGACCCTTTGTGCACGGCAGGAGAGGAAGCTGAACACCTTCCATATGCGTTGCCTCCGACGCATTTTTGGTATCACCTGGCAGGACAAAGTTCCAAATAGAGTAGTCCTAGAATGAGCTGGAATTTTTAGCATGTATACATTACTGAAACAGCGACGTCTCCGTTGGCTTGGGCATGTCGTGAGAATGGCTGATGGTCGGATTCCAAAAGATCTCCTGTATGGAGAATTAGTGGAGGGAAATCGCCCCAGAGGGAGACCACAGCTGCGATACAAGGATATCTGCAAGCGGGATCTGGAGGCCTTAGGAATGGACCTCAACAGATGGGAAACCCTGACATCGGAGCGTTCAGCCTGGAGGCAGGCATTGCATCATGGCCTCTCCCATTTTGAAGCGACCCTTGTCCAGCAGACCGAGGCAAAGAGGCAGTCACGGAAGCAGCAAAATCAGGGAGCTGGACAGGGGACAGATTGTATTTGTCTTCAGTGTGGAAGGGATTGTCACTCTCGAATTGGCCTTCTCAGCCACACTAGACGCTGTTCCAAGTCCTCCATACAGAGCACGTTACCATAGTCTCTCGAGACTGAAGGATGCCTAATACTAGTCTTTTGATTATGGAGGTATTTTCTGGAGGGCCATGCGTGGCAAAGCTATTTTATTTATTTATTTATTTGTTGGAAAAAAAGGTGATTCTTTCCGACCGCCACATCCTCTGAAGGCTCCTTACAGTAACTCTGCCTAATTCATTGTATCAGAAGGGGAAGATAACTACTTGTTATCTGTTACTTGCAGCTCGTTCCTTTCCTCTTGTTTCCCTTCAATTTTGGGGGAAACTGGCTGGATGACTGGGTGGCAAAAGGAAAAAGTCAAAGGACCACTCCGGGGATGCGGGGGGGGGGGGGGGAAGCCTGCCAAAACGTCCCTCGAAGCGGTTCAAACGGCCTTGAAAGGGAATTACGCGTTACTTCCTCCCCTCCGCGGGTGGCCCTGGGTGGGGTGGAGGTGAGACCCCGCCTTCTCCAGGGGAGCTGCCTGCCCCCCCACCCCCACCCCAGGGGGCTCTTGCCCCCCCCCCCTTCTGGACCCCGAACCGGTTTGGATGCGGAGCGAACGTCCTCCCGCCCTCGGCGCTCCATCCCCTCTCCTCCCAGCAACCAATGACGCGACCCAGAATCCTGTATCCCTGTTGGCCGGTTCTTTCCCCTCCTAGCCAATCCCGAGGCCAGCTGCTCTTTTTCAGCCGCCCTCCCCTTCCCTGCGCGTTTCCAACTGCAGGACTGGAACCCGGAGCCGGGAAGCCGCTCTCCTGGGGAGGGGGGTCCGGGTGGCGTCGCGGGGGGGGGGGGACTGGCGCTGCCTTCTCCTTGGGAGCAGCCGCCGCCTTTTGCCTGGGGGGCCCCTTGTGGTAAGTAGATATCCCCCCCCCCGTCCCCGGGAGAGTGGGGGGGGGGGCTGTGTTTTCCCCAACAGGTTTCAGGATCGCGGGCAAGGCGTCTTTCTAGGAGGAGCGGGACGCTTAAAACGTCCCTTCAAGGTAGAGCCTGGCAGGCGGGGGGGGGGGAAGGAGGAGGGGGGAACCCCCCCCCCAGTTGTGGAAGCCGCCCGGGGCAGGGACTCTCCCGGTTCTCTCCCTGGCTCAGCGCCTCCTTTAAAGCTTTAGAGAGAAAGGCCTGTTTTTCCAGTGGAAGCGAAGGGGCATTTTTTTCCTCTGGGTCTCTTTCCTCCAGAGGGAGGCGGAGGGGGATTCAAAGGGGAGAGGGGATCTCTGGGGCCCAGATCCCCCACCCCACCCCACCCCCGGGGAGGGGCGAGGAAGGGGGGAGGCAGGATGGCCCCTCCAGCTCACACGCCCCCCTGCTCGGAAGGAAGGAAGGAAGGAAGGAAGCTCCGGCTCTCTCTCTCTCTCTCTGGGCACGTGGAAAGGAGCCTTGTTTTTTGTTTGTTAATTTTTCCTCTACTGTGATATTCTGGCCATCTAACACGGAGCTTATAAAAGGTGCATAAAGTGGTTGTTTCTCTCTCCTGTGCATAGAGACCTCCCTTTTCCTGTTTTGCTTTCCTTCCTTCCTTTGGGAGGGTTTCCAAAGGGAAGGAGAGGTGGCGACTCTCCGGGTGATCCCCCCACCCAGGCCTTCCTTCGCCCATGCTTGGCTGTGGGGCCTTTTGGATTCCCTTTTGGGGGGGGCATCCAGGAGGAGGAGGAGATGCCCCACCCCTCGGGAGGAGGAGCCTCGGGGTGGGTGGGGCATCTCTCTTTTTTTTTTCTCCGCTTCTTCTTCCTTCGCTTCTCCTGCCCACCCCCCCCCCCCACGTCCTTCTCTCCATAGGTGTGGGTGGCTGTGTCAGGGTTGGTCTGGGACTTTCTTACGAGGAGCTCCTGCCTCCCCCGACACAGTGCCAAAGCCTTACCGAGAAAAGGTTTTTCGCGTTAGCCCACGCGGCTGCTTTTTCTGGCCACCTTCGCCTCCAAAGGACCTTGAATAGAATTACTACTCGTTTCTACTGGCCCAGTGTTTCAAAATCAGTCAGATGTAATTGTGGCAGCTGTCCTGATTGTCAGAAAATTGGACCTGCGACTCACGTTACTGAAGCTGAACTTCAGAGTATGCCTGTTATTTTCAAACCTTTTAATCGAACGGAGTTGGGACGTTGTGGGACCTTTTCCACCGAGTAAGACTGTTTTCTCCTTCCCGCTTCCAGTGGCCTTTGAGGAGGTGACCCCGTATTGACCCCAACAGAGCGTGGGATCTTCTGGATCGAGGCTTGAGATCTGTGTGCGAGGACCTCCTGCTGGAGATTTCTGGGAACGACGTCTCTCCTGGTAAATTTATTTTCTTAAAAAAAGTGTCTGGTACATATACAATGCAATAGCTATTCTCATTACTTACTCCCTCCTCCCACCCCACTCTCTGTCCCATTGCAGATATGAGATATAATTTTTATTTATTTATTTTTATTTTATTTATTTATTCGATTTTTATCCCGCCCTTTTAGACAAAGTCTACTCAGGGCGGGTTCCATAAACATTAAATATAAAAAAATTAGAACAATTAAAATTAAAATAAAACAGTTCAAAACAATAATATTAATATTAATAATACTCAAGATGGGGGAAAAAATTATAATAAAATAAAATCAAATAGTGACAGGAGGGAAGGCCTGCCTGAAGAGCCAAGTTTTCAATATAAGAGCTTCGAAACATGCCTTTAAAATGTTCACATTTCAACCTGGCTCACAATCCCCCCAAATGCAAGAGCCTCAGAGGCTGATATTCGCTTTGCTACTCATCAATATCTATGAAAGGTTCTTCCTCCTCAATAAATACATTAACGAGGTGGGATGGAGGGGATTTTATTCCTTTGACTTCCTGAAGCTTCTTTGTTAATTTTTCCTGTACTGCCATCTGCCCTCTTTCACTGGGTCCGGTTCTAGCCGAAACCCCTCGAGGATTCCTCCAAAATGGATCAGTGGCTATTCTGGCCACTAACACGTGGCTTATAAAAGGCTTGCAAACCAAATTTTCCTGATCTCCCCCCCCCCCCTTCTCTCTCTCTCTCTCTCTGGATTAGAAAAGGTGTGAAAAGGAGGCAGAGAGGCGCGGAGGAGAAGGGAGGTCGGGCCCATCACCCCCCCCCCCTTTGACCCTGTTCAGGCTGGCTGGCTGGTCTCTGTGGGGTCCACTACAAATATCTTGACACCCCTCCTAAATAATTTTTTGAACATACCCGTTCTACTTGACAAAACTACATGACTTCCTTCTGGAAGAGGTTTCGTGAAGAGGTCAGCAATATGGTCTTTTGTTGTTTAGTCGTTCAGTCGTGTCCGACTCTTCATGACCCCATGGACCAGAGCACGCCAAGCCCTCCTGTCTTCCACTGCCTCCCGGAGTTGGGTCAAATTCATGTTGGTCGCTTCGGTGACATTGTCCAACCATCTCGTCCTCTGTCATCCCCTTCTCCTCTTTCCTTCACACTTTCCCAACATCAGGGTCTTTTCCAGGGAGTCTTCTCTTCTCATCAGATGGCCAAAGTATTGGAGCCTCAGCTTCAGGATCTGTCCTTCCAGTGAGCACTCAGGGTTGATTTCCTTCAAAATGGATAGGTTTGTTCTCCTTGCAGTCCAGGGGACTCTCAAGAGTCTCCTCCAGCACCACAATTCAAAAGCATCAATTCTTTGGCGGTCAGCCTTCTTTATGGTCCAGCTCTCACTTCCATACATCGCTACTGGAAAAACCATAGCTTTGACTATGCGGACCTTTGTCGGCAAGATGATGTCTCTGCTTTTTAAGATGCTGTCTAGGTTTGTCATCGCTTTCCTCCCCAGAAGCAGGTGTCTTTTAATTTCGTGGCTGCTGTCACCATCTGCAGTGATCGTGGAGCCCAGGAAGGTAAACTCTGTCACTGCCTCCATATCTTCCCCTTCTATTTGCCAGGAGGTGATGGGGCCCGTGGCCATGATCTTAGTTTTTTTGATGTTGAGTTTCACACCATTTTTGGCGCTCTCCTCTTTCACCCTCATTAAGAGGTTCTTTAATTCCTCCTCACTTTCTGCCATCAGAGTGGTATCATCTGCATATCTGAGGTTGTTGATATTTCTTCCGGCAATCTTAATTCCGGCTTGGGATTCATCCAGTCCAGCCTTCCGCATGATGTATTCTGCATATAAGTTAAATAAGCAGGGGGACAATATACAGCCTTGTCGTACTCCTTTCCCAATTTTGAACCAATCAGTTATTCCATATTCAGTTCTAACTGTTGCTTCCTGTCCCACATATAGATTTCTCAGGAGATGGATAAGGTGGTCAGGCACTCCCATTTCTTTAAGAACTTGCCATAGTTTGCTGTGGTCCACACAGTCAAAGGCTTTTGCGTAGTCAATGAAGCAGAAGTAGATGTTTTTCTGGAACTCTCTGGCTTTCTCCATAATCCAGCGCATGTTAGCAATTTGGTCTCTAGTTCCTCTGCCCCTTCGAAATCCAACTCGTACTTCTGGGAGTTCTCGGTCCACATACTGCTGAAGCCTGCCTTGGAGGATTTTGAGCATAACCTTGCTAGCGTGTGAAATGAGTGCAATTGTACGGTAAATATGGTCTTTACCAGGGCAAAATTCAACTTTTACTTTTCCCTCTTTTACAGCCTGCCTTCCATCATAGTATTTTGTACATATGTGTTTGCTTCTGCCTTTTACACTTGTATTGTCAAATAAACTGATACAGAAAAAACTTTAAGAAACTGATTGATCCACACTTTGTTGTTGTTTAGTCGTTAAGTCGTGTCCGACTCTTCGTGACCCCATGGACCAGAGCATGCCAGGCCCTCCTGTCTTCCACAGCCTCTTGGAGTTTGGTCAAATTTATCTTGGTAGCTTCAATGACGCTGTCAAACCATCTCATCCTTTGTCGTCCCCTTCTCCTCTTGCCTTCATACTTTCCCAACATCAGGGTCTTTTCCAGGGAGTCTTCTCTTCTCATGAGATGGCCAAAGTATTGGAGCCTCAGCTTCAGGATCTGTCCTCCCAGTGAGCACTTGGGGTTGATTTCCTTCAGAATGGATAGGTTTGTTGTCCTTGCAGTCCAGGGGACTCTCCAGAATCACCTCCAGTACCACAATTGAAAAGCATCAATTCTTTGGCGGTCAGCCTTCTTTATGGTCCAGCTCTCACTTCCATACATCGCTACTGGAAAAACCATAGCTTTGACTATGCGGACCTTTGTCAGCAAGGCGATGTCTCTGCTTTTTAGGATGCTGTATAGGTTTGTCATTGCTTTCCTCCCAAGAAGCAGGTGTCTTTTAATTTTGTGGCTGCTGTCACCATCTGCAGTGATCATGGAGCTCAAGAAAGTAAAATCTGTCACTACCTCCATATCCTCCCCTTCTATTTGCCAGGAGGTGATGGGACCAGTGGCCATGATCTTAGGTTTTTTTGATGTTGAGCTCCAGACTATTTTTTCTGCTCTCCTCTTTCACCCTCATTAAGAGGTTCTTTAATTCCTCCTCACTTTCTGCCATCAGAGTGGTATCATCTGCATATCTGAGGTTGTTGATATTTCTTCTGGCAATCTTAATTCCGGTTTGGGATTCATCCAGTCCTGCCTTTCTCATGATGTATTCTGCATATAAGTTAAATAAGCAGGGAGACAATATACAGCCTTGTCGTACTCCTTTCCCAATTTTGAACCAATCGGTTGTTCCATATCCAGTTCTAACTGTTGCTTCCTGTCCCACATAGAGATTTCTCAGGAGATAGATAAGGTGGTCAGGCACTCCCATTTCTTTAAGAACTTGCCATAGTTTGCTGTGGTCCACACAGTCAAAGGCTTTTGCGTAGTCAATGAAGCAGAAGTAGATGTTTTTCTGGAACTCTCTGGCTTTCTCCATAATCCAGTGCATGTTAGCAATTTGGTCTCTAGTTCCTCTGCCCCTTCGAAGTCCAGCTTGTACTTCTAAGAGTTCTTGGTCCACATACTGCTGAAGCCTACCGTGTAGGATTTTGAGCATGACCTTGCTAGCGTGTGAAATTAGTGCAATTGTACAGTAGTTGGGGACGTGGTGGCGCTGCGGGTTAAACCACAGAAGCCTCTGTGCTGTAAGATCTATAGATCTGCAGCTGTAAGATCGAATCCACGCGACGGAGTGAGCGCCCGTCGCTTGTCCCAGCTCCCGCCAACCTAGCGGTTCGAAAGCATGCAAATGCAGGTAGATAAATAGGGACCACCTCGGTGGGAAGGTAACAGCGTTCCGTGTCTAAGTCGCACTGGCCATGTGACCACGGAAGATTGTCTTCGGACAAACGCTGGCTCTATGGCTTGGAAACGGGGATGAGCACCGCCCTCTCGAGTCGAACACGACTGGACAAATTGTGAAGGGGAACCTTTACCTTTACAGTAGTTGGAGCATTCTTTGGCACTGCCCTTCTTTGGGATTGGGATGTAGACTGATCTTTTCCAATCCTCTGGCCACTGCTGAGTTTTTCAAACTTACTGGCATATTGAGTGTAGTACCTTAACAGCATCATCTTTTTTTTCTTTTTATTATTATTATTTATAAAATCCATCTTTGCCTATTGAACATCGTGTCGCCTGGGTTCAGCTTATAATTATTTGTTAATACAACAACAATACATATTAAGCTCTTAATCTATACAACGTGTTTCTAACCATTGATAAAACAAGTTCCATGTTTGATAATATTCTGCATCTTCCTTTCCTTTGATTTTCAGTGTCAGTCTATCCATTTCAGCGCAGTCCAATATCTTTTAAGATTTTAAATAGTTCAACTGGAATGCCACCACCTCCACTGGCCTTGTTGTTAGCCATGCTTTCTAAGGCCCACTTGACTTCGCTCTCCAGGATGTCTGGCTCAAGATCAGCAACGACACTATCTGGGTTGTCTGGGACATCCAGATCTTTCTGGTATAATTCCTCTGTGTATTCTTGCCACCTCTACTTGATGTCTTCTCCTTCTGTTAGGTCCCTCCCATTTTTGTCCTTTATCATGTCCATCTTTGCAAAAAATGTTCCTTTCATATCTCCAATTTTCTTGAACAAATCTCTGGTTTTTCCCTTCCTATTCTTTTCCTCTATTTCTTTGCACTGTTCATTTAAGAAGGCCCTCTTGTCTCTCCTTGCTATTCTTTGGAAGTCTGCATTCACTTTTCTGTAACGTTCTGCAGCCAAAGATGGAGAAGCTCTATCCCTTATGAATACACAGTGGAAGTGAAGAACAGATTTAAGGAACTCGATTTGGTGGACAGAGTAGCTGAAGAACTATGGATGGAGGCTCGTAACATTGTACAGGAGGCAGCAACAAAAACCATCCCAAAGAAAAGGAACTGAGTGTGCAGGATTTCTTGACCCAGCGTGTTATTAGTCTTTGGAACTCCTTGTCACATAATGTGGTGATGGCATTGGCCTAGATACTTCAAAAAGGAGATTGGACAGATTCCAGGAGGACAAGTCATGATGGGGATGTACAATCTCCAGGCTTAAAAGGAAGGTCCCTGCAAAGGCCAGATGCAAGAGAGTGGGACCAGGAGACAGGGATCCCGTGGGCTCCCAGAGGCATCTGTTGGGGCCACTGTGAGATACAGGAAGATGGACTAGAGGGGCCCTTGGCCTGATCCAGCAGGGCTCTTCTTACGTTCTTATGTTCTCTTGAATTCCTCCATTGGTGGAACACTCTTGGCCTCCTCTGAACTTTCTGCAATTTGTTAGTATCCTTCTTGAAGTGCAGTGTCCAGAACAGGACACAGTACTCTAGATGAGACCTAACCAATGCTGAATAGAGGGGAACCAGGACCTCGCAGGATTTGGAGACTCTCTTCCTGTTAATCCCACCTAAAACAGTGTAGCTGCATCACACTGCTGGCTCATATTGAGTTTGTGATCTATGACGATTCCACAATCTTTTTTGTTTATAGTATTGCTGAGCCAGGGATATCTTGACTTCTGTATATCTTGACTTCAGCAAAGCTTTTGACCAAGTGCCGCATGATATCTTGATTAGCAAGCTAACTGGATAGATCAAGTGTCAGGTGGATACACAGTTGGCTACAGAATCATACTCAGAGAGTGATTATTAATGGGTCCTTCTCTAACTGGGAGGACGTCACTAGTGGGCTACCCCAAGGCTCAGTTCTGGGCTCGGTGCTCTTCAATATTTTTATTAATGATGTGGATTGACGATGCAGGGAAGTTTGTCAAAGTTGCAGATGATACCAAATTGGGTGGAATATTTATTTATTTATTTTATATCCCGCCCATCTAGACCGAAGTCTACACTGGGTGTCTAACAACATAGAAGAAGAATAAAATAAAATAAAATCAACAACAACATTTAAACCATAAGGATATCAATAAATTAAGTATTGATAGGAAGGAAGGACTGCCTAAAGAGCCAGGTCTTGAGTTGGCTCTTAAAAACAGCCAGTGAGGGAGCCAGACAAATTTCGGGAGTGGGGAGACTGTTCCAAAGCCGAGGGGCCACTGCCGAGAAGGCCCAATTTCTTGTTCTTTCTCTTTGGGCCTTCCTCGGCGTTAGGCCCCTCAGCCGCCCATCTTGACTAAAGCGAGTGATTCGGGTAGATCTAGGTGGCAGGAGGCATTCTGCCAGATATTGAGGTTCTAAACCATTTAGGGCTTTATATATCATCATTAGTACTTTGAATTCAATGCGGAAACAAACGGGCAGCCAATACAAGGCCATCAGAGTAGCGGAGATATGTTGATGTTTTCTCACCCCAGTAAGAAGTCTGGCTGGCGCGTTCTGCAGCATTTGATATTTCCGCATCAGTCTCAGAGGTAGCCCCACGTAGAACGCATTACAGTAGTCTAATCTTGAGACTACAAGCACATGGACCAGAATGGTGAGGGCCCCCACATCAAGATAGGGATGCAGCTGGGCCATCCGCTGAAGATGAAAATAGGCGGAATGGACCACTGACACTACCTGGGTCTCCATGTTGAGCGCCGGGTCAAGATGGATCCCCAGACTGCGAACCGAATTCTGGGAATAGCTAATACCCTAGAAAACAAACAAAATTCACAGTGACCTTGATAGGACGGAGCCCTGGGCCGAAAGCAAGAGAATGAAATTCAACAGGGATAAGTGCAAAGTCCTGCACCTCAGAAAAAGAAACCAATTGCACAGTTACAAGATGGGGGAGACCTGGCTCAGCAAAACTACGAGCGAGAAGGATGTTGGAATTGTTGTAGATCACAAGCCTAATATGAGCCAACAGTGTGATGTGGCTAAAAAAAGGCAAATGCTATTTTAGGCTGCATTAATAGAAGTAGAGTTTCCAAATCCCGTAAGGTGCTAGTCCCCCTCTATTCAGCACTGGTGAGGCCTCGCCTTGCGGATTGTGTCCAGTTCTGGACACCACACTTCTGGAAGGATGCTAACAAATTGGAAAAAGTTCAGAGGAGGGCGACAAGGAAGATCAGGGGGCTGGAAACCAAGCCTTAGGAGGAAAGGCTGAAGGAATTGGGCATGTTTAGCCTTGAAAAGAGAAGACTGAGGTATGATATGATAGCATTTTTGAAATGTTTGAAAGGCTGTCATACAGAGGAGGGGCAGGATCTGTTCTCAATCATTCCTGCGTACAGGACACGTGACAATGGGCTCAGGTGAAAGGAAGCCAAATTTCATTTGAATATCCAAAAAAACTTTTGGAGCAGTACAACAGTGGGATCAGTTACCTCAGGAGTTGGTGAGTGCTCCAACACTGGAGGCATTCAAGAAAATCATAGATCATCACCTGGCGGATATGCTTTGATTGAATTCCTGCCTTGAGCAGGGGGTTGGACTTGATGGCCTTCTAGGCCCCTTCCAACTTCATTTTTCTATGATTCATTTTTTATTTTACCCAAGTGTGATCCTCAGGGAAACAAGAGTTTGAGTGTCTAAAGAAACTGCCTTAGCCACAGAGCGATGTGGGCTATTTTTGCTCTTCGGGTGTCCTACCTGGTCAGGATGGTGTGCAGGGCTTAAAGTACACAGTCAACAGTATTTGGTCCCCAAATAAGGGGATAAGTGAGAATCTAGGGTTAGAAGCTTGCCCATATTTGTCCATTTCCACACTTTCTAGGTTTCACTCAGCCTAGGGTTCAAAGACTGGTGAAACTGGGAACTCAAGTTGGCCCCTTCCCCTAGTGGAATAGCACCTTTAACATGGTGGGAGTGGCTTATCTGACATGAGTGGTGCACCACCAGGGTCCTTCTTCTCTGTCAGTGCTCCAGTCTGGGAAGTGGCTCTGCCCTTCCCTGCCTCCTCCAGCAGCTGACCACTCCGATGAGAAAGCGAGACAAGGATTCTCCCCACTAAGCTAATGATTGGTTGACCGTAGGAAGAGGGAAGGAAGGGCCAGAAGAGCTCCGTTCTGGATTGGTGCACTACTGGAGAAGAAGGACCCCAACAGTGCACGATGAGTCATGACTGGCCCAGCTGGCCTGTGGGGTGTGGGAGAGTTTATGTGCTGCACCTCTAATTCTGCGCCCATGAATTTCATTGGTGGGGCCCAAATTAATTCAGGCCCATCTTTAGGAAAGAGTTCTATTATGTCTCTCCCCTGAGGCTTCTTTTCTCAAAGCTAAATATGCCCAATTCTTTCCGTCTTTCTCTGTTGGCTTTCAGTTTTCAAGATGTTTGCAGAGTGTCTGCTTTGTAATCTCCTCCAGAATTTTCCCTTAGATGGATGTCAAGCTGACAGGTCTGCAATTCCCTTTTTGAACATAGGACTCCTCTTTCATCTGTTTGTCTTTCTCCATCAGGTGAATAAGAGGACAAATGGAATTCTGTGGAGCCAGTCGTTCTTTCAGTGGAAAAAAATAAGTATGAAGGACAAAAAAAAATCAACACACTTAAAAGGCAGAAAAGGGAAAAAGGGAAGCCAGAAAAAAAGAGGGAAAAAGAAATCTCCAGCTTCTCCTGCTATTGATGTTGATGCACTTCTGATCATCTGAAAAAATCAACAGGGAAAAGGAAGGAGAAAAGGTTCCCTGGGCAGATAAACATTCAGGGGTGCCTCAGATGACAATAGACTTGACAAAGTCCACCCAGAGGAGAAACAAAGTCAATGCATTGAACAAGGAAAGAGCATCACGATGCACAGTGATTGTACTTTACGTGAAACAGCCCTGAGAGGTGAGAGACAGTACAAATGCCTACAGTGTGGAAAGAGCTTCTGTCAGAGCAGTTCCCTGAGTTCCCATCAAAGAACTCACACTGGGGAGAAACCATATAAATGCATGGAATGTGGAAAGAGCTTCTGTCAGAGCAGTTCCCTGAGTTCCCATCAAAGAACTCACTCTGGGGAGAAACCATATAAATGCATGGAATGTGGAAAGAGCTTCAGTCACAGCAGTTCCCTGAGTTCCCATCAAAGAACTCACTCTGGGGAGAAACCATATAAATGCATGGAATGTGGAAAGAGCTTCTGTCAGAGCAGTTCCCTCAGTTCCCATCAAAGAACTCACACTGGGGAGAAACCATATAAATGCATGGAATGTGGAAAGAGCTTCAGTCAGAGCGGTGACCTGAGTACACATCAAAGAACTCACACTGGGGAGAAACCATATAAATGTATGGAATGTGGGAAGTCTTTCAGTCAGAGCGGTGACCTGAGTTCCCATCAAAGAACTCACACTGGGGAGAAACCATATAAATGCATGGAATGTGGAAAGAGCTTCAGTCACAGCAGTTCCCTGAGTTCCCATCAAAGAACTCACACTGGGGAGAAACCATATAAATGCATGGAATGTGGAAAGAGCTTCAATCAGAATAGTAACCTGAGTTCCCATCAAAGAACTCACACTGGGGAGAAACCATATAAATGCATGGAATGTGGAAAGAGCTTCAATCAGAATATAAACCTGAGTTCACATCAAAGAACTCACACTGGGGAGAAACCTTATAAATGCATGGAATGTGAAAAGAGCTTCAGTCAGAGCAGTCACCTCAGTTCACATCAAAGAGCTCACACTGCGGAGAAACCATATAAATGCATGGAATGTGGAAAGAGCTTTTGTCATAGCAGTTCCCTGAGTTCACATCAAAGAACTCACACTGGGGACAAACCATATAAATGCAAGGAATGTGGAAAGAGATTCAGTCAGAGCGGTGACCTGAGTACACATCAAAGAACTCACACTGGAGAGAAACCATATAAATGCATGGAATGTGGGAAGTGTTTCAGTCAGAGCGGTGACCTGAGTTCCCATCAAAGAACTCACACTGGGGAGAAACCATATAAATGCATGGAATGTGGAAAGAGCTTCAGTCAGAGCAGTGTCCTGAGTTCCCATCAAAGAACTCACACTGGGGAGAAACCATATAAATGCATGGAATGTGGAAAGAGCTTCAATCAGAAGAGTAACCTGAGTTCTCTTCAAAGAACTCACACTGGGGAGAAACCATATAAATTCATGGAATGTGGAAATAGCTTCAATCAGAAGAGTAATCTGAGTTCATATCAAAGAACTCACACTGTGGAGAAACCTTATAAATGCATGGAATGTGGGAAGTCTTTCAGTCAGAGCGGTGACCTGAGTTCCCATCAAAGAACTCACACTGGGGAGAAACCTTATAAATGCATGGAATGTGGGAAGTCTTTCAGTCAGAGCGGTGACCTGAGTTCACATCAAAGAACTCACACTGGGGAGAAACCATATAAATGCATGGAATGTGAAAAGAGCTTCAATCAGAAGAGTAACCTGAGTTCCCATCAAAGAACTCACACTGGGGAGAAACCATATAAATGCACGGAATGTGGAAAGAGCTTCAATCAGAACAATTCCTTGAGTTCACATCTGTCATGATCATGAGTTATGTGGTTTAAAGCATGTCATTAGAATGGGATATGTAGTCAGGAGAAATAGAAAATGGAGTAAGAATGGTTCTTTGTAGTGATGATTTGAAGGATTTTGAAATGTGTTTTCTCAAGTGCTGTGAGAATGTTCCTGCAAGCAGTCACTGACTGGAACCAGATAACGTGGAAGACTCAACATACCAAGCTAATTGGAAGAAGATAAACAACACCTGGACTCTCATGGTCTCTCATGGACTTTCATGGGAAAACGGGGTGGAGAAATGAGTTACAACCCCTAAATTCTAATTGGTTAACAACTTGATTGACAAAGAAGATGGGAGGAGTTTGGGAAAGTAGAAAAATGGAGATTGTGTTATGTGAAAAGTTCCTTTGGTTCCTTTTAGGTTCCTTTTAGGTGACAAATGATGGATTTAGACTGATGATAGATTTTGGACTGTAACCGGGGAGAATGTATTTAGCAGAAGAAAGGAAGAGGGGGGCTTAACCTCCAAAGCCACCCAGGTTTCTAGATGTTTCAGTTATTTTACCTGGGAAGTAGTTATTTTATTTAACTGCAATAATATTTGAATATGTTCTTAAATGCTATGCTTTGCAAAACAAACTGATTTTCTCTGAAACTTAATTTTTCTAATAAAAATTTAATCTTAAAATCCTTATTGAGGACTGGTCTCTTGAACAGCAACAGTTAGCCTAAATCCAGAAGGTGGAAAGGCCACACGTTTGCTACTAGACAGAGTCCTAGCTCACTGAGCTGTTGTGAGTTCTAAGGAATCACAAAGCCCAGGTGTCTGTACTTGCTAAGTAATTAGTAAGTGCAAAAGTATTCTTTTTAGGTCAGACTTGTTCTAAGGCAGACCTGGGCAAAATGTGGCCCTCCAGATGTTGCTGAACTGCAACTCCCAGCAATCCTAGCCCACACAGCCAATAGTGAGGAGTGTTGGGATTTGCAGTTCCGCAACATCTGGAGGGCCGCACTTTGCCCAGGTCTGTTCTAAGGGATTTATGCTATGCTCTGCTGGAGCTTGAAGGACTCAGCCCAGCGCAAAAGAGGTAGATAAAGTCCTGGAAACTCTCTGACCAAATGAGCAGTGTTCCATAATGGGAAGGTGTTCATCACAACATCAAAGAACTCACACTGGGGAAAAAACATAAATGCATGGAATGTGGAAAGAGCTTCAGTCAGAGCAGTCACCTGAGTTCACATCAAATAACTCACACCGGGGAGAAACCATATAAGTGCATGGCATGTGGAAAGAGCGTCAGTCAGAACAGTTCCCTGAGTTCCCATCAAAGAACTCGCAGTGAGCCCAAAATGCATTTGCCTTTTTTGTAGCCACATCAAACTGTTGGCTCTTATTTAGCTTGTGATCCACGACAATTCCCATTGGTATTGAGGTCCCCGAGGTTTCTTGTCATGGGAGATTCTAATGTTCGTGCTGAGGCTGGGGCCACAGGCGCAGCTCTTGAGTTCTTGGAAACCATGGCTTCCTTGGACATGTCCCAACATGTGAATGGCTCGTGAAATGCTTGGCAGACCCTGTTGGAGGGGGTTAGGAATCAGGAGGCTCTCACAACCCCCATGTGGGTCTCCCCTCTCCTGTTTCTGCCCCCCTTTGAGGCTCCAGCCCTTCCGGTCCTTCTCCCTCCCCCCACCTGCTTTGTTGTGGGATCCCCCCAATCTTCCCTTGCATGATCCCAAGGAGGGGGCTTTTCAACTGAGGGGAGAGATGCCTGGGGAGGAGAGGGGTCCCAAACAAAGCGACCAAGGAGCACGAAAGAGTCCCTCTTGGGGGCCCCTTCAAGAAGGAGGGAGCAGCTGGAGCCGCTCTTTTGCCTGCCTTCCTCGTCTTTTTTTCCACCGCAGTGGGAGAGACCCACGGAAGATAAGTGGGGAAAAAAGGCCAGCGTTTTCTTCAGCTCCTGCCTTCCTCCGGCGCGCTGTCTGGGGAAGATGAGAGGGGGAAAGCGCTGGGCTCTCTTACGCTTTCGCCAATCAGTCTCTCTCTCTCTCTCTCTCTCAATATATAGATACAGTGGTGCCTCGCTAGACGATTGCCTCGCAGGACGAGGAAATCGCTAGACGATGCCTTTTTGCGATCGCTACTGCGCTTCGCAAAACGATGTTTCCCTATGGCGATTTTCGCTAGACGATGAGGTTTCCCCATAGGAGTGCGCTGACTAGTGGTGAAAAGCTGTCAGTGCAGCTGTCAGTGCATTCCTATGGGGACCCGCACTCGCTAGACGAGGTTTCCCTATGGGAAATTTTCGCTAGAAGACTGCATTTTCCCTTGGAACGCATTGAAGCGATTTCAATGCATTCCAATGGGAAAACGTGCTTCGCTAGACGATGTTTTCGCTAGACAGCGATCCTCGTGGAACGGATTAACATCGTCTAGCGAGGCACCACTGTATATATTATTTAACAAGCGCCCCCTCACCATGACGCGGCGCGTGCCAAAATGCGAGCCAGCGCCTCACCCCGCTTGTTGGGAGGCCCCGTGGGGCAAGCTGGACCCCCCTTCCAAGACTTGTCCTGGCCCCCCAAGGCCCCTCTGGACCTTTCTCCCACCGGGGCCAGACTGACCTTGCTTGTGATTTAGCCCATTTCTTTTTAATCCGCCTTTCAGGGCACGCTGTCTTCTTGGTCAGGCGGCTTACAAGCCTAGATCAAACAGGCCAGACCTAGGGTTGCCAGATGTCCGGCAAAAGGAGGACATGTCCTCCTTTTTAGCCTAATGTTCTCCATCGGGGACTCCAACTCCCACACTCCCCAGCCTTGAACTTATGACCCTGCCTCGTTCGGCTTTGTCCCGCGCTGCTTTCCCCCTGCCTGCGCCGGAGACTTGTTTGGGCACCCAGATTAGCAAGGTTGCCTCTGAGCCTGTGCAGAGTGCAAGCGGCAGGGGGGATCCCGCAGCTGGGCTGTGGTGGGTTTGGGTTTATTTGCTTTGCTCCCAGTCGGAAGTCCAATTTGAAGAATATTACCTGTGAACAGTTTTAGGCATATGTGATTGTTAATGAAGATCTTCTGTGAAAAAGTTGGCTCCTCCGAGAAATATGTCGTCTAATTAATAAAAATTATAAGGTAATAATTGTACAATTGGCTGTTTAAATTTTTTTTTCTGGTATTTTGAAAAAAAGCCTCCACTGAATTTATTTTTATTTTTTACCATTACTGTTTCTTGGTCAGGTCACTAAGAGACATTTATTGGCAGCTATTGTAATAAAATTGTATTGATTGCGGGTTTAATCCGGAACGATTCAAATGAAACATTTCATACATCCTCCTCTGCCCTCTTTTTTGTCTTCCTATGTCCTCCTTTTGGTAGCCATGTATCTGGCAACCCTAGCCGGACCCCATCATGGTTAGAGTCATCAGATAATGCTCGAATAACATAGATCAAAATGTGAGCTAAAATATGGAAGGCAGAAAATAGTAGAATAGCAGAGTTTGAAGCTTGATATTGCAATATGAATAGAATGGATGTTAGTATATTTTTGTTTCTCCTCCCCCCCCTAACCTAAATCTCCCTTTCCTTCCCTTTTACCTTTTGTATCCCACACCCCAAGATATCCAAATAATGATAATAAAAATATGTTTTTAAAAAAAAGAATCATAGAGTTGTAGAGCTGGAAGAGACTCAAGGATCATCTCGTCTAACAGTTAAGTCCACTGGGGTAAGGAAATGGGAACCTGATAGGATTTATTTATTTATTTATTGGATTTCTATCCCACCCATCTAGACCAAAGGTCTACTCGTGGATTCAAGATTCCATGCCCCGGTGAACTTAATTTCTAGATCATGTTTACTAGATGCTTTAATCATGTTACAGAATTCCACACAATTAGACGTCAATCAACCAAAACCTTTTAAAAAAATAAACTACTTCAATCCAGTTGTCTGTTTTGCCCAGAGCTACCCTGATCTCTAGTGTCTTTGACACTCATTGCAATGGAAGAAAGCAATCCCTTGGCTACGGCTACTTAACCCATGCCAGTCAAGAGACTACTTGATAAAGGTGAATGTTTTCTTCTATGCCAGGGGTTCCCAACCTTGCATCCCCAGATGTTCCTGGACTAAAACTCCCAGAAGCCTTTGCCCTTAGTTCTGCTGGTCAGGATTTATGGGAGTTGAAATGTGTTTTGCTGTTTAGCATAATCGAAGTGATTAGGCTTTGGGACAACATGAATTATAGTGTTAAATAAATGAATAGGTAAGTGGCACTGACTTCAACATGGGAAATGGCATCCAAGTTACCTCCAGAGCCTCCGTTAAGACACCAACAAACTGAGATCACCCACCATTTTGTTCTTTTGCCACTGACGATATTCCAAAACAATATTCTTGAAACTGGCTAGGATGTCGCCTTTTACCATATCGATAGCCTTGCCTGATTTTCTTGACTGCTGGGACTGGAACAAGGAGCTTCGGCAACAGGCGCTGCTAAAAAACTGCGCCACTCTGACATAGAGTTCTGGAGGACTCCAAAGCTTACACACCAGGCTGGAATTTCACAGTTGGCCCTAATGAAGGAAGGCTCACCCACCCAACCACCAACCCCCTGTGCACGGAACAGACCTCCTCAGCCTTTGGTTTTTCATTTACTTTCTTCCCAAGCACACCGGGGTAAAGATCACTTGGAATTTAAAAGATGAAATTAAAATGAATTCGGATAGGTTGAGGAACGAGATAAGTCAAAAGATAAAGGAATATAAAACATTAAACATTTTGTGGTTTGGCAGAAGTGCATTATTTAAAATGAAATAGATCCCTAAATTATATTTCCTATTCTGGATGTTACCAATAAAGATTTGGGGTAAGTAGTTAAAATAATGGCGAGTGATGATTAATACATATTGCAATAATAGTAAGAAAGCTAGGATGAATAAGAAATGCTGGTAGATATTACAAAAAGAAGGTTGTCAGATAACCAAAATTAAATGTTATTATATAGCAAATCAATTGAGATATATTTCAGGTATTATAACCAACAATAAGGATTTAATATGAAAATGTTTAGAAATGCATGGAAGGGAGGGAATTTTGGATAACATTTTTTTTCCAAAGAAAACATTGGGGAAGAGGTTAAGAAGATGGATAAACCTGTTCTTAAAAAATACTGTATTTTTCCATTTATAAGACACGTTTGTTTATAAGTCCCACACAGACTCTTTTCTAACCCAAAAATTAAGAAAACTTAGCTTTGAGTATTTAGCCTCTGGGCTCAGAATGCTCGGACATTAGGAGTCCCTGATGCTTCTGAGCCTGCAGTCTCCACCTCCAATGAGGTGCGTCCCAACTGGTTTGTAGAGCATCAGCTGACGTCAGTTCCAGGGACGCAGGTTGTGGGGTGTTGCAGCTGGGCTCCCCCCTCCTGTCTACCCCTCCAGGGCTGGTGGGGGGGAAGGGCGGGGGGGGAGAGGGGGATGGGGAAAGGGGCAGAGGCTGCCTGGCCGAAGGGCAGCCAAAGGGGCCTGGGTCCGGCCTCCCTGCCGACCCCCTATCATCTCCCCCTCCAAGCCGCATTCCTCTGGGCCCCCTCCTATCCCCCCACCCCCTACACCCACCCCCCACTGCAGCCTCCTCCTCCTCCTCCACCTACCAAAAAAGGCACCCTCCCCACTTGGGGTTTTCCAGGAATTTCCCCCAAGCTTTGGAACAAAAGGGGTTTCCTGGGGGGGGGTGATGCTCAGACTTTGGCTGGAGAAGGTGGGGGGGAGAAACAACCACAACGGGGGAGGGAGAGGCGAGCCTGAGTGGACTCACCGAGAAAAACACACAAACACACAAACACACACACGCAAATGGAAGGCCCGGGTGCCTTGCTTGGGGGGGCCCTCCTGCCCCTTCGGAGTATCGGAATCTCGGCCCCACCCTGACTTCCCATCTCTCTTTCCCTACACACACAAACACACAAACACACAAACAAGCCCCACTAAAGATCCCCCCTCCCCCCAGGAGGAGACGAGGAATGGAGAGGCCCCTCCTGCCCCCCTGAGTAGTGGGGGGTGAGGTGGGGGGCGGGGGGTATATTTCTCCCCTTTGAGGGAATATCTTTCTAGGGACACCCCCTGACTGCTCTCTCCTCTCCCCCCCCCCGGGCCATCGCCCACCTCCATCTGGATCCTCAGGCGAAGTTCCTGTGTAGGGGGTGGGGGCATAGGAGGGCCCACAGAGAAATGGGGCTTGGAGGGGGGGAGAAGATAGGGGGTCGGCTGGGAGCGAGGGAGGCTAGATCCAGGCCCCTTAGTCTGCCCTCCGGCCAGGCGGCCTCTGCCCCTTTCCCCCTCCCCCCCCGGCCAGCACTGGAGGGGTAGATCCTGCCGGCCAGTTCCTCTGGTTCCCCCAAGAAAGGAGATCTCTGCTGGAAAGATTTCTCCTGGCTGCCAGGAAGAGCCCTTTCCGGGGGGGTCGGGTCCCAAAGGCCCCCTTCAGGGCCAGCCCGTTTCCCAAAGGCCGGCTCCTCGTTTCCGAAGACGAACCACCTCTCCGGCGGCCTCTGATTCTGGAGGCTCCTCTTGATGGACGGATGGAGGGGGCTTTGGGAAGAGTCAGAAGAAGAAGACTCGTCCCTCCTATACGGAGGGCTGGAGAAGATAAAAAGAGAAATGCAACCCAGAAAGAGTCCCTCCTCACAGGGATCATTTCAGCCTTTGCATCTGGGGGTGGGGGGAGTGGGTGGAAGGCAGGTCTTTTGTAAAGCCAATGGCTCTGAAATGTCCATTCCAGACCAACCCAGGCATTACGATAGGACGGGGGGGGGGGGGCAGCCACAAGACCCCACCACCTGCGTCCCTCCCAGCTCCTGCGAGGGTTGTGAGTGAAGTCGGAGGGAAGAGTAGGAGTGGGTAGGTTGGAAGATAGCTGGGGATGTGGATGATGATACTTCATTTCTATGCTGCCCATCTGGCAGCCAAGGCTGCTGCTGATGCCCCTGCAAGGGAGGGAAGTTCCCGGCACATGAACCAGGCCCTGACCTGAACCCAGACCCTCAACACCCCCCCTCCCATGCTGTTCCCACCCAGAGCAATGGGGGCAGGAGAGCCCCTGGGGAGAGGGGCTGCCCGTTTCCTACACTGGGAAAAGAGAGTGTAGTCTTATGTGAGGTTTGCTGCTGCTGATTTTGGGTTAAAAAATATTCTCAGGAAATTGTCTGAATCTCCTCTTGGTTTCCCCTTTTCCTGCACATCTCATACTGTAGATGTTGTTTTTGTTTAGTCGTTTAGTAGTGTCCGACTCTTCGTGACCCCATGGACCAGAGCACGCCAGGCCCTCCTGTCTTCCACTGCCTCCCAGAATTGGGTCCAATTCATGTTGGTAGTTGTTGTGGGTTTTTCGGGCTCTTTGGCCCTGTTCTGAAGGTTGTTCTTCCTAACTTTTCGCCAGTCTCTGTGGCTGGCATCTTCAGAGGACAGGAGTCAGAACTGCACCAGAGCACAGAGTTCTGACTCCTGTCCTCTGAAGATGCCGGCCACAGAGACTGGTGAAACGTTAGGAAGAACAACCTTCAGAACAGGGCCAAAGAGCCCGAAAAACCCACAACAAACATGCAAAAGTATTTAAACTTTAAAAATAAATATATACAAAGTAAAAAAGCACTATTTGGCTGTGTGTTTTTAACACACAGAAAATTTTGTTCTCACCCAGCCGTGTGTAAAATCCATTGCTGGCTGTCACTGCCACATGGTTATCTTTCCGCTCTTCCAAGGACTTTCTCCCAGCATCAGTTCCTTCGTCTGTTGTACTCCATGAAACCAAACATCTACGGTTCTCAGTTCCTTTCTAATAACAGTTTGTGGGAGGTCTCTCCCAATATTTATATTCCTTTATTTTGCATATGTCAGCAAAACCAAATCTTGCCAAGGCTTGGGTTTCCCAGCCTCCGAGAAGCTCAGATGTTAAGGATCAAAGGATTTGGTCACATCCGACCCCGTGCAGTCCAGGGCCCGAAGAGATCAGAGCTTGAAAAACCAAAATTTCCACTCCTTCCAACAATCGCTGCCATTACAAAGCAGTATACTCTCAATACAATAGCATAGAAATGCCTGGTTCTTCATGAATAATATATATGTTCATAAAAAATAGAGAATACAGATTCATTGGTACCCTCTTTAAAACTCAATTACTGTTATTTTTTAGGGTAAAGCCTTATGAAACAAACGACAGCTTCTCTCTCTTCACTACATGCTTTTCCTTCAACAGTTAGACCTAGAACATCCATCCCTTTCTCTATTTACACTAATTGTGTAAAAGCTTCTATTGCACGATATATGCTTATTTTCATTTTTTTAGCACAAGGTTCCACGTCTATTTTGTGATATCTGTTAATTAACGACGGAAGTAAAACACATCAGTAGTGGCACTTCAAAATGCACTCCATTTATTCTCTTTTCTCTCTGTTTTGCATTACGTCAGCATTTTGTTGTTTATTCTTTCCAGTGGAAACCAGCACAAAATTGAATGAGCTCCTTATGCCTTCTTAAGTTATCAGGAGCTCTGAATAAAGCTCTTTCCGCATTGAATGCATTTCTATGGTTTCTCCTCAGTGTGGGTCCTTTGATGTGACCTAAGATTATCATTGCGACTAAAGCTCTTTCCACATTCCATGCATTTCTGTGGTTTCTCCCCAGTGTGGGTCCTTTGATGTGATCTAAGGGCATCACTGCGACTAAAGCTTTTTCCACATTCCATGCATTTATGTGGTTTCTCCCCAGTGTGGGTCCTTTGATGTAACCTAAGGTCACCACTGCGACTAAAGCTCTTTCCACATTCCATGCATTTATGTGGTTTCTCCCCAGTGTGGGTCTTTGATGTAACCTAAGCTGACCATTCTGACTAAAGCTCTTTCCACATTCCATGCATTTATGTGGTTTCGCCCCAGTGTGGGTCCTTTGATGTACCCTAAGCTGACCACTGCGACTAAAGCTCTTTCCACATTCCATGCATTTATGTGGTTTCTCCCCAGTGTGGGTCCTTTGATGTACCCTAAGCTGGCCATTCTGACTAAAACTCTTTCCACATTCCATGCATTTATGTGGTTTCTCCCCAGTGTGGGTCCTTTGATGTAACCTAAGCTGACCATTCTGACTAAAGCTCTTTCCACATTCCATGCATTTATGTGGTTTCTCCTCAGTGTGGGTCCTTTGATGTGACCTAAGATTATCATTGCGACTAAAGCTCTTTCCACATTCCATGCATTTATGTGGTTTCTCCCCAGTGTGGGTCCTTTGATGTGATCTAAGGGCATCACTGCGACTAAAGCTCTTTCCACATTCTATGCATTTATGTGGTTTCTCCCCAGTGTGGGTCCTTTGATGTACCCTAAGCTGACCACTGCGAATAAAGCTCTTTCCACATTCCATGCATTTATGTGGTTTCTCCCCAGTGTGGGTCCTTTGATGTACCCTAAGCTGACCACTCTGACTAAAGGTCTTTCCACATTCCATGCATTTATGTGGTTTCTCCCCAGTGTGGGTCCTTTGATGTAACCTAAGGTCACCACTGAGACTAAAGCTCTTTCCACATTCCATGCATTTATGTGGTTTCTCCCCAGTGTGGGTCTTTGATGTAACCTAAGCTGACCATTCTGACTAAAGCTCTTTCCACATTCCATGCATTTATGTGGTTTCGCCCCAGTGTGGGTCCTTTGATGTACCCTAAGCTGACCACTGCGACTAAAGCTCTTTCCACATTCCATGCATTTATGTGGTTTCTCCCCAGTGTGGGTCCTTTGATGTAACCTAAGCTGACCATTCTGACTAAAGCTCTTTCCACATTCCATGCATTTATGTGGTTTCTCCCCAATGTGGGTCCTTTGATGTAACCTAAGCTGACCATTCTGACTAAAGCTCTTTCCAAATTCCATGCATTTATGTGGTTTCTTCCCTGTGTGAGTTCTTCGATGTGAACGCAGATTTCTTCTCCCGCTGAAACTCTTTTCACATTCCATGTTTTTGTATGATTTCTCCCCAGGGTGAGTTCTTTAACCTGAAGTAGTGGCACTGGTCTGAAGCTGTCTCCACATGTCAGGCGTTTAACCTCTTTCTCATCTGGCTCATGGGTTTTTCTAAGCTTTTCTTTCCGGCTTCACACTTGACTCTTTTCAGAGCCAGAAGAAGTGGCTCTTTATAATTCTGGCCATCGTGTTTGTTACCTGATAGAGAAAAAAGAAGATGTCTTGAGAATGTAGCACAGAGCATAATCTAACTGGAGGTCAAACCAAAGAGTTTGTTCTGTCTTTGACTCCTTTGAAAGGCATATGTCTCCTGAAGGCTTTACTGGCAACATTTGAAAAATTAGCCGTATTGTGAAAACAGCATGGACTCCCCCTGCCTGAATTGATACTTCCAAAGGGACAGTGATGGGAAAACATAGTTGATTAATATTAACCACTATCCGAAATAATATTAATCATGGGCCATCAAGTCAATTCTGACTGATGGCAACCCTTTTTTCAGGGGTTTCTAGGTAGAGAATACTCAAAAGTCGTTCCCCATTCCCTGCTTCTGGGACTGTGCAGTTTCCTGAAGGCCACACAGGCTGACCTTACCCGTGGGAGACACAGCGGGAAACCTCTGGTTCTGCAACCAGATATTTAAACCACTGACCTATCCAGCCAGCTTACTCAGAAATACAAGGAGAGGGTTTGATTAGAATTGAGGTTCTACTGGAAAAGTTCCATGGTTTACTTGCAAATTTCCTCCACTGTACAGTACTTAATTTAAAGGCATTGCAAGTCCATAAATGTATTGAAAATGGTGAACCCATGAAAGGAGAAAGGGAAAGAAGATTTGGAGAACCTGGATTAATAAAAAGCCATTGTTGGCTCACATTTAGCTTGCGATCTACAACAGTTCCAACATCCCTCTCGCTCGTACTTTTGCTGAGCCAAGTATCCCCCATCTTGTAACTGTGCAATTGGTTTCTTTTTCCAAGGTGCAGGACTTTGCACTTGACCGTGGCCAGGTAGGATCTTGCCGAAAAGAGGGGGGAAATATTATTAAATGTAGCGGTGGAGGTTTATGGGTTAGGTTTTTTTTTAGGAAAATAGTAGTTTGAGGATTTGTTACTATTGGGTGTTGCTTTGCTGGGGTATGTTGTCAGAGTATGGGACCAAATGGAGATATGATGCTAAAATGGAATGGTTTAAAGTCTTGATAAATAAAGATAAATGTTAATGAAGAGGAAGATAAGTTAAACCCTACGAAGGGTGAAAGAAGGTATAATATTACAATATGAAATAAACTGATAAATAGAACTGACATGCATGACGTTTGGCGAGAATTGAAAGGAGATGTAAAGAAGTTTACTTTTTATTCATCAGCATATAAAAGTTATTTTAGGATAGATTATATATAGTTGCATCTAGTGATTGTGATTTAGAGTTTGTAAGAGAGACGTAGGGTTAATAAAAGTAGCAGATCACACATTGGTAAACATGGATTTTAAGGGTACATGTGATTATAAAGAAGCTAGGAGGTGGAGGTTATGTACAGGAATTTTAAGTCAAAATATTCATATAGATCAGGTCACAGAGAAATACAGTAATTTAAAGTCTTCAACATACTCACATAGGAAAGCCGGAGAAACAAACTGCACGTAGGTCAGCCAAACCCCTGAAGCTGACTCACTGGGAAAGTTTGAGGCTGCCGTAGCCACGGGCAGGTGCCTGGGATTGTAGGGGCTGAAGTTGGTATAAAAGAAGCTCAGGCAGAGCATTCGTTGCTGCACCTTTGCTTAAGGGCGGTCAGGCTGACAGTGGGTTCGCGAGCAAACAGTCCCTCCAGAGGGGCAACATCTACGCTTCCACCAAGGACACTGTTTGTGTCCACATATCAAAAGTTTTCTTGATATATTACAACATAAACATATATTAGAGAAAATGGAGAAAGAATTGAGGGAAATGTGGAGGATAATTTGTAAGAGAGGGTAGTAAGGAAAACCTAATTTGACGCACTATGAAATGTGTAACGAAGGGTTACTACCTAAAATTATTTTTTTTCTTTAGGATGAAACCAATAAAGAAAGATTTGAAAAACTGGCAAAACATAATTAACAGATTTTGAAGTGGTGATGAATAAGCAAGGATTAATAAAAAGTACTGGGATTAATATCAGAAACTAGGAGGATTAGGTTGACCAAGGAGAAGGGGACTAGCACCTCATGGGATTTGGAGACTCTCCCTCTCTTAATGCAGCCTAAATAGCATTGGCCTTTTTTGCAGCCACATCACACTGTTGGCTCATCTTCGGCTTCTGCCAAGGGACCCAAAGCGGCTCACAACATTAAAATTCACACAGTTAAAAACACAATACGTTGGATATTAAAAGATAAATTAAACAATGTATGATTTAAAATACAATTAAAAGATTAAAACAGGAAAAAATTAAAATTATCTGCCAAAATGGGGTTCAGGGATTCCGTTATAACTTTTAAAAGCCTGCCTGAAGAGATGGGTGTTTAGCTCTTTTCAAAAGGATAAACGGGAAGGGGCGATCCTGATCTCCCGAGGGAGAGCGTGCCATGGCCTGGGGGCTGCCACCGAGAAGGCCCTCTCCCGTGTCCCTATAAGCTGGGCTTGCACTTGCAATGGGAGCAAGAGGAGGGTCTCCTCTGCTGATCTTAATCACCAAGAAGGCGCATATAGGGAGAGACGGTCCTTCAGGGAGCCTGGACCCAAGCTGTAGAGGGCTTTATAGGTAACAACCAGCACTTTGAATTGGGCCCGGAAACAGAGCAGTAATCAGGTGCGTTCTATGCTCCCTGTAGCTGGCCCCAGTCAGTAGTCTCGTTGCAGAATTTTGCACCAGCTGAAGTTTCCGCTGCCCCACACAGAGTGCGTTGCAGTCATCCAAACGGGATGGAACTAAGGCATGAGTCACTGTAGCCAAAACCTGGGCATCCAAGCTTAGGGATGAATCCAGGAGTACACCCAGTGTACCACCACGATGATGAGGGGGCTGGAACCCAAGCCTTAGGAGGAAAGACGGAAAGAACTGGGCATATTTAGCCTTGAGAAAAGAAGACGGAGGGGAGATAGGATTGCACTCTTCAGAGACTTGAAAGATTGTCATACAGAAGAGGGGCAGGATCTGTTCTTGATCATCCCAGAGTGGAGGACATGCAACGATGAACTCAAGTTAAAGGAAACCAGATTTAGGTTGAATATCAGGAGAAACTTCTTAAGTGTTCGTTGAACTGAAGAATTTTTTGAGAGGCAGCCCAGCCAATTCCTGGAGGTTGGGCTGTCTGCACACAGGGTCCCACCTCTCAGCTGAGCCACATGCACAGAGGCAGCCCCTCAAAAAATTTTTTTAAATTTGTTTTAAATTAATTTTCTTTGGAGAAAGACTCACTGTGCATGCGTGAGTCCACCTCTCAGCTGAGAGGCAGGCACATGCACACAGGCAGCCCAGCCTCCGGAAGCAGCTGCTAGCCTTCCTCTCACGATGGCAGCCGTGGTGGGAGCAGCAAACGTTGAGGCCAGAGGGGTCGTGGGAACGGAGGGGAGGGAGGGAGCCTGTTGGGGCAGGAGGGAGGCAATGAACCAGAAAGGTCAAGAAAATGCTAAAAATTGTGTGATGCCGGTCAGTTTGGGTTCTCCGGTTCAGAAACAACCCAAACCAAGGAACCAGCTCTTTTCCACACATTTCCTGGTGGTTGTTTTTTGGTTCGTGCCAATATCTCACTAGTTCCCCTCCATCTGTCATCTCACCCTGAGTCCTCTCTCTAATTCTGGAGATGACCTTTTAAGGATGGCTAGAAAGATGAGGCTGGAAAGAACCCCACCAGAGACCACCATCTGTTAACTTGGATTTTGATCCTCGCCCTGAGCAAAGGGTTGAATCCGACGGCCGAATCAGCCCCTTTTCACTCTGTTGTTCTAGAAAACAGAGACATCTGTCAGAGGAATCCGGAACCTCCTTCACAATCTCTGCTCAGGAGGTCAGAAGACCCTTCCTTGAGGAGACCTTCTTCCCCCAAAGCCTCCAGGAGACGGTCTTTGCCCAGAGCTCTCCAGCCTCTTTCCACTGAAGAAATATGCAGCCACCTCCTCAGGGAACACCAGCAGCTCAAAACCACAAAGAGAAATCCTCTAAATAGATTCCCCCCCCCCCAAAAAAATGCAGGGATCATCTCCCGGCATCCACCCCGCACTCCCAGGTAGAAGGAACTGCTCTTGTCCTTTAATTGATGGGAGCCACCTTGGGTCCTCTCGTAAGGAGGAAGGCAAGGTAAAAATGATATTAAATGAATACATTGAGCAGAAATCACCCGAAATATTATGTATCTAAGCTTTCCGCCCTTATTGCCTTCTGCCCATAGTATGGTGGTGCTTCTGACTCAGAGAAACGAAGGTCTCACCTGCCTTAACGATGTAGGGAGGGATCTGAACGTTGATTCTTTTATTTTGCTCCCGAGGAAAGCCAAATGCTAGCTGCCCTTGGTGTCATGCAGTGTCTATCACGATGCTTTGGTCTGGAAAGGGCCCTTCTGGGCCATTGACTTTGCAAAAGACTTCCTGGGACAGCCCCCCCCCCCCCCACCTATTCTGGAAAGAAAACTAAAAAAATTAGTCAAACAATGTTGAGAAATCAAGCAGTTTCAAAAATAAACAACAATGATTCTATAGGTCACTAGGAGAACATGCAGAGCAGAAGAAATTAGTAGTAATAGAACGAAGAAATGCCCGGATCATTGACATCGCAATTCCAGGGGAGGCCAGAGTTGAAAATAAAGAATGGGAAAAACTAACAAAGTACAGAGACCTGGCCATCGAAACTTCTTGCCTCTGGGTGCTGCCAATTTGGCCATATTAAAAAATATTGAGGACAACAGAAAGACTTGGAGATGGGGGTCGTCCCAGGATTGGGAGGAGAGATGTTCTTGGGGAGAAACTGGCTGGGAATAGGAGACCTGGCTGAAACTGCAGCAGAAGGACGAACTAGGGAGGTGGTGGAAACAACACCAGAAGAAGAGGTGTTGCACCTTTCATGAGAACAATGATGAAACTGGCAACGAGAGGATTCGGAACTGGAGGAAATTAGAGGCAAAGCGGGACCCGAAAGGACTACGAAAACAGAGCAAAAGATTGAATTGAGGGATGGGATCCTATACAGGGTAGTAAAATCAGAAGGGGGGGGAGAGAAGAGGGACAAATGGTTTTACCCCATAGGTTACAGAGGCTGGTTCTTCGATTGGCTCATGACCTACCCCAAGAAGGACCCACCTGGGGGCGCAGAAAACCCTGGCCAGAGGAAAACAGCAGTTCTTCTGGCGAAAGAGGAGGAAGGAGGTGGACGAAGGGTGCCCATCACGCCCCCAGGGCCCGTTCACTCCGGCGAAGCCACCCCCAGCAGGGCCATGAACACCGAGGCCCCTCCTGGACAGGCCTTTCGACAGAATAGGGAGATTTTCGAGAGCAGGTTTCCCTCAAGAGGTCTTCCCTGACCAAGGATCTCACTTTATGGATCTTTGAACCGATGTGGAAATTGTAAGGGGTGAAGCCACCAAAGGTTTCAATTTATCATCCCCAAGCAAATGGGCAATTGGAAAGGTTTAATCGGACATTGAAGGGAACATCTTTACATCTGTGGAGGAACCGGTCGGGGGAAAGAACAAAAAACAACCCAACCAAGAAAAATCCTTAATTTGAAAAAACAAAAACAAAAAAACAAACGTTTCTTCCACTGCTTGCTCGCCTCCTTTCTTGTTTCCTCCCTCCCTTGGCTGTGATTTTCTTCCTTCCTTCCAGATCAGATATGCTCCACCAATTGGAGTGAGCGTGGTCTGATGGCGTGGTCGCACTATTAGAGAGCAGGCCGGGTAGGTGGGGCTCATCAGCCCTGGAAGGCAGCCCATCTAGGAGAAGGAAAACTCTGATCTCAAACCTCCACTGCCTTGTGGCTATATCCACTGATGGAAAAGGCTTCAGGAGTTAACCTCGAGGCAAAACCCGGAGCCGGAGTCCCGGAGGCAGTTCGTGTCGTTCTGGCAACTCCTGCGACGTCGCTGGAACCAGTTGTATTGGCTCTTGCCTTTCCACTGGACTATCTCAGTGACGTGGAGAGGGTGGATTTGCTGCTTGGGTAACAGCCTATCCTCCATATTATTTTACCCAGGCTTCGTGCTCTGGAGAGGACACTCCAGCTTCGCATACAGCGTCGAAACAACACGGGGAGCAGCAGTTACCGGTTATAAGTCTTTGCTCGATTGGCGTAGAGCATGATGCCAGGGGCTACCTCTGACGGTGGGAGAGGTCATTGCACCTCACTAGGTAGATACCGCCCGCCTTAAGCTGGGCAGCCCCCAGCCAGTAAGGTGCTACCTCCCCACGGTCTGTTAACCTCACGGGGTGCGTGGGGTTTAGGGTGAAAGCCGACAAGCAGATAGATAACCCTGCACCATGCAACAATCATAAGAAAACTTCTGCCCTAAAGCTGGGCACCTGGAACGTACGGACAATGACCCCTGGCTTTTCTGACCACGGCTTTTCTGACGACCTGCAGGAAATAGACGATGTGCGCAAGACAGCTGTCATCGACATGGAACTGAGTAGACTGCAGATGGACATTGTTGCCCTGTAAGAGACGAGATTGCCAGACTCGGGATCTGTCAAAGAAAAACACTTCTCATTCTTCTGGCAGGGAAAACCATTGAATGAGACCAGGGAATATGGTGTTGGTTTTGCAGTCAGAAATACTCTGCTGAGATCCATTGTTCCACCTACTGTGGGGAGTGAAAGAATCCTGTCTCTGCAGCTCCACTCATCAGCGGGACCGGTCACCCTCATTAGTGCATATGCACCAACACTGTCATCCACTACAGAAGTGAAAGACAAATTCTACGACGATCTGGCAGCTACTATCAAAAAAATCCCTGAAAGAGAGGCACTGTTCATTCTCGGAGACTTTAACGCTAGAGTTGGTGCTGATCACAATTCTTGGCCCACTTGTCTAGGCCGTTTTGGCATTGGAAAGATGAACGAAAATGGCCAACGCTTGCTGGAGTTTTGCTGTTATTATGGTCTTTGCGTCAGCAACACATTCTTTAATACAAAGCCTCAACACAGAGTTTCCTGGAGACATCCAAGATCCAAGCATTGGCATCAGCTCGATTTGATCCTCACTAGACGTTCCAGCCTTCCTAGTATTACGATCACACGCAGCTACCAGAGTGCTGATTGCGATACTGATCACTCCCTGGTGTGTAGTAGAGTAAAACTGCGAACAAAGAGATTATATCACACGAAAAAGGAAGGAAGACCACGTATTGACATCAGCAAGACTCGCGATCAAAGAAAAGTGGAGGAATTTGCCCAAGCGCTTGAGGAAACCCTTCCAGCCCCGGCTGATGCAAATGCACCTGAACGATGGGAACATTTCAAGAACGCTGTGTATAACACCACCTTGTCCACATTTGGCAAGAAGACCAAAAAGACGGCCGACTGGTTCGAAGCCCATTCGGAGGAGCTGATGCCAGCCATCGAGGAAAAGAGGAGAGCTCTAGCAGCATACAAAGCCTGTCCTAGCGAGTACAACTTGCAAGCTCTTCAAGCTGCTCGTAGCCAAGTCCAACAGGCTGCCAGGAGATGTTCCAACGATTATTGGCTTCAGCTCTGCTCTCAGATACAGATAGCAGCGGACACAGGTAACATCAAAGGAATGTATGACGGTATCAGGCAGGCTTTAGGTCCAATACAGAAGAAATCTGCTCCCTTGAAGTCTGCTACAGGCGTGATCATCCAGGACCGAGCACAGCAGATGGACCGCTGGGTGCAGCACTACTCTGAGCTATATTCCAGAGAGAATGTAGTAACCGAAGAAGCATTAAATAACATTGAGTGCCTGCCTGTCTTGGAAGAGTTGGACAGCGAACCAACCTTAGCAGAAGTAAAAGCGGCCTTGGATTCCCTCGCCTCTGGCAAGGCACCTGGAAAGGATAACATCCCTGTTGAAGTGCTGAAGTGCTGTAAAGAGACCATCACTACCGAGCTGTATGAAATCTTTTGTCTTTGCTGGAGGGAAGGTGGAGTACCACAGGACATGAAGGATGCAAACATCGTCACATTGTACAAGAACAAAGGAGACAGGGGCGACTGCAATAACTACCGTGGCATCTCTCTTCTCAGCGTTGTAGGGAAGCTGCTTGCCCGTGTTGTGCTGAAGAGGCTCCAGGTGCTCGCAGACAGAGTCTATCCAGAATTACAGTGTGGATTTCGAGCTAATAGATCCACCACTGACATGGTATTCTCCCTCAGACAGTTGCAGGAGAAATGCAGGGAACAACAACAGCCACTCTGTCGCCTTCATAGATCTCACAAAGGCCTTTGATTTGGTTAGCAGGGATGGCCTGCTAAGACCATAGTCTTTCGAGACTGAAGGATGCCTAATACTAATACTGGTCTGATGGTGACTGACCTAGTGTCGGTTCCCTTGTCATGGTTGGACCACCTCCTAATAAAATGTAACCTCTCAGTGGCCCTCCCACCTCGCAGGGAGCAGAGACCTATTTAATGGTCTGCCCTCGAAGGTTACTGGATCCTATGGGATTCCAGGATACCATGAGAGGGATTCCGGCAGATCTGGCTGGCGCTCCTGTCAAGGCTCTGGTTGATGGCTGGCTTGCTCCCGCCACCAGGGCTGTTGACACAATCGCTCCTAAATGCCCTCTCCAATGCAGAGCTCGGCCTGCGTCCTGGTTTAACCAGGAACTACAAGCGATGAAGCAAACCAGGAGAAGGCTAGAGTGCAAGTGGAGAAAGAAACCGACGGATTATAATAGGGAAGCTGTCAGGGTCGCGACTAACCTTTACCTTGCCAAGATAAGGGCTGCTAGTCGAGCTTACCTCGCTGACCGGATAAGCGAGGCTTCAAATCAGCAGGCGGAACTTTTCCGTATAGTTCGCAACCTATCCGGAATTGGTCTAAGTGATGGGCCTCCTCCTAGTATCTCACCCGACCAATTTGCAGCATTTTTAAAATCAAAAGTGGAGGCCATCCGCCGGGAGCTTTCTCCTTTTTTGGATACAGTGGATCGAGCAGAGATGTCCAGCGCTCCGCCTTGCCCAGTGAGTCTCGATCTCTTTCAGCCTGTGACGCCCGATATTGTGGACAAAGCGCTAGACCGCTGTCAGGCTACCACCTCATCACTTGACCCGTGCCCGGCCTGGCTAATCAAAGCAGCCAGGTCTATAACAACTGAATGGGCCACGGCGATAATTAATGGGTCTTTCCTTGAGGGTAGGGTTCCCCCCGCCCTCAAGGAGACACTCATTAGGCCCATTAGAAAGAAACTTAATTTGGCGGCGGACAATATTGGCAATTATAGGCCCGTCGCCAATTTTCATTAGCAAAGTGGTGGAGAGGGTGGTGGCCGATCAGCTTCAGGCGCATTTGGATGAAACAAATGCCCTGGATCCGTTCTTCAGGCCGCGCCATGGTACAGAAACGGCATTGGTCGCCCGGTTAGATGACCTATTGAGGGAGGCTGACAGAGGGAAAACGTCTCTGTTGGTCCTCCTCGATATCTCAGCTGCCTTCGATACCGTCAACCACGGTATCCTCCTGAGGAGGCTCTCCGAGTTGGGAATTGGTGGCCTGGCGTTTGCCTGGCTCCAATCCTTCTTGGAGGACCGTCCTCAGAGAGTACAGCTTGGGGAGGGGGATTTGGCCCCGTGGAGCCTCAATTGTGGAGTTACACAGGGCTCGACCCTCTCCCCAATGCTGTTTAACATCTATATGAGGCCGCTGGGTGGGGTCATCAGGGGGTGTGGAGCATCGTGCCATCAGTATGCTGATGACACCCAGCTCTACATCTCCTTCTTTCCAACTGCAGGTGATGCTGTTCTGTCCCTTCAGCGCTGTTTGGAGTCTGTACTGCAATGGATGCAGGAAAATGGGCTGAGGCTGAACCCGGACAAGACGGAGGCCTGAGGGTGGGTGGACCCTCCATCAGTGGTTTGGGAAACTCCCTCTCTTTTGGGGGGGGGGGTGACTCTCACTACGAAGAGTGAGGTTTGCAGCTTGGGGATACACCTGGATCCGGCGCTCACCATGGAAACTCAGTGGCGTCATTGGTCCGTTCCGCATATTTCCATCTTTGGCGGATTTCCCAGCTGCGTCCCTATCTTGATGTTGGGGCGCTCACCACTCTGGTCCACGCGCTCGTAATCTCAAGATTAGACCACTGCAACGCGCTCTACGTGGGGCTACCTTTGAGATTGATGCGGAAGCTTCAAATGGTGCAGAATGCGGCAGCCAGACTTCTCAGTGGAGTGAGGAAACACCAACATATCACTCCCACCCTGGCCGCCTTGCATTGGTTGCCCGTACGCTTCTGCGTTGATTTCAAAGTTTTAATGATTACATACAAGGCCCTAAACGGTTTAGGGCCTCGTTACCTGACGGAACGCCTTCTCCCACCTAGATCTACCCGTATCACCCGAACTAGCCAGGAGGTGAGGCTGAGGAGCCTAACGCCGAGGGAGGCCCGGAAAGAAAAAACAAGACACCGGGCCTTCTCGGCAGTGGCTCCTTCTCTCTGGAACAAACTCCCCTCTGAGATTCGCTTGGCCCCCTCGCTGGGTGTTTTTAGAAACCAACTTAAGACCTGGTTATTCAGAGAGGCCTTCCCTCCAGGCACTTCTTTACTTATCCCATCTTGAACTATTGTTATTTTGTATAGTGTTGAAAATTGCCATTTTATATTTGGACTGTTTTTATCTTGTATGCTGTGAGCCGCCCAGAGTAGACTATGTCTAGATAGGCGGCATATAAGTGCAATAAATAAATAAATAAATATATATATAAATAAATAATAGATCACTCCCTTGCTCGCTCGTAAGTCGAGGAGACCCTGGCACCCCATCCATGCCGGATGCAGGGGAAGAGGGGTCTCCGGAGAGAGGGGTCTGGTGGTCTCGGGGGCTCCCAGAGGCATCTGGTGGGGCCACTGGGAGAGACAGGAAGGGGGACTAAGAGGGGCCCTGGGCCTGATCCACCACAGGGCTCTCCTTAGGTTCTTACGTAACTTCCTCTAGGAGAAAGGCAAGAGGGAAAAAGGCTCTCTTCCACCTTTCCCTCTCCAAAAGAACCCCACATGCAGGAGCGGTTTCTTCAGTTCACCCTCCTGGATCCCAAAAGAAGGAAGGAGGAATTCGGGGGAGCCCCCACGCCAAGCTGCGTCTCACCCACAGCACGTAAGGCAGGGTGGAGCCCAGCAGGATTGGGAGCTAAAACAATAAGAACACTCTGCACATGTTCAGAGAGGCAGCGTGGTAGGTAACCAAACAGGGGCTCCTGCAACCTGGGCTCAGAGCCCCACTTGGCCGACGAAACTCACCGGTCGTGTGCATCCCTCCGGGGCCTTCTTTTGGCGAATCTGAGGTCTCTCTCCCCCTCCCCCCCCCCCCCGGGGTTGGCTGGAAGTCACTTCAGAGGCTACGAAACAAAGCGGAAAGAACAGAAGAACCAAAGTGAAGGGAAGAAGACGGAGATGATGACAGTGATGACTGTTTTACTAGTATGTTGGTGCTTCTGATGGCAGTAAAAAGAGCTCACCTGCCTTGCAAAGGTTGGAGGGATCTGGAGTTTGATCTCTTCTCTTTCGGTCCTGGGAAGAACCGGGCGAGATCGGCTCCGTCTCCCCTCCCCCTCCCTGGGAGAAGAGAAGAAGCCAAAGGATCCCTCTGGAGAGATCCTGGGAGGAAGGAAGAGCCAAGGCTTTCCCTCTGGATGGCTGCCTTTCTCCTTCTTCCATCCGGTGGGGCAGAGAAAGGAGCAGGGGATGAAGGAAAAAAAGCTGGGAGGGAGGGAGGGAGGGAGGGGCCTTTTGCAAACAGGGTGGCTCTGAATGGCGTATCCAGGAGAAAGGCCCCCGACCGGAGAAGCCTCTTCCTTGCAGCCAGGAGAGCTGGCCAGAGGATCCTCTCCTTGGGGGGGGGGGGGGAGAGATCTCCTTCCCACCTCTGCCCCAAAACCCGTGGCCTTCCTGGGCCTCTTTCTTTCTGACCTGCTTTCCTCTGGGGGGGGGGGGGGAAGGCTTTTCCTGCAATGCCACCAGGAAGCCGCCCCCCCGACACAAACACCCCCAACACACAGGCACAGGGAGGGAGGGGGGCAATCCGTCCACCCACCCCCACCCCCTTTCCTGCAGCCTGGGATCTGGTCGGGAGGGGGATCTGGTCTGCCTTTCCCTCTCCTCCATCCAGAGCCACTGAACCAAGTGCTCCTGAAGAGTCCCCTTCAAACACCAGAGACTGGAGGGGGGGGGAGGGGGATCCAGAAGAGGCTCAGGATGGCAGGCCAGGTACGGGGGGGGGGGGGAAAGGAGGGCAGCCCCATCGCCCCCAGCTGACCCCCCCTCTTCACCCCAAAGCCCCATTTCTGGGACCCCCCTCGTGTCCTCCCTTTGCAGCCCCCCCCTCTCCCTCTCTCCCTCCTCCCCACTGCATCCCATATCCCGCTTCCGACCGGGGGGGGGTGAAGTTTGGGGGGGGGTTTCCTGGAGGAAGGAGAAATTGGGGGGGAGAGAAAGAGCACTGGGGGGACGCTCCCCCCTTTCCCCCCTCTGCCACCCCCCCCCAAAGGCTGCCTGCAAGATCTGGGGAAAGAAGGGGGTCGAGGAGGACCCACCGACACGCACAGAGAAAATGCCCGGGTGTCTTGCTCGGGGGGGGGGGAGGGTGGGATCGAGGCCCCTCCCAGACTTCCCGATCGCCCCCCCTCCCATTTTAGCCCACCCCCATGCGAGGAGGGAGAGGAGGAGGGCAGGGAGAAAAACAAATAGACGCCTCCCCCCCCCCCCCGGACAAGGCCTTCGTGCAGAGCAAACCCAGCGGATTGTCCGGTCTCTGGGGTTGGGGGGGGGGGAGGCTGTTTTTTTAAAATGTATCTCCCCCTGCAACCCCTTTTTACCCCTTAATCCACCCCCCCAGTCTTGCAACCCCCCCCCCCCTTGCTCACCTCCTCGCTGGTCCTCTGGCGGGAAACTCCCGAGGAAGCCCCTCCCCCTCGCCGGGGGGGGGGGTAATCCTAGAGGGGCGGGGCAGAGGGAGGCCGGAGCCCCGCCTCCCCACCTCCGGTTCCCCTTCGACTGGCTCTACGTTTTCCTGTTTTTCCGGAATGGAAGGAGGGGCGGGGGGGGGAGGGGAGGCCCCAGAAGAAAGCGGGTGGGGGGGGGAGGAGCGGAAGGGGCGGAGCCTCCAAGGCGGGCAGAAACAGGAGAGACCCACGTGGGGGGGGAGGTGCGAGAGCCTCCTTATCCCCCCCCCCCCAGCCCTTCCACTCTCCTCTCCTGGGGGGGGGGGGAGGGAAATATATATATAACTGGTTCCTTTGCTTTCTCTCGGCTTGGTCTTGAGGGGCCGAAGGAGGAGGTCTGGGCGGAGGGCCTTCTTGGAGGAGGAGGAGGAGGAGGAGGCCCTTCCCTCGGAGGAGGGCAGAAGGGCCGGGAATGCCTTTGTGGACCTGAATCTCCGAGAGAAGGGAGAGGAGGAGGAGGAGGAGGCCCAGACCGGGAACTCCTCTCATTCCATCTGGCCTAGAGGTCGTTCAAACAATGGTCTTTTCCTGCAATGGAGGCTTCGTAGTCCGACGAGGGGAAGAAGGAGAAGGAAGGGAGGGAGGGAGGGGGGGAGACGGGAAAGCCTCCCCAAGGAAGGCAGGAAGGGCCGCCCAGACTCTCTCTGCGGGTTTAAGCCTGACAAGCCCCCATCACTGCAGAAGGGCTGGCTGTGTTACTCTCTGCAAGTGACACACACGCGTGCGCGCACACACTCACACACACACTTTTCCCAGTGTAGGAAAGGGGCAGCCCCTCCCCCCAGGGGCTCTCCTGCCCCCATTGCTCTGGGTGGGAAGAGCACGGGGGGGGAGGGGGGTGTTGAGGGTCTGGGTTCAGGTCAGGGCCTGGTTCACGTGTCAGGAACTTCCCTCCCTTGCAGGGGCATCAGCAGCCGCCTTGGCTGCCATAGAAATGAAATATCATCCTCATCATCCACACCCCTCCCTCCCTCCGAGCCGATCCCCTGTCTTCTCCCCCCCTCCATTTCTTTGGGGCCCCTCCTATCCCCCCACCCCCTACTCCCACCCCCTTGCAGCCCCCCCTCCCTCTTCTCCTCCCCCCCCCCCCACAAAAAAGTCCCAGATTTCCCACTTGGGGCTTTCCAGGAAATTCCCCCAAGCTTTCCAACAAAAGGGGTTTCCGGGGGGGGGGGGTCACGCTCAGACTTCGGCTGGAAAAGGTCGTGTGTGTGTGTGTGTGTGTGTGTGTGTGAAACCACAACAACAACGGGGGGGGGGAGGGAGAGGCGAGCCTGAGGGGACTCAGAGGGAAAAGCACACAAACACACACAAAGGGGGGGGTGCCTTGCTCGGGGGGGGGCGGCCCTCCTGCCCCTTCGGAGTCTCGGGATCTCGGCCCCGCCCTGACTTCCTGCCTCTCTTTCCCCACAAACACACAGAGAGACGCAAACACACACAAAAGCCCCGCAGGAGATTCCAAACCCCCCCCCCCCCAGAAGGAGACGGGGAACGGACAAGGCCCCTCCTGCCCCCCCCAGGAGTGTGGGCGGAGCGAATGGTAACATCTTTCTACGGAGCCCCCCCTCTCCTCTCCTCCCCCCCCCCAAAAGGCCCGTCGCCCCACCTCCGTCCGGATCCTGAAGCTGCAGGAAAGCCTGCGCGGAAGAAACAGCGAGAGGAAACAGCCAAGGCCCCCCACTTCCGGTTCCGGTGGGGACGCAGCGCCGGAAGCAGCCCCTCCTCCCCCCCCCGCTTTCGTAGCTCTACGTTCTCCCCCTCCCTTTCCTCCCAACCAATCGCCGCTGAGAAGGGGAGGGGAGGGTTTGTCCTTCTCTCTTTGTGTCCGGGAAGGGGGAGGGGCATAGAATCCCCATCCTGGGGAGGGGAGAAGGTAGAGCGACGAAAGTTGTAGAGGAGCGGGAGGAGGAGCTGCTTCCGGGTTCTGCGTCACCACCGGAACCGGAAGTGGAGGCCGTGCCCCTCCCTCCCTCTCCCCTTTTTTCCTCTCGCTGTTTCTTCCCGCCTCTTTCCCGCGCAGGCTTTCCGCTTCAGGATCCGGACGGAGGTGGGCCTTTTGGGGGGGAGGGGGAGAGAGGGAGGAGAGCAGTGGGTTGGGGGGGGGTCCCTAGAAAGATTTTCCCAACCAAAAGGAGAAAGATACCGGCCTGGGGGGGGGGGGGGGGAATCTCCGGCGAGGCTTCTGTGTGTGTTTGTGTCTCTGTGGAAAGAGAGACGGGAAGTCAGGGCGGGGCCGAGACTCCGAAGGGGCAGGAGGGCCGCCCCCCCCCCCGAGCAAGCCCCCCCCCTTTGTGTGTGTGAGTGTTTCTGTGCTTTTCCCTCTGAGTCCCCTCAGACTCGCCTCTCCCTCCCCCCCCCGTTGTTTCTCCCCCCCCACCTTCTCCAGCCGAAGTCTGAGCGTGACCCCCCCCCCCCCCGGAAACCCCTTTTGTTGGAAAGCTTGGGGGAAGTTCCTGGAAAGCCCCAAGTGGGAAATCTGGGACTTTTTTGTGGGGGGGGGGGAGAAGAGGGAGGGGGGCTGCAAGGGGGTGGGGGGGATAGCAGAGGACCCAGAGAAATGGGGCTTGGAGAAGGAGAGAAGACACGGGGGTCGGCTGGGAGGGAGGGGTGTGGATGATGAGGATGATACTTCATTTCTATGGCAGCCAAGGCGGCTGCTGATGCCCCTGCAAGGGATTGAAGTTCCTCACACATGAACCAGGCCCTGACCTGAACCCAGACCCTCAACACCCCCCTCCCCCCCCCCGTGCTCTTCCCACCCAGAGCAATGGGGGCAGGAGAGCCCCTGGGGGGAGGGGCTGCCCCTTTCCTACACTGGGAAAAGTGTGTGTGTGTGTGTGTGTGTGTAGTCTTGTGTGAGGTCATTTGCTGATGATGATTTTGGGTTCAAAAAAATATTCTCAAGAAATTGTCTGAATCTCCTCTTGGTTTCCAGGAAGAGACTTTCTTAGAGGCAGGAAATTCAGTCATTAGATTGTTAATTAGCTTAGAATTCATTCATTCTTTCATTCAAACCTACTTTCCTCCACTTTGCTTGTTTATGTCTTGCTGTTTTCGTTGGCGCAGGGGACGGTGGTCGGCTGGATGGCCAGACCTTGGGGCTGGAGAGGCTGAGCGAAGGGCCTCCTGGAAGGTCTTAAAAAGCAGGCGGAAGTTGTGTGTCATCATCACACGGGTGGGGCCGGACCACCACATTCCGGACAGCCTTTTTTTCGGTTTTTCATGCCTCTGTGAAATAGTACGGGGAATTAATGGAAACCTGAAACACTCCACAGGCTGAGGGTTGAGGGGTTGAACAGGAGCCCCCCCCCAGCACCCCTGCCGTTCACAGAGAGACACCACATGAAGGAACATCCCAGAAGCTGACTCCCCTTTTCGTCAAGTGACCACTCCTCCCCCAGACACAAAGCCATGGTCAGGGCTGTGAAGGGTAACAAACAGAAGAGGGTCTCCCGCAGAGTCCAGGGGTCCCCAACCTTGGGCCTCCAGAGGTTCTTGGACTGCAACTCCCAGAAGCCTTCCCCACCACCTCTGCTGGCCAGGATTTCTGGGAGCGGAAGTCCAAGAACATCCGGAGGCCCAAGGTTGGGGGAGACTCCCTGCTGTAGACCCTCTGGACAGCTGCCTTGGCTGTGGTCAGCCTTCAGGCCCCCTTTGCTCTCTCAGGCTTGGCCTCCTTTTTCCTGCTGGCAAGGCAGGCACGAGATTGTGCAGCAGTTTTGGGCTATTTCCTGGCTTTTGGAATCATGGGTATAGAAGCACACAATCCCCCCCACATTCATAAACCGGAGGGTATTTTTTTAAAAAAGAATTGAATTCTCCAGATTGTCAAAAACAAAGGCTTCTATCCTAAGGGAAAGCTTTTGGTTTTGTCCAATCAAGAAGCCTCCAGAATGATTTGTGGTTTTTTTCCTTTTCTCCCTAGGACGGGGTGAGACTCAGCTGATGCTCTCCCGGGTTTTCTCTGGACGAAAAGACAAGACTCAAACTCCGAAGCCCCCCAAAAACTTGAATGGCAGGTGAGATCTCTTTCATTCTTTGGGACCAGAAGCACCACTGTGTTTGTTTATTTATTAAACAATAACCCCATGATTAGCAGGACACTAATCCTGAATTACATCAGTATTTCAGAGAATTTTAGCCCCATCGCAGGAAGCATCAGGAGCATTTGGAGAGCGCCTTCTACCAGATCTTCCATGGTACCTGGTGAGGGCCAGAGGGGCCACCGAGATGGGTGTGACAGTGCAAAGGACTGAGTTGGTGTGAAATCTCCATATTCTGAGGTTCACTTTGAGTCTCTTCTGTCAACTTCATTCTGTCGCCCCGTTCTGGAGACCTCTGGTTTGTGAAAGCAAACACACACTGTCAATTCCCTGGCTGAGTGGAGGTTCGAACCCAGGTTGTGGGAGTCCCAGTTTTACTGTCTACCGCAGTGGTCCCCAACCTTTTTAATGCCAGGGACCGGTTTTGTTGAAGACCATTCTTCCAAGGACCGGCGTCCGTGAATTGGGGGGGGCATGGGGGGCGTCCATGAATTGGGGGGGCATGGGGGGCGTCCGTGTGTGGGGGTACCACTAGGGGGATAATTTTTTTTAAAACCTAAGATGACTTAGTGAGGGATCCTAGCCAAGCGTGTGCACCGCTCTCTTAAACAGACCAGCTTTCTTTCTTTCTTTCTTTCTTTCTTTCTTTCTTTCTTTCTTTCTTTCTTTCTTTCTTTCTTTCTTTCTTTCTTTCTCAGTTGCATGTATATCCTACTTCTCAAAGTGGCATAGCTTCCCCTGCCCAGTTTATCTTCACATCAACTCCATGTGATTGGTCAAAGTGAGAGACTACAACTGGACCAAGACCACCCCGTGAATTACATGACTGAGTACAAATTTGAACTGAGGTTTCCTGATCTGGAGTCCAAGACTCTAGTCATGGTCCAGCACTACACCACAAAGGCTCTTTGTAAGAAAGCAATCTGTAAGTAGTCTGTATAGGTAAAGCAGGGTAGGGGAATATATAATTATTCAGCTGTTGTCAGAGTGTAATTTTCATCTGTCCTAAGCAGTATAGCTAATGGTAAGGGACTGTGAGATTTGCATCCAACAAAACCTGAGGGCCATACGTTCTCTATCTACAAAGTACAGTGCCATTTTTAGTGTATTTCTATCCCAGTACATCAACTGAACTGATCATCAGAAAGATTAGTGTGGTGGGGAAAAAAGTATCTGAAAATATTCCACATTAACATTGGAGAAAACTTCTGAAAGGTTGTGTTACACTCCTAATCATCCCACTAAGACTGGAGAACTTCTCAAGTGTGAGTTCTCTTTCTGGGTGTTAGTTTCCTCTACTATGAGCCAAGTTAGAAACTAGCCTCAGACTAAGAATTTGGATTTTATCTCTCTGGGTTCACAATTTCAGCTATTATTCAGCTGAGAGTAAGTGGAAGATAAAAGTGCACAAACCACTACCAGCTCACGTTTTCACCCAGGCAGAAGCCTGGGAGCACAGTCACACCTGAACATGTCACTGTTCTGCATCCTTTTCCTTTGAAAAAGCAAAGATTAACTTAGCATTCTTTCTCAAGATCCTTTTTATCTACCATTATTTCCACCACTCTTTCAGAGTATATATGTTATAGAAGGCCCCAAGTTCTATCACCAGCATCCCCAGAGAAGGTTGGGAAAATCTGAGAATCTATGCTGGTTATTCATTCATTCATTCATTCAAAATTACTTTCCTCCTCTTTGCTTGTTTATGTCTTACTGTTTTCGTTGGCGCAGGGGATGGTGGTCGGCTGGATGGCCAGACCTTGGGGCTGGAGAGGCTGAGCGAAGGGCCTCCTGGAAGGTCTTAAAAAGCAGGCGGAAGTTGTGTGTCATCATCACACGAGTGGTGCTGGACCACCACATTCCGGACAGCCTCTTTCCGGTTTTTCATGCCTCTGTGAAATAGTACGGGGAATTAATGGAAACCTGAAACACTCCACAGGCTGAGGGTCGAGGGGTTCAACAGGAGTCCCCCCCCCCAGCACCACTGTCGTTCACAGAGTGACACCACGCGAGGGAAAATCCCAGAAGCTGACTCCCTTTTTCGTCAAGCAACCACTCCTCCCCCAGACACAAAGCCATGGTCAGGGCTGTGAAGGGTAAAGAGCAGAAGAGGGTCTCCTGCCGAGTCCAGGGGTCCCCAACCTTGGGCCTCCAGAGGTTCTTGGACTGCAACTCCCAGAAGCCTTCCCCACCACCTCTGCTGGCCAGGATTTCTGGGAGCAGAAGTCCAAGAACATCCGGAGGCCCAAGGTTGGGGGAGACTCCCTGCTGTAGACCCTCTGGATGGCTGCCTTGGGTGTGGTCAGCCTTCAGCCGCCCTTTGCTCTGTCAGGCTTGACCTCCTTTTTCCTGCTGGCAAGGCGGGCACGAGATTGTGCAGCAGTTTTGGGCTATTTCCTGGCTATTGGAATCGTGGGTATAGAAGCACACAATCCCCCCCCCCCCCCACATTGATAATCTGGAGATTTTATTTAAGAGAATTGAATTCTCCACATTGTCAAAAAGACAAAGGCTTCTATGCTAAGGGAAAGCTTTTGGTTTTGTCCATCCAAGAAGCCCCCAGAATGATTTGTTTTTTTCTTTTCTCCCAAGGACGGGGTGAGACTCAGCTGATGCTCTCCCGGGTTTTCTTTTGGACGAAAAGACAAGACTCAAACTCCGAAGCCCCCCAAAAACTTGAATGGCAGGTGAGATCTCTTTCATTCTTTGGGACCAGAAGCACCACTGTGTTTGTTTATTTATTAAACGATAACCCTATGATTAACAGGACGCGAGATGTTGTAAAGTTTACATCAGTATTTCAGAGAATTTCTTTATCTTTATTAGATTTTTACCCCACCCCCCTAGACAAAGTCTACTCGGGGCGGCTTACATACATAATAAAAACATCATAATACATAAAAGATTTAAAACATCATAATTTTAACACTTATATTAAATTAAATCAGTACCAAGATGAAAGAGTAAAGATCAGTTATTGACTGGAGGGAAGGCCTGCCTGAAAAGCCAAGTTTTCAAATGGGTTTTAAAAACACCCAGCGAGGGTGCCAGACGAATTTCAGTTGGGAGGCTGTTCCATAGCCGAGGGGCCACTGCCGAGAAGGCCCGGTTTCTTGTTCTTTCTTTCCGGGCCTCTCTCGGCGTTTTTTAGCCCAATCGCAGGAAACATCAGGAGTGTTTGGAGGGCGCCTTCTACCAGATCTTCCATGGTACCTGGTGAGGGCCAGAGGGGCCACTGAGATGGGCGTGACAGTGCAAAGGACTGAGTTGGTGTGAAATCCCCATATTCTGAGGTTCACTTCATTCTGTCACCCAGTTCTGGAGACCTCTGGTTTGTGAAAGCGAACACACACTGTCAGTTCCCTGGCTGAGTGGAGGTTCGAACCCAGGTTGCGTGAGTCCCAGTTTTACTGTCTACAGCAGTGCCTCTATGAACATGTGCAGAGTGTTGTTGTTTTTTTGGTTCCCAGTCCTGCTGGGCTCAACCCTGTGGTCACCAAGAGCAGGTGCTATCAATGAAATTCCAACCCTGGAGAGCCTAGCATGGGGCCTCCCCTGAATTTCTCCTTTCCTCTTTTGGGATCCAAGAGGGTGAAGTGAAGAATTCACTCCTGCATGTGGGGATTGCTGGAGAGGGAAAGATGGAAGAGAGCCTCCTTCTTCTCGCTTCAATCCATGGTATCTTTTTGGTAGGTTCCAGCTGATTGATTGATTGATTTGGGGAGCATCCGTTATCCTTCCATGTGACATCTCAGGCACATCTTTAAGAGAGAAACACATTCTCTTAATTCTCCACCATGAGTTTCTGCTGCAGAATTAAGGGGATTAATATCCCAAAGGATGCCATTTCTCCCACTTTGAGAGGGAAAGTGATCCTTGATGACCTCTTCCAAGTTCTGAGAATAGTTTTTGCAGGATTGATGCTGTCCTAGGAGAACACCCGCTAACCTTCTTCCTGTATCTCTTTGGCTTCTTCCTGCGATGACCAAGGCAGGGTTCCCCTGGCCAGGCGCTGAGCCTCAGCTGCCCTTGAAAGGAAGGGAAGGGAAAGCTGGAGGCCCAAGGAGGAGGAAGGCGTGCAGTCTCTTCCTCAAGAAGGGCTCCTGCAGGGAAGTTCCCACATGGAGGAGGGAAGCTTTGCACAGCCTCTGGAAAGAAACAAGAGGTGGGAAGATTGCAGGGTGCGGGTGTGGGCGTTTGTGCATTTATCGGGCCCCAGGCATGGATTTTAGAGAAGGTGCCAATTGCTTTAAGCAAGTGGTAGATGGAGCACATACACACACATAGACATATATACACACATACAAACATACATGCATACATACATAAATGTGGGTTGAGGATTACTCTCCTAAGGTTCCCACAGTTGTTTAAAAAAAATTGCCAAGATCTTTGTCCATCATATCCCCCAAACGTACTGAATCTGTTGCAGAAACGTCATTGAAATAAAGTTTAAGGATGATGATCTTTGGTCATAAGGAGAGGACATCGAGGGAAAATGTTTCCATTTTGAATCCCAATGTCAGATGAAGGGGTGAAAGATACACGGAGACAGAGAATATAGGATCCGATGGACCTCTTCATTATTGAAAAGAAAATCACGAAGAGAAAATAAAGAGAGGATACAAATTACAATACACACCATCCCATCAGCTGAAATTAACCCACGTTACTCACGTCCACCTTTCTCCACCTCTTGCCACCTTTCCCCTAGGGACTAGGTTAGGGTTACGGTTAGGATGATGGTTATTTTTGCATTTCGTAGCACCCTGTTTCTCTCCAGAAGCACATGGATCATTCTCCCGGGCTACCCCTCTTCCCTTTCCAAAAGGCATAGTCTTGAAAAATATTCCATATTGCTTTAAACTTTTTGTTGTTTAGTCGTTAAGTTGTCTTCCTACTCTTCGTGACCCCGTGGACCAGAGCACGCCAGGCCCTCCTGTTTTCCACTGCCTCCCGGAGTTGGGTCAAATTCATGTTGGTAGCTTCGGTGACACTGTCCAACCATCTCGTCCTCTGTCGTCCCCTTCTCCTCTTGCCTTCACACTTTCCCAACATCAGGGTCTTTTCCAGGGAGTCTTCTCTTCTCATGAGATGGCCAAAGTATTGGAGCCTCAGCTTCAGGATCTGTCCTTCCAGTGAGCACTCAGGGTTGATTTCTTTCAAAATCGATAGGTTTGTTCTCCTTGCATTCCAGGGGACTCTCAAGAGTCACCTCTAGCACCACAATTCAAAAGCATCAATTCTTTGGCGGTCAGCCTTCTTTATGGTCCAGCTCTCACTTCCATACATCGCTACTGGAAAAACCATAGCTTTGACTATGCGGACCTTTGTGAGCAAGGTGCTGTCTCTGCTTTTTAAGATGCTGTTGAGGTTTGTCATCGCTTTCCTCCCAAGAAGCAGGGGTCTTTTAATTTTGTGGCTGCTGTCACCATCTGCAGTGATCATGGAGCCCAAGAAAGTAAAATCTGTCACTGCCTCCATATCTTTGCCAGGAAGTGATGGGACCAGTGGCCATGATCTTCGTTTTTTTCATGTTGAGCTTCAGACCGTTTTTGGCGCTCTCCTCTTTCACCCTCATTAAGAGGTTCTTTAATTCCTCCTCACTTTCTGCCATCCGAGTGGTATCATCTGCATATCTGAGGTTGTTGATATTTCTTCCGGCAATCTTAATTCCGTCTTGGGATTCCTCCAGTCCTGCCTTTCGCATGATGTATTCTGCATATAAGTTAAATAAGCAGGCAGACAATATACAGCCTGGTTGTACTCCTTTCCCAATTTTGAACCAATCAGTTGTTCCATATCCAGTTCTAACTGTTGCTTCCTGTCCCACATATAGATTTCTCAGGAGATAGATAAGGTGGTCAGGCGCTCCCATTTCTTTAAGAGCTTGCCATAGTTTGCTGTGGTCCACACAGTCAAAGGCTTTTGCATAGTCAATGAAGCAGAAGTAGATGTTTTTCTGGAACTCTCTGGCTTTCTCCATAATCCAGCGCATGTTAGCAATTTGGTCTCTAGTTCCTCTGCCCCTTCGAAATCCAGCTTGTACTTCTGGGATTTCTCGGTCCACATACTGCTGAAGCCTACCTTGGAGAATTTTGAGCATAACCTTTAAACTTACTAGTTTTCAATATCCCTCTTCTAATTTTTATTTCACTGGTCCATTGTCATCAATGGCCACATTCCACATTTTTCTATACCGTTCCTCAAGGTTAATTTGGTAATTGCTTTTCCAATTCCCTGCAAAGATGAGCCTTGCCATACTCATCATTTAATAGCTAATTCCTTTTCTTCTTTCTTTCCTTGGTTATCATTAACCACATTCAATAAGGCAATCATGGATTCAATCGAGTTTTTCCCCTAATCTCCTTTAAAACCAGCATCCGTTCCTTCCTCCTTATTTGACAGAACCACCACATATGGAAATATGTCCCTTTTTCTTTTTTGACACCTCCAGCACAGAGGTGATGCATTATTATTTAATATATTCAATGCCACCGGAATTAAATGCCATCTCCATTTTACTTTGTAGCAATTTTCTTTAACCCTTATGCTTCATAATTCTGTTATTCCACATTTTACTCCCATATTTCCCTTCAGTTTCTTTAACCTTGTCTTCCTTTTAACACCTGGGGTTTATATCCTGCCTCTTCTCATGGTTTGTACATTTCACTTACGATCTCCTTTCTATTTTTCATTGCTTCTAACTTTAGTGTTTTTTTCAATAGTTTCCTCAAATTTCACAATTTTTCTACCTTCTCCTTCCTTTCTTTTCCATTCTTTTGCCCATTTTTCTAACTGAACTATGTTTCCTCATGAAATCCTCCCTTCTCACACCAGCTTCCCTATTTGCTTGCTATCTTGTATCCGTTTCATCCAATCTTTTATAAACCCTTTTAAGAATTTATGGAAAATTTCTCAACCACTTTGGTCAGAGGGGAGATCGGCAGACTTAATTCTCCTCTGTAACATTACCAACTTTCTAACAATTTTTTTAAAACAGGCTCATCAGTCTTCTTAACCTCTTCCCCAATGTTTTGTTTGAAAAAAATGTTCTCCAAAATTTCCTCCCTTCCATGCATTTCTAATTCTTTCCATATTAAATTCATTTGCTCCATAATATAATTTAATATTGAGTATCTGATGACCTTTTTCTTTTTGTGATATGTATCACAGTTACTTACCAATCCTAGCTTTTTTACTATTATTGCAATATATGTTAATCATCATTTGACATTCTTTTGACTACATGTCAGTAATCTTTATTGGTAACATCCAGAATAGGAAATTTAATTTAGGGATCTATTTCATTTTAAGTAATGCAACAGCTTGGGCCCAGGCTCCCTGAAGGACCGTATCTCCCTATATGCGACTTCTCGGTGATTAAGATCAGCAGAGGGGGTCCTCCTCTCGGCCCCATTGCCAGCCCAAGGACAGCTGATGGGGACACGGGAGAGGAGGGCCTTCTCGGTGGCAGCCCCCAGGCTATGGCACGCTCTCCCTTGGGAGATCAGGATGGGCCCTTCCCTTTTATCCTTCCGAAAAAAACTAAAGACCCATCTCTTCAGGCACGCTTTTAACAATTATGAATCCCTGAACCCCATTTTAGCAGATAATATTAATTATTTCCAGTTTTGATCTTTTAATTGTATTTTAAATCATATATTGTTTAATTTGTGTTCTAATATTGAACTTACTCTGTTTTTAACTGTGTGACTTTTAATGTTCTGAGCAGCTTTAGGTCCCTTCTTGGGAGAAATGTGGCATATACATTAAGCTAATAATAGTAATAATAATAGTAATAATAATAAACTGTGAAATTCCAGCCTGGTGTGTTAGCATTGGAGACCTCCAGAACTCTTCATCAGCCTCAGTAGTGCTTATGTCAGAGTGGTGCAGTTTTTTAGCAGTGCCTGTTGCCGAAGCTCCTTGTTCCAGTCCCAGCAGTCAAGAAAATCAGGCAGAGACACTAGACTTCTAGCAACTAAGTCTATTGCCATTTATATACAGCAGCAACAGCGTAAAAGTCCACAACCCTCTGCATGAACCAAGAGAAAGAAGTCATTACCCAGTGGCCATATAGACTATCACACTGTCCAGTCGGTGGTCAGAGACCTGATGTCATCTTCACCCTTAAGTTATGTATTCCAGTGTCCTTCTCGGGCACACCTGCTGACACTTTGCACGTGATCTCTGTGCCGAGTGTTCATGTCTCTAAAATACAGGTTCTGTTTTATTTGGCTTATTTTATATAACCTGACAGTCTGAATGTGGGATATTGTGCTTCTGTAGCCACGATTCAAAAAAAAGGTCCAATGTGTTGCCAGCAGGAGAAAAAGTTGCCAGGCTCCCCATAGGAAAGGGCAGCCTGAATATTGACAGCAGGACTGGGAGCAGTGAAGATGGTCTACCCAGGACACCCTCTCTTCTGCTCCCTGCCGTTCACACTTGTTGAAAAACAGCCCTGACCTTTGCCTTGGGTTTGGGAGAGAAGCGGTGGACTGATGAACAAAGGGAGTCAACTTCTGGGATTTCCCCTTGTGGGATGTCGCTCTGTGAACGGTAGTGGTTCTGGGGGACTCCTGCTCCACCCCTTGACCTCTTGGCCACTGGAGTGTCTCTGGGTTCCATGATTTCCCGTACCATTTCACACCGTTACAAGACGGGGGATACCTGGCTCAGCATTACTAGGAGCAAGAAGGACCTTGGAATCGTCTTAGGTCACAAGCCGAAGATGAGCCAACAGTGTGATGTGGCTGCAAAAAAAGGCCAATGCTATTTAGGCTGCATTAAGAGAGGGAGAGTCTCCAAATCCCATGAGGTGCTAGTTCCCTTCTCCTTGGAAAACCTAATCCTCCTAGTTTCTGATATTAATACCAGTACTTTTTATTAATCCTTGCTTTTTCATCACTATTTCAAAATCTGTTAATTATGTTTTGCCAGTCTTTCAAATCTTTCTTTATTGGTTTCATCCTAAAGAAAAAAATAATTTTAGGTACTAACCCTTTGTTACACATTTCATAGTGCGTTAAATTAGGCTTTCCTTACTACCCTCTCTTACGAATTATCCTCCATATTTCCGTCAATTCTTTCTCCAAATGTCAAGAAACTTTTGATATGTGGACACAAACAGTGTCCTTGGTGGAAGCGTAGATGTTGCCCTTCTGGGGAGAATGAGAGAGACCTGACAGAAACTCCGTGCTTTGTCTTTCTCTCCGGATGCAAAAACCTATGACAGGCAAACGTAATTAGAAAAATACTTTGTATTTAAACGTTTAACTTAAATAGCTTAACTTCACTATAAAAGCATGTACAGAACATATAATGACTGTTTGCTCACGAACCCACTGACAGCCTGACCGCCCTTAAGCAAAGGTGCAGCAACGAATGCTCTGCCTGAGCTGCTTTTATACAAACTTCAGCCCCTACAATCCCAGGCGCCTGCCCGTGGCTACGGCAGCCTCAAACTTTCCCAGTGAATCAGCTTCAGGGGTTTGGCTGACCTACACACAGTTTGTTTCTCCGGCTTTCCTTTGTGAGTATGTTGAAGACTTTAATTTACTGTATTTCTCAGTGACCTGATCTATATGAATATTTTGACATAAAATTCCTGTACGTAACCTCCACCTCCTAGCTTCTTTATAATCACATGTACGCTTAAAATCCATATTTACCAATGTGTGATCTGCTACTTTTATTAACCCTACGTCTGTCTTACAAACTCTAAATCACAATCACTAGATGCAAATATATATAATCTATCCTAAAATAACTTTTATATGCTGATGAATAAAAAGTAAGCTTCTTTACATCTCCTTTGAGTTCTCTCCAAACATCTTGCGTGTCAGTTCTATTTATCAGTTTATTTCATATTGTAATATTATACCTTCTTTCATCCTTGGTAGGGTTTAACTTCTCTTCCTCTTCATCCATTAACATTTATCTTTATTTATCAAGACTTTAAGCCATTCCATTTTAGCATCACATCTCCATTTGGTCCCATACTCTGAAGACATACCCCAGCAAAGCAACACCCAATAGTAACAAATCCTCAAACTTTAACTATTTTCCTAAAAAAAAAAAACCTAACCCATAAGCCCTCACCACTATATTTAATAATATTTTACCCCTCTTTTTGGTAAGATCCTACTTGGCCACGGTTAAGTGCAAAGTCCTGCACCTTGGAAAAAGAAACCAATTGCACAGTTACAAGATGGGGGATACTTGGCTCAGCAAAACTACGAGCGAGAGGGATGTTGGAATTGTTGTACATCGCAAGCTAAATGTGAGCCAACAGTGGCTTTTTATTAATCCAGGTTCTCCAACTCTTCCTTCCCTTTCTCCTTTCATGGGTTCACCATTTTCAATAAATTTATGGACTTGCAATGCCTTTAAATTAAGTACTGTACAGTGGAGGAAATTTGCAAGTAAACCATGGAACTTTTCCAGTAAAACCTCAATTCTAATCAAACCCTCTCCTTGTATTTCTGAGTAAGATGGCTGGATAGGTCAGTGGTTTAAATATCTGGTTGCAGAACCAGAGGTTCCCTGCTGTGTCTCCCACGGGTAAGGTCAGCCTGTGTGGCCTTCGGGAAACTGCACGGTCCCAGAAGCAGGGAATGGGGAATGACTTTTGAGTATTCTCTACCTACAAAACCCCCGAAAAAAGGGTTGCCATCAGTCAGAATTGACTTGACGGCCCATGATTAATATTATTTCGGATAGTGGTTAGTATTTATCAACTATATTTTCCCATCACTGTCCCTTTGGAAGTATCAATTCAGGCAAGGGGAGTCCTTTCAAAGGGGTCAAAGACAGAGCAAACTCTTTGGTTTGACCTCCAGTTAGATTCTGCTCTGTGCTACATTCTCAAGACATCTTCTTTTTTCTCTATCAGGTAACAAACACGATGGCCAGAATTATACAGAGCCACTTCTGGCCCTGAAAAGAGTCAAGCGTGAAGCCGGGAAGAAAAGCTTAGAAAAACTCATGAGCTAGATGAGAAACGGCTTAAACGCCTGAAGTGTGGAGACAGCTTCAAACCAGTGCCGCTAGTTCAGGTTAAAGAACTCACCCTGGGGAGAAATCATACAAAAACATGGAATGTGAAAAGAGTTTCAGCGGGAGAAGAAATCTGCGTTCACATCGAAGAACTCACACAGGGAAGAAACCGTTTAAATGCATGGAATGTGGAAAGAGCTTTAGTCGCAGTGATGCCCTTAGGTTACATCAAAGGACCCACACTGGGGAGAAACCACATAAATGCATGGAATGTGGAAAGAGCTTTAGTCGCAGTGGTGAACTTAGGTTACATCAAAGGACCCACACTGGGGAGAAACCACATAAATGCATGGAATGTGGAAGGAGCTTTAGTCAGAGTGGTCAGCTTAGGGTACATCAAAGGACCCACACTGGGGAGAAACCACATAAATGCATGGAATGTGGAAAGAGCTTTAGTCAGAATGGTCAGCTTAGGTTACATCAAAGGACCCACACTGGGGAGAAACCACATAAATGCATGGAATGTGGAAAGAGCTTTAGTCAGAATGGTCAGCTTAGGGTACATCAAAGGACTCACACTGGGGAGAAACCACATAAATGCATGGAATGTGGAAAGAGCTTTAGTGAGAATGGTGAGCTTAGGTTACATCAAAGGACCCACACTGGGGAGAAACCACATAAATGCATGGAATGTGGAAGGAGCTTTAGTCAGAGTGGTCAGCTTAGGGTACATCAAAGGACCCACACTGGGGAGAAACCACATAAATGCATGGAATGTGGAAAGAGCTTTAGTCGCAGTGATGCCCTTAGATTACATCAAAGGACCCACACTGGGGAGAAACCACATAAATGCATGGAATGTGGAAAGAGCTTTAGTCGCAGTGGTGAACTTAGGTTACATCAAAGGACCCACACTGGGGAGAAACCACATAAATGCATGGAATGTGGAAAGAGCTTTAGTCGCAGTGATGCCCTTAGATTACATCAAAGGACCCACACTGGGGAGAAACCACATAAATGCATGGAATGTGGAAAGAGCTTTAGTCAGTGTGGTCAGCTTAGGGTACATCAAAGGACCCACACTGGGGAGAAACCACATAAATGCATGGAATGTGGAAAGAGCTTTAGTCAGAACGGTCAGCTTAGGGTACATCAAAGGACTCACACTGGGGAGAAACCACATAAATGCATGGAATGTGGAAAGAGCTTTAGTCGCAGTGGTGAACTTAGGTTACATCAAAGGACCCACACTGGGGAGAAACCACATAAATGCATGGAATGTGGAAGGAGCTTTAGTCAGAGTGGTCAGCTTAGGGTACATCAAAGGACCCACACTGGGGAGAAACCACATAAATGCATGGAATGTGGAAAGAGCTTTAGTCGTAGTGATGCCCTTAGATTACATCAAAGGACCCACACTGGGGAGAAACCACATAAATGCATGGAATGTGGAAAGAGCTTTAGTCGCAGTGGTGAACTTAGGTTACATCAAAGGACCCACACTGGGGAGAAACCACATAAATGCATGGAATGTGGAAAAAGCTTTAGTTGCAGTGATGCCCTTAGATTACATCAAAGGACCCACACTGGGGAGAAACCACATAAATGCATGGAATGTGGAAAGAGCTTTAGTCAGAGTGGTCAGCTTAGGTTACATCAAAGGACCCACACTGGGGAGAAACCACATAAATGCATGGAATGTGGAAAGAGCTTTAGTCAGAACGGTCAGCTTAGGTTACATCAAAGGACCCACACTGGGGAGAAACCACATAAATGCATGGAATGTGGAAAGAGCTTTAGTCACAGTGGTGACCTTAGGTTACATCAAAGGACCCACACTGGGGAGAAACCACATAAATGCATGGAATGTGGAAAGAGCTTTAGTCGCAGTGATGCCCTTAGGTTACATCAAAGGACCCACACTGAGGAGAAACCACATAAATGCAGGGAATGTGGAAAGAGCTTTAGTCGCAGTGATGCCCTTAGATTACATCAAAGGACCCACACTGGGGAGAAACCACATAAATGCATGGACTGTGGAAAAAGCTTTCGTCAGAGTGGTCAGCTTAGGGTACATCAAAGGACCCACACTGGGGAGAAACCACATAAATGCATGGAATGTGGAAAGAGCTTTAGTCATAGTGGTGCCCTGAAGTTACATCAAAGGACCCACACTGGGGAGAAACCACATAAATGCATGGACTGTGGAAAAAGCTTTAGTCAGAGTGGTCAGCTTAGGGTACATCAAAGGACCCACACTGGGGAGAAACCACATAAATGCATGGAATGTGGAAAGAGCTTTAGTCGCAGCGGTGACCTTAGGTTACATCAAAGGGCCCACACTGGGGAGCTTCAGGATCTGTCCTTCCAGTGAGCACTCAGGGTTGATTTCCTTCAGAATGGATAGGTTTGTTCTCCTTGCAGTCCAGGGAACTCTCAAGAGCCTCCTCCAGCACCACAATTCAAAAGTATCAATTGTTCGGCGGTCAGCTTTCTTTATGGTCCAGCTCTCGTTACCATACATCATTACTGGAAAAACCATAGCTTTGACTCTGCGGACCTTTGTCGGCAAGGTGATGTCTCTTTTCTTAAAGATGCTGTGTAGGTTTATCATCGCTTTCCTCCCAAGAAGCAGATGTCTTTTAATTTTGTGACTCCTGTCACCATCTGCAGTGATCATGGAGCCCAAGAAAGAATTTGTCACTGCCTCCATATTGTCCCCTTCTATTTGCCAGGAGGTGATGGGACCAGTGGCCATGATCTTCGTTTTTTTCATGTTGAGCTTCAGACCGTTTTTGGCGCTCTCCTCTTTCACCCTCATTAAGAGGTTCTTTAATTCCTCCTCACTTTCTGCCATCCGAGTGGTATCATCTGCATATCTGAGGTTGTTGATATTTCTTCTGGCAATCTTAATTCCATTTTGGGATTCATCCAATCCAGCCTTTCGCATGATGTATTCTGCACATAATTAACCTTGGGGACAATATACAGCCTTGTACTCCTTTCCCAATTTTGAACCAATCAGTGTTTCCATATCCAGTTCTAACTGTTGCTTCCTGTCCCCTGTATAGGTTTCTCAGGAGATAGATAAGGTGGTCAGGCACTCCCATTTCTTTAAGTACTTGGCGTACGTTGCTGTGCTCCACACAGTCAAAGGCTTTTGCATAGTCAATGAAGCAGAAGTAGATGTTTTTCTGGAACTCTCTGGCTTTCTCCATAATCCAGCGCATGTTAGCAATTTGGTCTCTAGTTCCTCTGCCCCTTCGAAATCCAGCTTGTACTTCTGGGAGTTCTCGGTCCACATACTGCTGAAGCCTACCTTGGAGGATTTTGAGCATAACCTTGCTAGCGTGTGAAATGAGTGCAATTGTACAGTAGTTGGAGCATTCTTTGGCACTGCCCTTCTTTGGGATTGGGATGTAGACTGATCTTTTCCAATCCTCCGGCCACTGCTGAGTTTTTCACACTTGCTGGCATATTGTTTGTAGCATCTTCACAGTGTCATCTTTTACAATTTTAAATAGTTCGACTGGAATGCCATCACCTCCACTGGCCTTGTTGTTAGCCACGCTTTCTAAGGCCCACTTGACTTCACTCTCAAGGATGTCTGGCTGAAAGTCAGCAACCACACTATCTAGGTTGTCCGGGGCATTCAGATCTTTCTAGTATAATTCCTCTGTGTATTCTTGACACCTCTTCTTGATGTCTTCTGCTTCTGTTAGGTCCCTACCATTTTTGTCCTTTATCATGTCCATCTTTGCACAAAATGTTCCTTCAATACCTTCAATTTTTTTGAACAGATCTCTGGTTTTTCCCTTTCTATTCTTTTCCTCTATTTCTTTGCACTGTTCATTTAAGAAGGCCCTCTTGTCTCTCCTTGCTATTCTTTGGAAGTCTGCGTTCACTTTTCTGTAACTTTCCCTATCTCCCTTGCATTTGGTTTCCCTTCTCTTCTCTGCTGTTTGTAAGGCCTCGTTGGACAGCCACTTTGCTTTCTTGCATTTCCTTTTCTTTGGGATGGTTTTTGTTGCTGCCTCCTGTACAATGTTACGAGCCTCCATCCATAGTTCTTCAGGCACTCTGTCCACCAAATCGAGTTCCTTATATCTGTTCTTTACTTCCACTGTGTATTCATAAGGGATTTGGTTTAGATCAGAGGTCATCAACCCCCGGTCCGCGGCCCGGTGCCAATCCCTGGCCTGAGCCGGACCAGGCCGCGAAGACAGTCCTCCCACCCCACCGCACACACTCCCCTCCCCACAGCTGCTTTGTACACACACACACATGCCAGCTTGAGCGCTCCTTCACGCATGCACCCCTACGCGCAAAGCAGCTGTGGGGAAGGGAGTGAGTGCGTGGGGTGGGTGGGAGGTGTGGCGTGGTGGCGGCGATGGCAACGGGTGTGGCCCAGAGCCGGGAGGCTGAGCATGGCCGGTTGCTCCGGCTGCTTGCCTCCCGGCGGGCTCCAACAAGGCCGGGGTGGGCGCTCCTCGCCGCCCTCAGCAGCCCTCCTTCCTTCCTTTTCTCCTCAATCCGCCAGCCTTCCCGGGGCCCCCTTCCTGAAGGAGGCACCAGGACCCAGGTGCGAGGTGAGGCAGTGCCAGGCTGTGTCAGTGTCATGAGTTCAGCCGAAGATCCGGAACCTGAGGGGTTAACTACAGCTGAGGAGAATGCTGAGCGATTAGAAGCACAGACAGTTGAGTCGCCCCCAGATTCTCCTCCCCCAGTAGCCAGGGTGAGGGCTAGACTTCAGCAAAGACTTATCACGCAAAGGTCAGAGGATCGCCTGAATGCTGCCCGCAGAAACATCAGGTCAGCTAGTCCAGAGTTTTGACAGGATGAAAGGCTTCCAGCAGTTCAATGACTGTTTTGCTATATAATCAGCTCCCAGATGGCTGGGAAGTTCGTGGAAGCAACAAGTCAATACTCTGGCTTGCAACCATGCTCCTGACTACCTTGAAACTTGTTCTCTGGACCCTCGGCTTTGGACTCTGACCCTGGACTACGTTGTGTGATTTGGCTTTGGACCCTGACCTCGGATTACGGTTTGTGATTTGGCTTTGGCATTTTGGTATCGGCTCTGCATCCTCTGAACTTCTGATATTGGACTGGCTTATCGGACTTTGCTGTTGAAACCCCCGGAACGTGACAGTCAGGCGGGCTCTGTCAATGCAACGTCGGGAGGGTGGGGAATGGGCGCCACTTGACAGGAGGGAGGGAAGAGTCATCGTCGTCAGCACCGGCGGCAGGCAAAATAGGGTGAGTGGAGGTGAAGGGGCTCTCTAGGAATCCGCTCCCCACTACCCTCGCAACGCAGCACTGGGCACGAATGGAGAGCGTGTCTCTCTCTCCCTCTCAGCAGGGGCGACTGGGCGGAGATGAGCAGGCTCAAAGCCACGCCTAGAGCCGTGGGGAGGAGGAGAGGGGAGGAACCCTGAAGGTCCCCATTCCGCCCTCATGGTCCATGTCTTTTATATTTGTTGTTGTTCCACTTTTCTCCTTCCAAGCCTTGGTGAAAGTTTCCGTGATGTCCAAGATGGGCGGCTGAGGAGCCTAACGCCGAAGGAGGCCAAAAGAGAAAGAACAAGAAACCCGGCCTTCTCGGCAGTGGCCTCTCGCCATTGGAACAGTCTCCCCGCAGAGATTTGTCTGGCTCCCTCGCTGGCTGTCCTGGCTCTTTAGGCAGGCCTTCCCTCCAGTCAATCCTTAATTTATTGATATCCTTATGGTTTAAATGTTGTTGCTTATTTTATTTTAATATTATTCTATGTTGTTAGCCACCCAGAGTAGACTTCGGTCGATGGGCAGGATATAAAATACAGTGGTGCCTCGCTAGACGATTGCCTCGCAGGACGAGGAAATCGCTAGACGGTGCCTTTTTGCGATCGCTACTGCGCTTCGCAAAACGATGTTTCCCTATGGCGATTTTCGCTAGACAATGAGGTTTCCCCATAGGAATGCGCCGACTAGTGGTGAAAAGCTGTCAGTGCAGCTGTCAGTGCATTCCGATGGGGACCCGCACTCGCTAGACGAGGTTTCCCTATGGGAGATTTTCGCTAGACGACTGTGTTTTCCCTTGGAACGCATTGAAGAGATTTCAATGCATTCCAATGGGAAAACGTGCTTCGCTAGACGATGTTTTCGCTAGACAGCGATCTTCGCGGAACGGATTAACATCGTCTAGCGAGGCACCACTGTAAATAAATAAATATTCCGCCCAATTTGGTATCATCTGCATCTTTGACAAGCTTCCCTGCATCCCCAATCCACATCATTAATAAAAATATTGAAGAGCACCAGGCCCAGGACTGAGCCTTGGGGTACCCCACTAGTGACCTCCTCCCAGTTCATCACCCTCTGAGAACGATTCTGTAGCCAACTGTGTATCCACCTGACACTTGATCTATCCAGCCCACACCTAGTTAGCTTGCTAATCAGGATACCATGTTGCCATTTGTCAAAAGCTTTCCTGGAGTCAAGGTATACAGAAGTCAAGAAATCCCTAGCTCAGCAATACTATAAGCAAAAAAGATTGTGGAATCATCATAGATCACAAACTGAATATGAGCCAGCAGTGTGATGCGGCTACAAAAAAGGTAAACACTATTTTAGGCGGGATTAACAGGAACAGAGTCTCCAAATCCCGTGAGGTCCTGGTTCTCCTCTATTCAGCATTGCTTAGGTCTCATCTAGAGTACTGTGTCCTGTTCTGGACACCACACTTCAAGAAGGATACTAACAAATTGCAACAAGTTCAGAGGATGGCAAGAGTGTTCCACCAATGGAGGCATTCAAGAGAACATAAAAACATTAAAAAGAGCCCTGCTGGATCAGGCCAAGGGACCCTCTAGTCCAGTTTCCTGTATCTCACAGTGGCCCCAACATATGCCTCTGGGAGCCCACGAGACAATGGGATCCCTGTCTCCTGATCCCCCTCTCTCGCATCTGGCCTTTGCAGGGACTGTCCTTTTAAGCCTGGAGATTGTACATCCCCATCATTACTTGTCCTCCTGGAATCTGTCCAATCTCCTTTTTGAAGTATCTAGGCCAGATGCCATCACATTATGTGACAAGGAGTTCTAAAGACTAATAACATGCTGGGTCAGGAAATATTTTCTTTTCTCTGTTCTCAGTCTCCCAACACTCCATTGGAGTGGATGTCCCCTGAGGGTTCTGGTATTGTGGGAGAGGGAAAAGAGCTCCCCTCTATTCACTCGATCCATCCCCTGCATAATATTAGATGTCTGAATCATGTACCCCCCCCCCCCCGGTGCCTTTTCCCTAGATTAAAGAGCCCCAAAAGCTGTCACCTTTCCTCATCAGGGAGGTGTCCCAGCCTAGTCATCATTTTGGTCGCTTTCTTCTGCACCTTTTCCAGTGCCACCATGTCTTTTTTGCAGTGTGGTTGTTTAATTTTCAATCCCCTTCTTTCATGATCCCTAGCATGGAATTCCCCCTTCACGGATTGCTGCCTTGCCATGGCGAAGGGGCTTGAGTAATTCACAGAAGCTATGGGCTATGCCATGCAGGGACACCCAAAACGTACAGGTCACAGTGGAGAGTTCTGACTCAACGCAAGCCACCTGGAGCAGGAACTGGCAAGCCACTCCAGTCTCTTTGCCAAGAAAACCCCATGGACAGAAACAAAAGGCTAAAAGATATGACGCTGGAAGATGAGCCCCTCAGGTCGGAAGGCATCCAACATGCTACTGAGGAAGAGCGGAGGACAAGGACAAGTAGCTCCAGAGCTAATGAAGTGGTTGGGCCAAAGCCGAAAGGATGCTCAGCCTGGAAGTGAAAGGAAATTCTGATGCTGCAAAGAAAAAAGCAGCATAGGAACCTGGAATGTAAGATCTATGACCCTTGGTAAGCTGGATGTGGTCAAACAGGAGATGGCAAGAATAAACACTGACATCCTGGGCGTCAGTGAACTAAAATGGATGGGAATGGGTGAATTCAATTCAAACGGTTACCATATCTACTACAGTGGTACCTCGACTTACGAACTTAATCTGTATTGGAACAGTGTCCATAACTCGAAACGTTCGTAAGTCGAAGCACCATTTCCTATAGGAATGCGTTGAAAACCGATTAATCCGTTCCGGCCGAAGAAAAAAATACCCCAAAAATAAAAAAAGAAAACACTGCAAGCCCCATAGGAACGCGCTGGGGCTGCAAACAAAAAACTACCCAAAAATAAACAGAGCAAGCCCCAAAGGCGCTGGGGCTGCAAAAAACAAAACAAAACCCAGGAGAGAAAGGGAGCCTCAAAGGCTGGCCGAAGTGAACGGGGCCGGGGCCAGAGAACTGGCCGGGAAGCGCTTGCCTGCCCGACTCCTCCTGCTCCTCCGGACTTCCCTCACTCTGGTCAGCAGCCACGGCTTCCCCCCCTGCTACCTAGAGGAAAAAAATCACCAAAAAAATAAAAACAGCACAGCAAGCCCAGTCGGAAGGTGCTCCGTTGCTGAGGTTTTAAGAAAAAACCTTAAAAAACAAACAAACACTAGAGCCACCTCCGTTGCTCAGGTTTAAGAAGGAAAAAAACTCCAAAAATACAGACACACACACACGCTCTCCGAAGCACAGCACAGACACAAACCCTCCCTGCAGACACACACGCACACTCACTCCAAAGCAGAGCTACCAAAGCCCACTCAAAACAGTTTTTTAAAGGAGAAAACAGCAGCTTACCTCCCTGCAGACACACACACGCTCACTCCGAAGCAGAACGAGGCTTTCCCAAGCTTCCAACAGCCTCTAACAGCCAATAGTGAAAGAGCTACAGCACAAAGAAGCAGCCTCGTCGCCACCTACAGTTAGAAAGTTGAATTGCCCGCCTTTTTTCCCTGCCTGTTTCTGTTCGTAAGTCGAAGCTCCGTGCGCAAGTCAAAGCAAAATGTTGCGACCGGAGCTGTTCGTAAGTCGAAATGTTCATAAGTAGGGACGTTCGTAAGTCGAGGTACAACTGTATTGTGGGCAAGAATCCCGTAGAAGTAATGGAGTAGCCCTCAAAGTCAACAAAAGAGTGGGAAAAGTGGTACTGGGATACAATCTCAAAAATGATAGAATGATTTCAATACGAATCCAAGGCAGACCTTTCAAAATCACAGTAATCCAAGTTTATGCACCAACCACCGATGCTGAAGAGGCTGAAATTGACCAATTCTATGAAGACCTACAACACCTTCTAGAACTGACACCAAAGAAAGATGTTCTTCTCATTATAGGGGACTGGAATGCTAAAGATGGGAGTCAAGAGATAAAAGGAACAACAGGCAAGTTTGGCCTTGGAGTTCAAAACAAAGCAGGGCAAAGGCTAATAGAGTTTTGTCAAGAGAACAAGCTGGTCATCACAAACACTCTTTTCCAACCACACAAGAGGCGACTCTACACATGGACATCACCAAATGGGCAATACCGAAATCAGATTGATTATATTCTCTGCAGCCAAAGATGGAGAAGCTCTATACAGTTAGCAAAAACAAGACCTGGAGCAGATTATGGCTCTAATCATCAGCTTCTTATAGCAAAATTCAAGCTTAAACTGAAGAAAGTAGGAAAAACCACTGGCTAGTCAGGTACAATTTAAACCAAAACCCTTTTGAATACACAGTGGAAGTGAAGAACAGATTTAAGGAACTAGATTTGGTGGACAGAGTACCTGAAGGACTATAGATGGAGGCTCATAACATTGTACAGGAGACAGCAACAAAAACCATCCCAAAGAAAAGGAAATGCAAGAAAGCAAAGTGGCTGTCCAACGAGGCCTTACAAATAGCAGAGAAGAGAAGGGAAACTAAATGCAAGGGAGATAGGGAAAGTTACAGAAAATTGAACGTGGACTTCCAAAGAATAGCAAGGAGAGACAAGAGGGCCTTCTTAAATGAACAGTGCAAAGATATAGAGGAAAAGAATAGAAAGGGAAAAACCAGAGATCTGTTCAAGAAAATTGGAGATATGAAAGGAACATTTTGTGCAAAGATGGACATGATAAAGGACAAAAATGGGAGGGACCTTACAGAAGCAGAAGACATCAAGAAGAGGTGGCAAGAATACACAGAGGAATTATACCAGAAAGATCTGGATGTCCTGGACAACCCAGATAGTGTGGTTGCTGACCTTGAGCCAGACATCTTGGAGAGTGAAGTCAAATGGGCCTTAAAAAGCATGGCTAACAACAAGGCCAGTGGAGGTGATGGCATTCCAGTTGAACTATTCAAAATCTTAAAAGATGATGCTGTTAAGGTGCTACACTCATTATGCCAGCAAGTTTGAAAAACTCAGCAGTGGCCAGAGGATTGGAAAAGATCAGACTACATCCCAATCCCAAAGAAGGGCAGTGCCAAAGAATGCTCCAACTACCGTACAATTGCACTCATTTCACACGCTAGCAAGGCTCAAAATCCTCCAAGGCAGGCTTCAGCAGTATGTGGACCGAGAACTCCCAGAAGTACAAGCTGGATTTCGAAGGGGCAGAGGAACTAGAGACCAAATTGCTAACATGCGCTGGATTATGGAGAAAGCCAGAGAGTTCCAGAAAAACATCTACTTCTGCTTCATTGACTACGAAAAAGCCTTTGACTGTGTGGACCACAACAAACTATGGCAGGTTCTTAAAGAAATGGGAGTGCCTGACCACCTTATCCATCTCCTGAGAAATCTATATGTGGGACAGGAAGCAACAGTTAGAACTGGATATGGAACAACTGATTGGTTCAAAATTGGGAAAGGAGTACGCCAAGGCTGTATATTGTCTGCCTGCTTATTAACTTATATGCAGAATACATCATGCAAAAGGCTGGACTGGATGAATCCCAAGCCGGAATTAAGATTGCCGGAAGATATGCAGATGAAACCACTCTGATGGCAGAAAGTGAGGAGGAATTAAAGAACCTCTTAATGAGGGTGAAAGAGGAGAGCGCAAAAAATGGTCTGAAGCTCAACATTTAAAAAAAAAAACTGAGGTCATGGGCACTGGCCCTATCACCTCCTGGCAAATAGAAGGGGAAGATACGGAGGCAGTGACAGAGTTTACCTTCTTGGGCTCCATGATCACTGCAGATGGTGACAGCAGCCACAAAATTAAAAGACCCCTGCTTCTTGGGAGGAAAGTGATGAGAAACCTAGACAGCATCTAAAAAAGCAGAGACATCACCTTGCCGACAAAGGTCCGCATAGTCAAAGCTATGGTTTTTCCAGTAGTGATGGAAGTTAGAGCTGTATCATAAAGAAGGCTGACCACCCAAGAATTGATGCTTTTGAATTGTGGTGCTGGAGGAGACTCTTGAGAGTCCCCTGGACTGCAAGGAGAACAAATCTATCCATTTTACAGGAAATCAACCCTGAGTCGTCACTGGAAGGACAGATCCTGAAGCTGAGGCTCCAATACTTTGGCCATCTCATGAGAAGAGAAGACTCCCTGGAAAAGACCCTGATGTTGTGAAAGTGCGAAGTCAAGAAGAGAAGGGGACGACAGAGGATGAGATCGTTGGACAGTGTCATCGAAGCTACCAACATGAATTTGACCCAACTCTGGGAGGCTGTGCAAGACAGGAGGGCCTGGCGTGCTCTGGTCCATGGGGTCACGAAGAGTCGGACACAACTAAACAACAACAACATAGGTACTTATTAATTCTTCATGCACCAACTCCTTTCCTCTGCTGTTAATCAGGCCTCTTTCCCTCCAAATCTTTCCAAAGGTATGTTCCTCTCCATAAGCATATTTTGAATCTGTGTATATTGTTCCGTCTCTTGACTTCAATAAATTGAAGGCCTGATTAAGAGCATACAATTCACAAGCCTGTGCTGACCAATTGTTCCTCCAAAAGTCAGCTTCTTGCTTTCTTCCACTAGAATAGCTGTAGCTGCTACGGACTGGCCACACACTGGCCACCCTCTGCACACTGGGTCTAAAAGCTTCGAGAGAGGGGCTACAGGTTGTTTCTGTCCTCCCCACTTTTGGGTTAGCACTCCCAAAGCTGTTCCTTCCTGTGCATTCACGAAAAGTCAGAATGGCTTATCTAGTGGTGGCAATGCCAAGACTGGTCCTGTCACAAGATCTTTCTTGACCAATTCCGCTAAGGATTTTTCTCCTTTAGTCCAATCTGACACATCTGGTTTGTTCAGGTTTTATTATTACTTCTTCTATTGTATTAACCATAAGCTTCACCTTCTGCTCCTGTTTCTCATCCTCCCTTTTCACATATACTCTCTGTGCTTCCCTTAGTAAGTCTTCCATAGACTTGTCACTCCAATTTTCTACCTTTTCCAACTTCTTCCTAATATCTGGCCATGATTTAGTCACAAAATTGATTTTTAGGGGGGCTTGTGACACTTTATCCTCCGTGTTCAGCCCAGAGAATTTTCTCATGCTATCTTTCAGCCTCTGGAGAAACACTGATGGGCTTTCATCCTTGCCCTGTTGTATTTCAAAAGCCTTTGTGGGATTTTGTGACTTAGGGGTGGCCACTTTTATTCCCCTTATTATTAAACGTCTTAGATCATGCATGTTAGTTCTACGGCCAGCGTTCTGATGATCCCATTGAGGGTCTTGATTAGGATATTTCTGGTCTGCTCTTGTCTGCTTTGCCCTGGGTGGATGTTCCTCCTCCCATTTGGCCCTACGAATCATCTGCTCTCTCTTCCCCAGTAAATAAAATGCTCGTGATTGACATCATTCCCCCACCCCCCAGGAACTGATCTATCTGCTCTGCTAGTTCTACTGGGTCCTCTATCAAGGACTTCATCTCCTTCTTAAAACTCCTTATTTCTGCACTACTTCGGGGTGGCATTCACAAATCCTACCTGATTAGGCCCTATTACTACTTCCCGAAGGGGACACGATTCAATAACTGTAATATCAGTATCCTTAGACATTTTAATATTTTTCTCAAATCAGGACACACAGACACACCCCTCCATCAGTGCACTTGCTCTTCACTCCCTTTCTCTTCAGATTGCTGGGTAGACACTCTCTGTTCACCCCTTAAGATGCAGTGATAGCTTTTCTTTCTGATAAGTTCTTTTTTAAAGAATCAAGCACATTGAGAAGAAGAAGAAAGAGGCAGCTCTGCCTGGAACCTTTTCCCCCCAAAGAGCCATGTAGGTCTCTGCAGAAAGGTAATGGACAAATGGGGCAGGAGCTCCTTCTGTAGTTGAGCATAGGAAAGTCAGCACAAGGCAGGGAAGTAGCGGAGAGTAAAGAGAGCAAAATCATGCTGGAATTGGGGAGATAAAATGCAGAAAGAGCTGGTGGGTAGAGGGTAGCAGAAGTCAATAATGGAGAGGAAAAAGAAGAAAGGTTGGAGAGCCTAGAAATTAAGAGAACTCAAAAGAGCCCTGAAGTTCCTCAACCCTCACAATACCATTGACACATGTATATGAGTCTATGTTTTTTCTGGGTAGATGGGGCTTGTCAGCCTTGGAAGGCAGCCCATCTAGGAGAAAGAAAACTCCAATTTCAAACCTCCACTGCCCTGTGGCTATATCCACTGATGGAAAAGGCTTCAGGAGTTAACCTCGAGGCAAAATCCGGAGCCGGAGTCCTGGAGGCAGTTCGTGTCGTTGGCAACTCCTGCGACGTCGCTGGAACCAGTTGTATTGGCTCTTGCCTTTCCACTGGACTATTTCAATGACATGGAGAGGGGGGATTTACTGCTTGGGTAACAGTCTGTCCTCTGTATCGAGGACTCGATACAGAGCACGTTACCATAGTCTCTCGAGACTGAAGGATGCCTAACTAACAGTCTGTCCTCCGAGTTGTTTTGCCCAGGCCTCGTGTTCTGGAGGGGGCACTCCAGTTTCACGTGCACCATCGATTCAGAGCACATTGCCGTGGTCTCTTGAGACTGAAGGATGCCTACCTAGTATCCTCCTCCTTTTTCTTGTATTTGTTGTTGTTGTTTAGTCGTTTAGTCGTGTCCGACTCTTCGTGACCCCATGGACCAGAGCACGCCAGGCCCTCCTGTCTTCCACTGCCTCCCGAAGTTGGGTCAAATTCATGTTGGTTGCTTCGATGACACTGTCCAACCATCTCATCCTCTGTCGTCCCCTTCTCCTCTTGCCTTCACACTTTCCCAACATCAGGGTCTTTTCCAGGGAGTCTTCTCTTCTCATCAGATGGCCAAAGTATTGGAGCCTCAGCTTCAGGATCTGTCCTTCCAGTGGACACTCAGGGTTGATTTTCTTCAAAATCGATAGGTTTGTTCTCCTTGCAGTCCAGGGAACTCTCAAGACTCTCCTCCAGCACCACAATTCAAAAGCATCAATTCTTCGGCGGTCAGCCTTCTTTATGGTCCAGCTCTCACTTCCATATATCACTACTGGAAAAACCATCGCTTTGACTATGCAGACCTTTGTCGGCAAGGTGATGTCTCTGCTTTTTTAGATGCTGTCTAGGTTTCTCATCGCTTTCCTCCCAAGAAGCAGGCGTCTTTTAATTTCGTGGCTGCTGTCACCATCTGCAGTGATCGTGGAGCCCAGGAAGGTAAACTCTGTCACTGCCTCCATATCTTCCCCTTCTATTTGCCAGGAGGTGATGGGGCCCGTGGCCATGATCTTAGTTTTTTTGATGTTGAGCTTCAGACCATGTTTTGCGCTCTCCTCTTTCACTCTCATTAAGAGGTTCTTTAATTCCTCCTCACTTTCTGCCATCAGAGTGGTATCATCTGCATATCTGAGGCTGTTGATATTTCTTCCGGCAATCTTAATTCCGGCTTGGGATTCATCCAGTCCAGCCTTCCGCATGATGTATTCTGCATATAAGTTAAATAAGCAGGGGGACAATATACAGCCTTGTCGTACTCCTTTCCCAATTTTGAACCAATCAGTTGTTCCATATCCAGTTCTAACTGTTGCTTCCTGTCCCACATATAGATTTCTCAGGAGATGGATAAGGTGGTCAGGCACTCCCATTTCTTTAAGAACTTGCCATAGTTTGCTGTGGTCCACACAGTCAAAGGCTTTTGCATAGTCAATGAAGCAGAAGTAGATGTTTTTCTGGAACTCTCTGGCTTTCTCCATAATCCAGCGCATGTTAGCAATTTGGTCTCTAGTTCCTCTGCCCCTTCGAAATCCAGCTTGTACTTCTGGGAGTTCTCGGTCCACATACTGCTGAAGCCTGCCTTGGAGGATTTTGAGCATAACCTTGCTAGTGTGTGAAATGAGTGCAATTGTACGGTAGTTGGAGCATTCTTTAGCACTTCCCTTCTTTGGGATTGGGATGTAGACTGATCTTTTCCAATCCTCTGGCCACTGCTGAGTTTTCCAAACTTGCTGGCATATTGAGTGTAGCACCTTAACAGCATCATCTTTTAAGATTTTAAATAGTTCCACTGGAATGCCATCTCCTCCACTGGCCTTGTTGTTAGCCATGCTTTCTAAGGCCCACTTGACTTCACTCTCCAGGATGTCTGGCTCAAGGTCAGCAACCACACTATCTGGGTTGTCCGGGACATCCAGATCTTTCTGGTATAATTCCTCTGTGTATTCTTGCCACCTCTTCTTGATGTCTTCTGCTTCTGTAAGGTCCCTCCCATTTTTGTCCTTTATCATGTCCATCTTTGCACAAAATGTTCCTTTCATATCTCCAATTTTCTTGAACAGATCTCTGGTTTTTCCCTTTCTATTGTTTTCCTCTATATCTTTGCATTGTTCATTTAAGAAGGCCCTCTTGTCTCTCCTTGCTATTCTTTGGAAGTCCGCATTCAATTTTCTGTAACTTTCCCTATCTCCCTTGCATTTTGTTTCCCTTCTCTTCTCTGCTATTTGTAAGGCCTCGTTGGACAGCCACTTTGCTTTCTTGCATTTCCTTTTCTTTGGGATGGTTTTTGTTGCTGCCTCCTGTACCATGTTACGAGCCTCTCTCCATAATTCTTCAGGCACTCTGTCCACCAAATCTAGTTCCTTAAATCTGTTCTTCACTTCCACTGTGTACTCATAAGGGATTTGGTTTAGATTATACCTGGCTAGCCCAGTGGTTTTTCCCACTTTCTTCAGTTTAAGCTTGAATTTTGCTATAAGAAGCTGATGGTCAGAGCCGCAATCAGCTCCAGGTCTTGTTTTTGCTGACTGTATAGAGCTTCTCCATCTTTGGCTGCAGAGAATATAATCAATCTGATTTCGGTATTGCCCATTTGGTGATGTCCATGTGTAGAGTCACCTCTTGTGTTGTTGGAAAAGAGTGTTTGTGATGACCAGCTTGTTCTCTTGACAGAACTCTATTAGCCTTTGCCCTGCTTCGTTCTGAACTCCAAGGCCAAACTTACCTGTTGTTCCTTTTATCTCTTGACTCCCTACTTTAGCATTCCAGTCCCCTATAATGAGAAGAACATCTTTCTTTGGTGTCAGTTCTAGAAGGTGTTGTAGGTCTTCATAGAATTGGTCAATTTCCGCCTCTTCAGCATCGGTGGTTGGTGCATAAACTTGGATTACTGTGATGTTGAGAGGTCTGCCTTGGATTCGTATTGAAATCATTCTATCATTTTTGGGATTGTATCCCAGTACAGCTTTCCCCACTCTTTTGTTGACTATGAGGGCTACTCCATTTCTTCTACGGGATTCTTGCCCACAATAGTAGATATGGTAATCATCTGAATTGAATTCGCCCATTCCTGTCCATTTTAGTTCACTGATGCCCAGGATGTCAATGTTTATTCTTGCCATCTCCTGTTTGACCACATCCAACTTACCAAGGTTCTTAGATCTTACATTCCAGGTTCCTATGCAGTATTCTTCTTTGCAGCATCGGACTTTCCTTTCACTTCCAGGCGCGTCCACAGCTGAGCGTCCTTTCGGCTTTGGCCCAACCGCTTCATTAGCTCTGGAGCTACTTGTACTTGCCCTCCGCTCTTCCTCAGTAGCATGTTGGACGCCTTCCGACCTGAGGGGCCCATCTTCCAGCGTCATATCTTTTAGCCTTTTGTTTCTGTTCATGGGGTTTTCTTGGCAAAGATACTGGAGTGGCTTGCCAGTTCCTGCTCCAGGTGGATCGCGTTTAGTCAGAACTCTCCACTATGACCTGTCCGTCTTGGGTGTCCCTGCACGGCATAGCCCATAGCTTCTCTGAATTACTCAAGCCCCTTCGCCACGACAAGGCAGCAATCCGTGAAGGGATTTCTTGTATTTACTTACCCGTATTTATCTTACTGTTTATTACTTCAGGTTCACTAGAACCTGGTGCATTACTAAAAGCGGGTTCCTAGGGTGGGACAAGGGGTGAATTAGCTTCAAATGTCCCAAATTTTGGGCAAAACACTGCAGGTAGTCTGATGCTTTCCTTAGTTTAGTTCATACAAAACAATAACAATTTATCATCTTCTTATCTTTACTTTTAGTATTTTTCTCTTCCAAGCATAGCCTAAAACTGAGATAATGTAGTGTAGATACAAGGATCCAGGAAATTCTCACGCTGAGACTTTTATTCAGAAAAGGGGGGAGGGAAGCAATGTTAGGACTTTCACAACCAAATAAATGAAGCAACAAGGAACTTGACCCTCTCCTTCTGCTGGTCTTGATGTAACTATGGTGTTCCTCCTTTCTCATGACAGTCGTAGACACAGCCAAACCCTTGACTTGATCCCCAGTGAGATTTCATTCAGTTCTGCCCTCCTCATGGCATCTTCTCTTTTTTTTCTCCATCAGGTAAGAAACAGGAGAATCAGAATTATATGGACCTACTTCTGCCACTGAAAAGAGAGAAGAAACTGACCTGAATTTACATGAAAGAACTCACATGAAAAAAAGAAATATAAATACATAGAATGTGGACGGAGCTTCAGCCTGACCACTAGCATCAGTAGACATCAAAGACCTCACACAGTGGGAAGACTATAAACACATGGATTGCAGAAAGAGCTTCCGAGTCAGCAGTCAAATTAGTTCCCATCAAAGAACTCACAAAGGGGAGAAAACATATAAGTGTGCGGAATGTGAAAAAAGCTTCAGTGACAGTGGATCATATACTAAACATCAAAGAACTCACACAGGGGAGAAACCGTATAAATGTATGGAATGTGGAAAGCTTCAGTCAGAGCTGTCACCTTAGTTTCCATCAAAGAACTCACACAGGCGAGAAACCCTATAAATGTATGGAATGTGGAAAGAGCTTCACTCAGAGCTGTAGCCTTAGTTCCCATCAACGAACTCACACAGGAGAGAAGCCATATAAGTGCGCAGAATGTGGAAAAAGCTTCAGTGACAGTGGATCATATACTAAATATCAAAGAACCCACACAGGGGAGAGACCATATAAGTGTGCAGAATGTGAAAAAAGCTTCAGTGCCAGTGGATCATATACTAAACATCAAAAAACTCACACAGGGGAAAAACCATATAAATGCATGGAATGTGGAAAGAGCTTCAGTCAGAGCTGTCACCTTAGTTCCCATCAAAGAACTCACACAGGGGAGAAACCGTATAAATGTATGGAATGTGGAAAGAGCTTCAGTTGGAGCTGTCACCTTAGTTCCCATCAACGAACTCACACAGGGGAGAAACCGTATAAATGTATGGAATGTGGAAAGAGCTTCAATCACAGCTGTCACCTTAGTTCCCATCAACGAACTAACACAGGGGAGAGACCATATAAGTGTGCGGAATGTGAAAAAAGCTTCAGTGATAGTGGATCATATACTAAACATCAAAGAACTCACACAGGGGAAAAACCATATAAATGCATGGAATGTGGAAAGAGCTTAAGTCAGAGCTGTCACCTTAGTTTGCATCAAAGAACTCGCACGGGGAGAAACCGTATAAATGCATGGAATGTGGAAAGAGCTTAAGTCAGAGCAGTCACCTGAGTTCCCATCAAAGAACTCACACGGGAGAAACCGTATAAATGCATGGAATGTTGAAAGAGCTTCAGTCACAGCAGTCACCTGAGTTCCCATCAAAGAACTCACACTGGAGAGAAACCATATAAATGTATGGAATGTGGAAAGAGCTTCACTAAGAGCTGTAACCTTAGTTCCCATCAACGAACTCACACAGGAGAGACACAATATAAGTGCGCAGAATGTGGAAAGAGCTTCAGTGACAGGGGATCATATACTAAACATCAAAGAACTCACAAAGGGGAGAAAACATATAAGTGTGTGGAACGTCAAAAAAGCTACAGTGACAGTGGATCATATACTAAACATCAAAGAACTCACACGGGAGAAACCCTATAAATGTGTAGAATGTAAAAAAAGCTTCAGTGACAGTGGATCATATACTAAACATCAAAGAACTCACAAAGCGGAGAAACCATATAAGTGTTTAGAATGTGAAAAGAGCTTCAGTGTCAGGGGATCATATACTAAACATCAACAAACTCACATAGTGGAGAAACCTTATAAGTGTGCGAAATTTGAAAAAAGCTTCAGTGACAGTGGATCATATGCTAAATATCAAAGATGTTTAGTATATGGATCATGTACTAAACATCAAAGAATTCACACAGGGGAGAAACCGTATAAATGCATGAAATGTGGAAAGAGCTTCAGTGAGAGCAGTAAGCTGAGTTCACATCAAAGAACCCACACTGGAGAGAAACCATTATATGCCGCCCAGCGACCTTTGGGTAGTGTAGGTGGCATATAAGTTAAATAAATAAATAAATAAAGTGTTCCCATCAAAGAACTCACACTGGGGAGAAACCATATAAATGTGTGGATTGTGGAAAGAGCTTCAGTGACAGGAGATCATATGCTAAACATCAAAGAACTCACACTGGAGAGAAACCATATAAATTTATGGAATGTGGAAAGAGCTTCACTCAGAGCTGTCACCTTAGTTCCCATCAACGACGTTACACAGAAGAGAAACGATATAAGTGTGCAGAATGTGGAAAGAGCTTCAGTGACAGGAGATCATATATTAGACATCAAAGAACTCACACAGGTGAGAAGCCATATAAATGCATGGAATGTGGAAAAAGCTTCACTAGAAGGAGTCACCTTAGTGTACATCAAAGAACTCACACAAGGGAGAAACCATATCTATGCATGGAATATGGAAAGAGCTTCAGTCACAGCTGTCACCTTAGTTCTCATCAAAGAACTCACACTGGGGAGAAACCGTATGAATGTATGGAATGTGGAAAGAGCTTCAGCAACAGCAGTCACCTTCGTTCCCATCAAAGAACTCACACTGGAGAGAAACCGTATGAATGTATGGAATGTGGAAAGAGCTTCAGTCACAGCAATAGCCTTGGTTTGCATCAAAGAACTCATATGGATTAGAAACCATATATGTGTAAGGAATGAGGAAAGAGCTTCAGTCAGAAGCCATTCAAACAGAAACCCTTGATCCCTTTTTATAGACAGTAGATCAAGCTGAGGTGGCCAGTGCATCGTCTTCTACCTGTGACGTCCAATGAGGTGGACAGAGTGCTTGTGAACTATCTTGCCACCACCTCATCTTTAGACCCTTGTCAGGTTTAGCTCATCAAAGCAGCCAAGTCGGTAACAACAGAATGTGCCACTGCAATAATTAATGGGTTTCTCCAGGAGGGCATAGTTCCCCCTGCCCTCAAGGAAACACTCATTAGGCCCTTTCAAAAGAAACCAAATTTCGTGGTGGACGAAATTGGGAATTATAGGCCCATCGCCAATGATTTTTACCTTGTGTAAAGTGATTGAGAGGGTGATTGCCGATCAGCTCCAGGCCCTCCTGGAGAAAACTGATGCCCTTCATCCGTTCCAGTCAGGCTTCGGGCCGTGGCATGTTATGGAACCAGCATTGGTCACCCTGCAGGAGGATCTTGTTAGTCCTCCTCGATATCTCAGCGGCCTTTGATACTGTTGACCACGGTATCCTCCTGGGGTGGCTCTCCGAGTTGGGGTTCAGTGGCCTCGCTTTGGTGTGGCTCCGTTCCTTCATGGAGGACTGTCTCCGGAGAGTGCATCTTGGCGAGATGACTCCCACACTATGGATCCTCAATTGTGGGGTTCCTCAGGTGTCGATCATCTTGCCAATGCTATTTAATATCTATCTGAGGCCGCTGGGTGAGGTCATTCGGAGTTGTGGGGCCTGGTGCCATCAGTAGGTTGATGACACACAGCTTTACCTCTCCTTTGTTCCAATTGCCGTGGATGCCATTCTGACCCTTGAACACTGCTTGGGGAACGTCCTGGGGTGGATGAGGGCAAATGGGCTGAAGTTGAATCCGGACAAGACAGAAATCTTGCAAATGGACGGCCCTGGCATCAGCAGGGTGGGAAACTCCCTCTCCTTTGGGGGAGTGACTCTTCCCATGAAGAATGAGGTTCGCAGCTTGGGCATCTGCCTGGACCCGGATCCATGTGGCATCTGTGGTCCGGGCAGCCCATTGCCATCTTTGGAGGATTGCCCAGCTGTGTCCCTATCTAGACATGGGGGCACTCACGACGCTGATTCATACACTCGTAATCTCAAGAATAGACTACTGCAGTGCTCTCTATGTGGGGCTACCCTTGAGGCTGATGCAGAGACTTCAACTGGTCCAAAATTTGGTGGCCAGATTAATAACTTGAGTGAAGAAATTCCAGCACATCTCACCCACTCTGGCCGCCTTTCATTGGCTACCGGTTCGTTTCTGCATCGACATCAAGGTTATGATGATAACATTCAAAGCCCTAAATGGTTTGTTGTTGTTTAGTCGTTTAGTCGTGTCCGACTCTTCGTGACCCCATGGACCAGAGCACGCCAGGCCCTCCTGTCTTCCACTGCCTCCTGAAGTTGGGTCAAATTCATGTTGGTAGCTTCGATGATACTGTCCAACCATCTCATCCTCTGTCGTCCCCTTCTCCTCTTGCCTTCACACTTTCCCAACATCAGGGTCTAAATGGTCCTAAGTGGTTTAGGACCTCAGTATCTATCAGAACGCCTGCTCCCAGCCAGATCTGTCTGTGATACCCATTCTTTACAGGCAGGGGGTCTAGGGCCTTGACCTCGAAGGAGACCTGGAGGAAAAGAACAAGAAACCGGGCCTTCTTGGTGGTCGCCCCCTGCCTGTGGAACAACCTGCCCATTGAGATCTGCCTGGCACCCTCACAAATGAGCATTGAAGACTTGGCTCTTCCACCAGGCTTTCCCTGATCATTAGGTTATGAGATCTCGGCCTCCCTTTTACCATCCTTTTTGCCATCCTTTTCATCATCCTTTTACCACCTTCACTGCCATCTGTTTTAACTTATCTTGCTGATTATTACATTTGTTTGAATGTATGTATCAATTTTTTAAGAATCGTGTCTTGATATTGTGCTGTTTATTTTGTCGTTAGCCGCCCAGAGTTGCCTGGTTGCCAGATGGTGTGGGGTATAAATTCAATCAATCAATCAATCAAACAAACAGTCACTTTAGGTCACATCCAATAACTCATATGGGAGAGAAACCATATAATTGTGTGGAATGTGGAAAGAGCATCACCAAGCGCAGTGGCTTTACTCTATGTGAAAAAGTGCACCTATGAGCCAAACCACACAAGGTACATGGAATGTGGAAAGAGCTACTGTGCTAGTGGGAACTGTATTAAACGTCATAGGAGTAACTGGTTAATTCTAATACAGTATATGGAAAGTGGTCGTGTTTTGGTTTGTGGATTGTGGGAAGGCATTCAGTTAAGGAGAAGCCACGTTTGATATCTAGGGAGTTAGAGAGGATAAGACTAGAGTTTGGGTAAACATTTGTCTCAAGAATGGTGTCACCTTCCTTTTCCTCTTTGGGTTGAATCTCAAACTCCCCCCCCCCCTCCCGTGCTCTTCCCACCCAGAGCAATGGGGTCACGACAGCCCCTGGGGAGAGGGGCTGCCCGTTTCCTACACTGGGAAAAGTGTGTGTGTGTGTGTGTGGAGTCTTGTGTGAGGTTTGCTGCTAATGATTTTGGGTAAAAAAAATATTCTCAGGAAATTGTCTGAATCTCCTCTTGGTTTTCAGGAAGAGACTTTCTTAGAGGCAGGAAATTCAGTCATTAGATTGTTAATTAGCTTAGAATTCATGCATTCATTCATTCATTCAAAATTACTTTCCTCCTCTTTGCTTGTTTATGTCTTACTGTTTTCGTTGGCACAGGTCGGGACGGTGGTCGGCTGGATGGCCAGACCTTGGGGCTGGAGAGGCCGAGCGAAGGGCCTCCTGGAAGGTCTTAAAAAGCAGGCGGAGGTTGTGTGTCATCATCACACGAGTGGTGCCAGACCACCACATTCCGGACAGCCTCTTTCCGGTTTTTCATGCCTCTGTGAAATAGTACGGGGAATTAATGGAAACCTGAAACACTCCACAGGCTGAGGGTCGAGGGGTTCAACAGGAGTCCCCCCCCCCCAGCACCACTGTCGTTCCCAGAGAGACAACCACGCAAGGGAAAATCCCAGAAGCTGACTCCCCTTTTCGTCAAGTGACCACTCCTCCCCCAGACACAAAGCCATGGTAAGGGCTGTGAAGGGTAACGAGCAGAAGAGGGTCTCCTGCAGAGTCCTGGGGTCCCCAACCTTGGGCCTCCAGAGGTTCTTGGACTGCAACTCCCAGAAGCCTTCACCACCCCCTCTGCTGGCCGGGATTTCTGGGAGCGGAAGTCCAAGAACATCTGGAGGCCCAAGGTTGGGGGGGACCCCCTGCTGTAGACCCTCTGGACGGCTGCCTTGGGTGTGGTCAGCCTTCAGCCGCCCTTTGCTCTGTCAGGCTTGGCCTCCTTTTTCCTGCTGGCAAGGCGGGCACGAGATTGTGCAGCAGTTTTGGGCTATTTCCTGGCTATTGGAATCATGGGTATAGAAGCACACAATCCCCCCCACATTGATAATCTGGAGGGTATTTCTTTGAAAAACAATTGAATTCTCTAGATTGGCAAAAAGACAAAGGCTTTTATGCTAAGGGAAAGCTTTTGGTTTTGTCCATCCAAGAAGGCTCCAGAATGATTTTTTCTTTTTCTTTTCTCCCAAGGACGGGGTGATTCTCAGCTGATGCTCTCCCGGCTTTTCTCTGGACGAAAAGGCAAGAATCCAACTCCAAAGCCCCCCTAAAACTTCAATAGCAGGTGAGATCTCTTTCATTCTTTGGGACCAAAAGCACCACTGTGTTTGTTTATTTATTAAACAGTAACCCTATGATTAGCAGGACGCTAATCCTGAATTACATCAGTATTTCAGAGAATTTTAGCCCAATCGCAGGAAGCATCGGGAGCGTTTGGAGGGCGCCTTCTACCAGATCTTCCATGGTACCTGGTGAGGGCAAGAGGGGCCACCGAGATGGGCGTGACAGTGCAAAGGACTGAGTTGGTGTGAAATCTCCATATTCTGAGGTTCAGTTTGAGTCTCTTCTGTCAACTTCATTCTGTCGCCCAGTTCTGGAGACCTCTGGTTTGTGAAAGCAAACACACACTGTCAGTTCCCTGGCTGAGTGGAGGTTTCAACCCGGGTTGCATGAGTCCCAGTTTTACTGTCTACAGCAGTGCCTCTCTGAACATGTGCAGAGTGTTGTGTTTTGTTTTTTTTGGTTCCCACTCCTGCTGGGCTCAACCCTGTGGTCCCCAAGAGCAGGTGCTGTCAATGAGATTCCAACCCTGGACAGCCTGGCATGGGGCCTCCCCGGAATTTCTCCTTCCCTCTTTTGGGATCCAAGAGGGTGAAGTGAAGAATTCACTCCTACATGTGGGGATTGTTGGAGAGGGAAAGATGGAAGAGAGCCTTCTTCTTCTTCTCACTTCTCTGCAGGAGTAGACCTTTTTGTTCAATCCATGGTGTCTTTTTGGTAGGTTCCATCTGAATGATTGATTGATTTGGGGAGCATCTGTTATCCTTCCATGTGACATCTCAGGCACATCTTTAAGAGAGAGACACGTTCTCTTAATTCTCCACCATGAGTTTCTGCTGCAGAATTAAGGGGATTAATATCCCAAAGGATGCCGTTTCTCCCACTTTGAGAGGGAAAGTGATCCTTGATGACCTCTTCCAAGTTCTGAGAATTGTTTTTGCAGAATTGATGCTGTCCTAGGAGAACACCCGCCAACCTTCTTCCTGTATCTCTTTGGCTTCTTCCTGCGATGACCAAGGCAGGGTCTCCCCTGGCCAGGCACGGAGCCTCAGCTGCCCTTGAAAGGAGGGGAAGGGAAAGCTGGAGACCCAAGGAGGAGGAAGGCGTGCAGTTTCTTCCTCAAGAAGGGCTCCTGCCGGGAGGTTCTCACAGGGAAGAGGGAAGCTTTGCACAGCCTCTGGAAAGAAACAAGAGGTGGAAGATTGCAGGGTGCGGGTGTGGGCGTTTGTGCATTTATCGGGCCTCAGGCATGGATTTTAGAGAAGGTGCCAATTGCTTTAAGCAAGTGGTAGATGGAGCGCTTACACACAAACACACATACATGCATATGTACATAAATGTGGGTTAGGATTTCTCCCCTAAGGTTCCCACAGTGTTTAAAAAAAATTTTTTTGTCAAGATCTTTGTCCATCATTTCCCCAAAACGTACTGAATCTGTTGCAGAAACGTCATTGAAATGAAGTTTGAGGATGATGGTCTTTGGTCATAAGGAGAGGACATCGAAAGAAAATGTTTCCATTTTGAATCCCAACGTCAGATGAAGGGGTGAAAGATACACGGAGACAGAGAGTATAGGATCCGATGGACCTCTTCATTATTGAGAAAAAAATGAGAGAAGGAAAATAAACTAAGATGCAAGTTATTTCATTTACGATCCCCTTTCATTGCTTCTAACTTCAGTCTTTTTTCAATAGTCTCCTCAATTTTCCTAATTTTTTTACCTTCTCCTTCCTTTCTTTTCTATTTTTTTGCCCATTTTTCTAATTGAACTATGTTTAGTGATGACATCCTCTCTTCTCCCACTATCTTTCCTATTTGCTTGCTATCTTGTATCTGTTTCATCCAGTTTTTTATAAACCCATTTAAGATTTTCTGGAGAATTTCTCAACCACTTTGGTCAGAGGGGAGATTGGTGGACTTAATACTTCCCTGTAACATTACCAACTTCCTAACATGCCGTAGTTTTCCGTGTATAAGATGGTACTTTTTCCACAGCCCACTGGTTACACGGAAGTAAGCTGAGAGCACGGAGAGAACAAAAAAGGGCCCGTACGTTGCCTCTGTAAACAGGCTTCCTTCAATCACGAGGCTTTGCTTCCTACAGTCAGGAGACTTAGCTTGCTCCAATCACGAGTCTTATGGAACTGACGTCAGCTGATGCTCTACAAACCGATTGGAACACACCTCATTGGAGGTGGAGACTGCAGGCTCAGAAGCATCAGGGACTCCTAATGCCTGAACATTCTGAGCCCAGAGGCTAAATACTCAAAGCTAAGTTTTCTTAATTTTTCGGTTAGAAAAGAGTCTGTGTGCGTCTTATAAACAAAGGTGTCTTATAAGTAGAAAAATACAGTATTTTTTAAGAACAGGTTTATCAATCTTTTTAACCTCTTCCCCAATGTTTTCTTTGAAAAAAAATGTTATCCAAAATTCCCTCCTTTCCATGCATTTCTAAATCTTTTCATATTAAATCTTTATTGTTGGTTATAATACCTGAAATACATCTTAATTGATTTGCTATATAATATTTAATATTGGTTATCTGACAACCTTCTTTTTGTAATATCTACCAACATTTCTTATTCATCCTAGCTTTCTTACTATTATTGCAATATGTATTAATCATCACTTGCCATTATTTTAACTACTTACCCGAAATCTTTATTGGTAACATCCAGAATAGGAAATATAATTTAGGGATCTATTTCATTTTAAATAATGGACTTCTGCCAAACCACAAAATGTTTCATGTTTTATATTCCTTTATCTTTTGACTTATCTTGTTCCTCAACCTATCTGAATTGATTTTAATTTCATCTTGTAATTTCCAAGTAATCTTTACCCAGGTGTGCTTGGGAAGAAAATAAATAAAAAAGGTCTGTTCCATGCACAGGGTGTTGGTGGTTGGTCGGGTGAGCTTTCCTTCATTCCAGCCTGGTGTGCAAGCTTTGGAGTCCTCCAGAACTCTTCATCAGCCCAAGTAGTGCTTATGTCACAGTGGCGCAGTTTTTAGCAGCGCCTGTTGCCGAAGCTCCTTGTTCCAGTCCCAGCAGTCAAGAAAATCAGGCAGAGGCACTAGACTTCTAGCAACTAAGTCTATTGCCATTTATATACAGCAGCAACAGCGTAAAAGTCCACAACCCTCTGCATGAGCCAAGAGAAAGAAGTCATTACCCAGTGGCCATATAGACTATCACACTGTCCAGTCGGTGGTCAGAGACCTGACGTCATCTTCACCCTTAAGTTATCTATTCCAGTGTCCTTGTCGGGCACACCTGCTGAACACTTTGGACGTGATCTCTGTGCTGAGTGTTCATGGCTGTAAAATTCAGGTTCTGTTTTATTTGGCTTATTTTATATAACCTGACAGTCTGAATGTGGGATATTGTGATTCTGTAGTCACGATTCAAAAAAAAAAATGGCCCAGTATTGCTGCACAATGTCGTGCCTGTGTTGCTAGCAGGAGAAAACGTTGCCAGGCTTCCCCTAGGAAAGGGCAGCCTGAATATTGACAGCAGGACTGGGAGCAGTGAAGATGGTCTACCCAGGACACCCTCCCTTCTGCTCCCTGCCATCCACACTTGCTGAAAAACAGCCCTGACCTTTGCCTTGGGTTTGGGAGAGAAGCGGTGGACTGTTGGACTGTCAGCTTCTGGGATTTCCCCTTGTGGGATGTCGCTCTGTGAACGGTAGTGGTTCTGGGGGACTCCTGCTCCACCCCTTGACCTCTTGGCCGCTGGAGTGTCTCCGGGTTCCATGGGTTCCCGTACTATTTCACACCATTACATGACAGGGGATACCTAGCTCAGCAGTACTAGGAGCGAGAAGGACCTTGGAATCGTCTTAGGTCACAAGCCAACAGTGTGATGTGGCTGCAAAAAAGGCCAATGCTAATTAGGCTGCATTAAGAGAGGGAGAGTCTCCAAATCCCATGAGGTGCTAGTTCCCTTCTCCTTGGTAAACCTAATCCTCCTGTTGTTGTTGTTTAGTCGTGTCCGACTCTTCGTGACCCCATGGACCAGAGCACGCCAGGCCCTCCCATCTTCCACTGCCTCCCGGAGTTGGGTCAAATTCATGTTGCTTTCTCCTAGTTTCTGATATTAATACCAGTACTTTTTATTAATCCTTGCTTTTTCATCACCATTTCAAAATCTGTTAATTATGTTTTGCCAGTCTTTCAAATCTTTCTTTATTGGTTTCATCCTAAAGAAAAAAGAATTTTAGGTACAAACCCTTTGTTACACATTTCTTAGTGCGTTAAATTAGGCTTTCCTTACTACCCTCTCTTACGAATTATCCTCCATATTTCCATCAATTCTTTCTCCGTTTTCTCTAATATATGTTTATGTTGTAAAATGTCAAGAAAACTTTTGATATGTGGACACAAACAGTGTCCTTGGTGGAAGCGTAGATGTTGCCCCTCAGGAGAGAATGGGAAGAGACCTGACAGAAACTCCATGCTTTGTCTTTCTCTCAGGATGCAAAAACTTATGACAGGCAAACGTAATTAGAAAAATACTTTCTATTTAAACATTTAACTTAAATAGCTTAACTTCAGCATAACAGCATGTACAGAACATATGACTTTTTTGCTCACGAACCCACTGTCAGCCTGACCGCCCTTAAGCAAAGGTGCAGCAATGAATGATCCGCCTGAGCTGCTTTTATACAAACTTCAGCCCCTACAGTCCCAGGCACCTGCCCGTGGCTACGGCAGCCTCAAACTTTCCGAGTGAGTCAGCTTCAAGGGTTTGGCTGACCTACACGCAGTTTGTTTCTCTGGCTTTCCTATGTGAGTATGTTGAAGACTTTAATTTATTTCTCAGTGACATGATTTGTACAAATAGTTTGGCATAAAATTACTGTACGTAACCTCCACCTCCTAGCTTCTTTATAATTACATGTACCCTTAAAATCCATGTTTACCAATGTGTGATCTGCTACTTTTATTAACCCTACATCTCTCTTACAAACTCTAAATCACAATCACTATATGCAAATATATATAATCTATCCTAAAATAACTTTTATATGCTGATGAATAAAAAGTAAACTTTACATCTCCTTTCACTTCTCTCCAAACATCTTGCATGTCAGTTCGATTTATCAGTTTATTTCATATTGTAATATTATACCTTCTTTCATCCTTGGTAGGGTTTAACTTATCTTCCTCTTCATCCATTAACATTTATCTTTATTTTTCAAGACTTTAAACCAGGGGTGTCCAACCTTTCACCTTCCCTGGGCCACATTAGAAGATGAAAATTTGGTTTGGGCCGCACATAAAATAAAATAACAGTAACGATACCTGATCATCCAAAAAAACCATAGAAAACCTAGTTAACATCTTAAACTTACTTGGAAATGAAGTTAGTGAGATGTTTGACATTGTTTCTCAGCCACCAATGCTTCCATATTTGCTTTGATGGAACTTGTTGCAATTCTCAGTGAGTGCTCAAGGTTAGAGCAGGGGGTGAGGGAACTTTTTTACTTCTGCCGAGCAGGAGGAGGAAGCCGGTGCACTCCCTTCCCATCCCTGGCGCGGGTTTACCCGTGAGTAAGCGCGGGTCTACTCGCGAGTAAGCGCCGCTGAAGGTGCGGCAGTGGAGGTAAGGTTCTGCTTTTTCCTTTTAAAAAAGTTGATCTGGGTGGGTTTTGAAGGGTAGGTTTGGGCTGGGGGGGTTATGTTTCGGTGTTTTGTTTTTTGGTGATTTTTTTCTTTTTCTTTTTTTTTCTTTTTTTTCTTTTTTTTTTTTCTTTTTTTGCAGTCCCAGCGTGGGACTTGCTCCAATGTTTATTTTTGGATTGGTTTGTTTTTGGTTTTGTTTTTTTGCAGTCCCAGCGTGGGACTTGCAGTGTTTGGGCTTTCCCCCAATTCGAATTTCCCGCCCTTTCCCCCTGCCTTTTTGCCTTCGGAGGTCTGCAAGGGCTCCCTCCGATGTCAGGGGAAAGCCCTTGGAGACCTCCTGGGGGTCCGATCACGGCGACGGGTCTACTCGTGAGTAAGCACTGCGGAAAGCGCGGGTCTACCCGCGAGTAAGCACCGCCGAAGGCGCAGCAGTGAAGGTAAGGTTATGCTTTTTCCGACATCGGAGGAAGCCCTTTGAGACCTCCGAAGGCAAAAAGACAGGGGGAAAGGGCAGGAAATTCAAACTTTGGAATTTCTAAAAAAATAAAAAATTGCACTGGGCCGCATTACGAGCCGACCTGGGCCGCATGCAGCCTGTGGGCCGCGGGTTGGACAAGCCTGCTTTAAACCATTCCATTTTAGCATCACATCTCCATTTGGTCCCATACTCTGACGACATACCCCAGCAAAGCAACACCCAATAGTAACAAATCCTCAAACTTTAACTCTTTTCCTAAAAAAAAACCACTAACCCATAAACCCTCACCGCTACATTTAATAATATTTCCCCCTCATTTTGGCAAGATCCTACCTGGCCACGGTTAAGTGCAAAGTCCTGCACCTTGGAAAAAGAAACCAATTGCACAGTTACAAGATGGGGGATACTTGGCTCAGCAAAACTACGAGCGAGAGGGATCTTGGAATTGTTGTAGATTGCAAGCTAAATGTGAGCCAACAGTGGCTTTTTATTAATCCAGGTTCTCCTAGCTCTTCCTTCCCCTTCTCCTTTCATGGGTTCACCATTTTCAATACATTTATGGACTTGCAATGCCTTTAAATTCAGTACTGTACAGTGGAGGAAATCTGCAAGTAAACCATGGAACTTTTCCAGTAAAACATCAATTCTAATCAAACCCTATCCTTGTATTTCTGGGTAAGCTGGCTGGATAGGTCAGTGGTTTAAATATCTGGTTGCAGAACCAGAGGTTCCCTGCTGTGTCTCCACAGGTGAGGTCAGCCTGTGTGGCCTTCGGGAAACTGCACGGTCCCAGAAGCAGGGAATGGGGAATGACTTTTGAGTATTCTCTGCCTAGGAAACCCCTGAAAAAAGGGTTGCCATCAGTCAGAATTGACTTGATGGCCCATGATTAATATTATTTCGGATAGTGGTTAATATTAATCAACTATGTTTTCCCATCACTGTCTCTTTGGAAGTATCAATTCAGGCAACGGGAGTCCATGCTGTTTTCACAATATGGCTAATTTTTCAAATGTTGCCAGTAAAGCCTTCAGGAGACATATGTCTTTCAAAGGAGTCAAAGACAGAGCAAACTCTTTGGTTTGACCTCCAGTTAGAGTCTGCTCTGTGCTACATTCTCAAGACATCTTCTTTTTTCTCTATCAGGTAACAAAGACGATGGCCAGAATTATACAGAGCCACTTCTTCTGGCCCTGAAAAGAGTCAAGTGTGAAGCCGGGAAGAAAAGTTTAGAAAAACCCATGAGCTAGAGGAGAAACAGCTTAAACGCCTGAAGTGTGGAGACAGCTTCAGACGAGTGCCGCTAGTTCAGTTTAAAGAACTCACCCTGGGGAGAAATCATACAAAAACATGGAATGTGAAAAGAGTTTCAGCGGGAGAAGAAATCTGCGTTCACATCGAAGAACTCACACAGGGAAGAAACTGTATAAATGCAAGGAATGTGGAAAAAGCATCAGTGAAAATGGTCATCTTAGGTCACATCAAAGGAATCACACTGGTGAGAAACCACATAAATGCATGGAATGTGGAAAGAGCTTTAGTCAGAGTGGTCACCTTAGGTTACATCAAAGGACTCACACAGGGGAGGAACCACATAAATGCATGGAATGTGGAAAGAGCTTTAGTCAGAGTGATCAGCTTAGGGTACATCAAAGGACTCACATAGGGGAGAAACCACATAAATGCATGGAATGTGGAAAGAGCTTTAGTCAGAGTGGTCACCTTAGGTTACATCAAAGGATCCACACTGGGGAGAAACCACATAAATGCATGGAATGTGGAAAGAGCTTTAGTCGCAGTGGTGACCTTAGGCTACATTAAAGGATCCACACTGGGGAGAAACCACATAAATGCATGGAATGTGGAAAGAGCTTTAGTCGCAGTGGTGACCTTAGGTTACATCAAAGGATCCACACTGGGGAGAAACCACATAAATGCATGGAATGTGGAAAGAGCTTTAGTCAGAGTGGTGGCCTTAGGTCACATCAAAGGACTCACACAGGGGAGAAACCACATAAATGCATGGAATGTGGAAAGAGCTTTAGTCAGAGTGGTCACCTTAGGTTACATCAAAGGACTCACACAGGGGAGAAACCACATAAATGCATGGAATGTGGAAAGAGCTTTAGTCAGAGTGGTGGCCTTAGGTCACATCAAAGGACTCACACAGGGGAGAAACCACATAAATGCATGGAATGTGGAAAGAGCTTTAGTCAGAGTGGTCACCTTAGGTTACATCAAAGGACCCACACTGGGGAGAAACCACATAAATGCATGGAATGTGGAAAGAGCTTTAGTCAGAGTGATCAGCTTAGGGTACATCAAAGGACTCACACAGGGGAGAAACCACATAAATGCATGGAATGTGGAAAGAGCTTTAGTCAGAGTGGTGACCATAGGTTACATCAAAGGATCCACACTGGGGAGAAACCACATAAATGCATGGAATGTGGAAAGAGCTTTAGTCACAGTGGTGGCCTTAGGTTACATCAAAGGACCCACACTGGGGAGAAACCACATAAATGCATGGAATGTGGAAAGAGCTTTAGTCAGAGTGGTCACCTTAGGTTACATCAAAGGACCCATACTGGGGAGAAACCACATAAATGCATGGAATGTGGAAAGAGCTTTAGTCAGAGTGATCAGTTTAGGGTACATCAAAGGACTCACACGGGAGAAACCACATAAATGCATGGAATGTGGAAAGAGCTTTAGTCAGAGTGGTGGCCTTAGGTTACATCAAAGGACCCACACTGGGGAGAAACCACATAAATGCATGGAATGTGGAAAGAGCTTTAGTCAGAGTGGTGGACTTAGGTTACATCAAAGGACCCACACTGGGCAGAAACTACATAAATGCATGGAATGTGGAAAGAGCTTTAGTCGCAGTGGTGGCCTTAGGGTACATCAAAGGACCCACACTGGGGAGAAACCACATAAATGCATGGAATGTGGAAAGAGCTTTAGTCACAGTGGTGGCCTTAGGTTACATCAAAGGACCCACACTGGGGAGAAACCACATAAATGCATGGAATGTGGACAGAGCTTTAGTCTCAGTGGTGGCCTTAGGGTACATCAAAGGACCCACACTGGGGAGAAACCACATAAATGCATGGAATGTGGAAAGAGCTTTAGTCAGAGTGGTGGCCTTAGGTTACATCAAAGGACCCACACTGGGGAGAAACTACATAAATGCATGGAATGTGGAAAGAGCTTTAGTCGCAGTGGTGGCCTTAGGGTACATCAAAGGACCCACACTGGGGAGAAACCACATAAATGCATGGAATGTGGAAAGAGCTTTAGTCACAGTGGTGGCCTTAGGTTACATCAAAGGACCCACACTGGGGAGAAACCACATAAATGCATGGAATGTGGAAAGAGCTTTAGTCGCAGTGTTGCCCTTAGATTACATCAAAGGACCCACACTGGGGAGAAACCACATAAATGCATGGAATGTGGAAAGAGCTTTAGTCAGAGTGGTCAGCTTAGGGTACATCAAATGACCCACACTGGGGAGAAACCACATAAATGCATGGAATGTGGAAAGAGCTTTAGTCAGAATAGTTACCTTAAGTTACATCAAAGAATTCACACTGGGGAGAAACCACATAAATGCATGGAATGTGGAAAGAGCTTTAGTCACAGTGGTGGCCTTAGGTTACATCAAAGGACCCACACTGGGGAGAAACCACATAAATGCATGGAATGTGGACAGAGCTTTAGTCTCAGTGGTGGCCTTAGGGTACATCAAAGGACCCACACTGGGGAGAAACCACATAAATGCATGGAATGTGGAAAGAGCTTTAGTCAGAGTGGTGGCCTTAGGTTACATCAAAGGACCCACACTGGGGAGAAACTACATAAATGCATGGAATGTGGAAAGAGCTTTAGTCGCAGTGGTGGCCTTAGGGTACATCAAAGGACCCACACTGGGGAGAAACCACATAAATGCATGGAATGTGGAAAGAGCTTTAGTCACAGTGGTGGCCTTAGGTTACATCAAAGGACCCACACTGGGGAGAAACCACATAAATGCATGGAATGTGGAAAGAGCTTTAGTCGCAGTGTTGCCCTTAGATTACATCAAAGGACCCACACTGGGGAGAAACCACATAAATGCATGGAATGTGGAAAGAGCTTTGGTCAGAGTGGTCAGCTTAGGGTACATCAAATGACCCACACTGGGGAGAAACCACATAAATGCATGGAATGTGGAAAGAGCTTTAGTCAGAATAGTTACCTTAAGTTACATCAAAGAATTCACACTGGGGAGAAACCACATAAATGCATGGAATGTGGAAAGAGCTTTAGTCGCAGTGGTTTCCTTCGGATACATCAAAGAACTCACACTGGGGAGAAACCACATAAATGCATGGAATGTGGAAAGAGCTTTAGTTGCAGTGGTTTCCTTCGGATACATCAAAGAACTCACACTGGGGAGAAACCACATAAATGCATGGAATGTGGAAAGAGCTTTAGTGAGAGTAGTCAACTTAGGTCACATGAAAGAACTCACACTGGGGAGAAACCACATAAATGCATGGAATGTGGAAAGAGCTTTAGTGGCAGTGGTGTTCTTATGTTACATCAGAGGACTCACACGGGGGAGAAACCACATAAATGCATGGAATGTGGAAGGAGCTTTAGTCAGAGCAGTACCCTGAGGTCACATGAAAGAACTCACACTGGGGAAAAACCACATAAATGCATGGAATGTGGAAAGAGCTTTAGTCGCAGTAGTGCCCTTAGGTTACATCAAAGGACTCACATTGGGTAGAAACTATAGAAATGCATGGAATGTGGAAAGAGCTCCTGATAAGTTAAGAAGGTGTAAGGTGCTCATTCTGTTTTGTTCTGGTTTCCACTGAAAAGACTAAGCAACCAAATGCTGACATAATGCAAAACAGAGAGAAAAGAGGGGAAAAAATGGAGTGCATTTTGAAGTGCCACTTGTGATGCATTTTACTTCTATTGTTAGTTAACAGAGAGATATCACAAAATACACGTGGAACCTTGTGCTAAGAAAATGAGAATAAGCATATATTGTACAATGGAAGCTTTTACAATATTAGTGTAAAAAGAGAAAAAGATGGATGTTCTAAGGCTAACTGATGAAAGAAAAGCAAGTAATGAAGGGAGAAAAGCTGTCATTTGTTTTATAAGGCTTTACCCTCATAAATAATAGGAATTGAGTTTTAAAGAGGGTACCAGTTATTATATATATACTGTATTATTTATGAAGAACTAGGTGTTTCTATGCTATTGTATTGAGAGTATACTGCTTTGTAATGGCATGGATTGTTGGAAGGAGTGGAAATTTTGTTTTTTCAAGCTCTGGTCTCTTCGGGCCCTGGACTGTACTGGGTCGGAGGTGACCAAATCCTTTGACCCTTAACATCTGAGCTTCTCGGAGGCTTGGAAACCCAAGCCTTGGGAAGATTCGGTTTTCCTGACTGAACAAAGGAATATAAATATTGGGAGAGATCTCACACAAACTGTTATTAGAAAGGAACGGAGAACCATAGATGTTTGTTTTCATGGAGTACAAGAAGATGGAACTGATGCTGGATGAAAGTCCTTGGAAGAGTGGAAAGATAACCATGAGGCACTGACAGCCAGCAATGGATTTTAAACATACCTGGGAGAGAACAAAAACCTAGAGCCAAATAGTGCTTTTTTACTTTGTATATATTTATTTTTAAAGTTTAAATACTTTTGCATGTCTTTCATTGAAAATTATAAGTTTTTTTCTTTTTGTATTCTTAGGAAGTTTGAAGTGTTCTGAAGAGGGTAGTAGTCCCAAAGGGAGGTTTAGAGTCCAGAAATAGTTGATATAAGAAACTATCTGGGTCAGAGTTTTAATTTTTTTTTTAGCCAGAATTGAAATGATCTCAGCCAAGCCATCTTTTCCAAAGAGGAAAATCCGGTCTCCAGACAAAGCACCTAGTAGGGAACACAGTTTGGTAGCCCTAGCACTGTATGGAAGAATTGAGATTGTATGCGTTCAATTGACCTATCCATGGCATTTAACCAGATTGGGATGCCATATAAAATTTGTGGGATAATTTTGGTTTTAAAAACCTGTAAAGCCACTAGATTGATTATGTTCTCTGCAGGCAAAGTTGGAGAAGCTCTATACAGTCAGCAAAAACAGGACCTGGAGCTGATTGTGGCTCTGATCATCAGCTTCTCATAGCAAAATTCAAGCTTAAACTGAAGAGAGTAGGAAAAACCACTGGGCTACTCAGGTATAATCTAAACCAAATCCCTTATGAATACACAGAACAGAGTGCCTGAAGAACTATGGATGGAGGCTCGTAACATTGTACAGGAGGCAGCAACAAAAACCATCCCAAAGAAAAGGAAATACAAGAAAGCAAAGTAGCTGTCCAACGAGGCCTTACAAATAGCAGAGAAGAGAAGGGAAACAAAATGCAAGGGAGATAGGGAAAGTTACAGAAAATTGAATGCCGACTTCGAAATAATAGCAAGGAGAGACAAGAGGGCCTTCTTAAACAAACAGTGCAAAAAAATAGAGGAAAATAATAGAAAGGGAAAAACCAGAGATCTGTTCAAGAAAATTGGAGATATTAAAGGAACATTTTGTGCAAAGATGGACATGATAAAAAAAAATGGGAGGGACCTAACAGAAGCAGAAGACATCAAGAAGATGTGGCAAGAATACACAGAGGCATTATACCAGAAAGACCTGGATGTCCCGGACAACCCAGTGAGTGTGGTTGCTGAATTTGAGCCAGACATCCTGGAGAGTGGAGTCAAGTGAGCCTTAGAAAGCATGGCTAACAACAAGGCCAGTGGAAAGAGCTTTAGTCAGTGGTGTCCTTAGGTTACATCAAAGAACTACACTGGGGAGAAACCACATAAGTGCATGGAATGTGGAAAGAGCTTTAGTCACAGTGGTGTCCTTAGGTTGCATCAAAGGACTCACACTGGGGAGAAACCATAGAAATGCATGGAATGTGGAAAGAGCTTTATTCAGAGCTCCTGATAATTAAACAAGGCATAAGGAGCTCATTCAGTTTTGTGCTGGTTTCCAGTGGAAAGATTAAGCAACCAAAAGCTGACTCAATGCAAAACAGAGAGAAAAAGAGAAAAAATGGAGTGCATTTTGAAGTGCCACTTGTGATGTGTTTTACTTCTATCGTTAATTAACAGAGAGATACCACAAAATAGACGTGGAACTTTTTGCTAAAAAAAATGAGAATAAGCATATATTGTACAATAGAAGCTTTTACAAAATTAGTGTAAAAAGAGAACATGATGGATGTTCTAAGGCTAACTGATGAAAGAAAAGCAAGTAGTGGAGAGAGAAAAGCTGTCATTTGTTTTATAAGGCTTTACCCTCATAAATAATAGGAATTGAGTTTTAAAGAGGGTACCAGTTATTATATATATATTGTATTATTTATGAAGAACTAGGCTCTTCTATGCTATTATATTTAGAGTATACTGCTTTGTAATGGCAGGGGTTGTTGGAAGGAGTGGAAATTTTGGTTTTTCAAGCTCCGGTCTCTTCGGGGGCTGGACTGCAGTGGGTCAGAGGTGACCAAATCCTTTGATCCTTAACATCTGAGCTTCTCAGAGGCTGGGAAATCTAAGCCTTGGGAAAATTTGGTTTTGCTGATTGATGCAGAACAAAGGGATATAAATATTGGGAGAGATCTCACACAAAGTGTTATTAGAAAGGAACGGAGAAATTTTTATCATTGTATTCTTAGGAAGTCTGCAGTGTTCTGAAGATGTATTCTCTGTCTTTCTAGATTATGAGCACCAGTGTTTTAATGTGTTTGCATTTTAGATTCAAACATGCCTTAAATTTTCCCTATTATCTAAATTTAAGTTGCTGCATCTTTTTACATGGTGCAAGGATGTATTTTAAGTAAGCCTGCAGTTTTTGCATAACTGTATGATGTTTGGATTTAAAGATCTCTACCGACAGTTTTTTCCTCACGCCTGTAAGAGTGCCTTACATATTTTTTTGGATTTAGTATATTTAAGTATGGAATCTAGAAATGATGTAAATAAATGAACTTGTACAGAATGAACAAGTTTTGGAATTGCCTGGAATCACTGCAACAATGAAAAGACTTCCTATGAGATACCCAGATGAGCTTCAAACACCTTGTCACTTGCTGTCTATCTGATGGAGAAAGTCAGGCTGAACCCATCCTGACTGGAGTGCCGTCCTTTCCTGAAAAGAGGAGGGAGAATCCCATGGAGCCCCAGAGACAGAACATATGACCTGTCAGAGAAGTGACACCTCCATGGGGAGAATGGAAAGATAGAGAGATGAGAAGGGTCACAGAGAAAACCGGGAGGATAGAGATAGTTCTGGGTGAAGAATCAAAAGTTTAGGCCAATGAAGGGATGGGAGAGTCTGGAAATAAAGAGCCAGGGGTGTCTAAGCTGGAAGTTCCAGTGAGGGAAGCAGGTGGTCCATCAGAGGAAAGGATCGACTGGGTAAAGGAACATTAGGGTAGCAGCAGAGGTGCAGGAGAAAAAAAGGAATAAGACAGGAGGAGGGAAGAGAAATATATCTTGGGGAACCATCAAGAAGGGAGAGAGCGGAAGCTGGAGAGGTAGAAGGGCAAAAGACGGAGAGGATATTACCACAAGGCTGGGAGTGGATATGAATGGAGAATCCCTGGACCAAACTGTTGAGAGTTTCTGGGAACTCGCTTAAGTTCCAGTAAAATGCACAGTGGAAGGCCAGCTCCTTTAGGTAGAATTAGCTGCAGAAGTCCCTATCCACCCTCACCAAAGCCTAGCACTTTATAAAATAAGACCCAGGAAGCGATCTTTAAGTAGAAAAGGTTTTCTGTATTTTACTCACATAAAACGTCCATTTCTAAAACAGGCAGTTTGTTTTTCTCTGTCCATGTGGCTGGGGAGGATTTCTTCGGTTCAGAGATCCAGCCTTGAGGTCTAGCATCTTCCAAGGTGAAAAAGGGTGTGTGACAAAATGGAGTTTCTCAAAGCACATGAGGAGAAGGGGAGGGAACAAGAGCGGAGCTTATCTAGCCCGGCAACAACAAACCCCTTTGATTAGTTAGCATGCAAGCAAACAAGTTAGTCTGAGATGGAGGCCCTTCCTCCCATATCTTGAAATTTACATCTAGATTGCTGACTAGCCAACACCCCTTCTCAATCTAGCATGCATAAATTTCAACAATTCCCATCATGCTTCGCAGGTTCTGAAAGCGATCTCTTGGTAGAGGTTTGGTCAGGATGTCTGCCATCATCTCCGTAGTTGGACAATAGGTCATCTGGATGGTACCCTTCTCGATCAGGTCATGCACGAACTCGTATCTCACATCAATGTGCTTGGTGCGCACGTTCATCTTCTCTCCCTGCGATAGCTTGATGCAGCTTTGGTTGTCTTCCATCATCTGGAATGGTGTTTCTTCATCTATCTCAAGGTCCATCAGCAGTTTCTTCAACCATAGCAGTTCTCTGCATGCTTCTGCTGCTGCAACAAACTCAGACTCTGTGGAAGATAAAGCTACAGTATCTTGTTTATGACTGCCCCATGAGATAGGGCCGTTACCATACAGAAACAGAAAGCCACTTGTAGATTTACAATCTTCGCTATTTTCTGTCCAATCTGCATCTGCCCACCCTATAAGTTTTGGGTTCTTGTTAGCTGGCAGTCTTAGCTTAAAGTCCATGGTTCCTTTCAAGTATCTAGCTACCCTTTTTACAGCTGTCCAGTCACTCTGTGTTGGTGAGCTGACTTTTCTGCTCAGTATTCCTACTGCAGTGGCAATGTCAGGTCTCACAGTAGTTGTCAAGTACAAAAGCTTCCCTATAGCTGCTCTATACTGGTTATTGTTGGGCAAAGGTTCTCCTTTCTCTTTATTTTTAAGAAAATCTGTATGCATGGGTGTTGCAGCACTGTGGGCATCTTGCATATTCAACATATCTAACAGTTCAAGTATCTTTTGTTTCTGACTCAACAAATATGAACCATCTGCCTCTTTCTCAATTTGAATGCCCAAATAGTAGGTTGCATCTCCCAATTCCTTTATTTCTACCTCTTTGCTCAGTTTCTGTACTACACTCCTGTACTCTTTTTCCTCATAGGTGGCCACAACCAGGTCATCAACATAAGCCAGAATAAATGTGAAATGTCCATTCCTGTTCCTAGTATACAGGCACTGATCTCCCTTTCCTTGCTTGAAACCTTGTTGAAGTAGCATCTTCTTCAGTTTCTCATTGTAGGCTCTGGCTGCTTGTTTCAGCCCATATAGGCCTTTCTTCAGTCTGCAGACAAGGTCAGGGTGCTTCTTGTCCATAAAACCTGGTGGTTGTTCCATGTAGAGTTCCTCCTCAATCTCTCCATGTAGAAATGCAGTCTTGACATCTAGGTGCTTGACTTGCATCTGTCTGGAGGCTGCTATACTCAGGAGCATTCTTATGGTGCTGTGTCTGACAACTGGAGCAAAAGTTTAATCAAAGTCTTCTCCATACTTCTGAAGAAATCCTTTGGCAACTCATCTTGCTTTGTAGCGTTCCACTTCTCCATCTGCTCCCTTCTTCTCTTTGAATACCCACTTGCATCCAATTGCTTTCTTGCCTGGTGGTAGCCTTGTCAGTGTCCATGTTTCATTCTTATGTAAGGCTTCTATCTCCTCCTTTGCAGCTTGTTTCCATTTGGCGCCCTCTTGTGCTGGCATTTGTTCAACTTCTTCCCAGGTTGCTGGTTCATCTGTCTGCAATGACTTTGTAAGGTAGGACAGGCGAGGGGGCGGCACACCTATGTTGGATCGTGGTGCCATCTTTCAGTTCTACAGCGTTGCCAACTGCTCCATCTGTATCCCCTTCTTTTGGTGTACTGCTCTGCGAGAGTCACCCCCCCAAAAGAGAGGGAGTTTCCCAAGCCGCCAATGGAGGGGTCACCCACCCTCTGGACCTCCGTCTTGTCCGGGTTCAGCCTCAACCCATTCTCCTGCATCCATTGCAGTACGGACTCCAGGCAGCGCTGAAGGGACAGAACGGCATCCACTGAAGTAGGTGAAAAGGAGATGTAGAGCTGCGTGTCATCAGCATACTGATGGCACGAGGCTCCACACCCCCTGATGACCCCACCCAACGGCCTCATATAGATGTTAAACAGCATTGGGGAGATGATGGAGCCCTGCGGAACCCCACAATTGAGACTCCACAGGGCCGAGACATTCTCCCCAAGCTGAACTCTCTGAGGACGGTCCTCCAAGTAGGATCGGAGCCAGGCAAGCACCAGGCCACTGATTCCCAACTCGGAGAGCCTCTCCAGGAGGATACCATGGTTGACGGTATCGAAGGCAGCTGAGATATCGAGGAGGACCAACAAGGACATTTTGCCCCCGTCAGCCTCCCTCAACAGGTCATCCAACAGTGCGACCAGTGCTGTTTCTGTACCATGGCGCAGCCTGAAGCCCGACTGGAATGGATCCAGGGCATTGGTTTCATCCAAAAGAGCCTGAAGCTGATCTCAGATTCATGACTCTGTACCCTTTGACACCGGAAGCATATCCGATAAGAATTGTTTGTTCAGTTCTATAGTCCAATTTATGCCTTTTCTCCTGGGAATGTAAGAGTATGCAATGCTCCCAAAAACTCTAATGTGTGAAATGTTCAGGATTCTACCATGAAAAATTTCAAAAGGTGTTTTTGTGGTGCCTTTGGTTGGCAATCTGTTCTGGAGATACGTTGCTGTCATGATTGCATCACCCCAAAGTTTGTTGGGTAGTTCTGCATCTGCAAGCATGCATCCAGTCATCTCTAGAAGAGACCTTAGTTTTCTCTCAGCTATTCCATTTTGTTCTGGTATGTATGGAACAGTCCTTCTGTGTAGAATACCTTGTTCCTCAAAGAATGTCTGTGTGTGGTTTGAAATGTACTCACCACCGTTGTCTGATTGAAACGCCTGTGGTTTTCTTTCAAATTTGTTGTTCACCATGGCCATCCCAAAGAAAAGGAAATGCAAGAAAGCAAAGTGGCTGTCCAACGAGGCCTTACAAATAGCAGAGAAGAGAAGGGAAACAAAATGCAAGGGAGATAGGGAAAGTTACAGAAAATGGAATGCAGACTTCCAAAGAATAGCAAGGAGAGACAAGAGGGCCTTCTTAAATGAACAATGCAAAAAAATAGAGGAAAATAATAGAAAGGGAAAAAACCAGAGATCTGTTCAAGAAAATTGGAGATATTAAAGGAACATTTTGTGCAAAGATGGACATGATAAAGGACAAAAATGGGAGGGACCTAACAGAAGCAGAAGACATCAAGAAGGGGTGGCAAGAATACACAGAGGAACTATACCAGAAAGATTTGGATATCCCGGACAACCCAGATAGTGTCGTTGCTGACCTTGAGCCAGACATCCTGGAGAGCGAAGTCAAGTGGGCCTTAGAAAGCATGGCTAACAACAAGGCCAGTGGAGGTGATGGCATTCCAGTTGAACTATTTAAAATCTTAAAAGATGACGCTGTTAAGGTGCTACATTCAATATGCCAACAAGTTTGGAAAACTCAACAGTGGCCAGAGGACTGGAAAAGATCAGTCTACATCCCAATCCCAAAGAAGGGAAGTGCCAAAGAATGCTCCAACTACCCTTATTAGCTAGTGGAGCTAGGAGGTGGAAACAGTGCCCAGTATGGTGGACTGGAGAGAGTGAGAAACTAGGACACTGGAAACTAGGGTTCAAATCCCCACTTCCCCAAATGGAAATTCACTTGGACACTGGAAACTAGGGTTCAAATCCCCACTTCCCCAAATGGAAACTCACTTGGAATTTGGTGTTAAATTCTATTGTAAACGTTGCCACGGAGGACAGAAAGCAGATAATCAGACAAGAGCAAAAGAGGGGGGAAAGGAAGTTGGTAGGATCAGTCAAAAACCCAAGTGGGGTGGTGGGGGAAGAAAATATAGGAATAAAAGTAAACGAAGATAGCAGAAGAACCATATGTGTTAGTAGAGGGAATATTTCATTTTCCCCCTCATGTCTTTGAAGAACTGGACGTGATCTGACAAACTCACATTAAAATAGAATAATCTCTAAGGTGCCACATATTTTTGTCTGTTTTAGTTTTGTTTCATTTTGCATTGTTTTATTCCTTTGGATTTTACCCAATATGCTTGCACAGACTAAGTCAGCTCCCTCTTCTCAAAGTATAACGGTGCATAGTGAGTGATTCGTCTTGCTTTCTGCTCTCCTCTGGAGGGAGTTGGGGAGCTTTTTCTGCCCTTTGAAGTCAGTGGTAGTGGCGGTGGTGGTTGTAAATATCAGGCAGAGTCAATCCGTTATAGTTGTTGCTGTTGATTTACTATGGTAGCTGTGCTAGACATGACCTGGTTTGTTTCCTTTAGCGTGTTGTTGGGGATTGTTCTGATGACAACATTTGCATCATTCAGTAGATCCTTTACTGGTTTACTTTGTAATTAGCGCTAATTGGGGAGCCTTTGCCTATCTGTCTTCTGGCTAATATGGATTACTCTTTTTTCTTTCAGTGATGTCTGCCATTGTGTCAACTCATAATTTCTGGGTTGTTCCATAAGCTGTTCCTTTATTGATACGTTTTCTTCCACTATTGTGTCTACCTCTACCCTCCATTTGCCTTCCCTATTATGCTCATTGCCCTGTGTTGATTTTGCCACCTTTTCTAGTTCTTGCAATCCTAGTTCTGAAAACACTTTGCTCCGGATGATAAACCTTCTCTGGTCCATTAATCGTTGTTCAGTTATGTTATTACTTGGGTGTTGCCTTTTCCAAATTTCCATCATTCTTTTTTGAAAACCATGGGCTGTTGGGTTTGCCTCATAATAACATTTCATAATTTCTCAATTTTCAGCGAGAGTCCAAGTTTTACGTTTACGTTGTTCCAGTAGCTTTGCAGCAGCCTGTCCTGGCCCTCAACAGGGTTTGCTGAGCCCTGTAGCTCATTTGTCTGTTGAGATTTTTGATCTAGAAATGTATTAAATATAATGTATAGTAAAAAGTAGAATGGCTGATATAACCTGAGTCATGTACAAAGTGGATTCAGGTGTGTACCAAGGTTAAAGACTTAATATTGTGCAGCTGGAGAAAGTGATGTAATCTTATGTAATGTCCAATGATGTAATGTACATTGTGATTGGTCATTAGATGTATAAAAGACATGTGTAAAGGGGACATGTTATCTGCTGTAATTCAGATCATTTATTTCTATATCATGTATTGTATCATGTCATGTCATGTTGCCAGTTGAATGTCTGAATTCTATGCTGTCTTTATATTTGTAAATAGACTATGTTGAATTTTACTGTCCCAGTGTTTTAGTGTCTTTGCAACCTGATATTTCCTAACTCTGCTTAAATCCAGAAACGTTAACAAATTCTCAACATTGTCACCAGATGCCCAGGAGCTATAGCATCCGACACGGTGCTAGTTGACCCGAGTGACTACCTATCCAGTATGGATTTTGTTTTATTTCCTTTCATCCTAATTGATGGTTGGTGGACACAGTTGGTCTGGCTTCTCAGCTGAGACTTGTCTGGCTTGGGAGACCCTTCAGCATAGTTCTCAATCTTACAGAAGCATGCATGTTCTTCCGCCTCAACAAGGCCTGTGCCCAATGGAGGGGATGATAATGATGATGATGAAGATGATTCAAGAACTCCAGGCACAGTCAAAATTATCAAAATTATACTGACTGGTATTGTATAACAGATACAAGTTTTAACAAAAAACCTGTAGGTCTCCTTCAGTCTCGAGAGACTATGGTAATGTGCTCCAGCGAGGGCACAGCCTTTGAAAGCATCCTTAGTGTTCCTGTTGGATCAAAAACATGGCACTGTCTCCAGGGTGGATTTATGTTCCGCATTTCTTCATTGGGGGCTGGAGGACTCCTTTCTTGCCTGCATCCTGGAAAGGAGAAGCAGTTTCGTCTCCAGTCTCTCAGGTGGCTGTTTTTCATCTTGATTAAGTGTAATTCCCTTTACGTGGTTTTTAGACATTCCATTTATTTTAATGTATTTAAATTATATTCATGTCCTTCTTTCCTTTAGAGCAATTTTATTGATTGCACCTTTCCCTTAGTGCTCTCAGTATCAGGAAGATTAGAAAGGGTTCACTAAGTCAATAACAGGGAGCTGGCTAAATTGATAAACAGATTAGATCACACAGATACACAGAAAGATGAGATGAGGTGGATTGATGTTGGATATATGTAAGAAGAACACTGGTTTTAAATTATGGGGTGGACTAGATTACCCCACTTTGCTGTGGAAAATCACTATTCGGATCGCTCTAAGATGGTTCTGACTTGGCAGCACAGAACAAAACTAGATGACCTTCTAGATGACCTTACCTTCTAGCTTGAAAATGCCATTAGACGACAGAGGGGAAGAAAGGGAAAACCAGGAGAAAGCTGATGATAGAAGTACTTCTCATTCCTGCCTGACCAAGGACTGTAACCTATCCTTCCTCCCAACTTATGGCTGTAATGATGATGATGATCAAAGGAACAACCAGGAGGACGAGCCCGAAGATCACACCAACCATCACCCACAGACTGACCCCTGAGGCTGAAACAGGAGAAGGGAATTAAATGTTACAATGGACTATCAAGCCAAACCCCCTTGCTGTCAGGTGGGGGGGCTGCCTGTGTCTTCAAAGCTGAGGCATCCAGGCAGGGCATCAAACTAGGATGGCGCTGGTGGTGCCCTTCTAAGGACCATCCTGCCTCCCCCGCCCCCACCCTCAGCCCCACCCCCAGGCAAAGGCCTTCTGTGGGCCACAGCTGTGCAGAAAGGCTTCCCAAGATGCCCACACAGTTGGAGATCCCCTTCCGGTCTGATGGGGTGGAAAGAATAGGCACAACTTGACCAGAAGATGCAGTGACCGCTTCTATGGTTGCAAGGAAATAAATTCAGAGTGGTTTGGCAGCATCCACCCTCACCAGTCAGGATGGCTGTTAATGATCAGTTTGTAAACTGTCCAATACCACGTGTTGTGGAACATGATCCACAGGCTACCACCCAGTTGCTTAGTGTAGTAAATCCCGCTAGAGTATGACCATTGAATTAACAGGGATTTAGGGAATCAACTCCTTCATAAACTCCATTGATTGAAAGACAGCTTCTCTCGGTGCCTTGCTCTGCTACAATAAATTGCATTTAGAGCATGCCTGTCAGAGGAATTTTTGGGTGAGCTGACTCACTGAATTCCCCAGGGATTCAAGGTGCCTCCTCAAGTGCACCTGGGCCCAGCATGGGAATTCGGGGTGGAGAATGATGTTACGCCTCTTTGAAGTTAATTGGTTTACAGCTATGAAGTGTCAAGAAGAAGGAGGGCTAAGTGATATGGAAAAAGATGGACGATGGGTTGTAAAGGAAGCTTAGCTTTGCAAGCTTGGAGAGGGGAGTTTCGGAATGGAATGTGCTATGTGAGAGAATGCTTACAGAATGTAGAGCCAGAAAGAGGAGGGGTGAATAGCCCTTCTTAGAAGCTACTTAGCTTAGAATGTTTGCTCATTAGAAGATTCACAAGGTAAGAACATTATGGCAATTAACAAAATTATCACCTATCATTAGGGACTTCTGTATGGGTTGTTTCATACACAGCACTATTGCCTGTTTCCTGTTGGCAAAAAGGGCTGAGGATTCCTTCCAGTCTGGATGTTTTAATGATGGAACGAGCAAAAACAAAACAAAAAACAACCCAGATACAAGACTGCTGTGGCAACAAGGCTCTGCCTGAGCTTGAAGACAAAGGAACAGCATGGACAGGCTATAAGGTTGAATACTTTCATCTTGGAAATCGCTTTGTTGCTGGGATGCCTTTAAAGAAATGAAATCATGAAGATCAAAGCATATACAAAGTTAACAGCAAATGAGTACCGTATAATTATGGTCAGAACATACTGTATCAATTTCTTCTTTCTCTTACACGCAATATGTGTGATGAATCCACTTGAAATGCAGAATCATAACTAGTGGTGCAAGCAGACCTTTTGGCTTATTTAATCCAACATCCTATCGATGAAGGAATCCACAATGAGATGACCTTTGACAGAAGACCATCGTGGCTTGTGCCTCTAGAGACCTTAATGCCACCTTAATCTTACTGAATTGCTTTCCTTGGCATTTCTGCAAAACAGCACCGAGATAACTATCTCTGGGGTCATTGGGGGATTTTCCCATGTGCTCTGGGCATCCTTATTAGGATTTGCTGTTTCAGATCCTGGAACCTGAAAAAAAAAGGATTGGAAATGAGGCCGAGGGACCACATGCTAAAGGCTAGTCGGTATGCAAAGAAGCTGGGTCTTCCTGGGCCTTATTCCAGTTTACTGAAGAACCTGTCTGTGTCCTGCTTTTGGCCTTTCCCAGGGACACACTATAGCCAAGCATGTGCTTCAGGCAGAGGGGCAGAAGGGCATTACCTCTCTCTTGCCCCCATGTCCTGCCACTGTCATTGTTGTGGTCACTGAAAAGGAAGATGGGAGCCATATTTTTGCATTTCAACAGTAACCATTCTGCCTTTTTTCTTCCCAGTCAAGTCTACAGACCTGCGCTCATCTCCCAGCTGGAGAAAGAAGATCATCTGTTTGCCCAGGACCCATCACAAGGCAAGAGATCCGCAGGTGGATGCTCAGGCAATGCCCTGAGAGCTCCCTTTATTAACTTGGCATGTGTTACATAGTATGTTGTGAGAATTCAGATAGGATACTAGTTACCTAATCGTAACCAGGATTGCGCGGCGGGGGACTGTCACTTTTCCATCCGGTGGAAAAAGCGCAGCAAAGCGAAACGCGCCCCCCCCCCCCCCGCGTTTGCCCTCTGTGTGGGGGAAAGGGCGCTTCTTGCCCAGCCAGCTTTCCAAAGCGATGGGCTTCTGCCCGGAGACAGGTGACGCGGAAGGAGCAGGAGGAGGAGCGAGCTCTCATTGGGCCTCCATTGTTCTTCAGCCTCGTCCTCTTTCCCGCCTGAGGATCCGGAAGGAGGTGGGCGATGGGCCTTGGGGGGGGGGGATAGAGGGGGGGGATAGAGGGGGGAGGGAGGGAGGGAGAGGGGGGGCCCTAGAAAGATATTCCCCCCAAAGGGGAGAAAATGCCCGCCCGCTCCCCCCACACTCCTGGGGGGGGGCCTTTCCGTTCCTCGTCTCCTCCTTGGGGGGGGGGAATCTTTAGTGGGGCTTTTGTGTGTGTGTTTGTGGGGAAAGAGAGGCGGGAAGTCAGGGCGGGGCCGAGATCCCGATACTCCGAAGGGGCAGGAGCCCCCCCCCCCCCAGCAAGGCACCCGGACCCTCTTTGTGTGTCTGTTTTTCTCGCGGAGTCCCCTCAAGCTCGCCTCTCCCTCCCCCCGTTGTGGTTGTTTCTCCCCCCCCACGACCTTCTCCAGCCGAAGTCTGAGCGTGAGCCCCCCCCCCCAGGAAACCCGTTTTGTTGGGAAGCTTTGGGGGGAAATTCCTGGAAAGCCCCAAGTAGGAAATGGGGGCCTTTTTTGTGGAGGGGGGGTGGGAGGAGAAGACGGAGGGGGGGCTGCAAGGGGGTGGGAGTAGGGGGTGGGGGGATAGAAGGGGCCCCAAAGAAATGGGGCTTGGAGGGGGGAGAAGACAGGGTCGACTGGGAGAGAGGGATGTTGTTGATGATATTTCATTTCTATGAATGAATATGAAGGCTGCTGCTGATGGAGGGACGTTCCGGGCAGAGGAACCAGGCCCTGACCTGAACCCAGACCCTCAAACTCCCCCCCACTCCCATGCTCTTCCCACCCAGAGCAATGGGGTCACGAGAGCCCCTGGGGGGAGGGGCTGCCCGTTTCCTACACGGGGAAAAGTGTGTGTGTGTGTGTGTGTGTGGAGTCTTGTGTGAGGTTTGCTGCTGATGATTTTGGGTAAAAAAAATATTCTCAGGAAATTGTCTGAATCTCCTCTTGGTTTTCAGGAAGAGACTTTCTTAGATGCAGGAAATTCAGTCATTAGATTCTTAATTAGCTTAGAATTCATGCATTCATTCATACATTCAAGATTACTTTCCTCCTCTTTGCTTGTTTATGTCTTGCCGTTTTCGTTGGCGCAGGGGACGGTGGTCGGCTGGATGGCCAGACCTTGGGGCTGGAGAGGCTGAGCGAAGGGCCTCCTGGAAGGTCTTAAAAAGCAGGCGGAAGTTGTGTGTCATCATCACACGGGTGGGGCCTGACCACCACATTCCGGACAGCCTTTTTTTCGGTTTTTCATGCCTCTGTGAAATAGTACGGGGAATTAATGGAAACCTGAAACACTCCACAGGCTGAGGGTCGAGGGGTTCAACAGGAGTCCCCCCCCCCAGCACCCCTGCCGTTCACAGAGTGACACCACACAAGGGAACATCCCAGAAGCTGACTCCTCTTTTCGTCAAGTGACCACTCCTCCCCCAGACACAAAGCCATGGTAAGGGCTGTGAAGGGTAACGAGCAGAAGAGGGTCTCCTGCAGAGTCCAGGGGTCCCCAACCTCGGGCCTCCAGAGGTTCTTGGACTGCAACTCCCAGAAGCCTTCACCACCCCCTCTGCTGGCCGGGATTTCTGGGAGCGGAAGTCCAAGAACAACCAGAGGCCCAAGGTTGGGGGGACCCCCTGCTGTAGACCCTCTGGAACGGCTGCCTTGGGTGTGGTCAGCCTTCAGCCGCCCTTTGCTCTGTCAGGCTTGGCCTCCTTTTTCCTGCTGGCAAGGCGGGCACGAGATTCTGCAGCAGTTTTGGGCTATTTCCTGGCTTTTGGGAATCGTGGGTATAGAAGCATACAATCCCCCCCACATTCATAAACCGGAGGGTATTTTTTTAAAAAGAATTGAATTCTCTAGATTGGCAAAAACACAAAGGCTTCTATCCTAAGGGAAAGCTTTTGGTTTCGTCCATCCAAGAAGCCTCCAGAATGATTTGTTTTTTTTCTTTTCTCCCAAGGACAGGGTGAGACTGAGCTGATGCTCCCCAAAACTATCCCAAGAATTCACCGACCCAGTGAGCAGCCGCTGGTGCCTGTTCCGGAGCTGGGGGCACCAGCGGCGGCATCGGCCTGCTGAGGGCGGCGAGGAGCGCTGACCCCGGCCTTGTTGGAGCCCGCCGGGAGGCGAGCAGCCAGAGCACCTGGCCATGCTCAGCCTCCCGGCTCTGTACCACTCTCGCCGCCGCTGCCGCCGCCGCCGCCGGGCAGCCAAGGCAGACCTCCCCCCCCACATGCACTCCCATCCCCACAGCTGCTTTGCGCACGCGGGCGCATGTGTGAAGGGGTGAGGGAGCGCTCACGCCGGTGCTAGCACATGCGCGCGTGCGCAAAGCAGCTGTGGGGAGGGGAGTGCGTGCAGGGTGGGGTGGGAGGTCTGTCTTCGCGGCCCGGTCGGGCTCAAGCCATGGACCGGCAATGGGCCGCGGACCGGGGGTTGACCTCTGGTCTACCGCAGTGCCTCTCTGAACATGCGCAGAGTGTTTTTCTTTTGGTTCCCAGTCCTGCTGGGCTCAACCCTGTGGTCACCAAGAGCAGGCTCTGTCGGTGAGATTCCAACCCTGGAGAGCCTAGCATGGGGCCTCCCCTGAACTTCTCCTTTCCTCTTTTGGGATCCAAGAGGGTGAAGTGAAGAATTCACTCCTGCATGTGGGGATTGTTGGAGAGGGAAAGATGGAAGAGAGCCTCCTTCTTCTCGCTTCAATCCATGGTATCCTTTTGATAGGTTCCAGCTGATTGATTGATTGATTTGGGGAGCATCCGTTATCCTTCCGCGTGACATCTCAGGCACATCTTTAAGAGAGAAACACATTCTCTCAATTCTCCACCGTGAGTTTCTGCTGCAGAATTAAGGGGAATTAATATCCCAAAGGATGCCGTTTCTCCCACTTTGAGAGGGAAAGTGATCCTTGATGACCTCTTCCAAGTTCTGAGAATAGTTTTTGCAGGATTGATGCTGTCCTAGGAGAACACCCACTAACCTTCTTCCTGTATCTCTTTGGCTTCTTCCTGCGATGACCAAGGCAGGGTCTCCCTCTTCTCCATCTCTGCAACTCCTTAGCGCCCCCCCAAGCGGTCCTGCACCCCCGACCGATGGCTCACCTCCTTGCCGGTCCTCTGGCGGGAAACTCGCTAGGAATCCGCTCCCCTCCCCCTTGCAAAGCGGCCTCTTCCCCGGGGATCCTAGAGGGTCGGGCAAGGAGTGGGGCGGATCCCGGCTTCCCACCTCCGGTTCCCCTTCGACGCAGCTCCTCTTCTTCTTCTTCCCTGTTTTTTTTCCTGAATGGAAAGAGAGGCGGGGGGGAGGGGAGGTCGAGGACAAAGCGGGTGGGGGGAGGGAGGCAGAGCAGAAGGGGCGGAGCCTGAAAGGGGGGGCAGAAAAGATATTTTTATCTCTCTCCTGAGGGAAGAATTTTTTTAAAATGAGCGGCTACTAAAACTCGCCCAACCGCCTTCCTGAGGCGAGACGTTCTGGCCGCCTTCTCAACTGCGCAGGCGCCACAGCCCCCCCCACTGGCTAACCCACACACCCCCCGTGGGGAAGAGGAGCGCATGCGCGGAAGGGAGTGCGAGCCGAGCAGCCAGTGAGGGGATCTCGCGCGTGCGCAGAGACGAGCCGTGGGTGGGCTTGGAGGGCAGCCATTATTTCATTTTAAAAATTCAAAGAACATATGAACAGAACTGTGCTTTTAGGAGCTGAACGTTATTCAACGGCTCTTGTGTGCAACTGAAAACAAAACTTTGGAAGTTTTCAGTGGTTCTTAGGAGCCAGGTAAACCTGAAAGGCGACTCCCCTTCCTGTTCTATGGAATACACACTTCACAAGGATTTGGAGATGAGCATTGCATATGGAAAAATATAGTTCTTCTGATGCCAGAATATTTGGAATGTCGGCGGCATTTCAGGTAAGTGGATGAATTTGGACAACCAGCTTTTTCTCTGACACTGACCTGTGATTCTCTTCAGCTTTCATTCAGGACAAAAAAGGAACAGGAGCCACAGAGTGGAGATGACGGGTGAATTCAGGGACCCAACCGATCGAGTTGCCATATTGAGCCCCAGCTGAATTCTTGGAGGTGTAGTTCACACCTTGTTCTATCACAACAGTTGTATGAGAGCCTCTTGCATGTATTCCAACCTGCTTGTTTTTCAGTCTTGACCCGCTGCAGTGATGGATCTGTAATCGTGTGTACATACGTAGTGAACTGCAAGAACCATAAGTGTAATAAATGATTAAGAAAATGTTAAAGTCTGTTGGGTCCTGTGTTTTAATTGTCTTGTTTAGAGATATCTACAGCAGTGGTCCCCAACCTTTTTTAGCCCCGCGGACCAGCTGGGGAAGGTGGGGCACCCCCCTGCGCTTGTGCGCATGTGCGAAGGAGCGCGTGCACTCTCACGTGCAAGCGCAAAGGAGGGGGCATTCATGCAGGGGCGTGCATGCTTGTGCTCATGCGCAAAGGGCGGCACAGCGCTTGTGCACATGCGTGAAGGGCAGCTTGGCATTCAGGGGGCACTTGTGTGCCTGCTCGAAGGGGTGGGGGAGCGCTCATGTGGGTGCACATGCGCACGCAGGAGCAAACGGGCTGTGCGGGGAGAAGGTCTGTCTCCATGGCCCGGTCCGGCTCAGGCTATGGACCGGCACTGGGCTGCGGACCAGGGGGGTTGGGGACCTCTGATCTACAGAGCACGAGCTCTCTTCCTTGTTTCCACATTTCAGTATTTTAGTTGTAAGCTAAGCTTTTGTAAGCTTCTAAAATAAATGCCCCTTTCCTTATGTGTATGTTTAAAGATGAACTTAGGAACAGTGAAATCCAATGTGAATTATACTTTGTTAGGAGTTCCTTGTTCCTATGGGACATTCAGCTTGCTCTGATTTTTAGAACATTGTGGCATATTTTTATTGCTAAAAAACTATTTTAGCAACAAAAACTATTTTAGCAACACAGAGACACCTATTGCATTTTGCATACATATATTTTACACACTTATGTTTTTCATTTGAAGGAGAGAAGGTATGTTCATGAGATGAACTATCAAAAGCTCAAGGGCCTGATTTCCATGAATCCGTTAGAGCTAGACAAGGCTATTGATATGGTAAAAGGCGACATCCTAGCCAGTTTCCAGAATATTGTTGTTATCCGGTTTTCCCAGGTAGGAAGCTCCCAAAATGAGAGAAACTGAGGCACGAAGGCTTCTTGTGAGGTTATTTTATTGCAAAGGAAAACGCCTGCTGCAGAAAGCGGGGAGAAAAACAATTCACCACGCGGGGCAAAGGCTTTTTCTCCAAAGGACAAAGGGAATGGTAATCTCTTATAGCCTGTCCCTTCCGGGCAATTTGGGGTGGGCGCACAATCTCCTAAAAAGGTCAGAGAGTTAGCTGGCGAAAATTCATTGGATTAGTAAAAACACCTTTTAAACATGCGCAGAACAGGTAAACGGATCTTCTTCTCTCCCTGGGCCCCTGCATTCCATTCTTATCTCTAATATAAGCATGTGTTTCTATCTACTACCAGCGTTGTTTCTCAGTAAACGGATCCTTTGTCTTTCAAGAAACATTAGTCCTTGAGTCAAGAAGAAAAGCAAAAAGAAAGGGAGGGGTTGGGCCCGCTTTTACGGGGCCAGTTCTTTTCTCTCTGAATAAGTCAAACACAATTATCCTAACAAATCCCTCCTTTTCTTTTTTCTACACATTTTGACTTATTCACAATCATAAAGTTCGTCCTGGGCTGGGATGATTTTGTAGCTTATTTCAGTTTCTCTTACAGTCATCTGCGTTTTTGGCATTGCCGCCTGAACTGCTGAATTAATCATGCTTCTAAGAAGAGGTATGATACAGGGTAACAGCATTAGTCCAAACATGATCATACCTAGGAAGAATAATGCTTGTTTCCAGTTGTTGAAAACCCCTCCTAACCACCCAGTGTCATCCATAATTCCAGCCCATTTTTGAATAGGGACATGAGCCAATTTCCGCATTTGACCGGTAATTTCTGCAATTGCGTCCTGTGTATCTCCAATTTCAAGGCAACAATTTGTCAAATTAAACTTTCCACACACACCTCCTTCCGAAGCCAATAAGTAATCTAGAGCTAATCTATTCTGATATATAGCATTCCTAATTTGCGTGTTCTGTTTAGCTAGCAATAATAAAGCTTGTTCATTTTCCCTAGTGAGCAACTCTACTACAGCTTGGAGTCTTATAATTCTATTGAGCATATAGATTGGGGTCCTGTATCCATATAAACCATCTTGGGCCCAACTTGCAGGATCGTAGTAAGCAATTATTCGTTCAGGGGGCCATTCGTCATCTTTCCACTGTCCTATCCTTAGCTCCCGTTTCTCTCTAGCCAGGGGCTGCTCAACGTGTCCCAAGTCTACTCCCCTTTCCAGTGGAATCATGAAGAAATATGGTTTTAAGTGTCCTAAGAAACATGTCCCGATCCAATTAGGCACTAAATGAGAATATGCTATCTTCCCGCATATCCAATACAACCCTGCAGGAGCATGCCCATCTCCCATTAAGCTGCCATTATGCCAAAGGGTTGCAGCCTCATTTGTTAAATTGATCCAAGGGTTAATAGATACGTTTCCCCAAGTAAGTAGTTGTGTACCATTGATGATGCGAATGTTTCGACAATTGGAATCTCCCAACTTAACAGGGCGCTTTATTATGTCGGGAGTACGCTGGATACAAAACATTCCTAAAAGATTATTAGACAACTCCCACCTGGTTTTGATAGTGTGTTCGGGTATCCCTGAGAGATTGTATGGTACAGTATGACTCCACTCAAGTACCTCCCAAGGCCACTGATCTCCCTTAAGAGTACCGCCACAAATGTAGCAATTTGAAACATTCATAGTGGTAGCTATTGTTTGTGCCAGTTCAACAAACAGATTAGTTGTCCTGGGAGTCAAAGATTGTTCCCAAGGATCCGTTTCCATCTCTCTCCAGAAGGTCTGGTATCTCCTCAAATCTTCCCCTATTTTATATTCCTTAGTCTGGACAATTTTAAGGAACGCTTTAGGTTTGCTTCCTTTTCCCTCTATGAGTATACTGAACGTCTGATCCCACATGGAAGTTCCCCATTTGTTCTTCTCATCCCACATCTTTGGTTGTAATATGGTAAAGTTAACAAAGTTACAGGTACCCCAAGTGCAGCCGGGTTTTGCAGGTATTGATTCCAAAGTTGCAGTTTTATCTGCAGTGGACCAGGTAGCCCATTCTGTACAAGTCGGACTGGTGTAGAATCCGAATCCATGGTCCCCCATGGGGCCGCATTTTCTAGTGGATCCCATATATTTGTGCTGTGCCTTATAGTATTTTACCCATCCCATTCCCCCACACTTAGTGAACTGAAAGGCTCCATGACTAATTGCGACACATACATCAAAGATGAGAGATATAGGGTGGTTCTCTCTTCGTTCAGCTCTAGCTACCAACGTTCGTTGAAGGGTTGCCAGGGCGTAGACCTCCACCCAGATCCTTTCAGGATCTTCCTTAGGATCAAAACAAACTGGCTCCTGACTCCTTTTACTGCAGACAGTATATTCTACATTATTGAATCGACATACAGAGGTATTGCCCATGCATTTATAGACGGACTTGTAGAGCAATGTCTGATGTTCCTGATTCCCTTTCCTGGTAGTTATCACACAAGGACAAGTAGACCCTGTCGCTTGCAGAATAAGGCTCAGAAAGATCCCTAATACTGTAATCACTTTGCCGTCTACCCTTGGTCTACCAATAAGCATCTGCCTGATGTTTTTCCAAGACATCAGAGGGGTAGGCTTTACCGCCACTGGCAACGAGAGTTCCATTCCTCGTCCTCTGAGTCTGGGCTGGGCACGGACCAAGGGCTTTCGCTCCTGCACTTCCAACACGTCTCGTGGTGTACCGAAGATGCGTAGCGGAGCCATCCCTTAGGAATGGCTTTTGCCTGCGTCGAGCTATCGGGTCGAACCCTCCACTGATAGCTTGCGACTGGTGTTTCCACAGCCCACAGACTTTCGGCCCACAACCTCTCGGGATATCCCACCTTCAGCACATACCACCTCAATGTCGGGCTTTCGTCAAATTTGGTTATTCTGGCACACCAATGGTGAGGGCAAAAGTGGCAATATAGTAGACAATAGGGCTCAAAGGGATCTATCCCTAGCAAGGGATCTTTAAAGTTCCGGATATCGCCTGGAGTTCCGAACAAACTGCCGGGAGGTGAAAGTGTGAGAGCGGAAAGGTCACTCCCTTCGGGGAACGACCTAATCGGAGTCTGACTCTGATCCAGAGTCGATGTTGCTATCCCTAATTTTGATAAGGGGGCACCTCTTACAGTCTCGATTATGCCAAAACTCTAAGCTTGAGGCCAGCTTAGTACTAGTATACAAGGTCCCACGGCCCTTGCCTTTAACTCTTTTGTATACCATCAACTGGTTGCCCCAGGCCAACCCCCCGTATTCAGTGTCCCAATAGGAGGTAGTTTGTATTCGCACTATCCACGCCTCTACCTCTCCCTTTGGTGTTCGACTGATTGAACAGGAAAACCAGGGGCAAACACTACCTGTTATATAGGGAACTATGGACATTACTCTACAATATTCGTCCAAACAATGTAATCCGACAATCCTCATCTAACTCCTCGTCATCAGATAATGAAATCACACACTCCTCCTCTGATTCTTCTTCAGAACTACTCTCAGTATCGGTAATTTCGCACAGTTCTTGATTCTTCGTAATAGGGCAGACCTTACAGTACTGATTGTGCCACCACTGAGAATCCCACAATTCTGTAGAAACCCCGTTAAAAATTTTTCTTTCCTCCTCCCTATTGATTGTCTCCGCGTCTTCCAATACTACTTGATCTCCAATTGAGTACCCTTTAAAGAAATAGAACCCCCACCGACTCCTGCTAATTTTTAAGGATACCTTCCAAGTTTGAACCAGATTATTGACCTTCCTTGCTTCCAGGAACACACTAAAGAAGGGGCAATACTTATGCGCCAATTGCCTGCTGGACATTACTTTTGTCGCCTAAAAATAGTTTTTAGTCCGTCCTCAGACACATGCACAGCTTCCCACCGTCCTTCAGGATTAGTTGAGTGTTTGGCGCGAGTGTGGTGAGTCCAGCCTAGTTCTTTGGTCCTGACGGCAGTTTCTGTTGTCAACAAGATCTGGAACGGGCCAAGCCACCTTGGGGCGAGCGGTTCACTCTTCCATGCCTTGATGTAAGCCCAATCCCCGGGGTGGAAGGAATGCACTGCTACCTCCAATGGCGTTCGCTGCACCGCGATGCCTCGTTCCCTATTATCGGAGAGAATAGAGAACAGAGCCAGCAGGTATTTTCTTATAAAGGCATCTTTGAAAAGTTCTAGGTTGGGGCTAATTCTCTGTGTGCTAACATCCCAAATTCCCATTCCATACAGACTCTCAAAGGGCAAGAGTCCTGTAGTGCTATGCGGCTTGGTCCTTATAGCATATAAGGCTAGGGGCAAAACCTTTGGCCAGGGCAATTGCGCCTGTTGCATCAATTTGATGATTTGTCTCTTTAAGGTCTGATTCATCCTCTCAGTTTTTCCTGAACTCTGAGGGTGCCACGGGGCATGTAGTTTCCAAGTTATACCCAAAGTTTCGGCTACTCGCTGTAGCACCCTCTGAGTGAAGTGTGTCCCGCGATCGCTATCTATTGATTGGATCAATCCATATCTACAAATAATTTGTTCTAATAAGATTTTGCAAACAGTCCCTGCCGTTGCCCTGGTCGTAGGATAAGCCTCCACCCAGCCAGTAAGTTGATCAGTTACTACCAGACAATGATTCCACGCTCCAGACTTGGGCATATCAATGAAATCACACTGTAAATGTTCGAAAGGGTGGACGGCCAAAGGTCTTCCTCCCATTTCTGCCTTTCTCGGGTTGTTCTTATTTACTCTTTGGCAAGGAATGCAATGAGCCAAAATGGTGTTGGCGTGTGACCACACTTTCTTCCCCACATATCGTTGCAGAAAGGCTGAGATCAAAGCCTTAACTCCCCAATGTCCTCCCTCATGCAGTGCCTTAAGGACTTCTCTGATCACCCCCTCTGGTAGCCATTGTCTTCCATCTTTTAATTCCAGTATGCCATTTACCATTGTAGCTCCTTGCGCTTCCGCCAACTCCAACTCTCTTTGTGAATATACCAAAGGGGTGGATATTTCTTTACTGGTAGGTAGGAGAGCTGCCAAGAGAGCAGGGTTTAACTCTTTTTCTGCTGCTTTTCTTGCCAACTCATCAGCCAATCGATTTCCAACTATTTCTGGGGCGTTTCCTTTTTGGTGGCCTGGTATGTGAATGATAGCCACCTTGGATGGGAGGCTCAACGCCTCCAAAGTTTCTAGTACTAACTGATGATGGGCTAGATTCTTTCCCTGGGATGTTAGTAGCCCCCTTTCACTCCAAATTTTTCCGAAAACATGCACTACTCCACAAGCATATTTAGAGTCCGTCCAGATATTTACGGATTTTCCTTTCCCAATTTCTAAAGCTCTCTTGAGGGCGTACAACTCTGCAGTCTGAGCAGACATGGACGGGGGAAGGGGTCCAGATTCAACCTCGAGTCCTCCGTCCTCTACCACTGAATATCCTGTCATTCTTTTCCCGTTCACTACTCTGGAAGACCCGTCCGTGTATAAGTTCCATGCCTCCTTTATCTCTTCTTCCTGAAGGTCTTCTCTAAATTTGGTCTGCAGATCAGTTAGGGCAATGCAATCATGCTCATTACATATTTCTTTCCTGACAGTCTCTGATAACCCTTCAGCTGGACCACAGTGCTCAGTGGTGGTTAGCACCAGATCGGGTTTTTCAAGGAGAATAGCCTCAATTTGTAACAACCTACTATCCGTCATCCATCGCCTAGCCGTATGGGTGAGGATAGTTCTAAGTTGGTGGGAAGAATGCAGGACAATTGCCTCGAAAGGATATAGTTTTCGAGTTAATTTAACCAATTCTGCCGCTGCCGCGCAGGCCTGTAGACAAGTAGGCCACCCTAGGACTACAACGTCCAAATGTTTAGATAGATATCCAATCGGTTGGTATCGTCCTGCCTTCTTCTGAGCTAGCACTCCCTTGGCAACTCCATTACCCACGGTTACAAATAAGTGGCTAGGTTTCTTTGGGTCTGCCAGCCCCAAAGCGGGGGCTGATGACAAAATCTCTTTGATTCTTTCAAACAGCTTATAGTCTGACCTTTCTAGCACCAATACTTCGGGCTCATCCTTTAATAATTTCTTCAAAAAGGGTTGGACTATTTCTGAAAACCCTTCAATCCACTGTCTACAAAAATTAATTGTTCCGATAAAGCTCCTGAGCTGTCGCTTAGTCTTTGGCATTTCCAAACTACGGATTCCCTTCAACCTCTCGGGGTTGATGCACTTAGTTCCTTGCTTTAGTATTAATCCCAGGTATTTTACTTCTGGCTCACAAAACTGCAATTTCTCTTGGGATACTCTGAGTCCCTGTTCGCCTAAGAAGTTAAGAAGGCTAATACTGGCCTTTCTGACCGTTTTCCCTTCCGCCCCACTCAAAAGCAAATCATCCACATATTGCGTTAAAAGTACTCCCGGAGGAGGGGTCCATTTTTGAAGCAATTCTTCTAGAATTTCCCCAAAAATAGTGGGACTTTCTGTGTAGCCTTGAGCCAATACGCGCCACTGCCATCTGGTTAGTTTACCTGTTTCTGGGTGAGGCCACTGAAAGGCAAATATTGGGCGCGACACTGAGTCCACGGGCACACAGAAGAAAGCTGACTTTAAATCTATAACTGTGTACCAAACGTGAGTGTCAGGGATCTTTCGCATGATCGTATGGGGATCTGGTACTATGGGCGCCCTAGGGATCACTACCTTGTTTACTTCTCTCAAATCTTGAACCATTCGCCATGTCCCATTAGATTTCTTTACAGGTAGTATAGGAGTACAGTAAGGCGAATTGCTGGGTTCAATAAGGCCATCATCCAGCAATTCCTTTACTACGGGCTTAAGGCCCTCTTCAGCTTCTGGTCTAATGGGATATTGGGGTCTATACACTGGTACCTCTGTTTTTAAATGCATTTTCACTGGAGTAACTTTCATAAGGCCGGGGTTTCCTGGCTTCGCCCATACTATTGGGTCAATTTCGGCTTCATCCTCAGTCCTGAGGGCGGCCATCCTGACCTCACACACCTGGTTTTTAAGCAATATCTGTATTCCTAATTTGGCCATTAAATCTCGACCTAGTAGGTTCACTCCTGAATTTGGGGTCCACACGAAATCATGCCACAGCTTTTCATGTGACCCAGGTCTTAGCACCTCTAGGGGTTTTAGAACAGGAACCCGTTGCGTTAGGTTTTCTATACCTACTATGTTACAATGTCCCCCAGAAAGAGGAAGTCGTCCTTCCCAGGTTGGTTGGCTCAGGCTAGATCTTGTGGCTCCTGAGTCTACCAAAAATTCGATTTCTGTTCCCTCTTTGCCCACCTGCAAAGTTAACAAGGGCTCTGCGCAGGCGGGACTTTTTACCAGGCAGCCCTGACACCCCTATTCGCAGTCCTCATAACAGGCTGCCAGCCTTGCCAACTCCTCTGCCTCTGTTCTGTTTAAATAACATTCTTTTTTCCAATGCCCAGTTTCGCCACATTTCGCACACACGTCACGGGGCAACGGGGGCCATCGTGCCTCCTTCACCTGCCCTTGTCCCCCTTCATCCTTTCTACCTTCCACAAACTTTCCTCTACCTGCCTGGTTGCTGTACACTCCTCTCCCTCGGCCCCGTCCACGAGTCCCGACCCATGGAGGGTTTCTTCCGGGGATCTTCTTCTCTACAACTTTTTCCACCATCTGTGCCATCAGTTTCAACTGTCTCCTCTCCTTTTCCTCTTCCCTCCTTGCCACTACCTTCTGGGCTTCCGTCAACAAATCTCCTATAGGTTTAGTTGTCAAGTCATCAATCTTCTGTAGTTTGAACTTTATGTCTGGGTAACACCCCGACACAAACTCCAACCTCAGAATGTTTACATTTGCTTGATCCTCTGGGTCTAGTCCGGTATACCGTCGCATATTTCGTTTTAGCCTTTCTAAATACTCGACTGGACTCTCATCTTTTCCTTGGGGCTGTCCAAAGGCTAATTTCATGCTAACGGTTTTAGGGACTGTTGCTTCTAGTCCCTTTAATAAGAAATCTTTCATTTCCCCACACTGCTCCCTAATATTATCAGCCTGAAAGTCCCAGTTCCCCGGGGTTATCTCAGGGAATCTCTCCCTAGCCATCTGTTCTGTTCGGGCGCCATCCTGCGCCTGCCAAAGCCTTCTAGCATGACCCAACGCTTGGTTGGTATACGTTACTCCTGCTAATTGTTTGCAAATATGTAACAATTCAGTGGGCTTATAAACCATAGTCCCTAGAGCGTCCCTGAGTCCTGTCACGAACCCAATGGGGTCTTCTGGAAGATTAGGCAGTTGTTGTTTTATTACCCGAATATCAGAGTTAGTTAAAGGGACCTCTACATATCCAACCCTAGTTCCCATTGGGACTTCCTTTAATGGGTACTGAGCTGATGCACCGGGGCATTCATCAGTTATTTCAGCTGCCTCCTTTGCCCGTGTCCTAGACCTGGTGTTTGGTCGAGATGGGGTCTGCCCCATCTGTTCTATGGTCTTCTGTAGTTCATTAATTTGTTCTCTAAGTGAATCTACAGGGGGGGAATACTCTATGGTGGAGGCAGCGCTTAAGGGACTGGCCTGGGCTGGGCCTAAATTCCTACCCTCCCGCCCTGCCTCTTCGTAAGAGGGAGGCGCTGCTAACTGCTCAGCAGCCTCTGGTGGTGCTGTGGGCGGTGCTATGGGCTGCTGATAGTTAACAAACTCTAAGGGGTCAAATTTAGACATTTCCTCACCCTTCAGCTTGGTATCTAATAGGGTTCTGCTTACTGCCAATTTAACTCCTGGTCCAAATTTTATAAGGTACCACATCCAGGAGTCGACATAGGCAGTACGGGGCGGATGAGCAACATAGAAGTTGTCCACCCTTTTAATATCATCGAAATTATTGGATCCGAGTTTTGGCCATCTTGGACTGATTTCTAGATTGGTCCAGACCTCTGTGCACATACGGACCATTTCCTGCTCTGACTGAAACTCCTGTACTTTCACCGATGCCCAATGTAACAACAGCTTCCCCAATGGGCTGTTGCTAGGAATTCCTAGCTCCTCTCCGCCTCTCGGAGTTGGTGCCGGGGCGTCCCCCTCGAAATTCCTCCTTGTCTTGTGGTCCCCGCTGGACCTCTTTTCCTTCCTAGACACCTGGTTTCCCATCCCGCGGGAGACAAATACAAAAGGAAAAGGGGTTTTGCGACAAGAGTAAGGGGTCTCTTGGACGCAGACACAATAGGATTGCAACAACCACTCTCTCGACCTGACCCAGGGTACCGGATCACACAACGGCTACCGTAGGGAACTGCAGGCCCACTCGATCCTTCACTCATCCAACAACAACCAACCCATTCGGAGTTTCCCCACCTTAACTTACCAATGTCCGTTGGCCGGCCGGCTTGGAGGACCTCTTGCGTTCGTGCCTCTTTCCGAGTTCTTGATGCCGAGCAGCCGAAGCGTCGGGAAGGAAGCGGCTGCCAAAAGGAGACAGGGGTACCCTCCGGTTCACTTCACCGCCGCCCTCGTTCTGCCTGACCTCAACTGGGCTGCTGCCCGGCCCCAACGGGGGCTGTTAGGAAATCCCGGACGAGCCCCCAAACTGTTATCCGGTTTTCCCAGGTAGGAAGCTCCCAAAATGAGAGAGAGACTGAGGCACGAAGGCTTCTTGTGAGGTTATTTTATTGCAAAGGAAAACGCCTGCTGCAGAAAGCGGGGAGAAAAACAATTCACCACGCGGGGCAAAGGCTTTTTCTCCAAAGAACAAAGGGAATGGTAATCTCTTATAGCCTGTCCCTTCCGGGCAATTTGGGGTGGGCGCACAATCTCCTAAAAAGGTCAGAGTTAGCTGGCGAAAATTCATTGGATTAGTAAAAACACCTTTTAAACATGCGCAGAACAGGTAAACGGATCTTCTTCTCTCCCTGGGCCCCTGCATTCCATTCTTATCTCTAATACAAGCATGTTGTTTCTATCTACTACCAGCGTTGTTTCTCAGTAAACGGATCCTTTGTCTTTCAAGAAACATTAGTCCTTGAGTCAAGAAGAAAAGCAAAAAGAAAGGGAGGGGTTGGGCCCGCTTTTACGGGGCCAGTTCTTTTCTCTCTGAATAAGTCAAACACAATTATCCTAACATAGCCACATCACACTGTTGACTCATGTTTAGCCGGTGATCTATTTCTTGCTCCTGAAGTATCCCCCATTTTGTAACTGTGTGTTTGGCTTCTATTTCTGAGGTGCTGTACTTTGCATTCATCCTTGTTAAATTTCATTTTGTTGTTTTCAGCCCACTGCTCAAAGTGAAACTGCTAGATCCCTTTTGACTTTTTCCCCTCTCTTCCAGGGTATTAGCTATTCCACCCAATATTGTGTCATCTGCAAATGTGATCAGCACTCCCAGCATCTCTTGATCCAGATCATGAATAAAAATGTTGGAGTTTACAGGGCCCAGGAGAGAGCCCTGGGTTACCCCACTTGTTACCTACTCCCAGTTTGAGAAGGAGGTGTTAATCACCCTCTGAGTAGGGTTCTGTAGCCTGCCAGCGGTTTGATCCAGCCCACACCTAGTTTGCTTGCTAATCAGAATATCATGGGGCACTTTAACAAAAGCTTTGGTTAGATCAAATTAGATCAAGATATAAGATGTCTACACCATTCCCCCTATCAGGGAGGTTACCCAATCAAACAATGAGATCAGATTAGTCTGGCAGGATTTGTTCTTGACAAATTCATATTGGCTTCTAGTTATGACTGCTTTGTTTTCTAGGTGTTTGTATTGTGGCCAGTTTATAATCAGCGGTTCTGAGAGTTCTTCAGCCAGTCCCTTCAACACTCTCGGATGCAGTTCAACAAGCTGACATGCGGGACAATTGCAGATTTGTTTGAAACATCCTTATGTACCTGGATATGCCAATAAGCCTTGATTAGATCAATTGTGCTGATATATTGGGCCTTTCCCAGGGTCTCCATGAGGATATCCATCCACGGCATAGAGTACGGATCAATTTGAATGATCTGATTCAACTTCCTATAGGGAACACAGAATCTCACTTCTGGTTGAATATTTCAAAAAGTACCTTTCTTCACAACCCCCACCACTGGTGATGTAAGCTACATTGGTGGGTAAGTTAGGGTGCTTTGTCACTCCCGTGTCTAACATAGCTTCTATTTCCTGTTCCATGAGCCTGGCCTACTGGCCTACAGCTCTCTAAGGAGCAAACTGAACAGGTGGATGCTCTCCAGTTTCTACAGAACGTGTAGTCCATGAAGTTCTACCTGGCTAACTGGAAAAGAGAGACTAAAATTGCTGCATGAAAGCTAGCAGCTTTTCCTCTTCAGAGGCTGATGGCTCTGGAGACTTGAACAGCTCATTCACTCATCCTGCCTCTTGAAAAGTAGCCAAAAATCAAGCAACTCCTGCTTTGCCTCTCTTTGAGCCAGATACATGAACATCCCATGTTGCCTAGCCATCCTGAGGCCCACAGGGAACACTGGCTAGGAGGCAGGAAGATATGAGAGGACCAGGGAGGAAGTACCCCCTCCTGCCTACACGCTCCTCTTAAACAGCCATTAAGGAAAGGGCTGAGGGAGCAAGGGAGAGACTGGGGATCCCATCGTGTGCTTGCACAGAGAAAAGGGCAAAAAAGTGGAGGTTGTTGATCTGGGTGGCGCATGGAATGGAGTACTCCTTGTCATCTAAGAGGGAAACATTGCCCAGTATGGTGGACTGGGGAGAGTGACAAACTAGGACACTGGAAACTAGGGTTCAAATTCCCACTTCCCCAAATGGAAACTCACTTGGAATTTGGCGTTAAATTCTATTGTAAATGTTGCCACAGAGGACAGAAAGCCGATAATAAGGAAGAGCAAAAGGGGGGGGGGGAAAGGAAGTTGGTAGGATCAGTCAAAAACCGAAGTGGGGTGGTGGGGGAAGAAAATATAGGAATAAAAGTAAACGAAGACAGCAGAAGAACCATATGTGTTAGTAGAGGGAGTATTTCATTTTTCCCCTCATGTGTTTGAAGAAGTGGACGTGATCTGAAAACCTCCGTTTTGTCTGTTTTAGTTTTGTTTCATTTTGCATTGTTTTATTCCTTTGGATTTTACCCAGTATGCTTGCACAGACTAAGTCGGCTCCCTCTTCTCAAACTACAATGGTGGGTAGTGAGCGATTCGTCTTGCTTTCTGCTCTCCTCTGGAGGGAGTTGGGGAGCTTTTTCTGCCCTTTGAAGTCGGTGGTAGTGGCGGTGATGGTTGTAAATATCAGGCAGAGTCAATCTCTGATAGTTGTTGCTGTTGTTTTACTATAGTAGCTGTGCTAGACATGAGCTGGTTTGTTTCCTTTAGCGTGTTGTTTGGGATTGTTCTGATGACAACATTTGCATGATTGAGTAGATCTTTTACGGGTTTACTTTGTTGTTGTTGTTTAGTCGTTTAGTCGTGTCCGACTCTTCGTGACCCCATGGACCAGAGCACGCCAGGCCCTCCTGTCTTCCACTGCCTCCCGAAGTTGGGTCAAATTCATGTTGGTTGCTTCGATGACACTCTCCAACCATCTCATCCTCTGTCGTCCCCTTCTCCTCTTGCCTTCACACTTTCCCAACATCAGGGTCTTTTCCAGGGAGTCTTCTCTTCTCATGAGATGGCCAAAGTATTAGAGCCTCAGCTTCAGGATCTGTCCTTCCAGTGAACACTCAGGGTTGATTTCCTTCAAAATGGATAGGTTTGTTCTCCTTGCAGTCCAGGGGACTCTCAAGAGTCTCCTCCAGCACCACAATTCAAAAGCATCAATTCTTCGGCGGTCAGCCTTCTTTATGGTCCAGCTCTCACTTCCATACATCGCTACTGGAAAAACCATCGCTTTGACTATGTGGACCTTTGTCGGCAAGGTGATGTCTCTGCTTTTTAAGATGCTGTCTAGGTTTCTCATCGCTTTCCTCCCAAGAAGCAGGCGTCTTTTAATTTCGTGGCTGCTGTCACCATCTGCAGTGATCGTGGAGCCCAGGAAGGTAAACTCTGTCACTGCCTCCATATCTTCCCCTTCTATTTGCCAGGAGGTGATGGGGCCAGTGGCCATGATCTTCGTTTTTTTGATGTTGAGCTTCAGACCATTTTTTGCACTCTCCTCTTTCACTCTCATTAAGAGGTTCTTTAATTCCTCCTCACTTTCTGCCATCAGAGTGGTATCATCTGCATATCTGAGGTTGTTGATATTTCTTACGGCAATCTTAATTCCGGCTTGGGATTCATCCAGTCCAGCCTTCCGCATGATGTATTCTGCATATAAGTTAAAGAAGCAGGGGGACAATATACAGCCTTGTCGTACTCCTTTCCCAATTTTGAACCAATCAGTTGTTCCATATCCAGTTCTAACTGTTGCTTCCTGTCCCACATATAGGTTTCTCAGGAGACAGATAAGGTGGTCAGGCACTCCCATTTCTTTAAGAACTTGCCATAGTTTGCTGTGGTCCACACAGTCAAAGGCTTTTGCATAGTCAATGAAGCAGAAGTAGATGTTTTTCTGGAACTCTCTGGCTTTCTCCATAATCCAGCGCATGTTAGCAATTTGGTCTCTAGTTCCTCTGCCCCTTCGAAATCCAGCTTGTACTTCTGGGAGTTCTCGGTCCACATACTGCTGAAGCCTGCCTTGGAGGATTTTGAGCATAACCTTGCTAGCGTGTGAAATGAGTGCAATTGTACGGTAATTGGAGCATTCTTTAGCACTTCCCTTCTTTGGGATTGGGATGTAGACTGATATAGTTTAGATTATACCTGACTAGCCCAGTGGTTTTTCCTACTTTCTTCAGTTTAAGATTGAATTTTGCTATAAGAAGCTGATGATCAGAGCCACAATCAGCTCCAGGTCTAGTTTTTGCTGACTGTATAGAGCTTCTCCATCTTTGGCTGATGGAGAACATAATCAATCTGATTTCGGTATTGCCTATTTGGTGATGTCCATGTGTAGAGTCGCCTCTTGTGTTGTTGGAAAAGAGTGTTTGTGATGACCAGCTTGTTCTCTTGACAAAACTCTATTAGCTTTTGCCCTGCTTCGTTTTGAACTCCAAGGCCAAACTTACCTGTTGTTCCTTTTATCTCTTGACTCCCTACTTTAGCATTCCAGTCCCCTATAATGAGAAGAACATCTTTCTTTGGTGTCAGTTCTAGAAGGTGTTGTAGGTCTTCATAGAATTGGTCAATTTCAGCCTCTTCAGCATCGGTGGTTGGTGCATAAACTTGGATGACTGTGATGTTGAAAGGTCTGCCTTGGATTCATATTGAAATTATTCTATCATTTTTGAGATTGTATCCCAGTACAGCTTTTCCCACTCTTTTGTTGACTATGAGGGCTACTCCATTTCTTCCACGGGATTCTTGCGCACAATAGTAGATATGATAATCATCTGAATCGAATTTGCCCATTCCTGTCCATTTTAGTTCACTGACGCCCAGAATGTCAATGTTTATTCTTGCCATCTCCTGTTTGACCACATCCAGCTTACCAAGTTTCATAGATCTTACATTCCAGGTTCCTATGCTGGTTTTTTTTCAGCATCGGATTTTCCTTTCACTTCCAGGCGCGTCCGCAGCTGAGCGTCCTTTCGGCTTTGGCCCAACCACTTCATTAGATCTGGAGCTACTTGTCCTTGTCCTCCGCTATTTCTCAGTCGCATGTTGGACGCCTTCCGACCTGAGGGGCTCATCTTCCAGCATCATATCTTGTAGCCTTTTGTTTCTGTCCATGGAGTTTTCTTGGCAAAGATACGGGAGTGGCTTGCCAATTCCTCCTCCAGTTGGATTGCATTTAGTCAGAACTCTCCACTATGGCCTGTCCGTCTTGGGTGTCTCTGCACAGCATAGCCCATAGCTTCTCTGAATTACTCTAGCCCCTTCGCCACGACAAGGCAACAATCCATAAAGGGTCTAAGAGCTCTATCTTTGTCAAAAAGAAGGTCTGAAAAATTTTGGACCCATCTTTGTGGATTTATTACGGCAGGGTCTTGTACTTCCAGCCTGGAGGAGCCGGCCACAATGGCCCCAAATGGTTCATTGTTTTTCTGGGTCACTGTCTGTTGGAGCTTGCTCCATTGTTCCCAAATAAATGTCTGCCTTTTTTCTTTTACACAACTCCTTAATTGAGTTTTTAGGGAGAGATATTTGTGCCAATCTTGGGCAGAGTCAGTCTAACTATATTCCCTATATGAATGGTGGATTTGTACTTTCACTATAATCAGGATCAAACCCAAGTTCTTTGTTTTGAGGGATTGCAGCACCTTTGGGCTGAAGGAGTTTGTCCTAATTCTCAGTGGAGATGTTCCATTAATCCATCAAATGCTTTATTTTTATGAAGTGGTTCGATGGACTTTGTGATGGAAATCTGAAGGTCCTTAATTGCAGACTTTAGAACCTGCTAACACATCATGATCCCATACTAGTCCTTTCGAGGCATCATGGTACATACAACGTGTTTGATTTATATACGCACACAGGCCGCCATGATGCAGGAGCATCCTACAAGTGGCTAACCTCTTTTGCAAAACCATATTCTTCAGGGAAACTACTTCAGCCTTTAATTTTGCTTGTATTTCCATAGTGACATTCTCCAAGAGATCTATGGCTCCTGAAGTCTTATATACAAATTCTGCCAAGGTGTGAATCTCTTTATAGGTTTCTGCCACCTCTGCTGCTGGAAAAAGGCTCCTTTCCATTTGAGTCCCTGTTGACCATTTCCAGGCCTCCAAAGAAGACCTCCCGGTGACACGTGTGGCATTGAGTAGAGTAACTTGTATCTGATTTAATTCATTATTCAAGAAGGGCCGTTTGGGCAGCAGAATCTGCCCAAAGTCGTCTGTTGTGGAGACAGTTGCAAAAAACTCTTTTAATTTCTCTGCCATCTCCAAGTCTCCCTTTCCCTCCCCTTTCCCTCCCTCACCATCGAGAGGGCCAGCCGCTTCTCTGGCAAGTTTCCTGCTTCTAAAATATTTAAAGAAGCTTTTATTATTCTCCAATATATTGCTGGCCATATGTTCCACAAAGTCTTTCTTTGCCTTTTTTATTATCGTCTTACATTTCTTTTGCCAGAATTTATGTTCCTTTTTATTTTCCTCATCTGGGAAGGATTTCCATTTACGGAAGGACCCCTCCTTTCCCGTTAAGGCCTCTGTAACTTTGCTTGTTAACTATTCCGGCACTTTCTTGGACTTAGTTGAGGCCCCCCCCCCCCCATTTTTGCGGTATACACTTCCGCTGGGCCTCTACTACTGTTGTTTTAAAAAGACTATGCACTCTTGAGATATTTTTTTTCTAAACTTCCCTTTCAACTTCTTTCTTACTTGCTTCCTCGTCTGAGGGAGGTCCACCCTTCAGAAATCAAGGGTTTTTGTGTCAGATTTGCTTGACACTCTCCCCCCAACATGCACGGCAAAAGAGATGGCAGCATGGTCACTATTCCCTAGCGACTCAGTGACGTTCCTGTCCCTAACCAGGTCCTGAGCACCACACGATATTAGATCCAGAGTCATCTGTCCTGTGTTGGGCTCCATGAGAAATTGCTCCAAGACGTAGTCATTTAGCGTGTCAAGAAACCAAATCTCTTTCTTGACCCACGCACACATTGGCCCAGTCGATGTGAGGATAATTGAAGTTCCCAATGATTACAATCCTGTCCCTTTTGGACACCTCCCTGATTTCTCTCCGCATATCAATTTTCCCCCCTCAAGTTTTTCCCAACATTTCCCCCTCAAGTTTTTGATCTGGAGGATGATAGCAAGCCCCCCACCCACTATCACATCGCTCCTTGGGCCTGGCAGTTTAACCCACAGTGATTCTATGATGGACTGAGACCCGCCGTCCATCCCCATTCTGCTGGATTCTACCCCTTCTTTGACCTAGATGGCCACCCCGCCTCCAACACGCCCCTCCCTGTCCCTCCGCTAGAGTTTATCGTCTGGGATTGCGATATCCCACTGGTTCTCCAAATCCCACCAGGTTTCTGTTATGGCCACTCTATCAATCTTATATCTACCCTCCAAATGAAAGTTAAGTAAATAAAAAAGTTAAACAAATAAAATGTACCAGTTCTCTCATCTTTGCTCAGACGCTTCGGGCATTTGCCTAAAAGCACCTGCCTATGGGGTCCCCCAAGAAGGGCGGCTTGTTTGCTTCTCCTTCCAGTGGACCAACAATCCCATCCCATCATGCTCCCAGTCCTAATTCCTACACTATCATCACTTTGTTGTTCTCTACCCTCTCCACCCTCATTCCACAGCGATAAGGAATCCCGAAATGAACGCCTCTCAGCTCCTGTCGGCTTTCCCCTGGGATTCAGTTTAAAAGCTGCACTGCCACATTTTTAATGTTACGTGACAGCAGTTCAGTTCCGTGTTCATTCAAGTGAAGCCCGTCCCTCTTGTACAAGCCCGGCTTGTCCCAAAAAATTCCCGAGTGCCAAATGAATCTAAACCCCTCCCCTTGACACCACTGTCTCATCCACACGTTGAGACCCCTGAGCTCCGCCTGCCTAGCTGGCCCTGCGCACGGAACAGGTAGCACTTCCGAGAATGCTACCTTCGAGGTACAGTAGTACCTCCGTTAACTTACACCTCGGTTTACGTAATTTCTGGTTTACGGAAATCAGTTCGAAATAATGCCTCGGTTTAAATGTCTTTTTCCCCGTTTCTTTCCCTTTGTGAAGGAAGTTTCCCTGCGCCTGGAGGTTTGTAGCGCCACCACCATCGCTATGGCAACCCGCATTCCAGTTTATGTATTTTTCGCATGACGTAATGTCCTGGAGGACACATTGATTTCGTAAACCGAGGTACTACTGTAATATGCAGCATTTAGAATTTGTAATGTTTAATTTAGCTGGGGTCAAATACCTTCTGAATTTCAATGTTTAAATTTTTGCTTTTATTCTCACAGATGTGGTTTATCAAATTCTTCCCTCCCCCCTTCCCATATACATTGGTTTAGGTATCTAACTCTGGAGCCAGAAGTTGAGAGTTCACTTCCCTTCTAGTTCTCCAGTTCTAAGATTATAGTAACTGAGTACCTATTTCCCTGACCATCTCTGCTTCCTATCCCGTTTTCATAAAATCCTGATGATTCCCTACCCGTAATAGCATTTTATAAATTCTATATCCCATCCCTTTCGTTGACCTGTCCTTTCTCTTCGCCCTCTAAATAATAATCTCTGCAGACTTTGTCAGTTCCCGGCATCTACCACTAACTTCTCTTTACCAGTTCTCGAGTCTAATAATCTAGCTGCATTCATCCACTTTTACACTTCCTTTCTAACACTGTCCTTTCCCCTCCTTGTTATTCATTTTTGCTTTAAAAAAAAAATCCTTTAATTCAATTATTTGTTTCCTCTTTAATCAACTTTGAGAAATTCCTTTCTAATTTTCTGGATATTTAAGTACAATCATTGGGGAGAACTTGAGAAGGAAAAAAAGTTAATATACAGTGGTGCCTCACTAGACGATTGCCTCGCAGGACGAGGAAATCGCTAGACGATGGCTTTTTGCGATTGCAACTGCGCTTCGCAAAACGATGTTTCCCTATGGCGATTTTCGCTACACGACGAGGTTTCTCCATTGGAATGCATTGACTAGTGGTCAATAGCTGTCAGTGCATTCCAACGGGGACCCGCGCTCGCTAGACGATGTTTCCCTATGGGAGATTTTCGCTAGACGACGGGTTTTCCGTTGGAATGCATTGAAGAGATTTCAATGCTTTCCAATGGGAAAACGTGCTTCGCTAGACTATGTTTTCGCAAGACAGCGATTTCCGCGGAACGGATTAACATCGTCTAGCGAGGCAACACTGTACTTTGAATTTGATGTACTTACTTGGGTGTGGAAATGATCCTCCGTTCATGACTCCTCCCTCCATATGGTCCCTCACTGAAGAGCCCTTCCAACCTCAAGCCCAAAGGAACATCCTCCGGTCCGGCCTCATCCCCTCCCTGGTTCTCTTCCCTCGCCTTTTTGGCTGTCTTTCCTTCCTCCTCCATGACTCAGGCGGAGCCCGAACACATCATTCCTTATTCCTGCAGATTTTGGAAGTGATTGTTTCTCTTCTTTTTCTAATCTACCAGATGATGGACAAGAGAAGAAGAATTGCCCAGCAACATCTGGGGCAACCTGGGCAGGAACTCATAATCAAGCAAGAAAACAGAGAACTGAAAATAGGAATGGCCAGGCATGGCCTTCACATGAAAGGATTGACGCAGGGGAGAAACTACGTCAATGCATGTCAACTCAGTAGACATCAAAGAACACATGAAGGGGAGAAACCACATAAATGCATGGAATGTGGAAAGAGCTTTAGTCAGAGTGGTCACCTTAGGTCACATCAAAGGACTCACACTGGGGAGAAACCACATAAATGCATGGAATGTGGAAAGAGCTTTAGTCACAGTAGTCACCTTAAGTTACATCAAAGGATTCACACTGGGGAGAAACCGTATAAATGCATAGAATGTGGAAAGAGCTTTAGTCGGAGTGGTCAGCTTAGGTTACATCAAAGGACTCACACTGGGGAGAAGCCACATAAATGCATGGAATGTGGAAAGAGTTTTAGTCAGAGTGGTCACCTTAGGTCACATCAAAGGACTCACACTGGGGAGAAACCACATAAATGCATGGAATGTGGAAAGAGCTTTAGTCACAGTGTACACAGTGTACACAGAGTACAACTTGCAAGCTCTTCGAGCTGCTCGTAGCCAAGTCCAACAGGCTGCCAGATGTTCCAACGATTATTGGCTTCAGCTCTGCTCTCAGATACAGATAGCAGCGGACACAGGTAACATCAAAGGAATGTATGACGGTATCAAGCAGGCTTTAGGTCCAATACAGAAGAAATCTGCTCCCTTGAAGTCTGCTACAGGCGTGATCATCCAGGACCGAGCACAGCAGATGGACCGCTGGGTGCAACATTACTCTGAGCTATATTCCAGAGAGAATGTAGTAACCAAAGATGCATTAAATAACATTGAGTGCCTGCCTGTCTTGGAAGAGTTGGACAGCGAACCAACCTTAGCAGAAATAAAAGCGGCCTTGGATTCCCTCGCCTCCGGCAAGGCACCTGGAAAGGATAACATCCCTGTCGAAGTGCTGAAGTGCTGTAAAGAGACCATCACTACCGAGCTGTATGAAATCTTTTGTCTTTGCTGGAGGGAAGGTGGAGTACCACAGGACATGAAGGATGCAAACATCGTCACATTGTACAAGAACAAAGGAGACAGGGGCGACTGCAATAACTACCATGGCATCTCTCTTCTCAGTGTTGTAGGGAAGCTGCTTGCCCATGTTGTGCTGAAGAGGCTCCAGGTGCTTGCAGACAGAGTCTATTCAGAATCACAGTGTGGATTTCGAGCTAATAGATCCACCACTGACATGGTATTCTCCCTCAGACAGTTGCAGGAGAAATGCAGGGAACAACAACAGCCACTCTTTGTCACCTTCATAGATCTCACAAAGGCCTTTGATTTGGTTAGCAGGGATGGCCTATTTAAAATACTTCCCAAGATTGGATGTCCACCTCGACTCCTTAACATCATCAGGTCCTTCCATGAGGGAATGAAAGGCACTGTAGTTTTTGATGGTTCAACATCAGATCCCTTTGACATCCGAAGCGGAGTGAAACAGGGCTGTGTCCTCGCACCAACCCTTTTTGGGATCTTTTTTGCTGTCATGCTGAAGCACGCCTTTGGAACTGCAACAGAAGGTGTCTATCTCCGGACTAGATCAGACGGAAAGCTCCTTAATCTCTCTAGATTGAGAGCGAAGACCAAAGTCCAGCTGAAATGCATGCGGGACTTCCTCTTCGCCGATGATGCAGCCATTGTTGCCCACTCTGCTGAAGACCTCCAACAACTCATGAATCGTTTTAGCAAGGCCTGCCAAGACTTTGGACTAACAATCAGCCTGAAGAAAACACAAGTCATGGGCCAGGGCGTGGACTCACCTCCCTCCATTACCATCTCCATGCAAAAATTGGAGGTTGTTCATGACTTTGTGTACCTTGGCTCAACGATCTCTGACACTCTCTCTCTAGATGTCGAGCTGGATAAACGCATTGGCAAAGCAGCTACCATGTTCTCTAGACTCACAAAGAGAGTATGGCTCAATAAGAAGCTGACGACATATACCAAGATCCAGGTCTATAGAGCCTGTGTCCTGAGCACACTCCTGTACTGCAGTGAGTCCTGGACCCTTTGTGCACGGCAGGAGAGGAAGCTAAACACCTTCCATATGCGTTGCCTCCGACGCATTTTTGGTATCACCTGGCAGGACAAAGTTCCAAATAGAGTAGTCCTAGAACGAGCTGGAATTTTTAGCATGTATACATTACTGAAACAGTGACGTCTACGTTGGCTTGGGCATGTCGTGAGAATGGCTGATGGTCGGATTCCAAAAGATCTCCTGTATGGAGAATTAGTGGAGGGAAATCGCCGCAGAGGGAGACCACAGCTGCGATACAAGGACATCTGCAAGCGGGATCTGAAGGCCTTAGGAATGGACCTCAACAGATGGGAAACCTTGACATCTGATTCTTCAGCCTGGAGGCAGGCGGTGCATCACGGCCTCTCCCAATTTGAAGAGACCCTTGTCCAGCAGACCGAGGCAAAGAGCAGTCACGGAAGCAGCAAAATCAGGTAGCTGGACAGGGGACAGATTGTATTTGTCTTCAGTGTGGAAGGGATTGTCACTCTCGAATTGGCCTTCTCAGCCACACTAGACGCTGTTCCAAGTCCTCCATACAGAGCACGTTACCATAGTCTTTCGAGACTGAAGGATGCCTAATACTAAATCATGTTACAGAATTCCACACAATTAGACGTCAATCAACCAAAACCTTTTTAAAAAATAAACTACTTCAATCCAGTTGTCTGTTTTGCCCAGAGCTACCCTGATCTCTAGTGTCTTTGACACTCATTGCAATGGAAGAAAGCAATCCCTTGGCTACGGCTACGTAACCCATGCAAATCAAGAGACTACTTGATAAAGGTGAAGAAGAGTTCTGGAGGACTCCAAAGCTCACACACCAGGCTGGAATTTCACAGTTGGCCCTAATGAAGGAAGGCTCACCCACCCGACCACCAACCCCCTGTGTACGGAACAGACCTCCTCGGCCTTTGCTTTTTCATTTAATTTCTTCCAAAGCACACCGGGCTAAAGATGAATTGGAATTTACAAGATGTATTTAAAATGAATTTGGATAGGTTGAGGAACAAGATAAGTCAAAAGATAAAGGAATATAAAACATTAAACATTTTGTGGTTTGGCAGGAGTGCATTATTTAAAATGAAATAGATCCCTAAATTATATTTCCTATTTTGGATGTTACCAATAAAGATTTCGGGTAAGTAGTTCAAATAATGGTGAGTGATGATTAATACATATTGGAATAATAGTAAGAAAGCTAGGATTAATAAGAAATGTTGGTAGATATTACAAAAAGAAGGTTGTCAGATAACCAATATTAAATGTTATTATATAGCAAATCAATTGAGATATATTTCAGGTATTATAACCAACAATAAGGATTTAATATGAAAATGTTTAGAAATGCATGGAAGGGAGGGAATTTTGGATAACATTTCTTTTTTCAAAGAAAACATTGGGGAAGAGGTTAAGAAGATTGATAAACCTGTTCTTAAAAAATACTGTATTTTTCCATTTATAAGACAGCTTTGTTTATAAGACCCACACAGACTCTTTTCTAACCCAAAAATTAAGAAAACTTAGCTTTGAGTATTTAGCCTCTGGGCTCAGAATGCTCGGACATTAGGAGTCCCTGATGCTTCTGAGCCTGCAGTCTCCACCTCCAATGAGGTGTGTCCCAACTGGTTTGTAGAGCATCAGCTGACGTCAGTTCCAGGGACTCAGGTTGTGGGGTGTTGCAGCTGGGCTCCCCCCTCCTGTCTACCCCTCCAGGGCTGGCCGGGGGGGGGAAGGGTGGGGGGGAGGAGAGGGGGAGGGGGAAAGGGACAGAGGCTGCCTGGCCGAAGGGCAGCCAAAGGGGCCTGGGTCCGGCCTCCCTGCTGACGCCCTATCATCTCCTCCCTCCAAGCCCCATTCCTCTGGGCCCCTTCCTATACACCCACCCCCTACACCCACTCCCATTGCAGCCTCCTCCTCCCCCTACCAAAAAAGGCCCCCTCCCCACTTGGGGCTTTCTAGGAATTTCCCCCAAGCTTTGGAACAAAAGGGGTTTCCTGGGGGGGGGTGATGCTCAGACTTTGGCTGGAGAAGGTGGGGGGGGGGAGAAACAACCACAACGGGGGAGGGAGAGGCGAGCCTGAGTGGACTCACCGAGAAACACACACAAACACACACACGCACACGGAGGGCCCGGGTGCCTTGCTTGGGGGGCCCTCCTGCCCCTTCGGAGTATCGGGATCTCGGCCCCGCCCTGACTTCCCATCTCTCTTTCCCCACACAAACACACAAACAAGCCCCACTAAATATCCCCCCTCCCCCCAGGAGGAGACGAGGAATAGAGAGGCCCCTCCTGCCCCCCTGAGTAGTGGGGGGGCGGGGGGTATAATTCTCCCCTTTGGGGGAATATCTTTCTAGGTACACCCCCCACTGCTCTCTCCTCTCCCCCCCCCCGGCCATCGCCCACCTATCCTCAGGCGAAGTTCCTGTGTAGGGGGTGGGGGCATAGGAGGGGCCCCAGAGAAATGGGGCTTGGAGGGGGGGGAGAAGATAGCGGGTTGGCTGGGAGCGAGCCAGGCTAGATCCAGGCCCCTTAGTCTGCCCTCCGGCCAGGCGGCCTCTGCCCCTTTCCCCCTCCCCCCCCCCGGGCAGCACTGGAGGGGTAGATCCTGCCGGCCAGTTCCTCTGGTCCCCCCAAGAAAGGAGATCTCTGCTGGAAAGTTTTTTCCTGGCTGCCAGGAAGAGCTCTTTCCGGGGGGGTCGGGTCCCAAAGGCCCCCTTCAGGGCCAGCCCGTTTCCCAAAGGCCGACTCCTTGTTTCCGAAGACGAACCACTTCTCCGGCCGCCTCTGATTTTGGAGGCTCCTCTTGACGGACGGACGGAGGGGGCTTTGGGAATAGTCAGAAGAAGAAGACTCGTCCCTCCTATATGGAGGGGTGGAGAAAATAAAAAGAGAAATGCAACCCAGAAGGAGTCCTTCCTCACAGGATCACTTCAGCCTTGGCCTCTGGGGGTGGGGGGTGGGTGGGAGGCAGGTCTTTTGTAAAGCCAATGGCTCTGAAGCGTCCATTCCAGACCAACCCAGGCATCACGATGGGGGGGGGGGGGGAGCCCAGCCGCAAGACCCCACCACCTGCATCCCTCCCAGCTCCTGCGAGGGTTGTGAGTGAAGTCGGAGGGAAGAGTAGCAGTGGGTAGGTTGGAAGATAGCTGGGGATGTTGATGATGATGATACTTCATTTCTATGCCGCCCATCTGGCAGCCAAGGCAGCTGCTGATGCCCCTCCAAGGGAGGGAAGTTCCTGACACACAAACCAGGCCCTGACCTGAATCCTGACCCTCAATCCCCCCCATGCTCTTCCCACCCACAGCAATGGGGGCAGGAGAGCCCCTGGGGAGAGGGGCTGCCCGTTTCCTACACTAGGAAAAGTGTGTGTTTGTGTGTGTGTGGAGTCTTGTGTGAGGCTTGCTGCTGCTGATTTTGTGTTAAAAATTATTCTCAGGAAATTGTCTGAATCTCCTCTTGGTTTCCCCTTTTCCTGCATATCTCATACTGTAGATGTTGTTTTTGTTTAGTCGTTAAGTCGTGTCCGACTCTTCGTGACCCCATGGACCAGAGCACGCCAGGCCCTCCTGTCTTCCACTGCCTCCCGGAAGTTGGGTCAAATTCATGTTGGTAGTTGTTGTGGGTTTTTCGGGCTCTTTGGCCGTGTTCTGAAGGTTGTTCTTCCTAACGTTTCGCCAGTCTCTGTGGCCGGCATCCTCAGAGGACTGGAGTAGGGACTCTTTGCTCTGGTGCAGTTCTGACTCCTGTCCTCTGAAGAGGCCGGCCACAGAGACTGGCGAAACGTTAGGAAGAACAACCTTCAAAACAGGGCCAAAGAGCCCGAAAAACCCAAAACAAACATACAAAAGTATTTAAACTTTAAAAATAAATATAAACAAAGTAAAAAAGCACTATTTGGCTGTAAGTGTGTTAACGCACAGAAAATTTTGTTGTCACCCAGCCATGTGTAAATTCCATTGCAGGCTGTCACTGCCTCACAGTTATCTTCCCGCTCTTCCAAGGACTTTCACCCGGCATCAGTTCCTTCGTCTCTTGTACTCCATGAAACCAAACATCTACGGTTCTCTGTTCCATTCTAATAACAGTTTGTGGGAGGTCTCTCCCAATTTTTATATTCCTTTATTCTGCACCAGTCAGCAAAACCAAATCTTCCCAAGGCTTGGGTTTCCCAGTCTCCAAGAAGCTCAGATGTTAAGGGTAAAAGGATTTGGTCACCTCCGACCCAGTGCAGTCCAGGGCCCGAAGAGACCAGAGCTTGAAAAACCAAAATTTCCACTCCTTCCAACAATCCCTGCCATTACAAAGCAGTACACTCTCAATACAATAGCATAGAAATGCCTGGTTCTTCATGAACAAAATATATATCTATATCTATATATATATTAAAAAATAGAGAATACAGATTCATTGGTACCCTCTTTAAAACTCAATTACTATTATTATTTTTGAGGGTAAAACCTTATAAAAAAATGACAATTTCTCTCTCTTCTCTACTTGCTTTTCTTTCATCAGTTAGTCTTGGCACATCCATCCTTTTCTCTATATACACTAATTTTGTAAAAGCTTCTATTGCACAATATATGCTTATTTTCATTTTTTTAGCACAAGATTCCACATCTTTATTTTATTAATGTATTGTATTTATATCCCGCCCATCTGGTCAATTGACCACATCTGTTTTGTGATATATCTCTGTTAATTAACGATGGAAGTAAAACACATCACAAGAGGCACTTCAAAATGTACTCCATTTATTCTTTTCTCTCAGTTTTGCATTACGTCAGCATTTTGTTGTTTATTCTTTCCAGTGGAAACCAGCACAAAATTGAATGAGCTCCTTATGCCTTCTTAACTTATCAGGAGCTCTGAATAAAGCTCTTTCCACATTCCATGCATTTCTATGGTTTCTCCCCAGTGTGAGTTCTTTGATGTAACCTAAGGCCACCACTGCGACTAAAGCTCTTTCCACATTCCATGCATTTATGTGGTTTCTCCCCAGTGTGGGTCCTTTGATGTAACCTAAGGCCACCACTGTGACTAAAGCTCTTTCCACATTCCATGCATTTATGTGGTTTCTCCCCAGTGTGGGTCCTTTGATGTAATCTAAGGGCATCAGTGAGACTAAAGCTCTTTCCACATTCCATGCATTTATGTGGTTTCTCCCCAGTGTGGGTCCTTTGATGTAACTTAAGGTGACTACTCTGACTAAAGCTCTTTCCACATTCCATGCATTTATGTGGTTTCTCCCCAGTGTGGGTCCTTTGATGTAACCTAAGGACACCACTGCGACTAAAGCTCTTTCCACATTCCATGCATTTATGTGGTTTCTCCCCAGTGTGGGTCCTTTGATGTAACCTAAGGCCACCACTGCGACTAAAGCTCTTTCCACATTCCATGCATTTATGTGGTTTCTCCCCAGTGTGGGTCCTTTGATGTAATCTAAGGGCATCAGTGAGACTAAAGCTCTTTCCACATTCCATGCATTTATGTGGTTTCTCCCCAGTGTGGGTCCTTTGATGTAACTTAAGGTGACTACTCTGACTAAAGCTCTTTCCACATTCCATGCATTTATGTGGTTTCTCCCCAGTGTGGGTCCTTTGATGTAACCTAAGGCCACCACTGAGACTAAAGCTCTTTCCACATTCCATGCATTTATGTGGTTTCTCCTGTGTGGGTCCTTTGATGTAACCTAAGGTCACCACTCTGACTAAAGCTCTTTCCACATTCCATGCATTTATGTGGTTTCTCCCCAGTGTGGGTCCTTTGATGTAACCTAAGGCCACCACTGAGACTAAAGCTCTTTCCACATTCCATGCATTTATGTGGTTTCTCCCGTGTGAGTCCTTTGATGTACCCTAAACTGATCACTCTGACTAAAGCTCTTTCCACATTCCATGCATTTATGTGGTTTCTCCCCAGTGTGGGTCCTTTGATGTAACCTAAGGTGACCACTCTGACTAAAGCTCTTTCCACATTCCATGCATTTATGTGGTTTCTCCCCTGTGTGGGTCCTTTGATGTAACCTAAGGCCACCACTGTGACTAAAGCTCTTTCCACATTCCATGCATTTATGTGGTTTCTCCCCAGTGTGGATCCTTTGATGTACCCTAAGGTGACCACTGCGACTAAAGCTCTTTCCACATTCCATGCATTTATGTGGTTTCTCCCCAGTGTGGATCCTTTGATGTAACCTAAGGCCACCACTCTGACTAAAGCTCTTTCCACATTCCATGCATTTATGTGGTTTCTCCCCTGTGTGAGTCCTTTGATGTACCCTAAGCTGATCACTCTGACTAAAGCTCTTTCCACATTCCATGCATTTATGTGGTTTCTCCCCAGTGTGGGTCCTTTGATGTAACCTAAGGTGACCACTCTGACTAAAGCTCTTTCCACATTCCATGCATTTATGTGGTTTCTCCCCTGTGTGAGTCCTTTGATGTACCCTAAGCTGATCACTCTGACTAAAGCTCTTTCCACATTCCATGCATTCATGTGGTTTCTCCCCTGTGTGAGTCCTTTGATGTAACCTAAGGTGACCACACTGACTAAAGCTCTTTCCACATTCCATGCATTTATGTGGTTTCTCCCCTGTGTGAGTCCTTTGATGTAACCTAAGGTGACCACTCGGACTAAAGCTCTTTCCACATTCCATGCATTTATGTGGTTTCTCACCAGTGTGATTCCTTTGATGTGACCTAAGGCCACCACTCTGACTAAAGCTCTTTCCACATTCCATGCATTTATGTGGTTTCTCCCCAGTGTGGATCCTTTGATGTAACCTAAGGTCACCACTGCGACTAAAGCTCTTTCCACATTCCATGCATTTGTGTGGTTTCTCCCCAGTGTGGATCCTTTGATGTAACCTAAGGTCACCACTCTGACTAAAGCTCTTTCCACATTCCATGCATTTATGTGGTTTCTCCCCTGTGTGAGTCCTTTGATGTACCCTAAGCTGATCACTCTGACTAAAGCTCTTTCCACATTCCATGCATTTATGTGGTTTCTCCCCTGTGTGAGTCCTTTGATGCGACCTAAGGCCACCACTGCGACTAAAGCTCTTTCCACATTCCATGCATTTATGTGGTTTCTCCCCAGTGTGGATCCTTTGATGTAACCTAAGGTCACCACTCTGACTAAAGCTCTTTCCACATTCCATGCATTTATGTGGTTTCTCCCCAGTGTGGGTCCTTTGATGTAACCTAAGGCCACCACTCTGACTAAAGCTCTTTCCACATTCCATGCATTTATGTGGTTTCTCCCCTGTGTGAGTCCTTTGATGTAACCTAAGGCCACCACTGTGACTAAAGCTCTTTCCACATTCCATGCATTTATGTGGTTTCTCCCCAGTGTGGGTCCTTTGATGTAATCTAAGGGCATCAGTGAGACTAAAGCTCTTTCCACATTCCATGCATTTATGTGGTTTCTCCCCAGTGTGGGTCCTTTGATGTAACTTAAGGTGACTACTCTGACTAAAGCTCTTTCCACATTCCATGCATTTATGTGGTTTCTCCCCAGTGTGGGTCCTTTGATGTAACCTAAGGACACCACTGCGACTAAAGCTCTTTCCACATTCCATGCATTTATGTGGTTTCTCCCCAGTGTGGGTCCTTTGATGTAACCTAAGGCCACCACTGCGACTAAAGCTCTTTCCACATTCCATGCATTTATGTGGTTTCTCCCCAGTGTGGGTCCTTTGATGTAATCTAAGGGCATCAGTGAGACTAAAGCTCTTTCCACATTCCATGCATTTATGTGGTTTCTCCCCAGTGTGGGTCCTTTGATGTAACTTAAGGTGACTACTCTGACTAAAGCTCTTTCCACATTCCATGCATTTATGTGGTTTCTCCCCAGTGTGGGTCCTTTGATGTAACCTAAGGCCACCACTGAGACTAAAGCTCTTTCCACATTCCATGCATTTATGTGGTTTCTCCTGTGTGGGTCCTTTGATGTAACCTAAGGTCACCACTCTGACTAAAGCTCTTTCCACATTCCATGCATTTATGTGGTTTCTCCCCAGTGTGGGTCCTTTGATGTAACCTAAGGCCACCACTGAGACTAAAGCTCTTTCCACATTCCATGCATTTATGTGGTTTCTCCCGTGTGAGTCCTTTGATGTACCCTAAACTGATCACTCTGACTAAAGCTCTTTCCACATTCCATGCATTTATGTGGTTTCTCCCCAGTGTGGGTCCTTTGATGTAACCTAAGGTGACCACTCTGACTAAAGCTCTTTCCACATTCCATGCATTTATGTGGTTTCTCCCCTGTGTGGGTCCTTTGATGTAACCTAAGGCCACCACTGTGACTAAAGCTCTTTCCACATTCCATGCATTTATGTGGTTTCTCCCCAGTGTGGATCCTTTGATGTACCCTAAGGTGACCACTGCGACTAAAGCTCTTTCCACATTCCATGCATTTATGTGGTTTCTCCCCAGTGTGGATCCTTTGATGTAACCTAAGGCCACCACTCTGACTAAAGCTCTTTCCACATTCCATGCATTTATGTGGTTTCTCCCCTGTGTGAGTCCTTTGATGTACCCTAAGCTGATCACTCTGACTAAAGCTCTTTCCACATTCCATGCATTTATGTGGTTTCTCCCCAGTGTGGGTCCTTTGATGTAACCTAAGGTGACCACTCTGACTAAAGCTCTTTCCACATTCCATGCATTTATGTGGTTTCTCCCCTGTGTGAGTCCTTTGATGTACCCTAAGCTGATCACTCTGACTAAAGCTCTTTCCACATTCCATGCATTCATGTGGTTTCTCCCCTGTGTGAGTCCTTTGATGTAACCTAAGGTGACCACACTGACTAAAGCTCTTTCCACATTCCATGCATTTATGTGGTTTCTCCCCTGTGTGAGTCCTTTGATGTAACCTAAGGTGACCACTCGGACTAAAGCTCTTTCCACATTCCATGCATTTATGTGGTTTCTCACCAGTGTGATTCCTTTGATGTGACCTAAGGCCACCACTCTGACTAAAGCTCTTTCCACATTCCATGCATTTATGTGGTTTCTCCCCAGTGTGGATCCTTTGATGTAACCTAAGGTCACCACTGCGACTAAAGCTCTTTCCACATTCCATGCATTTGTGTGGTTTCTCCCCAGTGTGGATCCTTTGATGTAACCTAAGGTCACCACTCTGACTAAAGCTCTTTCCACATTCCATGCATTTATGTGGTTTCTCCCCTGTGTGAGTCCTTTGATGTACCCTAAGCTGATCACTCTGACTAAAGCTCTTTCCACATTCCATGCATTTATGTGGTTTCTCCCCTGTGTGAGTCCTTTGATGCGACCTAAGGCCACCACTGCGACTAAAGCTCTTTCCACATTCCATGCATTTATGTGGTTTCTCCCCAGTGTGGATCCTTTGATGTAACCTAAGGTCACCACTCTGACTAAAGCTCTTTCCACATTCCATGCATTTATGTGGTTTCTCCCCAGTGTGGGTCCTTTGATGTAACCTAAGGCCACCACTCTGACTAAAGCTCTTTCCACATTCCATGCATTTATGTGGTTTCTCCCCTGTGTGAGTCCTTTGATGTACCCTAAGCTGATCACTCTGACTAAAGCTCTTTCCACATTCCATGCATTTATGTGGTTCCTCCCCTGTGTGAGTCCTTTGATGTAACCTAAGGTGACCACTCTGACTAAAGCTCTTTCCACATTCCATGCATTTATGTGGTTTCTCACCAGTGTGATTCCTTTGATGTGACCTAAGATGACCATTTTCACTGATGCTTTTTCCACATTCCTTGCATTTATACAGTTTCTTCCCTGTGTGAGTTCTTCGATGTGAACGCAGATTTCTTCTCCCGCTGAAAGTCTTTTCACATTCCATGTTTTTGTATGATTTCTCCCCAGGGTGAGTTCTTTAAACTGAACTAGCGGCACTCGTCTGAAGCTGTCTCCACACTTCAGGCGTTTAAGCTGTTTCTCCTCTAGCTCATGGGTTTTTCTAAGCTTTTCTTCCCGGCTTCACACTTGACTCTTTTCAGGGCCAGAAGAACTGGCTCTGTATAATTCTGGCCATCGTGTTTGTTACCTGATAGAGAAAAAAGAAGATGTCTTGAGAATGTATCACAGAGCAGACTCTAACTGGAGGTCAAACCAAAGAGTTTGCTCTGTCTTTGACTCCTTTGAAAGACATATGTCTCCTGAAGGCTTTACTGGCAACATTTGAAAAATTAGCCGTATTGTGAAAACAGCATGGACTCCCGTTGCCTGAATTGATACTTCCAAAGAGACAGTGATGGGAAAACATAGTTGATTAATATTAACCACTATCCAAAATAATATTAATCATGGGCCATCAAGTCAATTCTGACTGATGGCAACCCTTTTTTCAGGTGTTTCTAGGCGGAGAATACTCAAAAGTCATTCCCCATTCCCTGCTTCTGGGACCGTGCAGTTTCCCGAAGGCCACACAGGCTGACCTTACCTGTGGAGACACAGCAGGGAACCTCTGGTTCTGCAACCAGATATTTAAACCACTGACCTATCCAGCCAGCTTACTCAGAAATACAAGGATAGGGTTTGATTAGAATTGAGGTTTTACTGGAAAAGTTCCATGGTTTACTTGCAAATTTCCTCCACTGTACAGTACTGAATTTAAAGGCATTGCAAGTCCATAAATGTATTGAAAATGGTGAACCCATGAAAGGAGAAGGGGAAGGAAGAGCTAGGAGAACCTGGATTAATAAAAAGCCACTGTTGGCTCACATTTAGCTTGCGATCTACAACAATTCCAACATCCCTCTCGCTCGTAGTTTTGCTGAGCCAAGTATCCCCCATCTTGTAACTGTGCAATTGGTTTCTTTTTCCAAGGTGCAGGACTTTGCACTTAACCGTGGCCAGGTAGGATCTTGCCAAAATGAGGGGGAAATATTATTAAATGTAGCGGTGAGGGTTTATGGGTTAATGTTTTTTTTTTTAGGAAAAGAGTTAAAGTTTGAGGATTTGTTACTATTGGGTGTTGCTTTGCTGGGGTATGTCGTCAGAGTATGGGACCAAATGGAGATGTGATGCTAAAATGGAATGGTTTAAAGCAGGCTTGTCCAACCCGCGGCCCACGGGCCGCATGCGGCCCAGGTCGGCTCGTAATGCGGCCCAGTGCAATTTTTTATTTTTTTAGAAATTCCAAAGTTTGAATTTCCTGCCCTTTCCCCCTGTCTTTTTGCCTTCGGAGGTCTCAAAGGGCTTCCTCCGATGTCAGAAAAAGCAGAACCTTACCTCCACTGCTGCGCCTTCGGCGGTGCTTACTCACGGGTAGACCCGTGCTTTCTGCGGTGCTTACTCACGAGTAGACCCGCCGCCGCGATCGGACCCCCAGGAGGTCTCCAAGGGCTTTCCCCTGACATCGGAGGGAGCCCTTGCAGACGTCCGAAGACAAAAAGGCAGGGGGAAAGGGCGGGAAATTCGAATTGGGGGAAAGCCCAAACACTGCAAGTCCCACGCTGGGACTGCAAAAAACCAAAACCAAAACCAAAACCAAACCAATCCAAAAATAAACATTGGAGCAAGCCCCACGCTGGGACTGCAAAAAAATAATAATAATAAATAAATCACCAAAAAACAAAACACCGAAACATAACCCCCCCGGCCCAAACCTACCCTTCAAAACCCACCCAGATCAATTTTTTTAAAAGGAAAAAGCAGAACCTTACCTCCACTGCCGTGCCTTCGTCGGCGCTTACTCGTGAGTAGACCTGCGCTTACTCACGGGTAAACCTGCGCCAGGGATGGGAAGGGAGTGCACCGGCTTCCTCCTCCTGCTCGGCAGAAGTAAAAAAGTTCCCTGACCCCCTGCTCTAACCTTGAGCACTCACTGAGAATTGCAACAAGTTCCATCAAAGCAAATATGGAAGCATTGGTGGCTGAGAAACAATGTCAAACATCTCACTAACTTCATTTCCAAGTAAGTTTAAGATGTTAACTAGGTTTTCTATGGTTTTTTAGGTATCGTTACTGTTATTTTATTTTATGTGCTGCCCAAACCAAATTTTCATCTTCTAATGTGGCCCAGGGAAGGTGAAAGGTTGGACACCCCTGGTTTAAAGTCTTGAAAAATAAAGATAAATGTTAATGGATGAAGAGGAAGAGAAGTTAAACCCTACCAAGGATGAAAGAAGGTATAATATTACAATATGAAATAAACTGATAAATCGAACTGACATGCAAGATGTTTGGAGAGAAGTGAAAGGAGATTTAAAGAAGTTTACTTTTTATTCATCAGCATATAAAAGTTATTTTAGGATAGATTATATATATTTGCATCTAGTGATTGTGATTTGGAGTTTGTAAGAGAGACGTAGGGTTAATAAAAGTAGCAGATCACACATTGGTAAACATGGATTTTAAGGGTACATGTAATTATAAAGAAGCTAGGAGGTGGAGGTTACGTACAGTAATTTTATGCCAAACTATTTGTACAAATCATGTCACTGAGAAATAAATTAAAGTCTTCAACATACTCACATAGGAAAGCCAGAGAAACAAACTGCGTGTAGGTCAGCCAAACCCCTGAAGCTGACTCACTCGGAAAGTTTGAGGCTGCCGTAGCCACGGGCAGGCGCCTGGGACTGTAGGGGCTGAAGTTTGTATAAATGCAGCTCAGGCAGATCATTCATTGCTGCACCTTTGCTTAAGGGCGGTCAGGCTGACAGTGGGTTCGTGAGCAAAAAAGTCATATGTTCTGTACATGCTGTTATGCTGAAGTTAAGCTATTTAAGTTAAATGTTTAAATAGAAAGTATTTTTCTAATTACGTTTGCCTGTCATAAGTTTTTGCATCCTGAGAGAAAGACAAAGCATGGAGTTTCTGTCAGGTCTCTTCCCATTCTCTCCTGAGGGGCAACATCGACGCTTCCACCAAGGACACTGTTTGTGTCCACATATCAAAAGTTTTCTTGACATTTTACAACATAAAAATATATTAGAAAAAACGGAGAAAGAATTGACGGAAATATGGAGGATAATTCTTAAGAGAGGGTAGTAAGGAAAGCCTAATTTAACGCACTATGAAATGTGTAACAAAGGGTTTGTACCTAAAATTCTTTTTTCTTTAGGATGAAACCAATAAAGAAAGATTTGAAAGACTGGCAAAACATAATTAACAGATTTTGAAATGGTGATGAAAAAGCAAGGATTAATAAAAAGTACTGGTATTAATATCAGAAACTAGGAGAAAGCAACATGAATTTGACCCAACTCCGGGAGGCAGTGGAAGATGGGAGGGCCTGGTGTGCTCTGGTCCATGGGGTCACGAAGAGTCGGACATGACTAAACAACAACAACAGGAGGATTAGGTTTACCAAGGAGAAGGGAACTAGCACCTCATGGGATTTGGAGACTCTCCCTCTCTTAATGCAGCCTAATTAGCATTGGCCTTTTTTGCAGCCACATCACACTGTTGGCTTGTGACCTAAGACGATTCCAAGGTCCTTCTCGCTCCTAGTACTGCTGAGCCAGGTATCCCCTGTCTTGTAACAGTGTGAAATAGTACAGGAAACCATGGAACCCGGAGACACTCCAGCGGCCAAGAGGTCAAGGGGTGGAGCAGGAGTCCCCCAGCACCACTACCGTTCACAGAGCGACATCCCACAAGGGGAAATCCCAGAAGCTGACAGTCCGACAGTCCACCGCTTCTCTCCCAAACCCAAGGCAAAGGTCAGGGCTGTTTTTCAGCAAGTGTGGATGGCAGGGAGCAGAAGGGAGGGTGTCCTGGGTAGACCATCTTCACTGCTCCCAGTCCTGCTGTCAATATTCAGGCTGCCCTTTCCTATGGGGAGCCTGGCAACTTTTTCTCCTGCTGGCAACACAGGCATGACATTGTGCAGCAATACTGGACCATTTTTTTTTTTTTGAATCGTGACTACAGAAGCACAATATCCCACATTCAGACTGTCAGGTTATATAAAATAAGCCAAATAAAACAGAACCTGAATTTTACAGCCATGAACACTCAGCACAGAGATCACGTCCAAAGTGTTCAGCAGGTGTGCCCGACAAGGACACTGGAATACATAACTTAAGGGTGAAGATGACGTCAGGTCTCTGACCACCGACTGGACAGTGTGATAGTCTATATGGCCACTGGGTAATTACTTCTTTCTCTTGGCTCATGCTGAGGGTTGTGGACTTTTACGCTGTTGCTGCTGTATATAAATGTCAATAGACTTAGTTGCTAGAAGTGTAGCGCCTCTGCCTGATTTTCTTGACTGCTGGGACTGGAACAAGGAGCTTCGGCAACAGGCGCTGCTAAAAACTGCGCCACTGTGACATAAGCACTACTTAGGCTGATGAAGAGTTCTGGAGGACTCCAAAGCTCACACACCAGGCTGGAATGAAGGAAAGCTCACCCGACCAACCACCAACACCCTGTGCATGGAACAGACCTTTTTTATTTATTTTCATCCCAAGCACACCTGGGTAAAGATTACTTGGAAATTACAAGATGAAATTAAAATCAATTCAGATAGGTTGAGGAACAAGAGAAGTAAAAAGATAAAGGAATATAAAACATGAAACATTTTGTAGTTCGGCAGAAGTCCATTATTTAAAATGAAATAGATCCCTAAATTATATTTCCTATTCTGGATGTTACCAATAAAGATTTCGGGTAAGTAGTTAAATAATGGCAAATGATGATTAATACATATTGCAATAATAGTAAGAAAGCTAGGATGAATAAGAAATGTTGGTAGATATTACAAAAAGAAGGTTGTCAGATAACCAATATTAAATGTTATTATATAGCAAATCAATTAAGATGTATTTCAGGTATTATAACCAACAATAAAGATTTAATATGAAAAGATTTAGAAATGCATGGAAAGGAGGGAATTTTGGATAACATTTTTTTTTCAAAGAAAACATTGGGGAAGAGGTTAAAAAGATTGATAAACCTGTTCTTAAAAAATACTGTATTTTTCTACTTATAAGACACCTTTGTTTATAAGACCCACACAGACTCTTTTCTAACCCAAAAATTAAGAAAACTTAGCTTTGAGTATTTAGCCTCTGGGCTCAGAATGTTCAGGCATTAGGAGTCCCTGATGCTTCTGAGCCTGCAGTCTCCACCTCCAATGAGGTGTGTTCCAATCGGTTTGTAGAGCATCAGCTGACGTCAGTTCCATAAGACTCGTGATTGGAGCAAGCTAAGTCTCCTGACTGTAGGAAGCAAAGCCTTGTGATTGAAGGAAGCCTGTTTACAGAGGCAACGTACGGGCCCTTTTTTGTTCTCTCTGTGCTCTCAGCTTACTTCCGTGTAACCAGTGGGCTGTGGAAAAAGTACCATTTTATACACGGAAAACTACGGCATGTTAGGAAGTTGGTAATGTTACAGGGAAGTATTAAGTCCACCAATCTCCCCTCTGACCAAAGTGGTTGAGAAATTCTCCAGAAAATCTTAAATGGGTTTATAAAAAACTGGATGAAACAGATACAAGATAGCAAGCAAATAGGAAAGATAGTGGGAGAAGAGAGGATGTCATCACTAAACATAGTTCAATTAGAAAAATGGGCAAAAGAATAGAAAAGAAAGGAAGGAGAAGGTAGAAAAATTAGGAAAATTGAAGAGACAATTGAAAAAAGACTGAAGTTAGAAGCAATGAAAAACAGAAAGGGGATCGTAAATGAAATAACTTGCATCTTAGTTTATTTTCCTTCTCTCATTTTTTTCTCAATAATGAAGAGGTCCATCGGATCCTATACTCTCTGTCTCCGTGTATCTTTCACCCCTTCATCTGACGTTGGGATTCAAAATGGAAACATTTTCTTTTGATGTCCTCTCCTTATGACCAAAGACCATCATCCTCAAACTTCATTTCAATGATGTTTCTGCAACAGATTCAGTACGTTTTGGGGAAATGATGGACAAAGATCTTGACAAAAAATTTTTTTTTAAACACTGTGGGAACCTTAGGGGAGAAATCCTAACCCACATTTATGTACGTATGCATGTATGTGTGTATATATGTATGTGTGTGTGTGTAAGCGCTCCATCTACCACTTGCTTAAAGCAATTGGCACCTTCTCTAAAATCCATGCCTGAGGCCCGATAAATGCACAAACGCCCACACCCGCACCCTGCAATCTTCCCACCTCTTGTTTCTTTCCAGAGGCTGTGCAAAGCTTCCCTCTTCCCTGTGAGAACCTCCCGGCAGGAGCCCTTCTTGAGGAAGAAACTGCACGCCTTCCTCCTCCTTGGGTCTCCAGCTTTCCCTTCCCTTCCTTTCAAGGGCAGCTGAGGCTCCGTGCCTGGCCAGGGGAGACCCTGCCTTGGTCATCGCAGGAAGAAGCCAAAGAGATACAGGAAGAAGGTTGGCGGATGTTCTCCTAGGACAGCATCAATTCTGCAAAAACAATTCTCAGAACTTGGAAGAGGTCATCAAGGATCACTTTCCCTCTCAAAGTGGGAGAAATGGCATCCTTTGGGATATTAATCCCCTTAATTCTGCAGCAGAAACTCATGGTGGAGAATTAAGAGAATGTGTTTCTCTCTTAAAGATGTGCCTGAGATGTCACATGGAAGGATAACGGATGCTCCCCAAATCAATCAATCAATCAGCTGGAACCTACCAAAAAGACACCATGGATTGAAAAAAAGGTCTACTGTTGCAGAGAAGTGAGAAGAAGAAGAAGGCTCTCTTCCATCTTTCCCTCTCCAACAATCCCCACATGCAGGAGTGAATTCTTCACTTCACCCTCTTGGATCCGAAAAGAGGAAAGGAGAAATTCAGGGGAGGCCCCATGCTAGGCTGTCCAGGGTTGGAATCTCATTGATAGCACCTACTCTTGGTGACCACAGGGTGAAGCCGAGCAGGACTGGGAACAAAAAAAAAACACACTCTGCACATGTTCATAGAGGCACAGTGTGTGTTTGCTTTCACAAACCAGAGGTCTCCAGAACTGGGTGACAGAATGAAGTGAACCTCAGAATATGGGGATTTCACACCAACTCAGTCCTCTGCACTGTCACGCCCATCTCAGTGGCCCCTCTTGCCCTCACCAGGTACCATGGAAGATCTGGTAGAAGGCACCCTCCAAACGCTCCTGATGTTTCCTGCGATTGGGCTAAAATTCTCTGAAATACCGATGTAAACTTTACAACATCTCACATCCTGTTAATCATAGGGTTATCGTTTAATAAATAAACACAGTGGTGCTTCTGGTCCCAAAGAATGAAAGAGATCTCACCTGCTATTCAAGTTTTAGGGGGGATCGGAGTTTGAGTCTTGTCTTTTCGTCCAGAGAAAACCCGGGAGAGCATCAGCTCAGTCTCACCCCGTCCTTGGGAGAAAAGAAAAAAACAAATCATTCTGGAGCTTTCTTGGATGGACAAAACCAAAAGCTTTCCCTTAGCATAGAAGCCTTTGTCTTTTGCCAATCTGGAGAATTCAATTCTTTTTTAAAAAAATACCCTCCGGTTTATGAATGTGGGGGGGATTGTGTACCCATGATTACAAAAGCCAGGAAATAGCCCAAAACTGCTGCACAATCTTGTGCCTGCCTTGCCAGCAGGAAAAAGGAGGCTAAGCCTGACAGAGCAAAGGGCGGCTGAAGGCTGACCACACCCAAGGCAGCCGTCCAGAGGGTCTACAGCAGGGGGTCCCCAACCTTGGGCCTCCGGATGTTCTTGGACTTCAGCTCCCAGAAATCCTGGCCAGCAGAGGGGGTGGTGAAGGCTTCTGGGAGTTGCAGTCCAAGAACCTCTGGAGGCCCAAGGTTGGGGACCCCTGGACTCTGCGGGAGACCCTCTTCTGCTCGTTACCCTTCACAGCCCTGACCATGGCTTTGTGTCTGGGGGAGGAGTGGTCACTTGACGGGAAAGGGAGTCAGCTTCTGGGATTTTCCCTTGTGTGGTGTCACTCTGTGAACGGCAGGGGTGCTGGGGGGGGGGGACTCCTGTTCAACCCCTCAACCCTCAGCCTGTGGAGTGTTTCAGGTTTCCATTAATTCCCTGTACTATTTCACAGAGTTGGTGCTGATCACAATTCTTGGCCCACTTGTCTAGGCCGTTTTGGCATTGGGAAGATGAACGAAAATGGCCAACGCTTGCTGGAGTTTTGCTGTTATTATGGTCTTTGCGTCAGCAACACATTCTTTAATACGAAGCCTCAACACAGAGTTTCCTGGAGACATCCAAGATACAAGCATTGGCATCAGCTCGATTTGATCCTCCTAGACGTTCTAGCCTTCCTAGGATTACGATCACACGCAGCTACCAGAGTGCTGATTGCGATACTGATCACTCCCTGGTGTGTAGTAGAGTAAAACTGCGAACAAAGAGATTATATCACACGAAAAAGGAAGGAAGACCACGTATTGACATCAGCAAGACTCGCGATCAAAGAAAATTGGAGGAATTTGCCCAAGCGCTTGAGGAAACTCTTCCAAGCCCAGCTGATGCAAATGCACCTGAACGATGGGAACATTTCAAGAACGCTGTGTATAACACCGCCTTGTCCACATTTGGCAAGAAGACCAAAAAGACGGCCGACTGGTTCGAAGCCCATTCGGAGGAGTTGATGCCAGCCATCGAGGATAAGAGGAGAGCTCTAGCAGCATACAAAGCCTGTCCTAGCGAGTACAACTTGCAAGCTCTTCGAGCTGCTCGTAGCCAAGTCCAACAGGCTGCCAGATGTTCCAACGATTATTGGCTTCAGCTCTGCTCTCAGATACAGATAGCAGCGGACACAGGTAACATCAAAGGAATGTATGACGGTATCAAGCAGGCTTTAGGTCCAATACAGAAGAAATCTGCTCCCTTGAAGTCTGCTACAGGCGTGATCATCCAGGACCGAGCACAGCAGATGGACCGCTGGGTGCAACATTACTCTGAGCTATATTCCAGAGAGAATGTAGTAACCAAAGATGCATTAAATAACATTGAGTGCCTGCCTGTCTTGGAAGAGTTGGACAGCGAACCAACCTTAGCAGAAATAAAAGCGGCCTTGGATTCCCTCGCCTCCGGCAAGGCACCTGGAAAGGATAACATCCCTGTCGAAGTGCTGAAGTGCTGTAAAGAGACCATCACTACCGAGCTGTATGAAATCTTTTGTCTTTGCTGGAGGGAAGGTGGAGTACCACAGGACATGAAGGATGCAAACATCGTCACATTGTACAAGAACAAAGGAGACAGGGGTGACTGCCATAACTACCATGGCATCTCTCTTCTCAGTGTTGTAGGGAAGCTGCTTGCCCGTGTTGCGCTGAAGAGGCTCCAGGTGCTCGCAGACAGAGTCTATCCAGAATCACAGTGTGGATTTCGAGCTAATAGATCCACCACTGACATGGTATTCTCCCTCAGACAGTTGCAGGAGAAATGCAGGGAACAACAACAGCCACTCTTTGTCGCCTTCATAGATCTCACAAAGGCCTTTGATTTGGTTAGCAGGGATGGCCTTTTTAAAATACTTCCCAAGATTGGATGTCCACCTCGACTCCTTAACATCATCAGGTCCTTCCATGAGGGAATGAAAGGCACTGTAGTTTTTGATGGTTCAACATCAGATCCCTTTGACATCCGAAGTGGAGTGAAACAGGGCTGTGTCCTCACACCAACCCTTTTGGGGATCTTTTTTGCTGTCATGCTGAAACACACCTTTGGAACTGCAACAGAAGGTGTCTATCTCCGGACTAGATCAGACAGAAAGCTCTTTAATCTCTCTAGATTGAGAGCGAAGACCAAAGTCCAGCTGAAATGCATGCGGGACTTCCTCTTCGCCGATGATGCAGCCGTTGTTGCCCACTCTGCTCAAGACCTCCAACAACTCATGAATCGTTTTAGCAAGGCCTGCCAAGACTTTGGACTAACAATCAGCCTGAAGAAAACACAAGTCATGGGCCAGGGCGTGGACTCACCTCCCTCCATTACCATCTCCATGCAAAAATTGGAGGTTGTTCATGACTTTGTGTACCTTGGCTCAACGATCTCTGACACTCTCTCTCTAGATGTCGAGCTGGATAAACGCATTGGCAAAGCAGCTACCATGTTCTCTAGACTCACAAAGAGAGTATGGCTCAATAAGAAGCTGACGACATATACCAAGATCCAGGTCTATAGAGCCTGTGTCCTGAGCACACTCCTGTACTGCAGTGAGTCCTGGACCCTTTGTGCACGGCAGGAGAGGAAGCTAAACACCTTCCATATGCGTTGCCTCCGACGCATTTTTGGTATCACCTGGCAGGACAAAGTTCCAAATAGAGTAGTCCTAGAACGAGCTGGAATTCTTAGCATGTATACATTACTGAAACTGCGACGTCTACGTTGGCTTGGGCATGTCGTGAGAATGGCTGATGGTCGGATTCCAAAAGATCTCCTGTATGGAGAATTAGTGGAGGGAAATCGCCGCAGAGGGAGACCACAGCTGCGATACAATGACCTCTGCAAGCGGGATCTGAAGGCCTTAGGAATGGACCTCAACAGATGGGAAACCCTGACATCTGAGCGTTCAGCCTGGAGGCAGGCGTTGCATCACGGCCTCTCCCAATTTGAAGAGACCCTTGTCCAGCAGGCCGAGGCAAAGAGGCAGTCATGAAAGCAGCAAAATCAGGGAGCTGGACAGGGGACAGATTGTATTTGTCTTCAGTGTGGAAGGGATTGTCACTCTCGAATTGGCCTTCTCAGCCACACTAGACGCTGTTCCAAGTCCTCCATACAGAGCACGTTACCATAGTCTTTCGAGACTGAAGGATGCCTAAATAAAAAAATAAATTTCACAGAGGCATGAAAAACCGGAAAGAGGCTATGTAGAAGAATGTGGTGGTCCGGCACCACCCGTGTGATGATGACACACAACCTCCGCCTGCTTTTTGAGACCTTCCAGGAGGCCCTTCGCTCAGCCTCTCCAGCCCCAAGGTCTGGCCATCCAGCCGACCACCATCCCCTGCGCCAACGAAAACAGTAAGACATAAACAAGCAAAGAGGAGAAAGGTAGGATAAAAGTAATTTTGAATGAATGACTGCATGAATTCTAAGCTAATTAACAATCTAATGACTGAATTTCCTGCCTCTAAGAAAGTCTTCCTGGAAATCAAGCGAAGATCAGACAATTTCCTGAGAATATTTTTTTTTAACCCAAAATCATCATCAGCAAACCTCACACAAGACTCCACACACACACACACACTTTTCCCAGTGTAGGAAACGGGCAGCCCCTCTCCCCAGGGGCTGTCGTGACCCCATTGCTGTGGGTGGGAAGAGCACGGGAGGGGGGGGGTGTTGAGGGTCTGGGTTCAGGTCAGGGCCTGGTTCCTGAGCCAGGAACTTCCCTCCATCAGCAGCTGCCTTGGCTGCCAGATAGGCGGCATAGAAATGAAATATCATCCTCATCATCCACACCCCTCCCTCCCAGCCGACCCCCTGTCTTCTCCCCCCTCCAAGCCCCATTTCTCTGTGGCCCCCTCCGATTCCCCCCACCCCCTACTCCCACCCCCTTGCAGCCCCCTCCCTCTTCTCCTCCTCCCCCCCCACAAAAAGGCCCCCTTCCCCAAAGCTTTCCAACAAAAGGGGTGTCACGCTGAGACTTCGGCTGGAGAAGGTCGTGGGGGGGGGGGGAGAGGCGAGCCTGAGGGGACTCCGCGAGAAAAACACACACACACACACACACAAAGGGGGCCCGGGGGGGGCCTTGCTCGGTGGGGGGGGGGAATCGGCCCTCCTGCCCCTTCGGAGTCTCGGCCCCGCCCTGACTTCCCGTCTCTCTTTCCACAGAGACACACACAAACACACAGAGACACAAACACACAAAGAGACACAAACATACACAAAAGCCCTCCCCGAGGAGTGTGGGGGGAGCGAATGGGAAAATCTTTCTAGGGACCCCCCCCAACCCACTGGTCTCCTCCCTTTCTCCACCCCCAAAAGGCCCGTCGCCCCACCTCCGTCCGGATCCTCAGGCGGGAAAGGCCTGCGCGGGAAAGAGGTCGGAAGAAACAGCGAGAGGAAAAAGGGGGCGAGGGACGGAGGGGCACGGCCTCCACTTCCGGTTCCGGTAGGGGGGATGCAGCCCCGGAAGCAGCCCCTCCTCCCTCTCCTCTACAACTTTCGTACCTCTACGTTCTCCCTTCCCTCCCCAGGATGGAGACTAAAAGTTACCAAGAGAGAACGACAAACCCCTCCCCTCCCCCTCCCCCCTCCTCTTCTCAGCGGCGATTGGTTGGGAGGAAAGGGAGGGGGAGAACGTAGAGCTACGAAAGTGTGAGAGGAGTGGGAGGAGGAGGGGCTGCTTCCGGCGCTGCGTCCCCACCGGAAGTGGAGGCCGTGCCCCCCCTCCATCCCCACTTTTTCTCTAGCCCCGCCCCCTCCCCACCTCTTCTCCTTCCGCCTTCTCCTCTGGTGACCCTCCATGGGTGTGAGAAAGAGGGGAGGGAGCCCCATTCCGATAGAAGCACCAGGAAGGCACATCCCGCAAGGAAAGGTTGTTGTTTTGCTTTATGCATGAAGCCTCCAGGCTGATCTTTTCTCTTTTTCTTTTCTCCTAGGAAGGGGCGAGACTGAGTTGATGTCTCTTTGCTCCTTTTGGGACCAAAAACAAAAAGCCAAATCCCAGATCCCCCTCCAACATTTGCAAGGTAAGTGAGATTTCAAGAGGTGGCTTAAGTAGCCTTGCCACACACACTTTCCTCTCAGTTTTCCTGGTTCAGCAGGGATTTGAATCCAGGTCTCCTGGTTTCCAGTCTGATACTCCATCCATGACACCACACTGCCTCTCTGAACATGTGCAAAGTGCTGGTGTTTGGGGGTATGGTTTAATTTGCAACTTAGTTTTGTTTTTTTAAAATATCTCAATCCTGCTCACCCCAACCCCATGCTCACCAAGGGCAGGTCCTCTTGACAAGAGGCAAACCTTGGTCGTCCTGATTTGGGGGGTCTGGGGGTTTCCCTTCAAGGCTCCCTTCTTGTTCCCCCTTAACAGACAAGCCAGACTGGGGGATTTTGCTTTGCACCCTCCACCTGTACTTCGGACTCCGATGATAATTGATTAACAGGGGACGTCAGTTCTGTTCCCACCTTCTCCTTCAATGGGAGGATAAAAGGGACAATAGACTAAGGCTGAACCCAAACAACATGGGGGGTCCTCCAACTGGGTTCCCCTGATGTCTGTGATTTGCGTGGTTCCCAACGCACAGTGAGCATTCTTCTGGACCCAATGCTGTCAATGGACAACCAGATGGCGTCTGTGGTCCGATCTGCCTACATCCCTCTTAGAGGGGTTGCGCAGCTGGGCCCCTGCCAGGACGCCCTGTCACTCCCTGGATTGGTCCACACACGGATATTCTCAAGAATAGACTACCGTAATTCTGTTTCTGTGGGCCTTCCCTTGAGGCTGATGCAAGAGGGGCAGGGTCTCCTCAGTCCACCGTCTCCTCTGGGAAGGCGATTCCACACCCACGTGGGGGAAGGTTCTTCCGTTCCGCGTTCTCTCTTTTCTCCATTTGCTTTTTGCTTTTTTTTGGCAGAAAGAAGCTGCTGCTCCAGCGTTCCTGACAGGGAGACCTTCAGGCTCTGCGTGGAGCAGGGGGGACTTGCATGGAGGAGGTGACTTCTCCACCACCGCCTAAGGCTTCCCCCAAATCTTTCTCTTGGACGGTCGCCCCAACCCCTTGGGTAACAGACCTTTTTGGGTAACAGGCACCAGACCACGTTTCCTTGGACCGAGTTTCCTGGTTTCATGAAACAGGCTGCAGCAAAGACGGATCCGCAGTCGTGGGGGGGTGCCCAGCCAACTGGAGATCCTGGGCTAAGGAAACCGACCCGTTCCTGCAGTTATGGCAAAGCAAGCTTGTTTCCTGTCATCTTTAGAAGCCTATTGTCCCTTCCTCACGGTCGCTCCCTTTGGGCTCAGACTGGGTCCCCCCCCTTGGAAGACCAGTTCAAGCCCCCACCCGGGTGGAGCGCCCTGTCCCAGTCCAGACCCCCATCGATCTGGGGAAGCTTCTCCAATCTCCAGGTGAGGTTCTCGGGCAGGTGAGTCCTGGCAAATGGGCCTCGTCCTGATTCAGTGGAGAAGACGTCCAGTGGCCAGACCTCAACTGCCCGATCCACACACACACACATCGCGAAGTTTTGTGAGCTAAACAGGACAGGCAGGTCCGCCCTGGGCCAACGAGGACCGTGAAGGAAGAGAGACGGTGAAGGTTTTGATACTGCAATGCAGTTGGAATTTATTAACGAAAAAAGATGGAATTAATGAGGACCAAGTGAAGAGTCCGGCTGTGCAGGGAGATGATGGAAGAAGCTGATGGAACCTCCTTTCTCCTCGGCGGTTGTGAGTCTCCCTCTGGAAGGAGAGACGCCCCCAATCCGGGCCGGTCCGAGAGCCCGAACTCCCTGCCTCCGAGCGCTCTTTCGACTCAAGCCGCATTAAAGGCTCTGCCCGTCGGGTCTCCTTGTCTCTCTTTCTGCCTCTTTGTGGACAGACTTGGGGGACGGAGAACTTGGGGAGCCCGAAGAAGAAGCTCCGCACGCGGCCATTTTCCTCTTTCGAGCCTTCCTTACTCTCATTTTGATGAAAGTTGATGCTTTCTGATTAGTCCTCATCTCAGTCACCCATCAGGCAATCATGAAAAAGTCTGGTATTGCTGGATAAACGTCACCACTGCTATGGAACGGCCACAATTTCTATTCCCCTTAACTTCTTTCTGGGGGTCGTGAACCCTTAATTCAATTGACTGCCATGCATCTCATGTAAAAGCATAACATGCAATACCTTTACTATTTTTTTCATATTACACAATTTCAATTATATATTGTACATTACTCTGTTCTTCAACAATACTTATCAAGCAACTCATTTCATAATACAGCATGACTTTCCAATAAACTACATATCCCCTTTATGTTTCATCTTCTGGTCTCCTGGAAAAAGCATCAGCTACGATGTCCTTTCGTTTCATGCTCGGAATCACAAAATGAAAATCTTGCAACAATAACAACCATCTCAATAATTTGCTATTCATACTTTTGAGATGATGTAACCAGACCAAAGGTGAATGCTCGGTACACAAAGTGAATTTTTCATCCCCATAGTTATGGTTTCAATTTATTAATTGCCCAAACATTAGTTAAACACTCCTTTTCTATGGCTGATAAATGTTTTTCCCTGAGCTGTAGTTTCTTTCTTCTATAGTAAACTGCCAACCCTTAAAATGATCTTATTTTCTTCTTGGATGTCATTATGGGCCAATTAACAATGGTTTCTCCTTCAGTCTAGAGATATAGCTGTCTTTTCCTAGTCTCTCTTTAATAAATCATCAGGTCTTGGCATCGGACATGCATCCGCTTGTGTCACCGCTGGTTCAACTTCCTATAATCCATGCAAAATCTTACTGTATTCTCCAGTTTGTCTACTAGTGCTATTGGCGTTCCCCATGGACTCTCTGATCTCACTATAGTGCCTGTTCTTAAAATATTCTATAACTCCTTAGTTATTTTATCAGCATATTCCCCTGTCATCCTAAAGCGGGCAGCCAACATTGGTTTTGCTTCTCCTGTGTTTCTCCTATGTTCTACACCTTCAACTCTTCCTTATATTTTGTTAACTGTTTTATGACTTCTTTTTTCCGTACTTTTGTTTATGACTTATCATCATAAATGACTTATCAAAATTCACTTCTTCTGGGTTAAATATAGGGTCCCCATTTTCCTCCCAACATGGTAAATTGGGAGCGACCCACAATATCAACCTCCAGTGTTTAAAATTGGCTTGCTGATGGTCTCTCCCAACTTCCAATCACTGGCATACGGCACATGTCTTCTGAAATCGGTTTCTTTGCTGACCAATCTTGGCCAATAAAAATTTGTGTTACTTTCTGAGTTTGTCTAGCTATGCCTAGATGTCCTCCAAATGCACTACTGTGAGCCATATTCAAAATCTTTCCCTTGTATTTATTTGGTACCACCGTCTGCTTATGTCTATTATGAGGCTGTTTTAATGTTTCTCTATATAACGTGACTTCCTGCCCTCCAACCCCCCCCCCCCGCCGGTACTTTCTGCAATTCTCCCCCCCCCCCTTCGTGCAGGGAGGGGGGAAGGGGGAGGAACCTAGAGCTACGAAGGCGGGGGAAGGGCTCCTCCCCGGGACGCCCCTTCGAACGGGAGCCAGAAGTGGGATCTGCAGCGCCTGCCTCCTCTTCCCCTTTGGCCCCAGGAGGCGCCTGGAGAGAAGCGGGGCTCTTGGGGCGCCTCCCGGATCGGGACTGGGACGGAGGTGGGGCGATGGAGGGGCAGATCGGGGTGGGGGGTGTGAGATTCATTTTGATGTTTGTAGTCTTGCTGTTTTTCACTTTTAAATATTGCCTTTTTCTGATGCACGGAAGCTACCTTGGGTCATTTTTAAGGAGAAAGGCTAAATAAACAGTGAGAGACATGCTATCTTGTAGGCTGCTGCTTTCATTGTATGTGTCAGAGGGAAGATATGCCTGCCTGCCCGCCCGCCTGCTTTTGTGTTCCTCTTGTTCTGCTGCCTGAAGACGAGAGAGAGATAGGGAGGTAGCCCCATTCGATAGAAACATGACAAAGGCACATCCCGCAAGGAAACATTTTTGATTTGCTTTATCCATGAAGCCTCCAGGATGATCTTTTCTATTTTTCTTTTCTCCTAGGAAGGGGCGAGACTGAGTTGATGTCGCTTTGCTCCTTTTGGGACCAAAAACGAAGAACCAAATCCCAGATCCCTCCAACATTTGCAAGGTCAGTGAGATTTCAAGAGGTGGCTGAAGTAGCCTTGCCACACACACTTTCCTCTCAGTTTCCCTGGTTCAGCAGAGATTTGAATCCAGGTCTCCTGGTTTTCAGTCTGGTACTCCATCCACTACATCACACTGCCTCTCTGAACATGTGCAGAGTGGTGGTGTTTTGGGGTATGGTTTTCTTTGCATTTTATTTAGTTTTCTTTTTTCAAAGATCTCAATCCTGCTCACCCCAACCCCATGCTCACCAAGGCCAGGTCCTGTTGATAAGAGGCAAACCTTGGTCATCCTGATTTGGGGTGTGTGTGTGGGGGGGGGGTTCCCCTTCAAGCCTCCCTTCTTGTTCCCCCTTGACAGACAAGCCAGAGTGGGGGATTTTGTACTTTGGACTCTGATGATAATTTATTAACAGGGAACGTCATTTCTGTTCCCACCTTCTCCTTCGTTGGAAGGATAAAAGGGACAATAGACTAAGGCTGAACCCAAACAACATGGGGGGTCCTCCAACTGGGTGCCCCTGATGTCTGTGATTTGGGTGGTTCCCAACACATGCTGGGCGTCCTTCTGGAGCCATCGCTGACAGTGGAGAACCCGATGGCATCTGTGGTCCAATCCACCTACTTCCCTCTTAGACAGATTGCGCAGCTGGGCCTCTGCCTGGACGCCCTGTCTCTCCCTGGATGGGTCCACACACAGATAGTCTCAAGAATAGACTACCGTAATTCTCTTTCTGTGGGGCTTCCCTTGGGGCTGACACCAGCAGATGCAAGACGGGCAGCATCTCCTCAGTCCACCGCTCTCCCCCTCCAGTCATCTCCTCTAGGAAGGCAATTCCATACCCCCACGTGGGCGAAGGTTCTTCCGTTTTGCAGTCTCTCTTTTCTCCTTTGCTTTTTGTGTCCGTTCTTCCCTTATCTTTCGGCTCCATCCTCTTCTCTCCCGTTTACCCCGCAGAAAATATTTCCTGGTTGAGCGATGGTTCCTTCCCCTTCCTGCCTCTAGGTATCATCATCCTCTCCCAGATATGAATCCATGGGTTCTCCGCCCAGAATCATTCCCACCCTTCTAGCAATATCTTACTCTGATGGTTGTTGTGGAAGGCTTTCACAGCCAGGATCTGATGGTTGTTGTGGGTTTTTCAGGCTCTTTGGCCGTGTTCTGAAGGTTGTTCTTCCTGATGTTTCGCCAGTCTCTGTGGCCGGCATCTTCAGAGGACTGGAGTAGGAACTCTGACTGGCGAAACGTCAGGAAGAACAACCTTCAGAACATGGCCAAAGAGCCCAAAAAACCCACAACAACCATCAGATCCCGGCCGTGAAAGCCTTCGAGAATACAATATCTTACTCTCTTCACCTCTACCGTACTGACCTCCACTTCTCTCTCTCTCTCTCTCTCTCTGCTCCTGGTCCTTCTGACTTCTCATCTCCTTCCTTTTCTCTTCCCCTCATGTCCAACAGGGGTGTTTCCCCTTTTTTCCTTTGTCCCATTTCTCCTCTTTGCTGGCTTGGGCTTGTGACGTCCAAGTCTCCCTAAGGAGAGTATGGAGTTTGGGCAGGGTGTCACTCTGGCCACAAATCTGTCCCTTTTGCACTGAGGGGTAAGTCCTTAAGCCCCAGGAGTGCATAGCATCTGTGCCATGGACAAGCCTGACCATTAAAGAAGACTTCACTTTACTCAGTACTTTGAAAGTACTTAAACATGGGCTTTGTGGTTCCTCAGAACTCACAACAGCTCAGTTTAATAGGACTTCTCTATAGTAGCTAGTTAGTGACCTTTTCCATTCCCCTGGATTTAAGTCTAACCCTGCTGTTTCAAGAGACTAGTCTTCAATGAGTTTTTATAATTAATTTTTATTGAGAAAATAAAGATTCATAGAAACCGTTTGTTTGCAAAAGCAGTGTCATAATAAGATGTCCAAAGATTACAATAGTTAAATAAAGCTGCTTTTTCTTATTAAAATAAGAAATACTAAAGATCTAAGCTATGGTGGGCTATTCCCGCCCCTCCTTCTTCTTACCATGCTACATTCCGTAAACTTTTCTTTCACGTAGCACAATCCATTCGAAAACTCTAAGCTGGCAAAAGCTCTAAGCTCCCTAACATCCTCTCATCCATCTTTTCTACATTACTCGGACCTCCTTCTTCATAGCTGCAAACCAAGATGGGCTTCGCTCTCAATCTAGAGAGATTGCAGCACTACTCTGAGATATATTACAGAGAGACTGTAGTAACCGAATAGGCACTAAATAACATTGAGTGCCTGCCTGTCTTGGAAGAGTTGGACAGCGAACCAACTTTAGGTCTCGTCATCCCTGTGGCGGGACGATATGTGCTGTCAGGAGTGGCTGTTTGAGAAAGCCAACAGACCAGGAATGATTCGGACATGCTCCCCGTTGAAGAAAGAAAGTTATGAAGAGATTTTACCGTTGTTATGGACAGATGTTCTTGTTGGTGTTGGACATGTTGATCCCATAGAGGTTGTTGTTGAGAAACCTAAGAGTTCTAATTGTTTTTTGCCTGATGTACGCCGCCCAGAGTAGTCGAATGACTAGATGGGTGGGATATAAATATAACAAATAAGAAATAAATAAAATAAATTCTATTAATAAAGAGTTTATTGTTAAAGAACCCTCTCTCTCGTCGTTTCCCACCAAAACTAAGGAACAGTCAGACTCTGACAAGGAACCTGATCACAATGGCGCCCAACATGGGGCAATTCCAAGGGCGGGAACATCAGAAGTGTTGAGGTTACACCAAACTATTGAAAGACAAGAAAGACTGATAGACATGTTAGCCGAACAACAACAGTTGCTGATGGGACAAATATTAAAAAATGAGGAAGAAAGCGGTTCTAAAGCAGGGGTGCAGATAAAGAACCCCTGGGTGGCGGGACCAGCTCCTATACGCGTACAGAAAATGGCACCCGAAGACGACCCTGAGGCTTACGTACACACGTTTGAACGAGTGGCAACTGCGGCGGGGTGGCCAAAAGAGCAATGGATCTGATCCTAACTCCTTGTTTGTCGGGTGTCTTACAAGAAGTGGTGGACATGTTGTCCCCTAATGAAGCGATTCAATATGAGAAGGTGAAATCTACTATTCTACAGACACTCAATCTAACAGAAGAAGCCTATTGGAAAAGATTTTGAGATCTAAGGCTAAAACCAGGCATACATCCAAGAGCGTTAACGCAGAAGATGAAATCCAACTTGGTTCGGTGGCTGAGACCAGAAGAAAAGACAAAAGATCAATTGCTAGATTTAATTGTAATGGAACAATTAGTGACTACGCTGAGTGGTAATATGCGTTGCTAGGTTCATCATAACCATCCAAGGGATTTGTAGGAAGCAGTCCATCTAGTGGAGGACCTTCTGCATTGCTGAGGAAAACAACAGAGATAACCCCACCCTGATACAAGAACGAAACAGAGGACGAGAGAAAATGGTGACTGAAGATTTTGGACCCATGGGGCCTAAGCCAGTGAGACCGGTGACTCTAGATGATCGGATCTATGAGGCACACCCTAATTGGCGAGGAGGAAGAGATGCTAAGGACACGGGTTATCGGTGCGGAGTCAAAGGACACCATCGATGAGACTGCCCTGGCGTAGACTGTTCCTGGGTTGGCCAAAACCCGAACATCCTACAGGTTCAGGGTTCGGAACAAACTGGATGGGAGGTGAAGGCATATGTTAATGGGGAAACACATTAACACAGACACAATGGGGAAACACATTAACACGTAGACACAGGTTGTGGAAAGACTTTGGTCAAAAACCTAAGAGAGGCACGGTTGGGGTAGAATATGATGATTTGATGTATTCATGGAGACCTGAAAGCTTATCACACTGCTTGGGCCGAGGTAGAGATATCAGGGGGAAAAAGATTAAAAGTGGGGGTAGTACCCGGTCTGGCTAAAGAGATATTGTTAGGCCAAGACTGGGTGGGGGCCCATGAGCTGATACAGTTTAAAGAAAGGATGCAAGGGGAGTTCTGGGGTAAATAAGGCAGAAGAGTTCTTAGATGGGGCATCACGAGAACAAACCGGCTATGGCAGTAAGACGATCCACTTTGGCTGATTTCTTGAAACAAGTGAAAGAAGAGGGTTCTGTTAAATCTGGAGAGGTGGAATTTGAAATATGTGAAGGCTTGTTGTACGGAATTAATAAGGAAGGGACTAAACAATTAGTCGTTCCTCAAAAATGGAGGACGGCATTATTAAAATTGGCTCATGACATTCCACGAGATAGAGCCTCGTGGCGCAGTGGTTAAACTGCTGTACTGCAGCCAAAACTGTGCTCACGACCCAGGGTTCAATCCCAGGTAGCCGGCTCAAGGTTGACTCAGCCTTCTATCCTTCCGAGGTCGGTAAAATGAGTACCCAGCTCGCTGGGGGGGGGGCAATGTGTAGCCTGCATAATTAACTTGTAAACCGCCCAGAGAGTGCTTGAAGCACTATGGGGCGGTATATAAGCAGCACGCTTTGCTTTTTGCTTTGCTTTGCTTTGCTATGGCAGGACACTTAGCCGCCCAGAAGATGGCGCCTCGGGTGTTACAGAGATTTTGGTGGCCTAGGAAAAACCATGAAATAGAAGAATATTGCAAGACGTGTAAGGAGTGTCAGTTTACCCAATCTAAGCCCAAACCCAGAGCACCATTAATACCTATGCCTTTAGTAGACCATCTCTTTGACCGTATAGGTTTAGATATACTGGGGCCTTTGAATAGATCAGCAGGAGGACATACAAACATTCTTGTTCTTCTTCGTGGCCTCTGTGAATGCACACAATTGGGTTCAGACAGCGCCTGCGCTGGTCTTCTCGGAATATTCTAGAGCTTTTGTAAAAAGTAACAAAGTTGAACGTTACCCCTATAGCGCATGCTCCACCCACCTCAGTTCCATTTTACCGCCACGGTGCTAGGAACTTCTCGGTATTAGAGCACATATTAGAGCACATTTGAAAGATTTCTTCGGTTTTTGAATCGGACTGTTCGACGTTTCTGCCTTTCTGTTACCCCTTGATCCGGACTGGTTTTGATTACTCTTTCGCTCCGTGATTTGTCTTCGTACTGACTCGGACTGCGCTTTCCCGCGCAATTCGGCTTGGACTCATTTTGGATACGATTTTCTCGGACTTGGCTTTAGAAAATTTTATGTGAGTGCCTTGCTGCCCCCTTTCTTTCTACTACTTTATGTCCCCCTCCGGACCCTTCAGTAGGCGCGTGTCGTGTTCCCGAAAGCTTCCATTCTCGGATGGTCACGACCGCTGCCTTTTTTGTCTGGGGGACTCCCACCAACCCCAATCCTGTAGACATTGCAAGAAATTCACCAAAGCCACCCTTAAGGCTCGACAGCAACGTTTAAAACTCTTCTTGTGGGACAAAACCCTTTCGGCATCGAAGCTGTCGGAGATGGAAACTGCATCTACTCCCTCAGCTACCCCACGCCCGGACGTAACAGCGGCTCCCTCACCGTCTTTGTCAACGTCGAGGGCGGTCGACAAATCTTCTAAAAAGTCATCCAACTCGACAACTAAAAAGTCACTTACCTCGATGTCGAAGATCTCCTCCGGCACTGCATCGAAAGATTCTCTAAAACAAAAAAAGTCAACGTCGAAAAATAAGAAGGAGAAATCTAAAGAGCACCGTAAACATATTCCTCCTGTTTCGGCGTCGTTGCCGTCACCGATTCTTGAAGATTCCTCTCAAGACCGGGAATCTTTTTCTGAGGCAGCTGCTTCCCTTCCTCCGCGGCAGCTAGCAGCTTTACCTACCGGGCTCGATCGTTCACCGAGCCCAGGCCAGCTAGAAGAGGCTATTCTTTCTAGCTCGGCTTCTGCCCATCATAGCCCTGCTTCCACCGGGCGGGCGTCACCTATGCCTCTGTCGCCGTCGTCTTCATCGAGGTCGAATTCTCCACCTCGAAAAAGGACGGCAAAGAGAAAGCATCTCTCTACGGATCGACGCCTATCTTCTCGATGTGAGGTCGTTGTTTTACCTCGGTCGTCTCGATGCCGTAAAAAATCTAAGTATGACGATCCGATATACATTGAAGTTGATCGCAAGCGCTCGCACCTTCGGCGTCGACGTGACGAGACCGACACTGACTCGTCGTCGAGCTCGGAGGATTATCGTAGAGGGAAGAGGGTTCGTTATATTTATGACTCCTCTTCATCCTCCTCTTCCCCGTCTCCGCCTCGCCATCGACGTCGACGGGGTCTCAACGTCGACACTCACCATGCGACGAAACACCAAGGAATAGCTAAGAATGCTGCTGGGCAGACTAAGACTTCCAAGTCGGTGTCGAAGACTGCCCAACCTAAAGACCGTTCACGACATACCCAAAAAAAAACTGGTCGTGACATTGTTAAGCAGAAATCTAAAAGATCCAAATACTTACCTTCGCATTCGGAACAGGAAGAGGTGTTCTCTTCTGCCTCCACAGACCAAGAGGACGAGGGTTCCTCTGGAGACTCGGGAGAGACCCCTGTGGAAGGAAAATCTCTTGATTCAGATGCTGGTGACCCACACCCATCCTCACCTTCAGAAGATTTTTCCTCCTACGTCCAGATGATCTCTAGGATGGCCAAGATGCTTAAACTTCAAACAGAACAGCATCCACCCCCCAAAGATGACTTGGTGTTCGGGGATATCAACCAAGAGAGATCTTCGCCACTGAGTCTGGCCTTTATCCCTGCCTTAATGGAACTCATTAAGGAGTCCTGGAACCAGCCTTCTACATCCTCACCAGTGGCTCGCAGGACTGAAAATCTGTACCACACACACGGTGATGAAACCAATTTTCTTCTTAAGCACCCTGTTCCTAACTCCATAATTGTTCAGTCAAATTCATCTAAATCATCTGGAAAAGCTCATGTCACTCCTACAAATAGGGAAGGACGCAAATTAGATGTATTAGGCCGAAAGATATATTCCTTCACCACATTCTTACTTAGAGTGGCGAATTATCAGGCGGCCATGGGGGCGTACCAAAGACAACTCTGGTCACGGATTCTTCCGGCCCTCAAGGCAACTCCAGACAACACAAGACAGGGGTTTTTTGAACACCTATGCAGAAGCCCTTACAGTTGCAAAACATCAACGGTTGGCCTCCCGCAACTCAGCAGACGTAGCCTCTAAAACGCTAACATCTGCCATCACTCTGAGACGTCATGCATGGCTCAGATCCTCAGGCATTATAGAAGATGTTAAGACGCGCATCGAGGATCTGCCATTCGATGCCAAGGGTCTATTCAATGAAAAAACTGATGACTCACTTGAAAATTTACACAAAATCAAGAGAACCGCCAAGTCATACACAATCCATCAGCAACCTAAATACCAAAGATTTCAGTGGCGTAGACAATATCCTCAACAGCAATACCAACAGCCATCATCCCAATCTTACCGTACTTTCAAGCATCAGGGCCAAAACAGATCCTTCCAGGCTTCTTCTTCTGCTCAGACTTTCAGACCACAAGCATCTTCACAGAGACGTCAATCATACCGTCCACCTGCCAAGAAAACAAAGCAGTACCTTTGACTCAAACGCAAGGCTATCCGGACTCTCACAAAACCACTCGTTTAGTTCCGTTCTTCCACAACTGGACCAGTATCACAAAAGATACTTGGGTCTTAAATATCATTCAATTCGGCTACCGTCTCGAGTTTATAGAATTTCCTCCTCTAGGACAAATCAAGCTTACATCCTTCGACCCTGTTCTAGAAGAGGAGGTTCTCACTCTTCTCCAAAAACAAGCTATTCAACAAGTACCACATTGAGACATATCCAACGGGTTTTACTCCCGTTACTTCGCCGTACCAAAAAAGGATGGCGCTATCAGGCCCATCTTGGATTTGAGAATTCTAAATACTTACCTCCATCCACGACGTTTTCGGATGGTCACGTTGGAATCCATTGTACATCTCCTAAAACAGTGGAGGCAAACCTTTTTGGGCTCGCGTGCCCAAAATGAGGGGTGGGGGAGAAACCAGTGGCTGTCGTGCCGCCCAGAAGTCCGGAACCGTAAGTGGCGGTTTCAGGGGGAATCATAGGGATGGACCCAGAGGACCAGGAACAGGAAGTTTGAGGGGGAATCATAGCGACGGACCCAGAGGGCCAGGAAGTTGGCAGTGGAAGGAGGAATCCCGGCTGCAGCCGGCTCATAAGGTTTGTCTCCCCAAGGGAAGGTGGGTGGGCCAATACCTTGCGTGCCATAAGAAAGGGCTTCGCGTCGCCACCTGGGGCACGCATGCCATAGGTTCGCCATCACTGTCCTAAAACAAAAGATTGGTTTGTGGTTATAGATTTAAAGGACGCCTATTTTCACATTTCAATTCATCAACGTCACAGAAAATATCTCCGCTTCATTTTTCTAAATTCCGTCTACCAATTTTGTGCCCTCCCCTTCGGACTGTCCACAGCTCCTCGCACTTTCACAAAGTGCATGGCTCCGATAGCAGCCTTTCTCCGCCTAAATGACATACAGGTGTTCCCTTATATAGACGACTTGGCTGGTGGTGTCTCCATCCAAACAGAGGGCAATTCAAGACACCAACTTTGTTCTGCATACCCTGGAAAACCTCGGCCTCACAGTAAATGTAAAGAAATCGCATCTGATTCCATCCCAAGTGGCCGACTATATAGGAGCAAGACTGGACTCCATCAGGGCTCAGATTTTTCTTCCACCAGACCGCATACTGAAGCTACACAAAGCTGTTTACAAGTTTCGTCCATACTCAAAGGTCTCTGCTCATCATGCTCAGCATCTGCTCGGCCTCATGGCCTCCACAACATCTGCAGTAACACACGCACGTCTGAAAATGCGCTCCCTTCAGGCGTGGTTTCTGACTCTCTTCAACCTCCTTCAAGACAGCCCACGAAAAAGACTACATGTCACCCCGGAACTAGCAAAACAACTCCGGTGGTGGACATTCCTACCACATCCGGTTGGCCGTCCGTTTCGACCTTTACAGCTCTCTGTTCAAGTGACAACAGATGCCAGTCCCACAGGTTGGGGAGCACACTGCGGTCCATACAGGATACATGCTCTCTGGTCCCATCACGACAGAAATCTCCATATCAATCACCTAGAAATGCTGGCGGTCATAAAAGCTTTCCGCACATTCCTTCCATTGATACAGGGTTGTGGTGTACAAGTGATCACCGACAACACCACAACCATGTTTTACATCAACAAACAGGGAGGAACACGATCCATGTCTCTCCTGTATCTCTCAATACACCTCTGGGAGTGGTGCTACCAGCACCATGTCTTTCCGATGGCTCTTCATGTCTCCACGAATGACAACGAGCTGGCAGACAAGCTGAGCCGACTGACGGTACAGACCCACGAGTGGGAACTGAACACGGACACCTTCCTAATGCTCTGCAATCGGTGGGGTTATCCCACTGCAGACATGTTTGCAACACAAAACAACACGAAGTGCAGGAAGTATGCCTCTCGTGCGGGCAGGGGCGAGGGCTCGCTTGGAGATGCCTTCATGATTCAATGGGAGAAGAGTCTTCTTTACCTTTTCCCTCTAATACCGCTTCATACAGAGGACCTTAGTCAGAGCTCGACAGCTCAGGACGCAGGCTATCTTCATTGCTCCATGGTGGCCTCGTCAACTTTGGTTTTCCACTCTCAGGGCAATGGCTTCGGATGTTCTCAGGCTACCACTGATTCCGCATCTACTCACCCAAAACTCAGGCAACATCCTCCATCCGGATCTGCAGTCACTACATCTGACGGCATGGAGGCTCATTCCTTAATCCAGGAGGTCTTACAAGGCTAGAAAGCCATCCACTAACCTCCTTTATAAATATACATGGAACAACTTTATAAATTTTGCTCAACCAAGAGAACTACAAACTTCTCCCGTTCTCTTCAAACCCTACTTTCATACTTTCGTTATTTGTTTGATGCAGGTGTGGCATTGTCTACCTTAAAGTCTACATTTCAGCTATTGTTGAACCTAATCAATGGCACCTATTGATAGCGCCCCTAGCTTCTACTGGATTCTCGCCGTTTGAAATGATGTATGGCTGGAACCCTAGGTGGATTTTGGATTTGTTAAAAGAGAAGTGGGAAGTGGGCAGGGATGAGTCGCAAGTGTTAGTGAAACAAGTGATAGAAATGAGAGCCCATCTGAACAAAGTGGCGGAGATGGCCAGAACACAATTACAGAAAGTACAACAAGGCCAGAAGAAGAGATATGATACATAAATACAGGCAAGACTGTTCAAGCTGAGACAGAAAGTATTATTGTTATTACCCACTGACAATGCCAAATTGTTCGCACGTTGGCAAGGGCCGTATGAGGTTATAAGGAAAGTAGGACCAGTAGACTAAGAAGTGGCCACACCTGATAAGAGAAAGAAATCTGGAATATACCATGTGAATTTGTCGAAGGAGTGGAAAGAGAGGGACGGATTTTTTGGGGACGTAGAGGAGGAGAACTTTGGTCCTGAAGCTTTGGGCCTGCAGGTTACCGGTAGAGAAACTGCAGTTAGAGGAGACATTGGAGCCAGAACAAATCTGTCAGATAAGGAGCTTGGAGAAAGTGATGTCTTCTCCAACAAACCAGGGTTGACTATGATGGTGGAACATCAAACTAATACTCCCCCTCAAACTATAATTAGAGTAGGGGGAAGAAATTGGCCTCATCACTTTAAAGAAACTATCAACAAAGAGGTGGCAGAGATGCTCTCATTAGGGGTGATAGAACCTTCTTTTAGCCCATGGAGGAGTTATCCGGTGACTGTTGCAAAACCAGATGGGAGTGTTAGGTTATGCATTGATTTTAGGAGGTTGAATACAATATCTAAATTCGATGCCTATCCCATGCCTAAGGTAGAAGACTTGTTAGAACGATTAGGAAGGGCTAAATTTTATGATGACTAGATTTGATAAAGGTTATTGGCATATCCCATTAAAAACAACTGATAAAGAGAAATCCGCTTTTGTCACCCTTAAGGGTTTGTATCAATGTACCCGCATGCCATTTGGGTTACATGGAGCAGCCGCAACCTTCCAGAGGTTGATGGATAAGGTGTTAGAACCCGTAGCAGATTACGTGGCGGCCTATATAGATGACATATTGATATATAGTGAGACTTGGGAAGAACATTTAGAACATTTAGAGAAGGTGTTAAAAGAACTACGTAAGGCCAACCTGAGGATCAATCCTTCAAAATGTAAAATAGCAAAAAGAGGAGTGAAATTTTTAGGTTTTCAAATAGAGCAGGGAAAAATCAACCAGTGAAAGATAAAGTAGAAAAAGTTTCAGGATGGCTAGATCCCAGGATTAAAAAAGAAGTCCAACAATTTCTAGTTTTAGCCGAATATTATAGACAGTTCGTACCTAACTTTGAGCACCTCTTACTGACCTCACTAAGAAAAAAATGTAAAAAAATTAGATGAGGTGAACGAGAAGAGCCTTTGACTGACTAAAAGAAGTGTTAAGCGAGTTACCCTGTCGGTATGCCCCTGATTTCAATTTGCCCTTTTTGGTGCAAACCGACACTTCTGATAGGGGCATAGGAGCAGTGTTGGCACAAAGGAGAGAAGGCCTAGAATATCCAGTGATGTAGATCAGCAAAAAGTTGACTGATAGGGAACAAAAATATGCAACTATACAGAAAGAATCTTTAGCAGTGAAGTGGGCAGTACAAACATTGAAGTATTATTTATTGGGAGCATCTTTTATTCTGATGACTGATCATGCTCCTCTACAATGGTTAAAACGAATGAAGGACTCTAATGCAAGCTTGACTAGATGGTATTTAAGCCTACAACCTTTTGCATTCCAGGTGCAATGTAAAAAGGGGAGCACACATGGTAAGGTTGATTATTTTTCCCGACAGGGCACATGGGAAGACCTAGACAAAGAGAGGACTGCCCACTCGTCGGGGGGGTGTGTGACCCAGAGGATAAAAGACAAGAGAGAGAGAGTGAGCAGTCCCCTCATATGTCTATAGAGGAGGGAAAAGATAGGAGAGAGATAGAGAGGTAGTGGAAGTTATGTAAAGAGTGAAAGAGCTGAAGGCGAGACAAAAAGGGGGAGGAGTTAGGAAAGACGGGCAGAAAGGTGGTAGATGTTTTCTTGACAATGGAAGAGGGGGAGATGTTGATCCCATAGAGGCTGTTGTTGAGAAACCTAATTAATAAAGAGTTTATTGTTAAAGAACCTTCTCTCTTGTCGTTTCCCACCAAAACTAAGGAACAGTCAGACTCTGACAAGGAACCTGATCACAGGATCAGGTAGCACTTCCGAGAACACTACCTTTGAGGTACAGTAGTATCTCTGTTTACGTACACCTCGGTTTACATAATTTCTGGGTTACAAATGGAAATCAGTTCGAAATAATGCCTCAGTTTACATTTCTTTTTCCCCGTTTATTTCACTTTGTGAAGGAAGTTTCCCTGCGCCTGGAGGTTTGTAGCACCGCCACCGTCGCTATGGCAACCCGCTTTCCAGTTTATGTATATTTCGCATGATGTAATGTCCTGGAGGATACACTGATTTTGTAAACTGAGATACTACTGTAATATGCAGCATTTAGAATTTGTAATATTTAATTTCGCTTGGGTCAAAAACCTTCTCAATTTCAATGTTTAAATTTTTGCTTTTATTCTCACAGATGTGGTTTATCAAATTCTCCCCCCCCCCTTTACATACACACTGGTTTAGGTATCTAACTCTGGAGCCAGAGGTTGGGAGTTTACTTCCATTCTAGCTCTGCAGTTCTAAGATTCTATTACCTCAGTACCTATTTCCCTGACCATCTCTGTTTCCTATCCTGTTTTCAGAAATTCCTGATGATTCTCTACCCATAACAGCATTTTATAAACTCTACATCCCATCCCATTCATGGACCTGTCCTTTCTCTTCTCCCTCTGAATAATAATCTCTGCAGACTTTGTCAGTTCCCGGAATCTACCACTAACTGCTCTTTACCCATTCTCGAGTCCAATAATCTAGCTGCATCACATTCATCCACTTTTACTCTTCCTTTCTAACACTGTCCTTTTTCCCCTCTTGTTATTCATTTTTGCTAAACAATCCTTTAATTCAATTATTTGTTTCCTCTTTAATGAATTTTGGGAAATTCCTTTCTAATTTTCTGGAAATTTAAGTACAATCATGAGGAGAATTTGAGAAGGTTAAAAAGTTAATATACTTCGAATTTGATGTACTTATTTGGGTGTGGAAATGATCCTTCCTTCATTACTCCTCCCTCCAAAAGGTCCCTCAGTGAAGAGCCCTTGCAACCTCAAGCCGAAAGGAACATCCTCCGTTCCGGCCTCATCCCCTCCCTGATTCTCTTCCCTCACCTTCTTGGCTGTCTTCCCTTCCTCCTCCGTGACTCAAGCGGAGCCGGAATACATCGTTCCTTATTCCTGCAGATTTTGGAAGTAGTTGTTTCTCTTCTTTTTCTAATATAACAGATGATAAACTGGAGGAGAAGAATTGCCCAGCAACATCTGGGGCAACGTGGGCAGGAACTGATAATCAAGCAAGAAAACAGAGAATTGAAAATCAGAGAGGGCAGGCATGGACTTCACATGAAAGGACTGACACAGGGGAGAAACCACGTAAATGCATGTCACCTCAGTAGACATCAAAGAACACATGCAAGAGAGAAACTGTATCCATGTATGGAATGTAGCAAGAGCTTCAGTCAGAGCAAGAGCCTCCATATACACCATACAACTAACTCTGGGGAGAAACCACATAAATGCATGGAATGTGGCAAGAGCTTCAGTCAGAGTGGTCACCTTAGGTCACATGAAAGGACTCACACTGGGGAGAAACCACATAAATGCATGGAATGTCGAAAGAGCTTTAGTAGAAGTGGTGCCCTTAGGTTACATCAAAGGACTCACACTGGGGAGAAAAACACATAAATGCATGGAATGTGGAAAGAGTTTTAGTCAGAGTGGTTACCTTAGGTTACATCAAAGGACTCACACTGGGGAGAAACCACATAAATGCATGGAATGTGGAGAGAGTTTTAGTCAGAGTGGTCACCTTAGGTCACATGAAAGGACTCACACTGGGGAGAAACCACATAAATGCATGGAATGTGGAAAGAGTTTTAGTCTGAGTGGTCAACTTAGGTCACATGAAAGGACTCACACTGGGGAGAAGCCACATAAATGCATGGAATGTGGAAAGAGCTTTAGTCACAGTGGTAAGCTTAGGTTACATCATAGGACTCACACTGGGGAGAAACCACATAAATGCATGGAATGTGGAAAGAGTTTTAGTCAGAGTGGTCAGCTTAGGTTACATGAAAGGACTCACACTGGGGAGAAACCACATAAATGCATGGAATGTGGAAAGAGTTTCAGTCAGAGTGGTCAACTTAGGTCACATGAAAGGACTCACAGTGGGGAGAAACCACATAAATGCATGGAATGTCAAAAGAGCTTTAGTAGAAGTGGTGCCCTTAGGTTACATCAAAGGACTCACACTGGGGAGAAAACACATAAATGCATGGAATGTGGAAAGAGTTTTAGTCAGAGTGGTTACCTTAGGTTACATCAAAGGACTCACACTGGGGAGAAACCACATAAATGCATGGAATGTGGAAAGAGTTTTAGTCAGAGTGGTCACCTTAGGTCACATGAAAGGACTCACACTGGGGAGAAACCACATAAATGCATGGAATGTGGAAAGAGTTTTAGTCAGAGTGGTCACCTTAGGTTACATCAAAGGACTCACACTGGGGAGAAACCACATAAATGCATGGAATGTGGAAAGAGCTATAGTCGCAGTGGTGAGCTTAGGTTACATCAAAGGACTCACACTGGGGAGAAACCACATAAATGCATGGAATGTGGAAAGAGCTTTAGTCGCAGCGGTGATCTTATGTTACATCAAAGGACTCACACTGGGGAGAAACCACATAAATGCATGGAATGTGGAAAGAGTTTTAGTCAGAGTGGTCAGCTTAGGTTACATCAAAGGACTCACACTGGGGAGAAACCATATAAATGCATGGAATGTGGAAAGAGTTTCAGTCAGAGTGGTCACCTTAGGTCACATGAAAGGACTCACAGTGGGGAGAAACCACATAAATGCATGGAATGTCGAAAGAGCTTTAGTAGAAGTGGTGCCCTTAGGTTACATCAAAGGACTCACACTGGGGAGAAGCCACATAAATGAATGGAATGTGGAAAGGTTTATTCGGAGTAGTAACCTTAGGTCACATGAAAGAACTCACACTGGGGAGAAACCACATAAATGCATGGAATGTGGAAAGAGTTTTAGTCGGACTGGTCACCTTAGGTTACATCAAAGGACTCACTGGGAAGAAACCACATAAATGCATGGAATGTGGAAAGAGCTTTAGTCAGAGTGGTGTCCTTAGGATACATCAAAGGACTCACACTGGGGAGAAGCCACATAAATTAGACCACTGTAATGAGCTCTACATGGGGCTACCTTTGAGGTTGATGCGGAAGCTCCAAATGGTGCAGAATGCGGTGGCCAGACTCCTTAGTGGGGTGAGAAAATACCATCATATCACTCCCACTCTGGCTGCTTTGCATTGGCTGCCCGTTCGGTTCCACGTTGATTTCAAAGTATTAATGCTTAAGTACAAAGCCCTGAACGGTTTAGGGCCTCAATATTTGGAGGAACGCCTACTCCCACCAAAATCTACCCGTATCACTCGATCTAGCCAGGAGGTGAGGTTGAGGAGCCTAATGCCCAGGGAGGCCCGGAAGGAAAAAACAAGAAACCGGGCCTTCTCGGCAGTGGCTCCTCGCCTTTGGAATAAACTCCCTCCTGAGATTCGTATGGCCCCTTCGCTGGGCATTTTCAAAAGCCAATGGAAAACTTGGCTGTTTAAGCAGGACTTCCCTCCAGCCACTATTTGATTTATGGTTTTTTTTCTTTCCATTTTGAACAATTGATTATTGATGTTATATATTGATGTTATATTTAAATTGTCTTATTTTAAGTGTTGTTAGCCGACCAGAGTGGTCGATTGATCAGATGGGCAGGATATAAATACAATAAATAAATAAATGGAATGTGGAAAGAGCTTTAGTCAGAGTGGTGTCCTTAGGTCACATGAAAGGACTCACACTGGGGAGAAGCCACATAAATGCATGGAATGTCAAAAGAGCTTTAGTAGCAGTGGTGAGCTTAGGTTACATCAAAGGACTCGCACTGGGGAGAAACCACAAAGATGTCATACAGGGGGGAGGCCATTGAAATGCATGGAATGTAGGAGGACTTTCAATAAAAGCAGTAATCTTTCTATTCAAAGATCTCATACAAAGAGGAAACCTTTGAAATGCAAAGAATGTGGGAACAGCTTCCGTCTGAGCAGAAACTTAAGGATACATCAAAAAACCCACACGGGAGTAATTTTATAAGTCTGTGGTGTGTGGAAAGGGTTTGAGTGACAGTGGAGCACATATGAAATGTTGAAGACATCAGGGACGGGGGAAATTCCCTCCCTATCACACACCTGCTATGGGAGTAAGATTTGAGAAGATCCCAAGGAAACAACAGACAAACTTCATGGTTCCTTAACGTGGATAAAAGTTGACCGAATAAGCGACAGAGACATCCGTTACTTAGAGCACATAACAACATTGCTGAGAAATCAAAGCGTGAAGTCTGGATTCCCGCTTTAATATTTTTTTTACTATTTCCATCAATATGTTAGAGCTGGCTAATCCATTTCTGCTATATTTATTTCTTTGTTTCAAATATTTTCTCCTTAGAAAGGACCCAAGGGTGGTTTACATCATTAAAAGAAAATATTTAAAGCTCTCAATGGTAAATATACAAATATTTAAAAGGATCGATGTGGGGGTATTGTGGTCCCTGTGAGCAGCTCAAGCCAGCAATCTGGCTGCTGCATTTGGGACCCACTGAAGCTTCTTGTCATTGTGGGTTGAAAACGTGATATAGACGTGTGAACTATGCTCCGTTCAGTATCCCACCATGACAAGCTCGGGTGTGCACGGCTAAAGTAGAAAAACACTTTTTAGCAGCATTTGAGAAGCACTCCTGTTGTCTCCAGCACACTTCTCTTCCCAAAAGCTGATGAGGGCTGCCTGTCCATCTTTCGTTCTATCTCCAAGCTATGAGCGTGCTGAAGCAGCTCCAAATGGATGTCAGACCAGTTCCTCTACGTACTCGGCCCAACACTCTCCAACATACGGTATTTGTAAGGCACTTGTTTTGAAAACAAGGGGGCCAACCAAAGGAAAGCCCTAAACCTTAGTGAGATGTGAGAAACATTTCATTGACAGGTGGATGAAAATTGGCAAGGACTGAATGAGAACTCAGAGGTGGGTGATCTGTTAAAGAGGGAAATGGCTTGGGATCTTTCCATGGGTCTACTCCAGCTGATTCCAGTGGTTCTTGGGATGTGTTCCCTTGTTTCATAGTCAATCATGACACTGCACAGAGATAAGAGTGTGCAAGTATACAGATGAATTTTAATTTTTGAATGGCTTGTGGGGGGGGGGGAGGAAGTTTCACCTTGCCCCCACCCTGAGGGCACCCATGTGTTTCCTTCAGGCTCTGTGGAAGAGCAGCCGGGTGATCCCTTGGCCACTCATCAAGCCCAACCCCCTGCTCAATGCAAGAATACAAATCAAAGGATATCTGCCAGGTAGCGGTCTAAAGTTCTCTCGACTGCCTCCAGTGTTGGAGCGCTCACCAGCTCTCGAGGTCATTGGTTCCACTGTCTTACTGCTCTAACAGTTAGGACGTTTTCGCTGCTATTCAACCAAAATCTGGCTTCCTGTAACACGGTTGCATGTCCTGCACTTTGGGTTGATCGGGAACAGGTCCTGCTCCTCCTCTGAATGAAAGCCTTTCAAGTGTTTGAAAAGTGCTCACAGATCTCCCCTCAGTGTTCTTTTCTCAAGGCTAAACAAGCTCATTTTTTTTCAGTCTTTCCTCATACGGATTGGCCGTCAACTTCTTATTAAGCCATACTCTCTTTGTAAGTCTAAAGAACATGGTAGCTGCTTTGCCAATGCGTTTATCCAGGGAGAGATCATTGAGCCAAGCTACACAAAGTCATGAACAACCTCCAATTCTTGTGTGGAGATGGTAATAGAGGGAGGTGAGTCCACACCCTGGCCCATGACTTGTCTTTTCTTCAGGCTGATGGTTAATCCAAAGTCTTGGCAGGCCTTGCTAAAATGATTCATGAGTTGTTGGAGGTCTTCAGCAGAATGGGCAACAACAGCTGCATCATCGGCAAAGAGAAAGTCCCACATGCATTTCAGCTGGACTTTGGTCTTCGCTTTCAATCTAGAGAGACTAAAGAGCTTTCCATCTGATCTAGTCGGAACAAAAAACCTCTGTTAAATATTGACACAGTATGTATGCTGTTCCTAACATTGCCGTTTTTTGTAGCTCTGATTTTGTGATTTCTGACATCTGCTTCAGAGCAGTGGTCCCCAACCTTGGGCCTCCAGATGTTCTTGGACTACAACTCCCAGAAGCCTTCACCACCACCTCTGCTGGCCAGGATTTCTTTCGTGGACACATCCACTTTCTCAGACACATGGAAACTGGATGAAGTGTAGAATGAAATATCCATTTCACAAGCAGAACATTCCAAATATTCATTGGCTTTTTGGTAATGGTAGACCTACATGCAGTCATTTATGGTCTTTGTTATTTTAGGGTACTGTTGTGAACATTCCTCCTGGAGACAGAACAATACCATATGTTTTTGATAAAAACATGGGGATGGACATTTAGCACTTTGAAAAGTATCTGCTTCTCTGGTCTGTGGTCTTTTCTGATCTGGGATCTGTGGCATCTGTCATCTCTGGAATCTGGGCCCAGAACCTGTTGCTGAGTTTTGAATTTTTTGTTCAGCTGCACAGTGGATGTGCAGGCATTCACAGAGTATAATAGCTGCTAGTTCCTCAGATAATTTATCCTTCTCTCATTTACTGTCGCTTACAGACTCAGTGACTCACTCTGATACATTAGTAGTATTAAGATGTTTCATTTACTTACGACTGTGCATGTATCAACAACAAACTAATAATGAACATGACTGAATTTAACCACTCTGCTTCTTGTGTACATTCACAGACATTTTTTACCAACCACCATCAACTGATATTAACAAATTTTTCAAATTATGCATCCTTCAGTCTCGAGAAACTATGGTAACATGCTCTGTATGGATGACTTCGAACAGCATCTAGTGTGGCTGAGAAGGCCAATTCGAGAGTGACAATCCCTTCCACACTGAAGACAAATACAATCTGTCCCCTGTCCAGCTCCCTGATTTTGCTGGATTCTGGAGTGCCTCTTTGCCTTGGCCTGCTGAAGAAGTGTCTGTTCAAAATGGGAGAGGCCATGATGCACCGCCTGCCCCCAGGTTGAACGCTCCGATGTCAGGGTTTCCCATCTGTTGAGGTCCATTCCTAAGGCCTTCAGATATTAACAGACTCTGAGGAAAAAGAACTCTCAGCAGACAGGTGGGTCTCTCTTTGAATTCAGAACCACGGAGGGAACCTTTGATTAATGCTGGACAGATTGACAGCTACTCCCAGCCTAGAAACCCTCACAGACAAACAAGCTAGAAAGCAGCAAATAAGGTTTTTAAAAACTCCAACTGTTTATTCAGAATTGCAATCCCCTTCATCTCATGATTCATACCAATTTTTGAATACATGCAGATGGGGACTTGCCTCCATCTTTCCTTCCAATCCAGAGATCTGCCTTGGTGCCATTTTGTTGAGTTTGTGCAGCTGTTTTCTCAATCAGCACACAGTGATCTGCACAAAGATCGGAGATTTTAGATCAGACACCAAAAGGAGCGACAACAAGTGTCAGGAACCAAACATCAAGAGAGTGCTACTGTCTATTTCAAATTCTTTCCCTCCTACAAGGCTCAGAGAAAGTCATTCCAGACACAACATAAGGACAAGGAGTGGTGGATCACCCTCAGGATTTGCCCTTCTGCCTCTTCTCTCGATGGATGGCTTTCTGTTCCCGAGATCAAAGTGACCGAAAGGGCCCAGTTACTGTTCCAAGGAGGGAACCTCCTTTTCTGGGCCAGCATTCCGTCTCTTTCTAAACCAGTGGTTCTGAACCTGGGGTCCCCAGATGTTCCTGGACTCAAACCACCAGAAGCCTTTACCGCTCGCTGTGCTGGCCGGGATTTCTGGGAGTTGTAGTCCAGAAAACCTCTGGGGACCCAAGGTTGGGACGCATGGTTCTAAACTGACACTTGACAAGCACAACCCCTTCAGAAGGACTCCCACGTTAATCACAATTGACACAATTGATGATGATGATGATGATGACTATAATCATCAATTTCCGGCCGGAGACAGGTGACGCGGAAGGAGCAGGAGGAGGAGCGAGCTCTCATTGGGCCTCCATTGTCTTCTGGGCGGAAAAAGCACCTCCCCCCTGCGCGTCGCCGGGTTGCCAGGCAACCCCCTCATAGAGGCCATAAGGAGACCAGCCCTGGAGGGCTTCCGCCCAGCAACGGGTGACGCGCAGGAGGAGCGAGTTCTCATTGGGTCTTCATTGTTCCCTGGGCGGAGCCAGAGCCTGCAGACTGACTCGGAGTGTCCCCCCTTTCTGCCTTGTCCTCTTGAGACCCCAGAAGTCCCGGGGGGAGTGAGGGTCCGTCGGGTCGCCTGGACCGAAGCCACGTCGGGCTTGGGAGCCAACGAAGGGCCCCCGGAACGGACTGGGAGCCAGGCCAGTTGCCGTTGCCGTCCCAGGGGCGTGATGGGCTCCCTGGAACTGGTCCCAGTCAGCCGCCCGACTGGGCTGCTCCATTTTGCACCGGCTGAACTTTCCGAACCGTCTCCAAGGGCCGCCCCACACGAAGTCCCTCCGGCCGGCCCAACCAGAGCTCTCCGGGAAGGGGTGCAGCGGGCGCACCAGTTGGACCAGTGCAACGGGACCCCCCCCCCCGGTGGCCTCCTTGAGGGGAGACCCCAGAGAGGATGGCGCCGGCGACCCCCACCCCACCCCACCCCACGGAGAGACGGCCAGGGGTTCCTTCCTTCGAGGGGGCCGGGAAGAGCTTTTCCGCCAAGCCCTCCCCCGGACCCTGGAGAAGAAGAAGAGGGTCCGGGTGGGGGGGCTTTCTCCTTCTCTCCCCCCCCCGAAAACCTTGTTCTCAGGTCAAAACCTGGGCCCCCCCCAACCCCCCCCAACCCACCCCCAAACTGCCCCCTCTTCTGTCTTTCCGCCTGCTGCCCTCCTGGTCCCCCCTTTCCCCAAGAAAGACAAAAGGCGGGGAGGGGCTCCTAATTAGTCTTATTAATGAGTACCCCTCCCCACCCCACCCCGTTGCTTCCATTCAGGGAACCATGGGGGGGGGGAAGAAAAGGGGAGGGACCATAGAGCTAGGAAGGAGGTAGAGGGGCCCCTCCTCGCCCTCCTTAAGCGGAAGCGGAAGCCGGGCGCCTGCTGTCTCTCTCTCTCTCTCTTCCTCTCTCTCCCCCAACTCTATGGTCTCCGGTGGAATCTTCCTCGCCCGTTTCCCGCCGGAGGACCTGGAAGGAGGAGCGCAAGGTCGCGGTGTGTGTGTGTGTGTTTCTGAGTTGTGTTGTGGGGAGGGGGGGTTGCTTTCCAAACATGCAGATTACCGGCCCCTCCCCCCCTCCCCAGGGACCGCGCAGCAAAGCAAAGTCCTCCCCCCCCCCCGGTTGAAAGAAGGACCCTCGTTTCGGGGCCCCCCTTTCCTCCTCCTCTTCCTCGGGGGGGGGGTTCCTTCTTTGGGGGAGAGATCCATGCATGCGTGTGTGTGTGTGTGCCTGTGCAAGGGAATCATCCTCGGGTGGGGATTGTTTTTCCCCCCTCCTGCATAGAGACCCCCCCCTTTTCCTTTTTTGCTTTCCTTCCTTATTGGGGGGGGGGGGTTCCCAAAGGGAAGGAGAGGCGGTGGCTGGGTCTCCTCCCCCCTCCCTCTCTTCTTCCTCCTCCAGGCCGACTCTCCGGGTGACCCCCACCCACGCAATGGGGCCTTTTGGATTCCCTTTTGGGGGAGGAGGAGGATGAGGGGCATCCTTTTTTCTAAGTTAAGTTTTGTTCCCTTTTTATTCGACATTCGTTTTCCTTCCAATGCCCTCTTTGTGGGGCGACTGTTGGTCTTGGGGGTGTTTAGGGCCCCTCATTCTCGGAAACCCCTTCGAACAGCAGCCCTTGAAATCGACACATTCCTTCCTTCATACCCGTGACGTTCCTGTTCGATCCAGGCAAGGGGCTCTCGGGGGGCCGGCCGGTTCCCCCGTCCCGGCCGGGAGTGTTTGGGGGACGGAGGGCAGGAGAGTCTCCCTGCACGTCGGGAAAGGGGTGGAGGATAAACCTGGGTTGTCTTTTCTCCTTCCCGCTTCCAGTGTCCCTTGAGGAGGTGACCCCGTATTGCCCCCAACAAGAGCGTGGGATCTTCTGGATCAAGGCTCGAGATCTCTGCGCCAGGGCCTCCTACTGGGAAGGAGGTCTCTCCAGGTAAGGATCCCGTTGTCTCCTGGGCCAAGACTGTGAAGGATGAGGGTTGATTGCCCCACCGAGATGGCTCTGTCAACGGAAGCGCCCCGAGCGTGTGTGTCGGGAGCCCAAAGCTCCTGTGCCACAGTCAAAGACAGGACCGGACATTTAAGAAAGCATTTTGTTCTGCTGCTGCTTCACCCGACTGGAGAGTTGGGATCTAGTGCACGTTTTGGATTTAACTTTTTTTTTTAAATCAATTGTCTAGTACATATTCAATGCAATAGTTAATTTTATTACTTACTCCCCCCTCCCACCCCACTCTCTGTCCCATTGCAGACGTGGGATATGAGAGCTTCGAAATATGCCCTTAAAATGTTCACATTTCAACCTGGCTCTCGACGCCCCCAAATGCAAGAGCCTCAGAGGCTGATATTAGCTTTGCTACTGATAAATATCTGTGATGAAAGCTTCTCCCTCCTCAATAAAATCTTTTTATTGCAGACAAAGGAGATTCTTTGACTGCCTGAAGTCTCTTTGTTAATTTTCCCTGTAGTGGCGTCTGCCCTCTTTCACTGGGTCCGGTTGTAGCCGAAACCCCTTGAGGATTCGTCCCAAATTGATCAGTGGCTGTTCTGGCCATCGAACACGTGGCTTATAAAAGGATCGTAAACCACATTTTCCTGATCTTCCCCCCCCCCTCTCACACACACAGATACACGCGCACACATGTGATGTGTTGTATAGAATGACATTTCCAAGAAGTGAGCGATGGATCCCCAGAGGATTGGAAAAGGTGTGAAAGGGAGGCAGAGAGGCTCGGAGGAGAAGAGCCGGCCGGAGAGAAGGGAGGTCGGGCCCCTCACCCCCCCTTGACCCTTTCCTGGCTGGCTGGCTGGCCCCATCTCCGTGGGTCTCTGCACAGGCAGAGGTCCCTTGAGGCACATCTCGTCTGCATGTGTGTGTGCTTGCATGCACACCTCCCTTCGTCTCGGGGGGGGGCTTCCCTACCTCTCAAGCAACTGGGGTGGAGGCGCTCCTCTTTCCCTCCCTCTCCCCTCCGAGTGCTGAGCAAAAAGTGGGGGAAAGGCCTGGGGGGGTCACTGTGCCTGTGCAGTGGGGAGGGACGATGGGGGGCCTCACTTGGAAGCCATCCCCCCCTCTTAAGGAAAGGAAAAGAGGCTCCTCTGGGCAAACGGAGGTACTTCGGGTGGTTCTCCTCCTTCTGGGGGGGGGGGGGAATCCCTCCGGCAGCAGGCAGAAGTTCGCTTTTTCTCTCTCTCCTTTTCTCCTCTTTCCTCCCCTTTCCTTTTTTTTTTTTTTTAGCATTTTTCATTCTCTCTCTTTTTTTCTCTCCTTCACCCTCCTGAGGGAGAGATTAAACACAGAGGAAGGCAGCAGGGACACCTCCACCCATTTTGCAAAAAGTAAAATACGGAGTAGCAGAAGGCTTTTCTCAGGGCAATCGACAGCAGCAGCAGGAGCCACTTTCTTGGTCAAGCAAGGTTTTGAGAGTGTCTGAAGGAGGGAGGGAGGGAGGGAGGGAGGATAGATAGACAAGGGGATGGAAGGGAGGAAGGGAGGGAGGAAGTAAAAGACAGAAGGGAGGGAGGGAGGGAGGAAGGAATAGACAGAAGGGAGGAAGGGAGGGAGGGAGGAATAGACAGAAGGAAGGAAAAGACAGAAGGAAGGAAGGAAGGAAGGAAGGAAAAGACAGAAGGGAGGGAGGGAGGGAGGAAGGAATAGACAGAAGGAAGGAAAAGACGGAAGGAAGGAAGGAAGGAATAGACAGAAGGAAGGAATAGATAGAAGGAAGGAAAAGACGGAAGGAAGGAAGGAAGGAATAGACAGAAGGAAGGAATAGATAGAAGGAAGGAAAAGACGGAAGGAAGGAAGGAAGGAAGGTGCTGATGATGGAAGTGTGACAAATGCTCACACCCTTGTTACTTAAATGCAGTAACCGGACAACCACGAATACAAGCAGCTCTCCTTTATTAAAAAGCACTTTTACAAAAGCGGGTATCCTAGCTGGGTAGGCACACCTATCATTACAGGTAGCATGATATTTATCCCCTTCTCCCAGCCGCAGGGTCCCTCCCTTGTTTCCCCAATGGTCTGGCTAATCCAAGGTGTACAGCCTATCCGATGCGCCTAAACTGATCACAGGAAGTCCCGCCTTTGTTTACATCTCCCACTCCCCTCTTTTCCTAGACCCCAGACCCTTATTTGCTTCTCTCCTTATTTGGTATATGTTCCCTTTTCCTAACCTGCCTGCGGTCATTCTAACTGACCCATTAAGTCTCTTCATTATTAACCAGGTTCACTCACTTCATCCTTTTGTCAGGACCATGGGGCACCTCCCGTATCTGTACGTTCTCTATTGGCTTCCCGGACCTCCCCTAAAATTCCTGATGTCAAGTACATAATTAACGAATGCATGTACTAATTGGTTACAGAAGCTTTCTACTTCATCACTATGTCTCTACAAGTTCCTGCAAAAGCAGCCCTGATTCCTCTATTTCTCACAATCCCTCCTTTTCTTATTTCAGAATTTGCTGCCTTTTGCGTTTCTTTTCTTTGCCATTGGCAGCCTCAAAGCGTTTTAATGTTCCCTCTCTTTCAATCATAGTTTCCTTCCCAATTTCTGGTAACCCATAGGTCACTTCCCTGATTGCCATCATTGGAATAAACGCACCCTGATGTGTCTCTTTTATGCATCCACAAAGCATGGGACCACACTGTAAAATGCAACAACATACTAACCCTATTACTGTCATCATTAGTGCTCCCAGAAAAGCTGTTTTCAACCACCCTAAATTGGGTAGCCAGCTCGTTAACCAGGAAAATGGGTTCCACCCTTCTTCCATATGGGGTACTTTGGCTACTTCCCCCGTATGATTTTTATGTTCCTCAATTTTGTTTCCCATAATCGGGGACATACACACAACACTCCTTTCCAATACGTTTACACATTCCTCCTTGTGCAGTCAAGATTATGCCCAAGGCCTCCCTGTTCTGCAAAGATAACTGTCTCATGTCGCTCAGTTCTATTTTTATTAGGTCCAAGGTCTCGTTTGCTAATATTTCCTCCACCGCTTGTATGCGGTACATGGCATGGTTGAGGGACCTTAGACCGCCCCAAAATGTGACAATAGACTGTAATCCTTGACATACTGACAGGACTGGGCAAGATCTTTCTTTCTTGCACGTATTTCTGGGCAAGATCTTTCTTTCTTGCACGTATTTCTGGCAAGTTTGTCAGAATTCGCAGGGCAGGCATGACTGTAGCTACATAACAATTTCCGCTCCATTTACCCGGCAGTATTGTGTATGCTCTTTTTCCACAAATAAAGTAATGCCCCCATAATGCGGGAAACACCTGGCTACACTGTTGTCTCATAATCCATTGTAAATAGTATCCTGTAATATATAGTTCCATTTGACTTTCTTGCACCACTCATTTTGATATCTATCCTGCAACTACTCTATCCTATTGCTGGGCCGGTTCCATTACACCGCCAACACCAGGGACCAGCACCAGGTTTTACCACTTTAAGAAAGCCTCTCGCTGAGGGTTCTTTTATATCCCAGGTGGCATCGTCTGGAAGATCGGTTCTATAGGGTTTAGTTAATTCTGTTGAATTTAGATGTTGGACATAAAAAGGCCAGCCTGTCTGAGAATCCTGTGGCAGGTGATGGCATATGTAACAATTGGAGAGAGTCCATGAGTCTGCCAACAGCTGTGTAGCTTGAATTACCACAATAGTGGAAGGGGCTCTTGGTGACAACTGTCCTTCTGTTAGGCTAATAACCCAACAAAATATTACCAACATGGTCATAGGGTTCACTGGGGCAGTACAGTTGATGTAACCTATACACCCTAACTACTCTCCCTTCCTGTGAGATTATGGAGGGGTGTACTAACAAATTGTATTCCAGCCGGTGACACACTCTACTGGGGTGTGTGTGTGCTCTATATCTCCAAAAACGCTCTGGTAACCCTCTCCTATGCTGGAAATAGAAATGTGTGACCCACTCATTGTGTGTGTGTGTGTGTGTGTGTGTGTGTGTGTGTGTATGTGCGTGCGCCCTTTTGTATTGAACTAGTCCCCAACCTTCTCCCTCTTCTGCCCACAGTGGTGTGGTCCCTGAGTACGAAACACAATAACAACTCCAAGTACAAAGATTACCCTGATCAGTTATATCAGGCCCATCAGGTGTAACCGGGGGATCCAAAAATTCCTGCCCAAACACCTCCCACCGTTCAGTTATTGTCCAGTAGTCGGATACACTCTGTGTTCGTTGGAACATGCATCCATGCGATTTTGCTTTATTCTGTGTTTTTGGGTGGATTGACTGGTCCTTTTACTCTGGTATGATGAGTCCACCCTTTTTCCACTGTTCGGACCGTGGTCTCAATGACCAAGAGCGCTTGGAATGGGCCGTCCCAATCAGGTTTTAGTTTCTGGTCTTTCCAACAGTTTATCCACACCCACCGTCCAGGTTGGTCCTTGTGTACAGCAGATTCCAGTGGTGGAGTTTGAGCCAAAAGCCCTTTTGATCTGAGAAAAGAAAAAGAGGTGGACAGGCCAAGTATCTATTGTTTAAGAAACTTGTCATTGGTTTCAAACTGTGGGTATTCTAGCTCCCCCATGTATGGTAAGCCAAACAACATCTCATATGGTGATAAACCAATATCCTTCTGGGTGGCCGGCCTGATTCTCAATAATGCAATTGGCAAACATCTGCTCCATGGCGGCTTTGTTTCCAGTAGTAACTTCGCCAACTGCTTTTTCAGCGTTTGATTCATCCGCTCCACACGCCCAGAGGAGGGAGGGTGCCCTGGAGTATGAAATTCCCATGTTATTCCCACACCATCCATTATTCCCTGTAATACTTTAGAAGTGAAATGACTTCCTTGATCTGAATCCACTGTTTCTACTAACCCATATCGAGGTATTATCTTTTCTAATATGATTTTTGCTACTCCTGTAGCAGTGGCTGATGCCATTGGGTATGCTTCCACCCATCCTGTCAGGTGATCTACCAAAACCAGTAAATACTTCAGTCTCCCCACTGTCAATAATTCTGTGAAATCTATCTGCATACTCTGGAAGGGACGTAATCCTGGCTGTCTGCCTCCTTGTGGCAGTTTTCTCAGAACCTTCTTATTTATTTTCTTGCACACCAAACATCCTTCACACACTTGTTTAGCTACAGTATATATGCCTGTTGTTGTTGTTTAGTCGTTTAATTGTGTCCGACTCTTCGTGACCCCATGGACCAGAGCACGCCAGGCCCTCCTGTCTTCCACTGTCTCCCGGAATTGGGTCAAATTCATGTTGGTCGCTTCGATGACACTGTCCAACCATCACGTCCTCTGTCATCCCCTTCTCCTATTGCCTTCACACTTTCCTAACATCAGGGTCTTTTCCAGGGAGTCTTCTCTTCTCAAGAGATGGCCAAAGTATTGGAGCCTCAGCTTCAGGATCTGTCCTTCCAGTGAGCACTCAGGGTTGATTTCCTTCAGAATTGATAGGTTTGTTCTCTTTGCAGTCCAGGGGACTCTCAAGAGTCTCCTCCAGCACCACAATTCAAAAGCATCAATTCAACCCCTCTGAGGTTGGCAGTGAGCTCAAAGGGAAGAGCAAAGCCGAAGCGAGGTTTCGGGGTTGGAAGAGAGCCGGCGAGAAAAGTCCTGAGACCTGAACTCTGCCCGCCTTGGGTGGGCAACCCCACGACACACGGGGCTCTTGGCCCACGGAGGGGGCACGGAGGCCGAGGGGCCCCTTTGGAGACACCCCCTGCGTTGGGATCCCCAAAGGGACTGAAATAATGAAGGGTCCCTTGAGAACACGGCGCTTGGTCCAACCCTCGGTCCACTCCATCCCATTGGCTCTCGTGTTTTCTAGATGTTCATTTTGTTTACCCTTCTTAGTGTAGCTTTGGTTTCATTTATTTTAATCTTTGTAGTCTTGCTGTTTTTAACTTTTAAATGTTGCCTTTTAATGATGTATGTAAGCCGCCTTGGGTCCTTTTAAAGGAGAAAGGTGGAGTAAAAATATTTTAAATAAATAGTGGGAAAATATTTTGTTTGCTGCTGCTTTCATCACATGTGTCTGTGGGAAGCATGTCCTGTTGCTCTCTGGTTCCCTGCTGTTGCCCCCACCTAACTGGGACGGGGGAGCTTTTATCTCGGAGCCCAGCGTGAGATACTCCTTCCTTCCTTCCTTCCTTCCTTCCTTCCTTCCTTCCTTCCTTCCTTCCTTCCTTCCTTCCTTCCTTCCTTCCTTCCTTCCTTCCTTCCTTCCTTCCTTCCTTCCTTCCTTCCTTCCTTCCTTCCTTCCTTCCTTCCTTCCTTCCTTCCTTCCTTCCTTCCTTCCTTCCTCCCTCCCTCCCTCCCTCCCTCCCTCCCTCCCTCCCTCCCTCCCTCCCTCCCTCCCTCCCTCCCTCCCTTCCTGTGGTTTCTTTGTCGGCTGCCTTTCTGTTCCTCTTGTTCTGCTGCCTGAAGAAGAGAGAAAGAGGGGATGTAGCCCCATTCAATATAAACATGACGAAGGCACATCCCGCAAGGAAAGGTTTTTGATTTGCTTTATGCATAAAGCCTCCGGGCTGATCTTTTTCTTTTTCTTTTCTCCTAGGAAGGGGTGAGACTGAGTTGTTGTCTCTTTGCTCCTTTTGGGACCAAAAACGAAAAGCCAAATCCCAGATCCCGCCAACATTTGCAAGGTCAGTGAGATTTCAAGAGGTTGCTTAAGTAGCCTTGCCACACACACTTTCCTCTCAGTTTCCCTGGTTCATCAGGGATTTGAATCCAGGTCTCCTGGTTTCCAGTCTGGTACTCCATCCGCTACACCACACTGCCTCTCTGAACATGTGCAGAGTGGTGGTGTTTTGGGGTATGGTTTTCTTTGCATTTTATTTAGTTTTGTTTTTTTAAAGATCTCAATCCTGCTCACCCCAACCCCATGCTCACCAAGGGCAGGTCCTGTTGATAAGAGGCAAACCTTGGTCGTCCTGATTTGGGGTGTGGGGGGGTTCCCCTTCAAGCCTCCCTTCTTGTTCCCCCTTGACGGACAAGCCAGACTGGGGGATTTTGCTTTGCACCCTCCACCTGTACTTCGGACTCCGATGATAATTTCTTAACAGGGAACGTCATTTCTGTTCCCACCTTCTCCTTCATTGGAAGGATAAAAGGGACAATAGACTAAGGCTGAACCCAAACAACACGGGGGTCCTCCAACTGGGTGCCCCTGATGTCTGTGATTTGTGTGGTTCCCAACGCATGCTGGGCGTTCTTCTGGAGCCAACGCTGTCAGTGGAGAACCCGGTGGCGCCCGTGGTCCGATCCATCTACTTCCCTCTTAGATGGATGGTGCAGCTGGGCCCCTGCCTGGATGCAATTGTCACTCCCCGGATGGGTCCACACTCAGATAGTCTCAAGAATAGACTACCGTAATTCTCTTTCTGTGGGGCTTCCCTTGGGGCTGACACCAGCAGATGCAAGAGGGGCAGCGTCTCCTCAGTCCACCGCTCTCCCCCTCCCGTCATCTCCTCTAGGAAGGCAATTCCACACCCCCGCGTGGGCGAAGGTTCTTCCGTTTTGCATTCTCTCTTTTCTCCTTTTGTTATTTGCATCCGTTCTTCCCTTATCTTTGGGCTCCATCCTCTTCTCTCCCGTTTACCCCTCAGAAAATATTTCCGGGCTGAGCGAGGGTTCCTTCCCCTTTCTGCCTCTTCTCTTGGTATCATCATCCTCTCCCAGATATGAATCCATGGGTTCCCCATCCAGAAACCTTCCCACCCTTCTAGCAATATCTTACTCTCTTCACCTCTACCGTACTGGCCTCCTCTCTCTCTCTCTCTCTCTGCTCCTGATCCTTCTGACTTCTCGTCTCCTTCCTTTTCTCTTCCCCTCATGTCCAACAGGGGCGTTTCCCCTTTTTTCCTTTGTCCCATTTCTCCTCTTTGCTGGCTTGGACTTGTGACGTCCAAGTCTCCCTAAGGAGAGTATGGAGTTTGGGCAGGGTGTCACTCTGGCCACAAATCTGTCACTTTTGCACTGAGGGGTAAGTCCTTAAGCCCCAGGAGTGCATAGCATCTGTGCCATGGACAAGCCTGACCATTAAAGAAGACTTCACTTTACTCAGTACTTTGAAAGTACCTAAACATGGGCTTTGTGGTTCCTCAGAACTCACAACAGCTCAGTTTAATAGGACTTCTCTATAGTAGCTAGTTCGTGACCTTTTCCATTCCCCTGGATTTAAGTCTAACCCTGCTGTTTCAAGAGACTAGTCTTCAATGAGTTTTTATAATTAATTTTTATTAAGAAAATAAAGATTCATAGAAACCGTTTGTTTGCAAAAGCAGTTTCATAATAACATGTCCAAAGTTTACAATAGATAAATAAAGCTGCTTTTTCTTATTAAAGTAAGAAATACTAAAGACCTAAGCTATGGTGGGCTATTCCCACCCCTCCTTCTTCTTACCATGCTACATTCCGTAAACTTCTTTCACGTAGCACAATCCATTCGAAAACTCTCTAAGCTGGCAAAAGCTAAGAGAAGCTCCCTAACACATCCTCTCCTCCATCTTTCCTACATTACTCGGAACTCCTTCTTCATAGCTGCAAACCAATTAACTTCAAAGAGGCGTAACACCATTCTCCACCCCAAATTCCCATGGAGATGCAGGTGTGTTATCTTCTCTCCAATTAGGCTGGTATGTGTTGAGTCTTCACGCTGGGCCTCTTTTGACCTTGCACCCTTATCTGAATCCTCGCTGTACCAGGCTTAACAGAAAAACACATTCCAGTGCCTTGAAATCAATTCACACAGAACCTAACTGACTCCATTTCCCTCAGACTACAAATCCCACTCTCCTTCAAAATCATCACAGGGCTCCATCCACTTTCTTTGGGTGGAGGGTAGTACCCTTCAGCCCCCTTTCTCTCATGGGGCTCTTGTGAATCTCTGCTTTCCCCTTTTGGGATCCTGAAGAAGGAACTGAAGAAACCACTTCTGATTTGGGGAACTTTGGAAAGGGGAAAGCAAATGAAAGATCCGATTATTAATCTCAACGAGTGCAGGGCTCTTTAATCCGTGGATTGACCTCGAGGTTGGCTTGTCAAACTCCCACAGGCTGGCTGGTGGGTCTCCTCCATGTGGGACGAGTGAGAGAGTGATTCCAAATTAAGGAATTAAAAAGGATGTAAGAAAGGGAGGCAAACATTTCCGCCTGGACTTCTCAAGACTTCATTCCCAAGCCTGAAACAGACGTCAGCTGATGGGAGGGGGGCAGGGTGCTGCCAGGGTGTTTCCCTGATGCCCTTGAGGAGGACATGACGGTTATGGGAAGAGGGAAAATGAAACACAACTTAAGTAAACGCTTGCTGTTGGGTTCGGGCATCTAGGACTCTGAGCACTTGTGAATGTCAGTGTGAAGCACACCTTGGTGTCTCCCTCTAAGACATTATCCAAGAAATAGCTGATGAATTAAAAATCCTCCTTCACTTTGACCTGGGCTGGTATTCTGCTTTCTTCTTCTCTTTCTGTTGCTACTGCTGCTTTATTTGGTTAGCAGGGCTTTGAGCAGACTTGTTGAAATAAATGAAATAAATACACTCCCTCTATTCTTTTCCAATCTGCTGATTATCCTAAATCTACTTTCCTGGAAGTAAGTCCATCTGATCATCTTGAAAGGGGTTGCCGGGCATTTGTACTTTTCGATGTAAAAACAAAGCAAACAAATGAAAAACACCCTGATAACCCTCTGGAAAACGAAGCAAAGAAGGAAAGTGAATCATTGGCCCATCAGCCCTACGCCAGAAAGAATGTAGCAACTTTTTAAAATTTTTATTTTTAGGGCTATGAAGCCCAGATGTGTACAAAATACGTCTTTCTTCAGAGAAGGTATCACACACCAGCTTCTTCTCCCTTCCTGGTGTTCGATGGTGAGGGATGTCAAAGCCTGAGAAAGAGCATCGTTCAGCTCTCGGTCTCTCCCTCCATAGGCATCGTGGTGGCATCAGAGCCCTAACCCATATCATCTCTTCTTTAGAGTGGAGGGGAAGCTCGCAGCTTTTCCTGTTCAGAGGCTGTTGGCTCTGGAGATATAATATAGCGTAAGTAACATGAGAAGAGCCCTGCTGGATCAGGCCAAGAGCCCATCTAGTCCAGCTTCCTATATCTCACCGTGGCCCCACCAGATGCCTCTGGGAGCACACGAGACAACGAGGAACCGGTCTCCCAATACCCCTGCCCTACATTTGGTGTTTTGAGATACATTCTTTTTAAACCTTGAGATTATACATCCCCATCATGGCTTCTACAAATTCTACAACGATCTGGCAGCTACTATCAAAAAAATCCCCGAGAGAGAGCCACTGTTCATTCTCGGAGACTTTCAAGCTAGAGTTGGTGCTGATCACAATTCCTGGCCCACTTGTCTAGGCCGTTTTGAACGCTTGCTGGAGTTTTGCTGTTATTATGGTCTTTGTGTCAGCAACACGATCTTTAATACGAAGCTTCAACGCAGAGTTTCCCGGAGACATCCAAGATCCAAGCGTTGGCATCAGATCGATTTGATCCTCGCTAGACTCTCTAGCCTTCCTAGTATTACAATCATATGCAGTTATCAGGATGCTGACTGTGATACTGATCACTCCCTGGTGTGTAGTAGAGTAAAACTGCAAACAAAGAGATTGCATCACACGAAAAAGGAAGGAGGACCACGTATTGACATCAGCAAGATTCACAATCAAAGAAAAGTGGAGGAATTTGCCCAAGCGCTTGAGGAAACCCTTCCAGGCCCGGCTGATGCAAATGCACCTGAACGATGGGAACGCTGTTTATAACACCGCCTTGTCCACATTTGGCAAGAAGACCAAAAAGACGGCAGACTGGTTCAAAGCCCATTCGGAGGAGTTGATGCCAGCCATCGAAGATAAGAGGAGAGCTCTAGCAGCATACAAAGCCTGTCCTAGTGAGTACAACTTGTAGGCTCTTCGAGTTGCCCATAGCAAAGTCCAACAGGCTGCCAGGAGATGTTCCAACGATTATTGGCTTCAGCTCTGCTCTGAGATACAGATAGCAGCGGGCACAGGTAACATCAAGGGAATGTAAGACGGTATCAAGCAGGCTTTAGGTCCAATACAGAGGAAATCTGCTCCCTTGAAGTCTGCTACAGGAGTGATCATCCAGGACCGAGCACAGCAGGTGGAACATTAGGTGCAGCACTTTAGATTTGGCATCCTTCAGTCTCGAGAGACTATGGTAACATACTCTGTATGGAGGACTTGGAACAGCGTCTAGTGTGGCTGAGAAGGCCAGTTTGAGAGTGACAATCCCTTCCACACTAAAGACAAATAAAATCTGTCCCCTGTCCAGCTCCCTGATTTGGCTGGTTTCGGGATGGCCTCTTTGCCTCGGCCTGCTGGACAAGGGTCTCTTCAAATTGGGAGAGGCCATGCTGCACCGCCTGCCTCCAGGCTGAACGCTCAGATGTCAAGGTTTCCCATCTGTTGAGGTCCATTCCTGAGGCCTTCAGATCCCATTTGCAGATATCCTTGTATCGCAGCTGTGGTCTCCCTCTGGGGCGATTTCCCTGCACTAATTCTCCATACAGGAGATCTTTTGGAATCCGACCATCAGCCATTCTCACGACATGCCCAAGCCAATGTAGACGTCGCTGTTTCAGTAATGTATACATGCTAAAAATTCCAGCTCGTTCTAGGACTACTCTATTTGGAACTTTGTCCTGCCAGGTGATACCAAAAATGCGTCGGAGGCAACGCATATGGAAGGTGTTCAGCTTCCTCTCCTGCCGTGCACAAAGGGTCCAGGACTCACTGCAGTACAGGAGTGTGCTCAGGACACATGTTCTATGTGACCTGGATCTTGGTATATGCCGTCAGCTTCTTATTAAGCCATACTCTCTTTGTGAGTCTAGAGAACATGGTAGCTGCTTTGCCAATGCCTTTATCCAGCTCGAAATCTAGGGAGAGAGTGTCAGAGATCGTTGAGCCAAGGTGCACAAAGTCATAACAACCTCCAATTCTTGCGTGGAGATGGTAATAGAGGGAGGTGAGTCCACGCCCTGGCCCATGACTTGTGTTTTCTTCAGGCTGATTGTTAGTCCAAAGTCTTGGCAGGCCTTGCTAAAATGATTCATGAGTTCTTGGAGGTCTTCAGCAGAGTTGGCAACAATGGCTGCATCATCGGCAAAGAGGAAGTCTCGCATGCATTTCAGCTGGACTTTGGTCTTCGCTCTCAATCTAGAGAGATTGCAGCACTACTCTGAGATATATTACAGAGAGACTAGTAACCGAAGAGGCACTAAATAACATTGAGTGCCTGCCTGTCTTGGAAGATTTGGACAGCGAACCAACTTTAGGTCTCGTCATCCCTGTTGGGGAACGATATATGCAGTCAGGAGTGGCTGTTTGAGAAAGCCAACAGACCAGGAATGATTCGGACATGCTCCCCATTGAAGAAAGAAAGTTATGAAGAGATTTTACCGTTGTTATGGACAGATGTTCTTGTTGGTGTTGGACATGTTGATCCCATAGAGGTTGTTGTTGAGAAACCGAAGAGTTCTATTAATAAAGAGTTTATTGTTAAAGAACCCTCTCTCTTGTCGTTTCCCGCCAAAACTAAGGAACTGTCAGACTCTGACAAGGAACCTGATCACAATGGCGCCCAACATGGGGCAGTTCCAAGGGCGGGAACATCAGAAGTGTTGAGGTTATACCAAACTATTGAAAGGCAAGAAAGACTGATAGACATGTTAGCCGTACAACAACAGTTGCTGATGTGACAAATATTAAAAAATGAGGAAGAAAGGGGTTCTAAAGCAGGGGTGCAGATAAAGAACCCCTGGGTGGTGGGACCAGCTCCTATACGCGTACAGAAAATGGGACCCGAAGACGACCCTGAGGCTTACGTACACACGTTTGAACGAGTGGCAACTGTGGCGGGGTGGCCAAAAGAACAATGGATCTGATCCTAACTCCTTGTTTGTCGGGTGTCTTACAAGAAGTGGTGGACATGCTGTCCCCTAATGAAGCGATTCAATATGAGAAGGTGGAATCTACTATTCTACAGACACTCAATCTAACAGAAGAAGCCTATTGGAAAAGATTTTGAGATCTAAGGCTAAAACCAGGCATACATCCAAGATCGTTCACGCAGAAGATGAAATCCTACTTGGTTCGGTGGCTGAGACCAGAAGAAAAGACAAAAGATCAATTGCTAGATTTAATTGTAATGGAAGAATTAGTGACTACGCTGAGTGGTAATATGCGTTGCTAGGTTCATCGTAACCATCCAAGGGATTTGTAGGAAGCAGTCCATCTAGTGGAGGACCTTCTGCATTGCTGAGGAAAACAACAGAGATAACCCCGCCCTGATACAAGAACGAAACAGAGGACGAGAGAAAATGGTGACCGAAGGTTTTGGACCCATGGGGCCTAAGCCAGTGAGACCGGTGACTAGATGATCGGATCTACGAGGCACACCCTAATTGGCGAGGAGGAAGAGATGCTAAGGACGCGTGTTACCGGTGCGGAGTCAAAGGACACCATCGATGAGACTGCCCTGGCGTAGACTGTTCCTGGGTTGGCCAAAACCCGAACATCCTACAGGTTCAGGGTTCGGAACAAACTGGATGGGAGGTGAAGGCATATGTTAATGGGGAAACAAAGATGGCTTTAGTAGACACAGGTTGTGGAAAGACTTTGGTCAAAAACCTAAGAAAGGCACGGTTGGGGGGAGAATATGATGATTTGATGTATTCATGGAGACCTGAAAGCTTATCACAATGCTTGGGCCGAGGTAGAGATATCAGGGGGGAAAAGATTAAAAGTGGGGGTAGTACCCGGTCTGGCTAAAGAGATATTGTTATGTCAAGACTGGGTGGGGGCCCATGAGCTGATACAGTTTAAAGAAAGGATACAAGGGGAGTTCTGGGGTAAATAAGGCAGAAGAGTTCTTAGATGGGGCATCATGAGAACAAACCGGCTATGGCAGTAAGACGATCCACTTTGGCTGATTTCTTGAAACAAGTGAAAGAAGAGGGTTCTGTTAAATCTGGAGAGGTGGGGTTTGAAATATGTGAAGGCTTGTTGTACGGAATTAATAAGGAAGGGACTAAACAATTAGTCGTTCCTCAAAAGTGGAGGACGGCATTATTAAAATTGGCTCATGACATTCCTATGGCAGGACACTTAGCCGCCCAGAAGATGGCGCCTCGGGTTTTACAGAGATTTTGGTGGCCTAAGAAAAACCATGAAATAGAAGAATATTGCAAGATGTGTAAGGAGTGTCAGCTTACCCAATCTAGGCCCAAACCCAGAGCACCATTAATACCTATGCCTTTAGGAGACCATCTCTTTGACCGGATAGGTTTAGATATAGTGGGGCCTTTGAATAGATCAGCAGGAGGACATACAAGCATTCTTGTTTTGATAGACTATGCATCTAGATACCCTGAAGCCATACTGCTAAAGTATTAGCTAGAGAATTGATGCAGGTATTTTCTAGACTAGGCTTCTCGAAGGAGGTACTAACTGATCAGGGATGAAACTTTATGAGTAAAACTTTCCGCGACATGTGGGGTTTATTAGAAGTCAAACCAGTACACACAACTGTGTATCATACCCAGACAAATGGACTGGTGGAACGATTTAACAAAACTTTGAAGGGCATGTTGAGGATATTGGTAATGGAGAAACCTAATCAATGGCATTGGTAATGGAGAAACCTAATTGATAGTGCCCCTAGCTTCTACTGGATTCTTGCCATTTGAAATGATGTATGGCTGGAACCCTAGGTGGGTTTTGGATTTCTTAAAAGAGAAGTGGGAAGCGGTTATAAGGAAAGCAGGACCAGTAGACTAAGAAGTGGCCACACCTGATAAGAGAAAGAAATCTGGAATATACCATGTGAATTTGTCGAAGGAGTGGAAAGAGAGGGACGGATTTTTTGGGGACATAGAGGAGGAGAACTTTGGTCCTGAAGCTTTGGCCTGCAGGTTACTGGTAGAGAAACTGCAGTTAGAGGAGACATTGGAGCCAGAACAAATCTGTCAGATAAGGAGCTTGGAGAAAGTGATGTCTTCTCCAACAAACCAGGGTTGACTATGATGGTGGAACATCAAATTAATACTCCCCCTCAAACTATAATTAGAGTAGGGGGAAGAAATTGGCCTCATCACTTTAAAGAAACTATCAACAAAGAGGTGGCAGAGATGCTCTCATTAGAGGTGATAGAACTGTCTTTTAGCCCATAGAGGAGTTATCTGATGACTGTTGCAAAACCAGATGGGAGTGTTAGGTTATGCATTGATTTTAGGAGGTTGAATACAATATCTAAATTCGATGCCTATCCCATGCCTAAAGTAGAAGACTTGTTAGAACGATTAGGAAGGGCTAAATTTTTATCATGACTAGATTTGGTAAAGGTTATTGCAAATCCCATTAAAAACAACTGATAAAGAGAAAACCGCTTTTGTCACCCTTAAGGGTTTGTATCAATTTACCCGCATGCCATTTGGGTTACATGGAGCAGCCGCAACCTTCCAGAGGTTGATGGATAAGGTGTTAGAACCCGTAGCAGATTACGTGGCGGCCTATATAGATGACATATTGATATATAGTGAGACTTGGGAAGAACATTTAGAACATTTAGAGAAGGTGTTAAAAGAACTACGTAAGGCCAACCTGAGGATCAATCCTTCAAAATGTAAAATAGCAAAAAGAGGAGTGAAATTTTTAGGTTTTCAAATAGAGCAGGGGAAAAAATCAACCGGTGAAAGATAAAGTAGAAAAAGTTTCAGGATGGCTAGATCCCAGGATTTAAAAAGTCCAACAATTTCTAGGTTTAGCCGGATATTATAGACAGTTCGTACCTAACTTTGCAGAAGTGGCAGCACCTCTTACTGACCTCACTAAGAAAAAAATGACTAAAAAAATTAGATGAGGTGAACGAGAACAAAGAGCCTTTGACCGACTAAAAGAAGTGTTAAGCGAGTTACCCTGTTGGTATGCCCCTGATTTCAATTTGCCCTTTTTGGTGCAAACCAACGCTTCTGATAGGGGCATAGGAGCAGTGTTGGCACAAAGGAGAGAAGGCCTAGAATATCCAGTGATGTAGATCAGCAAAAGTTGACTGATAGGGAACAAAAATATGCAACTATACAGAAAGAATCTTTAGCAGTGAAGTGGGCAGTACAAACATTGAAGTATTATTTATTGGGAGCATCTTTTATTCTGATGACTGATCATGCTCCTCTACAATGGTTAAATCGAATGAAGGACTCTAATGCAAGCTTGACTAGATGGTATTTAAGCCTACAACATTTTGCATACCAGGTGCAATGTAAAAAGGGGAGCAAGGTTGATTATGGTAAGGTTGATTATTTTTCCCGACAGGGCACATGGGAAGTCCTAGACAAAGAGAGGACTGCCCACTCATCAGGGGTGTGTGTGACACGGAGGATAAAAGACAAGAGAGAGAGAGTGAGCAGTCCCCTCATATGTCTATAGAGGAGGAAAAGATAAGAGAGATAGAGAGGTAGCAGAAGTTATGTAAAGGGTGAAAGAGCTGAAGGCGGGAAAAAAGGGGGAGGAGTTAGGAAAGATGGGCAGAAAGGTGGTAGATGTTTTCTTGACAATGGAAGAGGGGGAGATGTGGATCCCATAGAGGCTGTTGTTGAGAAGCCTAATTAATAAAGAGTTTATTGTTAAAGAACCCTCTCTCTTGTCGTTTCCCGCCAAAACTAAGGAACAGTCAGACTCTGACAAGGAACCTGATCACAGGATCAGGTAGCACTTCCGAGAACACTACCTTTGAGGTACAGTAGTATCTCTGTTTACGTACACCTCGGTTTACATAATTTCTGGTTTACAAACGGAAATCAGTTCGAAATAATGCTTCATTTTACATTTTTCCCCCTGTTTCTTTCACTTTGTGAAGGAAGTTTCCCTGCGCCTGGAGGTTTGTAGCACCGCCACCGTCGCTATGGCAACCCGCTTTCTGGTTTATGTATATTTCGCATGATGTAATGTCCTGGAGGATACATTGATTTTGTGAACTGAGGTACTACTGTAATATGCAGCATTTAGAATTTGTAATATTTAATTTTGTTTGGGTCAAATACCTTCTCAATTTCAATGTTTAAATTTTTGCTTTTACAGTGGTGCCTCGCAAGACGAACGCCTCGCGCCACGAAAAACTCGCAAAACGAAAGCGTTTGCGATCGTGTTGCTGACTCGCAAGACGGCTTCTTCTATGGCCGTGCTTCACAAGACGTTTTTTTTTTCCGCAACCGATGCCTCGCAAGACGAATTTAATTCATTCGTCTTGCGAGGTCTCCCATAGGAATGCATTGCAATGCATTCCTATGGGAAACTGCTTTTCGCAAGACGATTTTTTCGCAAGACAGCGCTACTCACGGAACGAATTACATTCATCTTGCGAGGCACCACTGTATTCTCACAGATGTGGTTTATCAAATTCTTGCCCCCCCTTTCCATATACATTGGTTTAGGTATCTAACTCTGGAGCCAGAGGTTGGGAGTTTACTTCCCTTCTAGCTCTGCAGTTCTAAGATTCTATTACCTCAGTACCTATTTCCCTGACCATCTCTGTTTCCTATACTGTTTTCAGAAATTCCTGATGATTCTCTACCCATAACAGCATTTTATAAACTCTACATCCCATCCAATTCATGGACCTGTCCTTTCTCTTCTCCCTCTGAATAATAATCTCTGCAGATGTTGTCAGTTCCCGGCATCTACCACTAACTTCTCTTTACCAGTTCTCGAGTCTAATAATCTAGCTGCATTCATCCACTTTTACACTTCCTTTCTAACACTGTCCTTCCCCCCTTGTTATTCATTTTTGCTAAAAAAAAAATCCTTTAATTCAATTATTTGTTTCCTCTTCAATCAACTTTGAGAAATTCCTTTCTAATTTTCTGGAAACTTAAGTACAATCATTGGGGAGAATTTGAGAAGGAAAAAAAGTTAATATACTTTGAATTTGATGTACTTACTTGGGTGTGGAAATGATCCTCCCTTCATGACTCATCCCTCCAAAAAGTCCCTCAGTGAAGAGCCCTTCGAACCTCAAGCCAAAAGGAACATCCTCCGGTCCAGCCTCATCCCCTCCCTGGTTCTCTTCCCTCGCCTTTTTGGCTGTCTTTCCTTCCTCCTCCGTGACTCAGGCAGAGCCCAAACACATCATTACTTATTCCTGCAGATTTTGGAAGTGGTTGTTTCTCTTCTTTTTCTAATCTACCAGATGATGAACAGGAGAAGAATTGCCCAGCAACATCTGGGGCAACCTGGGCAGGAACTCACAATCAAGCAAGAAAACAGAGAATTGAAAATAGGAATGGCCATGCATGGACTTCACATGAAAGGACTGACGCAGGAGAGAAACCACGTAAATGCATGTCACCTCAGTAGACATCAAAGAACACATGCAGGGGAGAAAATGTATCCATGTATGGAATGTGGAAAGAGCTTCAGTCGGAGTAGTAACCTTAGGTCACATCAAAGAACTCACACTGGGGAGAAACCACATAAATGCATGGAATGTGGAAAGAGCTTCAGTCACAGTAGTAGCCTTAGGTCACATGAAAGGACTCACACTGGGGAGAAACCACATAAATGCATGGAATGTGGAAAGAGCTTTAGTCACAGTGGTGTTCTTAGTCTACATCAAAGAACTCACACTGGGGAAAAACCACATAAATGCATGGAATGTGGAAAGAGCTTCAGTCGGAGTAGTAACCTTAGGTCACATCAAAGAACTCACACTGGGGAGAAACCACATAAATGCATGGAATGTGGAAAGAGCTTTAGTCACAGTGGTATTCTTAGGTTACATCAAAGAACTCACACTGGGGAAAAACCACATAAATGCATGGAATGTGGAAAGAGCTTCAGTCGGAGTAGTAACCTTAGGTCACATCAAAGAACTCACACTGGGGAGAAACCACATAAATGCATGGAATGTGGAAAGAGCTTCAGTCGGAGTAGTCACCTTAGGTCACATGAAAGAACTCACACTGGGGAGAAACCACATAAATGCATGGAATGTGGAAAGAGCTTTAGTCACAGTGCTGTTCTTAGGTTACATCAAAGAACTCACACTGGGGAAAAACCACATAAATGCATTGAATGTGGAAAGAGTTTTAGTCAGAATAGTTACCTTAAGTTACATCAAAGAATTCACACTGGGGAGAAACCACATAAATGCATGGAATGTGGAAAGAGCTTTAGTGGCAGTGGTATTCTTAGGTTACATCAAAGGACTCACACTGGGGAGAAACCACATAAATGCATAGAATGTGGAAAGAGCTTTATTTCAAGTGGTGTCCTTAGGTTACATGGAAGAACTCACACTGGGGAGAAACCACATAAATGCATGGAATGTGGAAAGAGCTTTAGTCGTAGTGGTGTTCTTAGGTTACATCAAAGGACTCACACAGGGGAGAAACCACATAAATGCATGGAATGTGGAAAGAGCTTTAGTCGTAGTGGTTTCCTTCGGATACATCAAAGAACTCACACTGGGGAGAAACCACATAAATGCATGGAATGTGGAAAGAGCTTTAGTCAGAATAGTTACCTTAAGTTACATCAAAGAATTCACACTGGGGAGAAACCACATAAATGTATGGAATGTGGAAAGAGCTTTAGTGGCAGTGGTGTTCTTAGGTTACATCAAAGAACTCACACTGGGGAGAAACCACATAAATGCATGGAATGTGGAAAGAGCTTTAGTCGCAGTGGTTTCCTTCGGATACATCAAAGAACTCACACTGGGGAGAAACCACATAAATGCATGGAATGTGGAAAGAGCTTTAGTCAGAGTAGTCAACTTAGGTCACATGAAAGAACTCACACTGGGGAAAAACCACATAAATGCATGGAATGTGGAAAGAGCTTTAGTGGCAGTGGTGTTCTTATGTTACATCAGAGGATTCACACTGGGGAGAAACCACATAAATGCATGGAATGTGGAAAGAGCTTTAGTCAGAGTAGTCAACTTAGGTCACATGAAAGAACTCACACTGGGGAAAAACCACATAAATGCATGGAATGTGGAAAGAGCTTTAGTCGCAGTAGTGCCCTTAGGTTACATCAAAGGACTCACACTGGGGAGAAACTGTAGAAATGCATGGAATGTGGAAAGAGCTCCTGATAAGTTAAGAAGGCGTAAGGAGCTCATTCTGTTTTGTTCTGGTTTCCACTGAAAAGACTAAGCAACCAAATGCTGACATAATGCAAAACAGAGAGAAAAGAAAAAAAAATGGAGTGCATTCTGAAGTGCCACTTGTGATGCATTTTACTTCTATTGTTTGTTAACAGAGAGATATCACAAAATACACGTGGAACCTCGTGATAAGAAAATGAGAATAAGCATATATTGTACAATGGAAGCTTTTACAAAATTAGTGTAAAAAGAGAAAAAGATGGATGTTCTAAGGCTAACTGATGAAAGAAAAGCAAGTAATGAAGAGAGAAAAGCTGTCATTTGTTTTATAAGGCTTTACCCTCATAAATAATAGGAATTGAGTTTTAAAGAGGGTACCAGTTATTATATATATACTGTATTATTTATGAAGAACTAGGTGTTTCTATGCTATTGTAGTGAGAGTTTTCTGCTTTGTAATGGCATGGATTGTTGGAAGGAGTGGAAAGTTTGGTTTTTCAAGCTCTGGTCTCTTCGGGCCCTGGACTGTACTGGGTCGGAGGTGACCAAATCCTTTGATGCTTAACATCTGAGCTTCTCAGAGGCTTGGAAACCCAAGCCTTGGGAAGATTTGGTTTTGCTGACTGAACAAATAAATATAAATATTGGGAGAGATCTCACACAAACTGTTATTAGAAAGGAACGGAGAACCATAGATGTTTGTTTTCATGGAGTAGAAGAAGATGGAATTGATGCTGGATTAAAGAGACAAGCAGATCTACAGAGCTCCACAGAGATTCTAAAACCAAAGAGCTTAAAAGAACTAAAGGTATCTCTTGTCTTATGAATGGAACTATAAAGTATGCTTTTAGTTTAAAAAAAAATTAAGCAAAAGAAGGAGGGAGGGTCTCCTCCAGGAGATCAGGTGGAAAAAGCGCAGCCAAGCCAAGCCACCACCCCCACCACCCCCGGCAGCCAGGCCAGTTGCTGGTCCCAGTCAGCAGCCCGGCTGCTCCATTTTGCACTGGCTGAACTTTCCGAACCGTCTCCAAGGGCAGCCCCCCCACCCCACCCCCGAAAGTGCCCCTCTTCTGTCTTTCCGCCTGCTGCCCTTCTGGTCCCCCTTTCCCCACGAAGACAAAGGGGAGGGGCTCCTAATTAGTCTTATTAATTATTACCCCTCCCCCCCATCGCCTCCCTGCACTTTCAGTCTCCCTCCCCTCCCCCCATTCATCTCCCTTCAGGGAACCCTGGGGGGGGGGGCTAAAGGGGAGGGACCATAGAGCTAGGAAGGAATAGAGGGGCCCTCTCTCCTTGGCGCCTCTCCTAGGGGGACCGGAAGCCGGGCGACTGCCGTCCTCTCTCTCCCCCCCAACTCTATGGTCTCCGGTGGAATCTTCCTCGCCCGTTTCCCGCCAGAGGACCTGGAAGGAGGTGCGCGAGGTCGGTAGGGACTGCGCGGGGGGGGGGGGGTCTCTTTTCCATCCGTTGGAAAAAGCGCAGCAAAGCCAAACGCGCGCCCCCCCCCCCGCGGTTGCTCCGCCTGGAGGGAAGGAAGGACCCCCGTTTCAACCCCCCCCTTTTCCTCTTCCTCGGGGGGGGGGTTTCTTTAGGGGGGAAGAGGAGGGGTCACGATCCCACCAGGGGGGAAAAGTCGCCAGGATCCTCCGCCATGCCGTGTAGGTGAGTGCGTGTCCGTGCAGGGGATCCTCGGTGCCTAGAGACCCCCCTTTTTCCCTTTCCTTCCTTCCTTGGGGGGGGGGGTTTCCAAAGGGAAGGAGAGGCGGTGACTGGGTCTCTTCCCCCCCTTTATTCTCTCCCCCCTCCGTCTTCCCTCCCCCTCCCTCTTTTCTTCCTCCTCCAGGCTTACTCTCTGGGTGACCCCCCCCCCCGCCTTCCTTCGCCCACGCTTGCCCAGGGGTCCTTTTGGATTCCCATTTGGGGGGGACATGAGGGCCTCCTTTTTTAAAAGTTAAGTTTTGTTCCCCCCTTCCCCCCCCCACCATTTTGCTTCCACTGCGCTGTTTGCCCTCTTTGTGGGGGAAAGGGCGGTTCTTGCCCAGCCAGCTTTCCCAAAAGAATGGGCTTCCGCCCGGAGACAGGTGACGCGGAAGGAGCAGGAGGAGGAGCGAGCTCTCATTGGGCCTCCATTGTCTTCTGGGCGGAAACAGAACCTCTCCCCTGCGCGTCGCCCGGTTGCCAGGCAACCCCCTCATAGACGCCATAAGACGGCAGGGGGACGCCCAAGGAGACCAGCCCTGGAGGGATTCCGCCCAGCAACGGGTGACGCGCAGGAGGAGCCAGTTCTCATTGGGTCTCCATTGTTCTTCCCTGCAGACGGACTCGGAGTCTCCCTCCTTCAGCCTCGTCCTCTTTCCCGCCTGAGGATCCGGAGGAGGGGGGCGATGGGCCTTGGGGGGGGAATAAAGGGGGGAGGGAGGGAGGAGAGGGGTGGGGTGGGGGCCCTAGAAAGATATTCCCCCCAAAGGGGAGAAAAATGCCCGCCCGCTCCCCCCACACTCCTCGGGGGGGGGGCCTTTCCGTTCCTCGTCTCCTCCTTGGGGGGGGAATCTTTAGTGGGGCTTTTGTGTTTTTGTGTGTGTGTGTGTTTGTGGGGAAAGAGAGACGGGAAGTCAGGGCGGGGCCGAGATCCCGATACTCCGAAGGGGCAGGAGCCCCCCCCCCAGCAAGGCACCCGGACCCTCTTTGTGTGTGTGTGTGTGTGTGTGTGTGTGTGTGTTTTTCTCGCGGAGTCCCCTCAGGCTCGCCTCTCCCTCCCCCCGTTGTGGTTGTTTCTCCCCCCCCACCTTCTCCAGCCAAAGTCTGAACGTGACCCCCCCCCCCCAGGAAACCTCTTTTGTTGGGAAGCTTTGGGGGGAAGTTCCTGGAAAGCCCCAAGTAGGAAATGGGGGCCTTTTTGTGGGGGGGGGGAGGAGAAGAGGGAGGGGGGCTGCAAGGGGGTGGGAGTAGGGGGTGGGGGGATAGAAGGGCCCCCAAAGAAATGGGGCTTGGAGGGGGGAGAAGACAGGGGATCGACTGGGAGGGAGGGATGTTGTTGATGATGATGATATTTCATTTCGATGCGGCCCATCTGGCACCCGAGGCTGCTGCTGATGGAGGGAAGTTCGGGGCAGAGGAACCAGGCCCTGACCTGAACCCAGACCCTCAACACCCCCCCCTCCCGTGCTCTTCCCACCCAGAGCAATGGGGTCACGACAGCCCCTGGGGAGAGGGGCTGCCCGTTTCATACACTGGGAAAAGTGTGTATGTGTGTGTGTGGAGTCTTGTGTGAGGTTTGCTGCTGATGATTTTGGGTTAAAAAAATATTCTCAGGAAATTGTCTGAATCTCCTCTTGGTTTCCAGGAAGAGACTTTCTTGGAGGTAGGAAATTCCATCACTAGATTGTTAAGGAAGATTGTTAGAGGAAGATATCTAACATACTGAGTGACTCCTCTCATCCGGGATATCAACTCTTTAAACTATTACCATCGAGAAGGAGATTCAGGGTATTGAAAGCAAGGACAAGCAGATTCAAGAACAGCTTTTACCCAAGTGCAGTACTGAGTTTAAATGCAGGGTCATAAGTGTCTGGTGGAAATTTAAATTGCGGAGAGTAACGGGGTATTTATATCTGTATGGAGAGTGTGGTGTATATTTTAATTTTTTTTTTGTAGTGGTGTTGTCCAGTTTTTACCTTGGGAAGAGCACCTCATTTCGTTGCACCCACTTGTGAGTGTAATGACAAATAAATTTCTTATGTCTTATGTCTTAATTAGCTTAGAATTCATGCATTCATTCATTCATTCAAAATTACTTTCCTCCTCTTTGCTTGTTTATGTCTTCCTGTTTTCGTTGGCGCAGGGGACGGTGGTCGGCTGGATGGCCAGACCTTGGGGCTGGAGAGGCCGAGCGAAGGGCCTCCTGGAAGGTCTGAAAAAGCAGGCGGAGGTTGTGTGTCATCATCACACGAGTGGTGCCGGACCACCACATTCCGGACAGCCTCTTTCCGGTTTTTCATGCCTCTGTGAAATAGTATGGGGAATTAATGGAAACCTGAAACACTCCACAGGCTGAGGGTCGAGGGGTTCAACAGGAGTCTCCCCCCCCCCCAGCACCACTGTCGTTCCCAGAGAGACAACCACGCAAGGGAAAATCTCAGAAGCTGACTCCCCTTTTCGTCAAGTGACCACTCCTCCCCCAGACACAAAGCCATGGCCAGGGCTGTGAAGGGTAACGAGCAGAAGAGGGTCTCCTGCAGAGTCCAGGGGTCCCCAACCTTGGGCCTCCAGAGGTTCTTGGACTGCAACTCCCAGAAGCCTTCACCACCCCCTCTGCTGGCCGGGATTTCTGGGAGCAGAAGTCCAGGAACATCCGGAGGCCCAAGGTTGGGGGAGACTCCCTACTGTAGACCCTCTGGACGGCTGCCTTGGGTGTGGTCAGCCTTCAGTCGCCCTTTGCTCTGTCAGGCTTGGCCTCCTTTTTCCTGCTGGCAAGGCGGGCACGAGATTGTGCAGCAGTTTTGGGCTATTTCCTGGCTTTTGGAATCGTGGGTATAGAAGCACACAATCCCCCCCACATTCATAAACCGGAGGGTATTTTTTTAAAAAAGAATTGAATTCTCTAGATTGGCAAAAAGACAAATGCTTTTATGCTAAGGGAAAGCTTTTGGTTTTGTCCATCCAAGAAGGCTCCAGAATGATTTGTTGTTTTTTTTCTTTTCTCCCAAGGACAGGGTGAGACTCAGCTGATGCTCTCCCGGGTTTTCTCTGGACGAAAAGACAAGACTCAAACTCCGAAGCCCCCCTAAAACTTGAATAGCAGGTGAGATCTCTTTCATTCTTTGGGACCAGAAGCACCACTGTGTTTGTTTATTTATTAAACGATAACCCTATGATTAACAGGATGCGAGATGTTGTAAAGTTTACATCAGTATTTCAGAGAATTTTAGCCCCATCGCAGGAAACATCAGGAGCGTTTGGAGGGCGCCTTCTACCGGATCTTCCATGGTACCTGGTGAGGGCCAGAGGGGCCACCGAGATGGGCGTGACAGTGCAAAGGACTGAGTTGGTGTGAAATGTCAGGATTTCAAGCATTCTCCCCCAAGTTCTTCAGTCCTGGTGGAACAAAAGTCTCAAACAAATAGTTCCTTTCACTCGTCTATTTCCAAACATACAGACAGAGAGACAGACCGACTGGCAGCCTCTCTGTCTCTGAGGAAATGTGAGCTCTCAGAGCAGTTGAGTTCAGGATAGCATAAGCTCTCAAACTGAACCAAATGGTGCATGTCTTCCTACTCGTTTATATCCACATCAGCCCACGACAAATTACATTACATCGTTCTCTTACACCTTCCATCGTCTGCTGATACAGGATGACTTCCCAGTTTTCTTGATTAGTTGCACCTGCCGTGCTAACTCTATTTGAGTTTACAAATTTTGACCCCTTGACAGTATCAAAACGGTGACATGAAATCCCCATATGCTGTGAGACTGTTCTGTCAACTTCATTCTGTCGTCTATTAAGTAACTTCCAACCAGCCCAGTTCTGGAGGCCTCTGGTTTGTGAAAGCAAGCACACACTGCGAGTTTCCTGGCTAAGTGGGGGTTTGAACCCGGGTTGCGTGAGTTCCAGTTTTACTGTCTACAGCAGAGCCTCTCTGAACATGTGCAGAGTGTTTTTCTTTTGGTTCCCAGTCCTGCTTGGCTCAACCCTGTGGTCACCAAGAGCAGGTGCTGTCGGTGAGGTTCCAACCCTGGACAGCCTAGCATGGGGCCTCCCTTTAATTTCTCCTTTCCTCTTTTGGGATCCAAAAGGGTGAAGTAACTCCTGCATGAGGGGATTTTTGGAGAGGGAAAGACGGAAGAGAGCCTTCTTCTTCTTCTCGCTTCTCTGCAAGAGTAGACCTTTTTTCAATCCATGGAGTCTTTTTGGTCAGTTCCAGTTGACTTATTGATTGATTTGGGGAGCATCCGTTATCCTTCCGTTTGACATCTCAGGCACATCTTTAAAAGATATTAGTTGCTGAAGCTGGAGAGAAACACGTTCTCTTAATTCTCCATCATGAGTTTCTGCTACAGAATTAAGGGGATTAATATCGCAAAGCATGCCATTTCTCCCACTTTGAGAGGGAAAGTGATCCTTGATGACCTCTTCCAAGTTCTGAGAATAGTTTTTGCAGGATTGATGCTGTCCTAGGAGAACACCCGCCAACCTTCTTCCTGTATCTCTTTGGCTTCTTCCTGCGATGACCAAGGCAGGGTTCCCCTGGCCAGATGTGGAGCCTCAGCTGCCCTTGAAAGGAAGGGAAGGGAAAGCTGGAGACCCAAGGAGGAGGAAGGCATGCAGTCTCTTCCTCAAGAAGGGCTCCTGCTGGGAGGTTCTCACAGGGAAGAGGGAAGCTTTGCACAGCCTCTGGAAAGAAACAAGAGGTGGGAAGATTGCAGGGTGTGGGTGTGGGCGTTTGTGTATTTATCGGGCCCCAGGCATGGATTTTAGAGAAGGTGCCACTTGCTTTAAGCAAGTGGTAGATGGAGCACATACACACACACACACAAATATATATACACATACAAACATACATGCATACGTACATAAATGTGGGTTGAGGATTTCTCCCCCAAGGTTCCCATAGTGTTTAAAAAATTTTTGCCAAGATCTTTGTCCATCATTTCCCCAAAACTTATTGAATCTCTTGCAGAAACATCATTGAAAGAAAGTTTGGGGATGATGGTCTTTGGTCATAAGGAGAGGACATCGAGGGAAAATGTTTCCATTTTGAATCCTAATGTCAGATGAAGGGGTGAAAGATACACGGAGGCAGAGAGTATAGGATCCGATGGACCTCTTCATTATTGAGAAAAAAAATGACAAAAAGAAAATAGAGGATACAAGTTAGAATACACACCATCCCATCAGCTGAAATTAACCCATGCTGCTCACGTCCACCTTTCTCCACCTCTTGCCACCTTTCCCCTAGGGACTAGGTTAGGGTTAGGATGATGGTTATTTTTGCATTTCGTAGCACCCTGTTTCTCTCCAAAAGCACATGGATCATTCTCCCGGGCTACCTCTCTTCCCTTTCCAAAAGACATAGTCTTGAAAAATATTCCATATTGCTTTAAACTTACTAGTTTTCAATATCCCTTTTCTAATTTTTATTTCAGTAGTCCATTGTCATCAATGGCCACATTCCACATTTTTCTATACTGTTCCTCAGGGTTAATTTGGTAATCGCTTTTCCAATTCCTTGCAAAGATGAGCCTTGCCATAGGCACCATTTAATAGCTAATTCCTTTTCTTCTTTCTTCCCTTGGTTATTATTAACCATATTCAATAAGGCAATAATGGATTCAATTGAGTTATTTCCCCTAATCTCCTTTAAAACCAGAATCCGTTCCTTCCTCCTTATTTGACAGAACCACCACATACGGAAATATGTCCCTTTTTCTTTTTTACACCTCCAGCACAGAGATGATGCATTATTATTTAATATATTCAATGCCACCGGAATTAAATGCCATCTCCATTTTACTTTGTAGCAATTTTCTTTAACCCTTATGGACGTATGCTTCATAATTCTGTTATTCCACATTTTACTCCAATCTTTCCCTTCAGTTTCTTTAACCAAGTCTTCCTTTTAACACCTGGGGTTTAATATCCTGCCTTTTCTCACAGTTTGTACATTTCACTTACAATCTCCTGTTTTTCATTGCTTCTAACCTCAGTCTTTTTTTCAATAGTTTCCTCAAATTTCACAATTTTTCTACCTTCTCCTTCCTTTCTTTTCCATTCTTTTGCCCATTTTTCTAACTGAACTGTGTTTCCTCATGTAATCCTCCTTTCTCCCACCAGCTTCCCTATTTGCTTGCTATCTTGTATCCGTTTCATCCAATCTTTTATAAACCCATTTAAGAATTTCTGGAAAATTTCTCAACCACTGTGGTCAGAGGGGAGATCGGCAGACTTAATTCTCCCCTGTAACATTACCAACTTTCTAACAATTTTTTTAAAACAGGCTTATCAGTCTTCTTAACCTCTTCCCCAATGTTTTGTTTGAAAAAAATGTTCTTCCCACTGTATAAGATCTTTTTTTTTAAAGATTGTTTTTAAATTTCCAAAACAAAAACAAATGCAAGAAAACAAAATACTTACTATTACAATCTAAACCACAGTGCACCCCCATACCCACGGGACCCTTTGGAACAATACTTTTAATAGAAACCTCTTTTCCAAAATTGTATTGTTTGTTGTTTAGAGGCTTTCCCCTTTCCTTTCACTAATACAAATTTAATAAATCGACCCCAAATAGCATAAAAAAATATTTGAACTTATTTCCCCTCTTTTCATCTTAAGTTCAGTAGTCAATTTATCATTTAGCGCAATGTCCCATACTTCATTGTACCAATCTTCTAATTTAATATCATTTTTATCTTTCCAGAATCTAGCTATTAATATTCTAGCACTTGTCATAAAATTGGAAATCAATTCCTTTGAGCAATAATCAAGTTCTATCTTATCAAAATTTGAATTGTGGTGCTGGAGGAGACTCTTGAGAGTCCCCTGGACTCCAAAGAGAACAAACCTCTCCATTTTGAAGGAAATCAACCCTGAGTGCTCACTGGAAGGACAGATCCTGAAGCTGAGGCTCCAATACTTTGGCCATCTCATGAGAAGAGAAGACTCCCTGGAAAAGACCCTGATGTTGGGAAAGTGTGAAGGCAAGAGGAGAAGGGGACGACAGAGGACGAGATGGTTGGACAGTGTCATCGAAGCAACCAACATGAATTTGACCCAGCTCCGGGGGGCAGTGGAAGACAGGAGGTCCTGGCGTGCTCTGGTCCATGGGGTCACGAAGAGTCGGACACGACTTAACAACTAAACAACAAAACCTTATCAAAAATTGACAACAAAGCAATTTTAGAATTGAATTCGATATCTTTTCCAAATATATCACATATTTCCTTAAAAATTAGTTTCCAAAATTTCTGAATGCATTTACAGTCCCACCACATATGATAATACGTGCCAATTTCTTCATCACATTTCCAACAGGCCTTAGAATAGTCTGAATTTATTATATTCAATTTCACTGGAGTCATGTACCATCTTAAACTAATTATAATTTTTTTCCTTTATTCTTACCGACATTAATCTTAAAACTCTCATCTAAATTTTTGTCCAATCCTGTTTTAATTTCTGTCTTTAAATCATGTTCCCAAATTTATTTCAAACCTTCTATTTCTGTGTAGGTGTAGGTGGGGCTCATCAGCCTTGGAAGGCAGCCCATCTAGGAGAAGGGAAACTCTGATTTCAAACCTCCACTGCCTTGTGGCTATATCCACTTATGGAAAAGGCTTCAGGAGTTAACCTCGAGGCAAAATCCTGAGCCAGAGTCCCGAAGGCAGTTCGTGTCATTCTGGCAACTCCTGCGACGTCGCTGGAACCAGTTGTATTGGCTCTTGCCTTTCCATTGGACTATTTCAGTGACTTGGAGAGGGGGGATTTGCTGCTTGGGTAACAGCCTATCCTCTATATTATTTTACCCAGGTTTCGTGCTCTGGAGAGGACACTCCAGCTTCGCATACAGTGTCGAAATAACACGGGAAGTAGCAGTTACTGTTTATAAGTCTTTGCTCGATTGGCGTAGAGCATGATGCTAGGGGCTACTTCCGACGGTGGGAGAGGTCATTGCACCTCACTAGGTAGGGTGATAGCCGACAAGCAGATCGATAACCCTGCACCATGCAACAATCATAAGAAAACGTCTGCCCTAAAGTTGGGCACCTGGAATATTCGGACAATGCCCCTTGGCTTTTCTGATGACCTGCAGACAGCTGTCATCGACATGGAACTGAGTAGACTGCAGATGGACATTGTTGCCCTGCAAGAGACAAGATTGCCAGACATGGGATCTGTCAAAGAAAAAAACTTCTCATTCTTCTGGCAGGGAAAACCATTGAATGAGACCAGGGAATATGGTGTTGGCTTTGCGGTCAGAAATACTCTGCTGAGATCCATTGTTCCACCTACTGTGGGGAGTGAAAGAATCCTGTCTCTGCAGCTCCACTCATCAGCGGGACCGGTCACCCTCATTAGTGCATATGCACCAACACTGTCGTCCACAACAGAAGTCAAAGACAAATTCTATGACGATCTGGCAGCTACTGTCAAAAAAGTCCCTGAGAGAGAGCCGCTGTTCATTCTCGGAAACTTTAACGCTAGAGTTGGTGCTGATCACAATTCTTGGCCCACCTGTCTAGGCCGTTTTGGCATTGGGAAGATGAACAAAAATGGCCAACGCTTGCTGGAGTTTTGCTGTTATTATGGTCTTTGTGTCAGCAACACGTTCTTTAATACGAAGCCTCAACACGGAGTTTCCTGGAGACATCCAAGGTCCAAGCATTGGCATCAGCTCGATTTGATCCTCACGAGACGTTCTAGCCTTCCTAGTATTACGATCACACGCAGTTACCAGAGTGCTGATTGCGGTACTGATCACTCCCTGGTGTGTAGTAGAGTAAAACTGCGGACAAAGAGGTTGTATCACACGAAAAAGGAAGGAAGACCACATATTGACATCAGCAAGACTCGCGATCAAAGAAAAGTGGAGGAATTTGCCCAAGCGCTTGAGGAAACCCTTCCAGGCCCGGCTGATGGAACGCTGGGTGCAGCACTACTCTGAGCTATATTCCAGAGAGAATGTAGTAACCGAAGAAGCATTAAATAAAATCGAGTGCCTGCCTGTCTTGGAAGAGTTGGACAGCGAACCAACTTTAGCAGAAATAAAAGCGGCCTTGGATTCCCTCGCCTCCGGCAAGGCACCTGGGAAGGATAACATCCCTGTTGAAGTGCTGAAGTGCTGTAAAGAGATCATCACCACCGAGATGTATGATGTCTTTTGTCTTTGCTGGAGGGAATGTGGAGTACCACAGGACATGAAGGATGCAAACATCGTCACATTGTATTAAGAACAAAAGAGACAGGGGCGACTGCAATAACTACCGTGGTCTCTCTCTTCTCAGCGTTGTAGGGAAGCTGCTTGCCCGTGTTGTGCTGAAGAGACTCCAGGTGCTTGCAGACAGAGTCTATCCAGAATCACAGTGTGGATTTCGAGCTAATAGATCCACCACTGACATGGTATTCTCCCTCAGACAGTAGCAGGAGAAATGCAGGGAACAACAACAGCCACTCTTTGTCGCCTTCATAGATCTCACAAAGGCCTTTGATTTGGTTAGCAGGGATGGCCTTTTTAAAATACTTCCCAAGATTGGATGTCCACCTCAACTCCTTAACATCATCAGGTCCTTTCATGAGGAAATGAAGGGCACTGTAGTATTTGATGGCTCAACATCAGATCCCTTTGACATCCGAAGCGGAGTAAAACAAGGCTGTGTCCTCGTGCCGACCCTGTTTGGGATCTTTTTTGCTGTCATGCTGAAGCAGGCCTTTGGAACTGCAACAGAAGGTGTCTATCTCCGGACTAGATCAGATGGAAAGCTCTTTAATCTCTCTAGATTGAGAGCGAAGACCAAAGTCCAGATGAAATGCATGCGGATATAAGGAGATCTGCAAGCGGGATCTGAAGGCCTTAGGAATGGACCGTAACAGATGGGAAACCTTGACATCTGAGCGTTCAGCCTGGAGGCAGGCGGTGCATCATGGCCTCTCCCAATTTGAAGAGACCCTTGTCCAGCAGACCGAGGCGAAGAGGCAGTTCCGAAAGCAGCAAAAATCAGGGAGCTGGACAGGGGACAGATTGTATTTGTCCTCAGTGTGGAAGGGATTGTCACTCTTGAATTGGCCTTCTCAGCTGCACTAGATGCTGTTCCAAGTCCTCCATACAATGTATGTTACCATAGTCTCTCGAGACTGAAGGATGCCTACTATTTCTGTGTCTTTTTCCTCTTGTTCCAAAATTAGGTTATAAATTCTACTTACTACTCCCTTCTTTCTGCATGTCTTCATGTGATGATATAATGTATAAGATCATGTATAAGATCTTCTCTGCCCTTTTCTCTTTCTAATTGTTTTTTCCATACAGGTCCTTAACTATTCTCCTCTTTACCAGGGCCACAGGACTGGCGGTGTTTTCAAACAGCCTAGAGACAATCCATCCCATTTTTTAAATAATCCCACTTTCTTATTTGTCCTCTTCTTCCCCCCCCCCCCCATCCCTGATCTCATGGATTTCATGCATCCACCCCGTCATTTCCTCTCATGCACAGAGGAAGAATTCTGGAGAGCTCCAAAGCTTGCAGGTTGCAGGAGGAGTGCGGTTGGTCTGGGAGGCTTTTCCTTTCCGATCCTGGACTTGGAGGAAACCCAGGCTATTGGCCTCGGGTTGCCAGGCCTTCCTTGCCTCTGTCTTGAGGAGTCAATGGGGGGGCGGGGGGGGAGGAGGGGGAGTCTGGTCCCTGGAAGCCCAAGAGGAACCAGGACGGCATCGCCTCAAATCCTCTCTCTGACTTCCTGCCACAAAAGGTAGGGCTCTTCCCAGTAGACCACACAGCCTCCCCTCCCCCATGCAAGGCTCTGCCCTCGGAGCCTCGCCAGGGAGCCCCATGGGGACCAAATCAAGAAGGACCTGAAAGGGGGAACCAAGGGGACCCGGAGATCTTCCGAACCAGGCTGGGGTGGGGGAGGGGGTGGGTTGGCCCCGGAGGGAGAAAGTCTCCCCTGATCACTTTCTCTGGCCTTCCAGGGAGGGGGGGCACCTCCCCCAGACGTCCGATCCACTCCCTCCCTCTCTCGGCCCTGCCTCCCCCTCCCCAAGGGCCAAACCCTGGACCCCCACTTTCATCCACCTCCTTCTTGCTCTCTTCTCATATCCTCAACCCCCACAAAAAAAACCTTTCCCCATTTCCTGCCCATTTCAGGGATTCCCCACCCCCACCCCCGGTTCAGTCCCTTGCTGTGTTTTATTTTCAACCCCCTTGGGGGGGGGTCTGCTCTCCCTCCCTCCCTCCCTCTCCAGCCCCTTTCTCCTCCTCATCCCTTCCTGACCTACTTCATCATCTTCAGCCTTCCCCTGAAATGGACAAAGCTCAAAGGGGGGGTTCCTGCATCAGCCCCCTCTCACCCAGTTGACCCCCACCTTCTCCCCCCAACCCTCCTGCTGCCCTTCCTCCCCCCTTGGCAGCCCCCCCTCTTCCTCCCTGCACCTTCTTGACCCCTTTCCCTCCCGAGGGGGGGGGGGACTTGCAGCCTTTCCCAAGATTTGGGAAAGAGGGAGGGGCTGGGATTCCCCCTGGGGAGGGGGGCCTTGAGACTTTGGCTGAAAAAGGGAAAAATAGGGGCGGGGGAGGAGGGGGGGAGAGCCAAGTTACTTTTCTTTCATTCCCTTTTTTACACCAACCGGTCCCTGCAGGATTCAGGGCAAAAGTGTGTGTTTGTTCGGGGGGGGGGGTAGGTCTCCTATTAGGAGGGACGATCCCACCCCCCCCCGGTGCTTTACTCGAAGGAGACATGGGGGGAGGGTCTCCCTCCCCCACCGAGGATCCCCTCCCCCACCCAGGACCCCATCTCTCCCCTGAAGACCCCCCGCCGGGTGGGGGGAGCCTGCCTTGCAAAGCCTTTTCCACAGAGAAGCCTTCTTCCCCCCCCCCCCCCGGTCCGAAATGCATAGAGATCTGCTCCCCGCCCAATACACGGGATGCACCGAAGGTTTTGCCAGAAACTCCCGAGGAGACCCTCTTCGCAAAGGGGATTCCCCAGGACCCGCGAGGTGGGGGGGCAGAAGAAGAGGCAGGTGCGCTGTTTCCGCTTCCGGTTCCCGTTTGAAAAGCGCACAAGGAGGAGCCCCCTCTACCTCCTTCGTAGCTCTATGTTCTCCTGAAGGGAGGTTTCCATGAATGAAGAGCCCCGGGGGGGGGGGGCTGAGAGCAGGCGACGGAAGATGATGATGATGATGATGATGAGGGGGTGGAATTCCTGCCTTCCAGACCGCCCTTTTCTTAATCCCTGTTGGCCCCCCCTCCCTTCCCCCCTTCCTTCCTTCCTTCCTTCCTTCCTTCATGAAACCCTTTGGGTTGGAGGGGGGAACCTAGAGCTACGAAAGAGGAGGGAGGAGCTCCTCCCTTTTCGGCCTTTCTCCAAACCGGAAGCGGTGGGAGGGCGCGTCTGTCTCTTCCCGTCTCTATGGTCTCCGGGGAGGGCGCGTGCCAAGGCGTCTGCTCGGGAGTTTCCCGCCTCGGGACTTGGAAGGAGGTGAGCCATGGGGGGGGGGGGGGAGGGGTGCAAAATATTGGGGGGGGGATTTCAAAAAAACTGGAAGGCTAACTCCCCCCCCCTCCGCATTGCACGGACCCGACAGGCCCCTCTTTCCTCCCGAGTCTCCTAGTTGGGGATATTCCGCGGGGGGGGGGGGAGGGAGGTCGGGGATTCCCCCCCCCCGGAAGCAGGGAGATTGTGTTTGGAGAGTGCATGGGGGGGGGCTCAACCTGGGTATCCCTTTGAGGAGACCGCCCCCCCCCCTCCGACTTTCTCCTGGATCCTGCAGGCCTCGGTGGCGGTCAAGAAAAGGGAGGAGAGGAAGGCCCGGGGCTCTCCTCCCCCCTCCCTCCCTCCCCCCCCCACATGGGGTGCCCCCAAAGTCCCCTCCCCTCCCCCCTTTCTGCAAAAGTGGGAAAAGGGGTTTTAAGGCTCCAACGCCCTGGGTGGGAGGAAGAGGAAGGTGGGGGGAGGGAGGGAGAGGCAGGAGGGGTGCCAGAAAGGGGGCCGAGGCTGAGAAAGTGGGGGGGGGGGAGTCAGCTGGGAGGGAGGGGGCTGAGGCAGGCAACACACACACACACACTCCACGGACTGACCTTCTGGGATTATTCAGGAGGTTTCCCTTCAGTGGCTCTTGTACGGGGGGGGGGGGGGGGAAGGGATCCAGGAGGGAGGAGGGGCAGACCAGATCCCTCTCCCCTGGAGATCCCAGTTTGGAGATCAACTGCGGGAGGGGAAGGAGGGTTTCCTCCCTGCTTTGCTTGGGAGAATAATTTTTTTTATTCTTGTGTCGCTGGAGAGAGATTTCTGCTCTGCCTCCTTCCAGAACGTGGGTCGCGAGAGGGCAGAACCGACCCTGACCCCAAAAGCCTCCTCCAGCAGTGGGGGGGGGGAGAGGGGGGGGGAGAGAAAGTCCAGAAGGGAAGGAGGAAAAGGGGAGGGGAGGGGTGGTGTGGGGCAGTGACAGGAAGCGGCGAGGGAGCCCCGAAGACCCTCTGGCGCCCAGGCTGACTCTCCGTGGGGGTCCAACCCTCTGAGTGTCTAATCAATCCATCCATCTTCCTTGACAACCTATTGGGGCCTCATAGACACGCCCTGAGATGGGTGTGATGTTTTTCTGTTCTTCTTCACACTCCCAAATCACACTTTTTCTTTCTTTCTTTCCTTCTTTTTAATTGGGGAGGAACGGGAGGGGAGCCCAACCGTGTGTGGTGTGACTTTGAAGGAGAGGCTCTGGGTCTCAACGCCCGCCAGGCCGTCCTCCCTGGGCGTTTGGGGTCAGCTCCAGGGCTGCCGGAAGGACTCCGCAGCTTTCCTGGAGTGCCAGGCCTGGGTCGCATGGGCTGCCCTAACCCCCCTCCCCTACGCGGGGGTTGGCCATCGCCTGCTGAGCAGCATAAGGGCCAAGGGTGTTTGTGCTGTGCTTGGGTGCCCCCAGCCAGTTCCCGAGACCTTTCAGGGAAGGAGGTTACCTGTGGAGGTTTCTCAAAGCAAGCCCCAGAAACACCAACATAAGGTGAAACATCCAAAGAGGTGATTCAGTTGGATTTGCACAAACACCCCCCCCCCAGGAATTTTCCAGGCCAAGTGGGGCTTTGACGATTCCACGAGTCACCCCTTGGAAGTCCACCAGACTGCTTCTCTGAACATGTACAGAGTGCTTTTCTCTTTTATTTGCTCCCAATCCAGCTCAGCAGAAGAAGACTCCAGACTGGAAAGCAGGAGATATGAAAAATTGGGAGGGGGTGAGGGAAGGACTTGGCTGGAAGGGCCGGACTTAGTTGGGCATGGCGGCTGATCTCCGAAAAAGAAGAAGACGAGACCAGGAGGGAGAATCGCAAAGTATGGATAAATAATTCCTTTCTTTTCTTTTATATAATGCCCATCTGGTTAGATGACACCATGCCACTCTGGGTGTCTTACAAGACGTGGGGGACAGGAGAAGGAAGGAAATATTCAAAGCCAGAATGATCTGAAGATAGAGACCCCCCCCCTGAATTTAACACTAAAACTTTACAATGCTCTAAAAATTAGGTGCTTTTTTTTTTGTATACCTGAGTTATCCACCTCACAACTACCTTTTGGGAGAAAAAAAAACACCAGGTCCTTGTGTGTTAAAACAGCTGGGTTTATAAACCACGGTGTGGAGATGTTATTGAAGAACCATTTAGGATGTGAAGGTCTCTCCCTGTAACCACCGCTGAAGGACCGGAGGACCTAAAACAGAGTTTGTGAGAATGTCACGTTTTCTGGGAGACACACATGAACCCGACTCTCTTGTCTTCACAAGAGCACAGTGGGATGGCTTCAGGTGTGGCAGTGACTCGCCTAGGTTCCCCTCGGATTTCATGGATATCCCAAAATGCAGAAAAATGTATTTTAAAATAATCAGAAAAGTTACTTATCAATGCGGCTTGAGGTGAAACTGGAAAAAGGAAGATGGCACTGGAGCAGGAAGATGAACCAAACCTGCTTTGAAGAAAATTTAAAAGGGGAATGGAAATCCACTTAATTATGGGGGTCCCTTTTATCCCTCCCATTCTCATTCAAATCTTTATTGCATAATCAGCAGATCATTGCAAATTTTAAAAAGAAATTAATACGCTGCATTAGAGCAACAGTAGCCTCTGTGCTGCGAGGTCAGAAGACCTGCAGTCGTAAGAGCGAATCCACGCGACGGAGTGAGCCCCCGTCGCCTGTCCCAGCTCCCGCCAACCTAGCGGTTCAAAAGCATGCAAAAATGCGAGTAGATAAATAGGTACCACCTCGGTGGGAAGGTAAACGGCGTTCTGTGTCTAGTTGTGCTGGCTACGTGACCACGGAGGATTGTCTGCGGACAAACGCTAGCTCTATGGGTTGGAAACGGAGATGAGCACCGCCCCCTCGAGTCGGACACGACTGGACAAATTGTCAAGGGGAACCTTTACCTTTACCTTACTATCATGCCATAGGTATCAGTAAATATACAATGAATTAAAATAATGCTAATATTAATACTTTAAAATGGGGCTGCAAATATGATTATTATTTATTTAAGCAATTTTAGCTAAAACCTAAAATTCAATGATAAAACTTAAATATAACATTTAAATTATGTTTCATAAGGCTGTCTTCATACATCTAAATCTTTATGGCAATTTGCACAAATATTTTCCAAATACTTAGCTCTACTTGTGGCCGCTTTAAAAGCAAATGTTGCGACTCTATTTATTCTATCGAATTGGGTGTTTGTAATAACAAGCTCAGTTTCTCTGGGATGATTCCATATTCCACTTTCTTTAAGATGGGCTGTAAATATTTAAATAAAATGACATCTAAGGAAAAAAAAGAGGCATAATCAAAACCCACCCACACAGACTGGCCTCTGGTGGGCTTTCCAGTCTCAGCTTTCTAGCCATCCTTAAAGGGTCGTCTCCAGAATTAGACATGGGACTCAAGGCGAGGCCTGTCCAGTGACAGATAGAGGGGAACTAGTTAGAACCAAAAAACAACCACCAGGAAATATGTGAAAAATAGCTGGTTCATTGGTTTGGGTTGTTTCTGAGAACCCAAACTGACCGGAATCATTCACTTTTTAGCATTTTCCTGAACTTTTTGGTTCATTGCCCTACCCCAACACCCTCCCTCCCTCCACTCTGTTCCTCACGGCCCCTGTTGCCTCCTTAATGTTTGCTGCTGCCACTGCTGCCATTTGTGAGAGGAAGGCTAGCAGCTGCTTGTGCAGGCTGGGCCGCCTGTGTGCATCTGCCTGCCTCTCAGCTGAGAGGTGGACTCACACATGCACAGTGAGACTTTCTCCAAAGGAAAAAAAATTAAAACAAAATTTAAAAACAACTTTTTTTGAGAGGCGGTCTTGGGCTCCCTCTGCGCATGTGGCTCAGCTGAGAGGTGGGGCCCTGTGTGTAGACAGCCGAACCATCAGGAATTGGCTGGGCTGCCTGGACAGCTCATGCAAACTGTGCTGCCTCTCTGCAGGTAACCCTCCTCTCACCTGAGATGTGGTCGCATGCGCACAGGCAGCTCCAAGCTGCCTCTGAAAAAATGGTGGCTGTTGTCTAATTTCTTTAAAAGGCGAAGGAGCGGGGACCCGGGAAATTCCAGGCTGGTTAGCCTAACATTTGTTCCAAGGAAGATGATGGAAAGCCTCTGGATTTTCAGCAAGCATTTGACACGGTCCCTCACCAAAGGCTGCTGAGAAAACTCCACAGTCAGGGGATATGAGGGCAAGTCCTCTGATGGATTGAGGATTGGTGGAGAACCAGGAAACAGAGGATGTATCAAATGGGCAAATTTTCACCATGGAGAGAGGTGAAGAGCGGTGTGCCTTCAGGAATCTGTCCTGGGACCGGTGCTTTTCAACCTGTTCATCAATGACCTGGAGACAGAGATAAGCAGCGAGGTGGCCAAGTTTGCAGATGACACGAAATTTTCCCGGCTGGTGAACACCAGAAGGGATTGTGAAGAGCTCCAGAAGGGTCTCTCCAAACTGGGAGAATGGGCGGAAAAATGGCAAACGCATTTCAATCTAACAAAATGTAAAGCAATGGACATTGGGGCAAAAAATCAAAACTTTACTTATCAGCTGGTGGGTTCTGAGCTGTCCATGAGAGATCAGGAAAGAGAGCTTGGTGTGCTGGTAGACAGCTTGATGAAAGGGTCAACTCAGTGTGCGGCGGCAGTGAAGAAGGCCAATTTCGTGCTAGGGATCATTAAAAAGGGGATTAAAAAATAAAACAACCAACGTTATAATGCCATTGTACAAAACAATGGTAAGGCCGCACATGGAGTATTGTGTACAGTTCTGTTTGCTGCAGCTGAAAAAAGACAGAGTGGAACTGGAAAAGGTGCAGAAGAGAGGGAACAAAATGATGACTGGGCTGGGGCACCTCCCTGGTGAGGAAAGGCGACAGCGTTTGGGGCTCTTTAGTCTAGAGAAAAGGCGCCTGAGCGGGGGGACATGATTGAGACGTATAAAATTATGCGGAGGCTAGTTTCCCTTTCACGCAATACCAGAACCAGGGGACATCAACTCTGAGTGAGAACAGAGCATATTGTTAGGCTGTGGAACTCCTTGCCACAGGATGTGGTGATGGCATCTGTCCTAGATGCCTTGAAAAGGAGGAAAAGTCCATCACAGGTGACAAGCCATGATGGGGATGTATAATTTCCAGGTTTAAAAGGAACATACCTCCAAATGCCAGAGGCAGGGGAATGGTATCAGGAGACAGGGATCTCATTGTCTCGTGTGCTCCCAGAGGCATCTGGAGGGGCCACTGGGAGACACAGGAAGCTGGACTAGAGGGGCCCTTGGCCTGATCCAGCAGGGCTCTTTTTAATGTTTTTATGTTGTCTTGAATGCCTCCATTGGTGGAACACTCTTGCCATCCTCTGAACTTGCTGCAATTTGTTAGCTTCCTTCTTGAAGTGCGGTGTCCAGAACAGGTCACAGTACATTGGATGAGGCTTAGCCAATGCTGAATAGAGGGGAACCAGGACCTCGTGGGATTTGGAGACTCTTCCTGTTAATCCCGCCTAAAATAGTGTTTGCTTTTTTTGTAGTCACATCACACTTCTGGCTTATATTCAGCTTGTGATCTATGACGATTCATTCTTTCATGTCCGCAGGATGTTTCAAATATATCCAAACCAGAATCTCTCGCCCTCCGTCTCCGTGACAAGCAGTGTATCAAGAAATCCTGGTGGAAACGTTTTCGGTATCCTATTCAGTTTAAAGTCTGATTCTGTTGTTAGAAGAAACAGATGTTAATCCGGGATGTCGGCAGGACCCTAAATGTCCTTCCCATTCAGAAATTGAATCAACTAAGTCCCGAGAGATTAGACTGCCCGTCACAAATGGATCATTCGGTCCCCATGATTTTCTGGAAGTTAGCTATGGTAGCGCTGTCAGGTGGTGAGGGAGGGTACAACTCTGAAACTCCCGTGATCTTCTTAGAAGAAGACCCAGCCCGAGGTTTTCACTCACCCCCTGAGAGTCCATCCCTGTGACAGGCATTTCTGTTCCTTGTCGAAATGCCGGCTTTGGATCGTTTTGTCCTTAGACAGGCACGGACTAGCTTTTCTGCTGGAAGCCGTCGCATAAGAGGGTGAAGAGGAGTTCTCCAATTACGTAAGACCGGTTGAAATCAGGATCAAGTGAGGTAAAAAAAATTAGACAGAACTTAACAAAAGAAAACAAATAATGAACCACAAAGAGATTGAACTGATACAAACTATCAACTGTCCACCATATTGAAAAACGAAAGGGAAAAAAAATCATGTATCTCCCCTCAGGCTTCTTTTCTCAAAGCCAAACATGCCCCAGTTCTTTCTGTCTTTCTATATTGCCTTTCACTTCTTACTGCATTATTCTCAAGTTGCTTGCAGAGTGTCTGCTTTGTAATCGGCTGAAGAATTTTCCCTGAGATGGATGTCAGGCTGACTGGTCTGCAGTTCCCGGGTTCCCCTTTTTGAAGATAGGGACAGTGTCAGCTCTCCTCCACCTGTCTGGCTCTTCACCCACCTCCCAGGATGACAAGAAAATATTACACAGTGGTTCTGCAATTTCTTCAGTTCATCTGGCCCTGGGGATTTGAACTCATTGAGACAAGTAAGGTTTTCCATTTACGTTGCACTCCTCTTTCATTTTTTTCTTTCTCCATCAGGTGATGAACAGGACAGCTTGAACTCTATGGACCCAGTCGTTCTTTCAGTGAGAAAAAAAAGTGTGAAACACCAAAAAAATAATAATTCTACACACTTAAAACGAGGAAAAGGGAAGAAGAGAAGCCAGGGGAAAAAAAGAGAGATAAAGAAAACTCCAGCTTCTCCTACTATTGATGTGGATGCACGTCTGATCACCTGAAAAAATCAACAGGGAAAAGGAAGGAGAAAAGGTTCCCTGGGCAGATAAACATTCAAAGGAATCTCAGATGACAATAGAGTTGACAAAGTCCACCCAGAGGAGAAATGAAGTGAAAGCATAGAAAAAGGAAAGAACATCACGATGCACAGTGATTGTACTTCATGTGAAAACCCTCTAAGAGGTGAGAGACAGTACAGATGCCTACAGTGTGGAAAAAGCTTCATTAAGAGCAGTCACCTGAGTTCACATCAAAGAATTCACACAGGGGAGAAACCATATAAATGTATGGAATGTGGAAAGAATTTCACTAACAGCAGTAGCCTTAGTATACATCGAAGAACGCACACCGGGGAGAAACCATATGAATGTATGGAATGTGGAAAGAGCTTCCGTTGTAACAGTAACCTGCGTTCACATCAACGAACTCACACAGGGGAGAAGCCATATAAATGCATTGAATGTGGGAAGAGTTTCAGTCATAACAATAGCCTTAGTTTACATCAGAGAACTCACACTGCGCAGAAACCATATAAATGCATTGAATGTGGAAAGAGCTTCAGTTGTAACAGTAACCTGCGTTCACATCAACGAACTCACACGGGGGAGAAGCCATGTAAATGCATGGAATGTGGGAAGAGTTTCAGTCATAACAATAGCCTTAGTTTACATCAGAGAATTCATACATGGGAAAAACCATATAAATGCATGGAATGTGGAAAGAGCTTCAGTCAGAGCGGTCACCTGAGTTCACATCAAAGAACTCACACTGGGGAGAAACCATATAAATGCATGGAATGTGGAAAGAGCTTCAGTCAGAGCGGTAACCTGAGTTCACATCAAAGAACTCACACTGGGAAGAAACCTTATAAATGCATGGAATGTGGAAAGAGCTTCAGTCACAGCAGTTCCCTGCGTTCACATCAACGAACTCACACGGGGGAGAAACCATATAAATGCGTGGAATGTGGGAAGAATTTCAGTCAGAACAATAGCCTTAGTTTACATCAGAGAACTCATACACGGGAAAAACCATATAAATGCATGGAATGTGGAAAGAGCTTCAATCAGAAGAGTAACCTGAGTTCACATCAAGGCACTCACACTGGGGAGAAACCACAGAAATGCATGGAATGTGGGAAGTGCTTCATTTAAAACCATACTTAGTTCACATCAGAGTTCATCACAAACCATACTTAGCTCACATAGCCGCCCAGAGTGGTAGAATATACCAGATGGGCGGGATATAAATCAAATAAATAAATAAATAAGATGTTATCATAGCCGTTGCCTCCATTTACATCAAAGGACTCACTCTGATGAGTAACCATATAAATGTATGGAATGTCGTAAAGGTCATTTTTAAAATTAGTCATATTAATCAAGAAATGTATTTAGAACAGGCAGATGGGACTTCTACTTTATCCTGGAATGGAACGTTTTGTCCTCTGAGTAAAAAGATAAGAAACTTTCAGTAGTCAGGAAATTAACCACAGAATTTGACCATGATGTTGAAAAAAACAACCAGAAATCAACCACAGACCTAAAAATCGTCTGATTAAAATTTGTAGTGACTTAGATTGGAAAGGCCAGTGTTGTAATTGGTAATGGGGGAATGAAAGGATGCCTGCGAAGGACACCAGGGTTGACCAGAGTAGAAATGTTATGAGTGACAGAGTGTGACAGAGTGTGTGTGGGTTCGAGAAACACCAGCCCCTCAGACCTGAGAAGAAGGTGGAGAAATCGCAAGGGAAGATGGGATAGTGTGCGTAATACAGAACTGCAAAAGAAGATACAAGTTACAGACAGAGACATTTTCGTTATTAATAAGAGACTGCTGCGTGGGCAAAGGCTTGGACTTTTGCACTGGTTGTGCCCAGACAAGAGGGCAGTGAACTGGAGCAAGAAGTCCAAATATAACTAAAACTGGAGAAAGTAGGCTTAAGAAAGTCGAAGCAGCCTAGTGGAAGCCAAGTCTGTGGCAGATGGAACAAACTGTACACGTGAAAGGAAGTATTCCTGGATAGCAACAGATTGCATCTGCCCAGGAAGCCAGGGTCTGCCCCATGTGCTTGTGCTAGCCCAGGTTTAACCCATTAACCCAGAAAGAGATGGGTCACTTTGGAAGAGCGCTGGAATGACCCCCATCACCCTTTCCGAGGACTGATCATGCCCAGAGAAGGGCCATCTGGATGAGTGAGTATCTTGTGTGAATGGGAAGTGTGAAAGAGAGGACTCTTGGTATCTTCTGTCTTATGTTCTATGTCTTGTCTCATCAATAAATGTTACATGAATAGTGCTTAACCCAAAATTATTGGTGTATGGTCTTCTTGTCAGTAGTCTGGCTGGGCTCTCTCTCTCCTCTCATGGTCTCTCTCCCCAGGATATAACCCATTTGAGGTAACATAAATTGGCGTCAATGATCTGAGGACAGACCAAAGGAGAGTGAGATCTGGATAAGGCTACAGGTAAGAAAACCAGACTGAAGTGAGAAAGGTTGAGTGCTTGACATCTTGAGATAACGATGGTTCTTTTAACCTGAAAAGGGAGGCAAGTGAATCAGTTCGGGGACCCGGTCTGCCAAGTAAAAGGCATTAGGCCGGCAGCCCAGGCAGCAAATGCCGAATGTCTCGGGGGACAGGTGGAAACTTGTCCAAAACGAGGCAACACTTGAGTCAACTTGCCAAGATGCACCCTGCTGAATGGCTAGGAGAGCATTGGTGGGCGAAATTGGTTGCTCTGTGAAGCCACGTGTGCGTGGACCAGATAGGCAGGAGTTGAGGCACATGAGGAGCTGACTCACTGACACCATTGTTGGGGTGATATTGTTTTATCTGTTGTTTTATCTGTGTTGAGGAAAAAGAACCCAGAGACGGGCTGCATAGAGAGAAAGAATGAGGGGCTGTGTTGAGAAAAAAGAGCCCAGACGTCTATCTCCCAGGAGAGAACTGAAGCCCAAGGATGGGCTGTCTTGTGAAGAAGAGCCCCAAGCTTGGGTTATGTTAAGAGAAAAGACATCCAGAGAAGGAGGAGGAGGATCCTTAGAAATCCTAAGAGACCCTCAGGAGCAATTAGATTCCAGGGGAGGACTGGAGCAGAAATAAACTCTTTAGGGGAAGAACCAAAGTACCCAAAAGAGAGATGAGTGAGGTGATGATGTCTAGCTCTAAAGGGAAAGACCAAAGTACCTGGAGCAGAAATATATTCTTAAGAGGAAGAACCGAAGGACCCGAAAGAAAGACAAGTGAGATAGTAGCTGTTAAACTTCTAGGGGAAGGCTGAAGAAGCACCCCGAAACAGAGGCGAAATAATAAAATAATTTAAAAATGGCGTTGTTTAAAGGAAAAAGCAAGGCACATAAAGAAGTAGGACTGGTGTATGGGAATCCCTTCCAAATAAACAAGGGATGGTAAAAATGAGAGATAAGTTGAATTCAGATTTAAAGGAGGAGGCCAAGGATTGGCTGTATAAATTGAAGCTAAGTAGTATTAAGGACATGAGGATGGAGGAGAGCTATAAAAAAGCTGAACAATTCATATTTAGCGAACTAAATAGAGGAGATCGGTATATACCAGAAATAATAATGAAAACAGTAGGAATTTACTGCGAGGAAGGAAACGGAGAAGAGGAGGAGTCCCAGCAAAGGGCAGCTATCAATGTTTTGGTAGGAGGAATGGAAGACATATCAAATAGACTAAAACAGGCTGAAGAACAAGTAGAAGAAAATAAAATAGTGGGGTGTGTGTGTGTGTGTGTGTGTGAGGGAGGAGGGGGGCATCCCGCTGACCGGAGAGGGTGCTGGGCTCTCCCTTCTCCATCAGCTTGATTTCCTCCGGCTCTTTTGTAGGGGATTCCTCGCCTCCGCTCCCCTGGGAGGTCTCGGGGGCTTCATTTGGAGCTGCAGAGAAAGAGGAGGAGGAGGAGAGAAGAAGCCTTTGATTTGGGTGGGATGAACATCCTTTATTTCACAGCCTTGGCCCCTGTCATGATCGCCTTTGAAGTCCCTAATTCCCTGGTCTTCACAAGGTTCTCGCTCTTCCTTTCTCTTTGCTACCACCAGATATTAACACTTTAATATCAAGTAAATGTCAGGACACGTGCGATGCCAAAACATAAATCTTTTATTTAACAAGGGAAGATGATAATCAGTAAGGACTTGTAGAATAAGTTACAGGATGCAAATCACTTATATTGAATCTATTAGAATACTTTTTCTTAACTCTGTTAAACCTCTGTTTCAATCTCTACGCTTACAGTTCTCTCACCCACACTTTACTTCTCTCAAGCCACACACAGCCTCTCTCAAGACCCTCTTCAACCGCCTTTTTCTCTCTCCTCCTCCCCCCTGGCTCCGCCTTCCAATCTCTCATTGGCTCCTCCGTCAATGTCCCGCAGTGACGGGCAGGTGAGGTCGGGGCTGTTCGCTACAGCCCCCACCTACCGCTGCGTCTGACAAACTCCCCCAACTGACCATTGTTTTTAAAAACCACCTCATCCCCATTGCTTTGCGCATCCTGCCCATTGCTGAGCCCCTTTTAAAAGGTCTTTGGTGCGGGGGGGGGGGGGAGGGGAGAAACCCCAATGATCAAGGAGATACAGGGGACCACCCCAGGGCCTCGGAGGGGCACAAGCCAGGTCCAAAAACGCTCACCCCAAAACACTCTTCTTGCAAATATATATTTTTTAATCCAAAAAGACACCCTTGCATTCTTTATACATACAAAGATATGAATCAAAAGGGTTTTATTTCAATACATATGTTTGGAATGCAGGCAGGTCCCAGGGATTGCCAGAGGCCCTCAAAATGTCAAAAAATTGCCCACAGAAGAACCCTATAAGGAATTCATTTTTTTCCCATTTCTGATAGCTGCTGGAATGGAAAAAGCCAAAGGACAGACGTCCATTGCAACATTACCTATTCCTGTCTGGGATGAAAGGGGAATCCTAGAAAAGTGAAGTTGGAAGGGGCCATCAAGGCCACACACACACACACACACACCCAGTTCAAGGCAGGAATCCGAATCCAAGCAGATCTGCCAGGTGATGATCTCAGTTTCTCTTGAAGGCCTCCAGGGTTGGAGCACTCCCCAACTCCCGAGGTCACTGGTTCCACTCCCGGACAGCTCCAACGGTTAAGAAGTGTGGCAGAATGGCAGAGAGCCCTTGTCGAAAAGTCAACGCATGAGGGAAGAGTGGAGCCGGGGTGGGGGCGGGGGGACCCCACCTGCTCATTTATAAAGGATTGATTGCTGTTATTGGGTTTGTAGGCAGGAGCAGGAACTCAAGAGTGAAACCACCTCTAAGATACTTGGATACTTGGCAGAATTAAAGTTGGAGAAATGAAATGTGAAATTAGAATTTAAGTCAGGGAGTGAGGTTTTGAAGTTTTAAGGTTAAACTTATGTGTGCATATTTTTTAATCCTTCAAATGGAGATGAGGGCAATACTGTTACTTTTCGTGTATGCAATGGTATGTATATTTGTATATTTTAGAAATAAAAATTATTTAAAACAATTGCCCACAACCCCCTTCAAAAGGCATAAGGGATTTTTCTAGCTTGGAATTGTTATTTTTAAAAATAGAAATAACATTTATACTTCACAGTTATCCTTGCTTCCCCCCCCCCCCCAAGACAGTGGTTCAAGGAGCTGCAGATTTCTTTGAAATGTAAAAGCAGATAAAACCACATTTAGTTTTTAAAAGATCATGTGAATATTTTAAGCACTCCTGAAATCATCAAAGAGGCAGTTCTGAATGACACAGTGGGGGCAGGTGAGACATCCTATAGACGAGTCTTTTTAAAATGAAGTTTTTTATTCCCATCTTAAAACCCAGTCAGAGTAGAAATGGATGTCAATGGGGGAAAGGAACGCAGTTCCCTGAAAGGCCCGACTGGTCACCTTGAGCTCAACTCCCTGCTTTACTGTTCCTCCCTCTGAGTCCCCCCCCCCCCCCCGTTTCCCTTCCTTTTCTCCCGCGATGGTTGTGCTCGGTATTTCCAGGAGAGGAGGTTTCACTCACTGGAGGCTGATTCGGAGGCGGCTTTGGAGGCTGATAGCCGGGTTCCTGCAGAAAAACCAGATTGAGAGTCACTGGTTGGGAGGGAGACCCGAGAGGTCCTCTAGTCTGACCCACCAGGCCAAGGAATGATTTAAAAACCCCACATCCCAACCTGGACTATTTCTGTATCTCTCCGACAACAAGCACACCCAAGTGGTTGAGGGCACGGCACCTTTGGGGGAGAACATCTGCCTTTTGGGGACATCACGGCCCCAGCTCCCTGAAATGTCTCGGGATGTTGTTGACCCCCTTGAGTCCTGTCCAAGTGCCCAGCAAGGTCATTCAGGGCTCCACTTACGGAGGGAGTAGTTCAACCACTTCCATATATCGCTACTGGAAAAACCATAGCTTTGACTATGCGGACTTTTGTTGGCAAGGTGATGTCTCTGCTTTTTAAGATGCTGTCTAGGTTTGTCATCGCTTTCCTCCCAAAAAGCTGGCGTCTTTTAACTGATCCGCATGAGATCCAGATGAGCCCAATTCCGTGCCCCAGTAAGGCCTCCTTCATGTGACAAATCTGATTCAGGGAATACCTCACACCAGAAGGGGCACAGACCATGTTGGTTGCTTCTTCAAGAACTGAAGGGCTCCTCGTACGTAAGCAACCTCTCTGAAGCTGGCTCCCTGAGATTTGGCAGGTTGGCTCATTTGCTTATTATTTTTATTATTATTTTAATATGGCCCCTTTATTTCCTGATGGGAATCAAGTGGCTCACAATATTAAGGTAAAGGTTCCCCTTGACATTTAGTCCAGTCGTGTCCAACTCTAGGGCGTGGTGCTCATCCCCGTTTCCAAGCTATAGAGCCATCGTTTCTCCGTAGACAGTTTCCGTGGTCACGTGGCCAGCACGACTAGACACTGAACGCCGTTACCTTCCCACCAAGGTGGTACCTATTTATCTACTCGCAGGAGCTGGGACAAGCAACGGGAGCTCACTCCGTCACGTGGATTCGATCTTACGACGGCTGGTCTTCTGACCTTGCAGCACAGAGGCTTCTGCAGTTTAACCCACAGCGCCACCATGTCCCATCACAATATTAAAAGAGCAGAATTAAAAACGTCACAAGTTAAACATTAAAAAATATATAAACTGTGCACCAATTAAAAGACCATAGTCTAATTAAAAGTGGCAAGAGGCTGGCCAGGGAACCAAGAGGAGGGCCTCCTCTTTGGAGGACCTGAAGGGCCTGAGAAGGCTCTGGGGGGGAGTGACGGTCCATCGGGTCACCTGGACCGAAGCCACATCGGGCTTTGGAGCCAACGAAGGGCCCCTGGAACAGACTGGGAGCCAGGCCAGTTGCCGTTCTAACTGGTCCCAGTCAGCCGCCCGGCTGCTCCATTTTGCAGCCGCTGAACTTTCTGAACCACCTCCAAGGGCAGCCCCACACGGCACGTCGGGCAGCCATCCAAGCAGGATGTCGCTCAACCAGAGCTCTCCGGGAATGAGTGCAGTGGGCGCAACAAGTTGGACCAGTGCAATGGGACCCCCCCCCCCGGCCTCCTTCAGGGGAGACCCCAGAGATAATGGCACCAGCAACCCCCACCCCACCCCATTGAGAGACAGCCATGGGTTCCTTCAAGGGGGCCGGCAAGAGTTCTTTCGCCAAGACCTCCTCCGGATCCTGGAAAAGAAGATGATTGGGGTTGGGTGGGGGTTTCCCCTGCTCTTTTCTCCCCCCCAACCTTGTTCTCAGATCAAAACCTGGGGTACCCCCCAACCCCCAAAGTGCCCCTCTTCTCTCTTTCCTCCTGCTGCCCTTATGGTCAACCCCCTTTTCCCAAGAAGACAAAGGGGAAGGGCTCCTAATTAGTCTTATTAATTATTACCCCTCCCCACCCCACCCCGTTGCTTCCATTCAGGGAACCCTCCGGGGGGGAGGGGGGAAGGGGAGGGACCATAGAGCTAGGAAGGAGGTAGAGGGGCCCACTCCCTTCCTTGACGGGAAGCGGAAGCCGGGCGCCTGCCGTCCTCTCTCTCTCTCTCTCCCCCAACTCTATGGTCTCCGGCGGAATCTTCCTCGCCCGTTTCCCAGCGGAGGACCTGGAAGGAGGGGCGCGGGGTCGGTGTGTGTGTGTGTGTGTGTATTTGTGAGTTGTGTTGTGGGGAGGGGGGGCTTTCCAAACATGCACATTACCGGCCCCTCCCCCACTCCCCAGGGACCGCGCATCAAAGCAAAGTCCTCCCCCCCCCCCCGTTGAAAGAAGGACCCTCGTTTCGGGACCCCCCTTGCCTCCTCTTTTTCCTCCTCTTCCTCGGGGGGGGGGGGGCGCGCGGTTTCTTCTTTGGGGGAGAGATCCGTGCGTGTGCGTGAGCAAGGGAATCATCCTCGGGTGGTGATTGTTTTTCCCCCCCCTCCTGCATAGAGACCCCCCCCCACCTTTTCCTTTTTTTGCTTTCCTTCCTTCCTTCCTTCCTTCCTTGGGGGAGTTTCCAAAGGGAAGGAGAGGCGGGGACTGGGTCTCTTCCCCCCCCCTTTATTCTCTTCCCCCCCTCCCTCTATTCTTCCTCCTCCAGGCCGACTCTCCGGGTGACCCCCACCCGCCCAATGGGGCCTTTTGGATCCCCTTTTGGGGGGAGGATGATGAGGGGTGTCCTTTTTTCGTTTTGCTTCCAATGCACTGTTTACCCTCTTTGTGGGGCGAATATTGGTCTGGGGGGGGGCCTTTAGGGCCACTCTTTCTTGGAGCCTTGCTACCTCTGCCCCCCCCCCGCCCTCCCGTGCAGGAGGGAAGGGGGAGGACCCTAGAGCTACGAAGGCGGGGGAAGGGCTCCTCCCCGGGACGCCCCTTCGAACGGGAGCCGGAAGTGGGATCTGCAGCGCCCGCCTCCTCCTCTTCCCCTTTGGCCCCAAGGGGGCGCCTGGAGAGAAGCGGGGCTCTTTTGGGGGGGGGGCGCCTCCCGGATCGGGACCTGGAGGGGTTGGAGTGTGTGTGGGGGGGTGAGATTTGCAGGGGGAGTTGAAATGGCCAGTTCCCCACCACTCTCGGGGGAGGGGAGGGGAGGGGAGGGGAGGGGAGGGGGGCGGCTTCTCCGGGCATGGCCGAGGGGGCCCCGTTGAGAGAGAAGGGCCGGAAAAGGCCACCCGGCCTCTCCTCCTTCTGGGGCGTCTCCCTCCCCCGGCGGGTCTTTTGCGGAGTGAATGGCTCTGGAGGGTCCCTTCCAGACCAAGGGATGGCGAAAGGCTTGGCTTTCCAGCAGGGGCAGCCCCGACACCAAGACCCCCCCCCCAACCCCCCCCCCCCCCCCCCACTCTCGGTGGCCGCCTTTCCCAGCCCCTTGGAGGTTGGCCGTGAGCTCAAAGGGGAGAGCGAAGCCTGAGCAAGGTTGGGGGTTGGAGGCCCTTCTTAGTGTAGCTTTGGTTTGATTTTTTTTAATCTTTGTAGTCTTGCTGTTTTTAACTTTTAAATGTTGCCTTTTAATGATGTATGTAAGCCGCCTTGGGTCCTTTTAAAGGAGAAAGGTGGAGTAAAAATATTTTAAATAAATAGTGGGAAAATATTTTGTTTGCTGCTGCTTTCATCGCAGGTGTCCGTGGGAAGCATGGTTCCTGTTCCTCTCTGGTTCCCTGCTCTTGCCCCCACCTCACTGGTATGGGGGAGCTTTGATCTCGGAGCCCAGCGTGAGATACTCCTTCCTTCCACCTAGAGTGGTCACAATTGACCAGATAAGCGGGGTATAAATGAAATAAATAAATAAATAAATAAATAAATTCCTTCCCTCCCTCCCTTCCTGTGGTTTCTTTGTCGGCTGCCTTTCTGTTCCTCTTGTTCTGCTGCATGGAGAAGAGAGAGAGATGGGGATGTAGCCCCATTCAATATAAACATGACGAAGGCACATCCTGCAAGGAAAGATTTTTTATTTGCTGTATGCATAAAGCCTCCAGGCTGATCTTTTCTCTTTTTCTTTTCTCCTAGGAAGGGGCGAGACTGAGTTGATGTCTCTTTGCTCCTTTTGGGACCAAAAACGAAAAGCCAAATCCCAGATCCCCCTCCAACATTTGCAAGGTAAGTGAGATTTCAAGAGGTGGCTTAAGTAGCCTTGCCACACACACTTTCCTCTCAGTTTCCCTGGTTCAGCAGGGATTTGAATCCAGGTCTCCTGGTTTTCAGTCTGGTACTCCATCCACTACATCACACTGCCTCTCTGAACATGTGCAGAGCGGTGGTGTTTTGGGGTATGGTTTTCTTTGCATTTTATTTAGTTTTCTTTTTTTAAAGATCTCAATCCTCCTCACCCCAACCCCATGCTCACCAAGACCAGGTCCTGTTGATAAGAGGCAAACCTTGGTCATCCTGATTTGGGGTGTGTGTGTGTGTGGGGGGTTGCCCTTCAAGTCTCCTTTCTTGTTTCTTGTTTCCTTTCTTGTTTCCCCTTTGTTTCCTTTCTTGTTTCTCCTTTTCTTGTTTCCTTTCTTGTTTCCCCTTGACAGACAAGCCAGAGTGGGGGATTTTGTACTTTGGACTCTGATGATAATTTCTTAACAGGGACGTCATTTCTGTTCCCACCTTCTCCTTCATTGGAAGGATAAAAGGGACAATAGACTAAGGCTGAAACCAAACAACATGGGGGGTCCTCCAACTGGGTGCCCCTGATGTCTGTGATTTGGGTGGTTCCCAACACATGCTGGGTGTCCTTCTGGAGCCATCGCTGACAGTGGAGAACCCGATGGCATCTGTGGTCCGATCCACCTACTTCCCTCTTAGACAGATTGCGCAGCTGGGCCCCTGCCTGGACGCCCTGTCTCTCCCTGGATGGGTCCACACACAGAGAGTCTCAAGAATAGACTACCGTAATTCTCTTTCTGTGGGGCTTCCCTTGGGGCTGACACCAGCAGATGCAAGAGGGGCAGCATCTCCTCAGTCCACCGCTCTCCCCCTCCAGTCATCTCCTCTAGGAAGGCGATTCCACACCCCCACGTGGGCGAAGGTTCTTCCGTTTTGCAGTCTCTCTTTTCCCCTTTGCTTTTTGCGTCCGTTCTTCCCTTATCTTTGGGCTCCATCCTCTTCTCTCCCGTTTACCCCGCAGAAAATATTTCCTGGTTGAGCGATGGTTCCTTCCCCTTCCTGCCTCTTGGTATCATCATCCTCTCCCAGATATGAATCCATGGGTTCTCCGCCCAGAATCATTCCCACCCTTCTAGCAATATCTTACTCTGATGGTTGTTGTGGAAGGCTTTCACGGCCGGGATCTGATGGTTGTTGTGGGTTTTTCGGGCTCTTTGGCCGTGTTCTGAAGGTTGTTCTTTCTGATGTTTCGCCAGTCTCTGTGGCCGGCATCTTCAGAGGACTGGAGTAGGAACTCTGACTGGTGAAACGTCAGGAAGAACAACCTTCAGAACATGGCCAAAGAGCCCGAAAAACTCACAACAACCATCAGATCCCGGCCGTGAAAGCCTTCGAGAATACAATATCTTACTCTCTTCACCTCTACCGTACTGACCTCCACTTCTCTCTCTCTCTCTCTCTCTGCTCCTGGTCCTTCTGACTTCTCATCTCCTTCCTTTTCTCTTCCCCTCATGTCCAACAGGGGCGTTTCCCCTTTTTTCCTTTGTCCCATTTCTCCTCTTTGCTGGCTTGGACTTGTGACGTCCAAGTCTCCCTAAGGAGAGTATGGAGTTTGGGCAGGGTGTCACTCTGGCCACAAATCTGTCACTTTTGCACTGAGGGGTAAGTCCTTAAGCCCCAGGAGTGCATAGCATCTGTGCCATGGACAAGCCTGACCATTAAAGAAGACTTCACTTTACTCAGTACTTTGAAAGTACTTAAACATGGGCTTTGTGGTTCCTCAGAACTCACAACAGCTCAGTTTAATAGGACTTCTCTATAGTAGCTAGTTAGAGACCTTTTCCATTCCCCTGGATTTAAGTCTAACCCTACTGTTTCAAGACACTAGTCTTCAATGAGTTTTTATAATTAATTTTTATTAAGAAAATAAAGATTCATAGAAACCGTTTGTTTGCAAAAGCAGTGTCATAATAAGATGTCCAAAGATTACAATAGTTAAATAAAGCTGCTTTTTCTTATTAAAATAAGAAATACTAAAGATCTAAGCTATGGTGGGCTATTCCCGCCCCTCCTTCTTCTTACCATGCTACATTCTGTAAACTTTTCTTTCACATAGCACAATCCATTTGAAAACTCTCTAAGCTGGCAAAAGCTCTAAGCTCCCTAACACATCCTCTCCTCCATCTTTTCTACATTACTCGGACCTCCTTCTTCATAGCTGCAAACCAAGATGGTCTTTGCTCTCAATCTAGAGAGATTGCAGCACTACTCTGAGATATATTACAGAGAGACTGTAGTAACCGAAGAGGCACTAAATAACATCGAGTGCCTGCCTGTCTTGGAAGAGTTGGACAGCGAACCAACTTTAGGTCTCGTCATCCCTGTGGCAGGATGATATTATTATTATTATTATTATTATTATTATTATTATTATTATTATTATTATTATTATTATTATTATTATTATTATTTATTTATTTATTTATTTATTTATTTATTTATTTATTTATTTATTTATTTATTTATTTATTTCATTTATACCCCGCCTATCTGGTCTTGCGACCACTCTAGGCGGCTTCCAAACAACATAAAACAACAGATAAAATCACAACATTATTACAAAACAATTTCCATAACAATTATAAAACAAAAAATAAAGATAAATAGAAAAGATAAAAAGATCAGGTATTGACTGGAGGGAAGGCCTGTATAAACGTCCATGTTTTTAATTGATTTTTAAAGATACCCAGCGTAGGGGCGGCACGAATCTCCGGAGGAAGATTATTCCAGAGGCGAGGAGCCACCGCCGAGAAGGCCCGATTTCTTGTTCTTTCCCTACGGGCCTCCCTCGGCGTCAAGCTCCTCAGCCTCACCTCCTGACTCGCACGGGTGATCCGGGTAGACCTTGGTGGGAGTAGGCGTTCCGCCAAATATCGAGGTCCTAAACCGTTTAGGGCCTTATAAGTAAGCATTAAAACTTTGAAGTCAATACGGAACCGAATGGGCAGCCAATGCAATGCGGCCAGAATAGGAGAGATATGCTGGTATTTTCTCACTCCACTAAGGAGTCTGGCCGCCGCATTCTGCACCACCTGAAGTTTCCGCATCAACCTCAAAGGCAGCCCCACGTAGAGCGCGTTACAGTGGTCTAATCTTGAGATTACGAGCGCATGCGCCAAGGTAGTGAGCGCCCCCATATCAAGGTAGGGCCGCAGCAGGGCAATCCGCAAAAGATGGAAAAAGGCGGAGCGGACTACCGACGCCACCTGCGTTTCCATGGTGAGCGCCAGGTCCAGATGGATCCCCAAGCTGCGAACCCCACTCTTAGCGGCCAAGGCCACCCCCCCCCAAACGAGAGAGAGAGTCATCCAAGCCACCAACCACAGGGGCACCCACCCTCAGAACCTCCATCTTGTCCGGGTGTCAGGAGTGGCTGTTTGAGAAAGCCAACAGACCAGGAATGATTCGGATATGCTCCCCGTTGAAGAAAGAAAGTTATGAAGAGATTTTACCATTGTTATGGACAGATGTTCTTGTTGGTGTTGGACATGTTGATCCCATAGAGGTTGTTGTTGAGAAACCTAAGAGTTCTAATTGTTTTTTGCCTGATGTACGCTGCCCAGAGTAGTCGAATGACTAGATGGGTGGGATATAAATATAACAAATAAGAAATAAATAAAATAAATTCTATTAATAAAGAGTTTATTGTTAAAGAACCCTCTCTCTCGTCGTTTCCCACCAAAACTAAGGAACTGTCAGACTCTGACAAGGAACCTGATCACAATGGCGCCCAACATGGGGCAGTTCCAAGGGCGGGAACATCAGAAGTGTTGAGGTTACACCAAACTATTGAAAGGCAAGGAAGACTGATAGACATGTTAGCCGAACAACAACAGTTGCTGATGGGACAAATATTTAAAAATGTTCTAAAAAGCTGGGGTGTAGATAAAGAACCCCTGGGTGGCGGGACCAGCTCCTATACGCGTACAGAAAATGGGACCCGAAGACGACCCTGAGGCTTACTTACACACGTTTGAACAAGTGGCAACTGCGGCGGGGTGGCCAAAAGAACAATGGATCTGATCCTATCTCCTTGTTTGTCGGGTGTCTTACAAGAAGTGGTGGACATGCTGTCCCCTAATGAAACGCTGCAATATCAGAAGGTGAAATCTACTATTCTACAGACACTCAATCTAACAGAAGAAGCCTATTGGAAAAGATTTTGAGATCTAAGGCTAAAACCAGGCATACATCCAAGATCGTTCACACAGAAGATGAAATCCAACTTGGTTCAGTGGCTGAGACCAGAAGAAAAGACAAAAGATCAATTGCTAGATTTAATTGTAATGGAAGAATTAGTGACTACGCTGAGTGGTAATATGCGTTGCTAGGTTCATCGTAAGCATCCAAGGGATTTGTAGGAAGCAGTCCATCTAGTGGAGGACTTCTGCATTGCTGAGGAAAACAACAGAGATAACCCCGCCCTGATACAAGAACGAAACAGAGGACGAGAGAAAATGGTGACCGAAGGTTTTGGACCCATGGGGCCTAAGCCAGTGAGACCGGTGACTCTAGATGATCAGATCTATGAGGCACACCCTAATTGGCGAGGAGGAAGAGATGCTAAGGACACGGGTTATCGGTGCGGAGTCAAAGGACACCATCGATGAGACTGCCCAGGCGTACTCTGTTCCTGGGTTGGCCAAAACCCGAACATCCTACAGGTTCAGGGTTCGGAACAAACTGGATGAGAGGTGAAGGCATATGTTAATGGGGAAACAAAGATGGCTTTCGTAGACACAGGTTGTGGAAAGACTTTGGTCAAAAACCTAAGAGAGGCACGGTTGGGGGAGAATATGATGATTTGATGTATTCATGGAGACCTGAAAGCTTATCACACTGCTTGGGCCGAGGTAGAGATATCAGGGGAAAAAAGATTAAAAGTGGGGGTAGTACCCGGTCTGGCTAAAGAGATATTGTTAGGCCAAGACTGGGTGGGGGCCCATGAGCTGATACAGTTTAAAGAAAGGATGCAAGGGGAGTTCTGGGGTAAATAAGGCAGAAGAGGTCTTAGATGGGGCATCACGAGAACAAACCGGCTATGGCAGTAAGACGATCCACTTTGGCTGATTTCTTGAAACAAGTGAAAGAAGAGGGTTCTGTTAAATCTGGAGAGGTGGGGTTTGAAATATGTGAAGGCTTGTTGTACAGAATTAATAAGGAAGGGACTAAACAATTAGTCGTTCCTCAAAAATGGAGGACGGCATTATTAAAATTGGCTCATGACATTCCACGACACATAGCCTCGTGGCGCAGTGGTTAAACTGCTGTACTGCAGCCAAAACTGTGCTCACGACCTGGGGTTCAATCCCAGGTAGCCGGCTCAAGGTTGACTCAGCCTTCTATCCTTCCGAGGTCGGTAAAATGAGTACCCAGCTCGCTGGGGGGGCAATGTGTAGCCTGCATAATTAACTTGTAAACCGCCCAGAGAGTGCTTGAAGCACTATGGGGCGGTATATAAGCAGCACGCTTTGCTTTTTGCTTTGCTTTGCTTTGCTATGGCAGGACACTTAGCCGCCCAGAAGATGGCGCCTCGGGTGTTACAGAGATTTTGGTGGCCTAGGAAAAACCATGAAATAGAAGAATATTGCAAGACGTGTAAGGAGTGTCAGCTTACCCAATCTAAGCCCAAACCCAGAGCACCATTAATACCTATGCCTTTAGTAGACCATTTCTTTGACCGGATAGGTTTAGATATAGTGGGGCCTTTGAATAGATCAGCAGGTGGACATACAAACACTCTTGTTCTTCTTCGTGGCCTCTGTGAATGCACACAATTGGGTTCAGACAGCGCCTGCGCTGGTCTTCTCGGAATATTCTAGAGCTTTTGTAAAAAGTAACAAAGTTGAACGTTACCCCATAGCGCATGCTCCGCCCGCCTCAGTCCTCAGTTCCATTTTACCACCACGGTGCTAGGAACTTCTCGGTATTAGAGCACATTTGAAAGGTTTCTTTGGTTTTTGAATCGGACTGTTCGCCGTTTCTGCCTTTCTGTTACCCCTTGATCCGGACTGGTTTTGATTGCTCTTTCGCTCCGTGATTTGTCTTCGTACTGACTCGGACTGCGCTTTCCCGCGCAATTTGGCTTGGACTCATTTTGGATACGATTTTCTCGGACTTGGCTTTAGAAAATTTTACGTGAGTGCCTTGCTGCCCCCTTTCTTTCTACTACTTTATGTCCCCCTCCGGACCCTTCAGTAGGTGCGTGTCGTGTTCCCGAAAGCTTCCATTCTCGGATGGTCACGACTGCTGCCTTTTTTTGTCTGGGGGACTCCCACCAACCCCAATCCTGTAGACATTGCAAGAAATTCACCAAAGCTGCCCTTAAGGCTCGACAGCAACGTTTAAAACTCTTCTTGTGGGACAAAACCCTTTCGGCATCGAAGCCGTCGGAGATGGAAACAGCATCTACTCCCTCAGCTACCCCACGCCCGGACGTAACAGCGGCTCCCTCACCGTCTTTGTCAACGTCGAGGGCGGTCGACAAATCTTCTAAAAAGTCATCCAACTCGACAACTAAAAAGTCACTTACCTCGATGTCGAAGATCTCCGGCACTGCATCGAAAGATTCTCTAAAACAAAAAAAGACGACGTCGAAAAATAAGAAGGAGAAATCTAAAGAGCACCGTAAACTTATTCCTCCTGTTTTGGCGTCGTTGCCGTCGCCAATTCTTGAAGATTCCTCTCGAGACCGGGAATCTTTTTCTGAGGCAGCTGCTTCCCTTCCTCCGCGGCAGCTAGAGGCTTTACCTACCGGGCTTGATCGTTCACCGAGCCCAGGCCAGCTAGAAGAGGCTATTCTTTCTAGCTCGGCTTCTGCCCATCATAGCCCTGTTTCCACCGGGCGGGCGTCACCTATGCTTCTGTCGCCGTCGTCTTCATTGAGGTCGAATTCTCCACCTCGAAAAAGGACGGCAAAGAGAAAGCATCTCTCTACGGATCGACACCTATCTTCTCGACATGAGGTCGTTGTTTTACCTCGGTCGTCTCGACGCCGTAAAAAATCTAAGTATGACGATCTGATATACATTGAAGTCGATCGCAGGCGCTCGCACCGTCGGCCTCGATGTGACGAGACCGACACTGACTCGTCGTCGAGCTCGGAGGATTATCGTAGAGGGAAGAGGGTTCGTTATGTTTATGACTCCTCTTCATCTTCCTCTTCCCCCTCTCCGCCTCGCCATCGACGGGTTCTTGACATCGACACTCACCATGCGACGAAACACCAAGGAATAGCTAAGAATGCTGCTGGGCAGACTAAGACTTCCAAGTCGGTGTCGAAGACTGCCCAACCTAAAGACTGTTCATGACATACCCAAAAAACATCTGGTCGTGACATTGTTAAGCAGAAATCTAAGAGATCCAAATACTTACCTTCGCATTCGGAACAGGAAGAGGTGTTCTCTTCTGCCTCCACAGACCAAGAGGACGAGGGTTCCTCTGGAGACTCGGGCGAGACCCCTGTGGAAGGAAAATCTCTTGATTCAGATGCTGGTGACCCATCCTCACCTTCAGAAGATTTTTCCTCCTACGTCCAGATGATCTCTAGGATGGCCAAGATGCTTAAACTTCAAACAGAACAGCCTCCACCCCCCAAAGAAGACTTGGTGTTCGCGGATATCAACCAAGAGAGATCTTCGCCACTGAGTCTGGCCTTTATCCCTGCCTTAATGGAACTCATTAAGGAGTCCTGGAACCAGCCTTCTACATCCTCACCAGTGGCTCGCAGAACTGAAAATCTGTACCGCACACACGGTGATGAAACCAATTTTCTTCTTAAGCACCCTGTTCCTAACTCCATAATTGTTCAGTCAAATTCATCTAAATCATCTGGAAAAGCTCACGTCACTCCTACAAATAGGGAAGGACACAAATTAGATGTATTAGGCCGAAAGATATATTCCTTCACCACATTCTTACTTAGAGTGGCGAATTATCAGGCGGCCATGGGGGCGTACCAAAGACAACTCTGGTCACGGATTCTTCCGGCCCTCGAGGCAACTCCAAACGACACAAGACAGGGTTTTTTGAACACCTATGCAGAAGCCCTTACAGTTGCAAAACATCAACAGTTGGCTTCCCGCCACTCAGCGGACGTAGCCTCTAAAACGCTAACATCTGCCATCACTCTGAGACGTCACGCGTGGCTCAGATCCTCAGGCATTATAGAAGATGTTAAGACGTGCATCGAGGATCTGCCATTCGATGCCAAGGGTCTATTCAACGAAAAAACCGATGACTCACTTGAAAATTTACACAAAATCAAGAGAACCGCCAAGTCATACACAATCCATCAGCAACCTAAATACCAAAGATTTCAGTGGCGTAGACAATATCCTCAACAGCAATACCAACAGCCATCTTCCCAATCTTACCGTACTTTCAAGCACCAGGGCCAAAACAGATCCTTCCAGGCTTCTTCTTCTGCTCAGACTTTCAGACCACAAGCATCTTCACAGAGACGTCAATCATACCGTCCACCTGCCAAGAAAACAAAGCAGTACCTTTGACTCAAACGCAAGGCTATCCGGACTCTCACAAACCACTCGTTTAGTTCCGTTCTTCCACAACTGGACCAGTATCACAAAAGATACTTGGGTCTTAAATATCATTCAATTCGGCTACCGTCTCGAGTTTATAGAATTTCCTCCTCTAGGACAAATCAAGCTTACAACCTTCGACCCTGTTCTAGAAGAGGAGGTTCTCACTCTTCTCCAAAAACAAGCTATTCAACAAGTACCACATCGAGACATATCCAACGGGTTTTACTCCCGTTACTTCGCCGTACCAAAAAAGGATGGCGCTATCAGGCCCATCTTGGATTTGAGAATTCTAAATACTTACCTCCATCCACGACGTTTTCGGATGGTCACGTTGGAATCCATTGTACATCTCCTAAAACAAAAAGATTGGTTTGTGATTATAGATTTAAAGGACGCCTATTTTCACATTTCAATTCATCAACGTCACAGAAAATATCTCCGCTTCATTTTTCTAAATTCCGTCTACCAATTTTGTGCCCTCCCCTTCGGACTGTCCACAGCTCCTCGCACTTTCACAAAGTGCATGGCTCCTATAGCAGCCTTTCTCCACCTAAACGACATACAGGTGTTCCCTTATATAGACGACTGGCTGGTGGTGTCTCCATCCAAACAGAGGGCAATTCAAGACACCAGCTTTGTTCTGCATACCCTGGAAAACCTCGGCCTCACAGTAAATGTAAAGAAATCACATCTGATTCCATCCCAAGTGGCCGACTATATAGGAGCAAGACAGGACTCCATCAGGTCTCGGATTTTTCTTCCACCAGACCGCATACTGAAGCTACACAAAGCTGTTCACAAGTTTCGTCCATACTCAAAGATCTCTACTCATCATGCTCAGCATCTGCTCGGCCTCATGGCCTCCACAACATCTGCAGTAACACACGCACATCTGAAAATGCGCTCCCTTCAGGCGTGGTTTCTGACTCTCTTCAACCCCCTTCAAGACAGCCCACGAAAAAGACTACATGTCACCCCGGAACTAGCAAAACAACTCCGGTGGTGGACATTCCTACCACATCTTCTGGTTGGCCGTCCGTTTTGACCTTTACAGCTCTCTGTTCAAGTGACAACAGATGCCAGTCCCACAGGTTGGGGAGCACACTGCGGTCCATACAGGATACATGCCCTCTGGTCCCATCAGGACAGAAATCTTCATATCAATCACCTAGAAATGCTGGCGGTCATAAAAGCTTTCCGCGCATTCCTTCCATTGATACAGGGTCACGGTGTACAAGTGATCACCGACAACACCACGACCATGTTTTACATCAACAAACAGGGAGGGACACCATCCATGTCTCTCCTGTATCTCTCAATACACCTCTGGGAGTGGTGCTACCAGCACCATGTCTTTCCGATGGCTCTTCATGTCTCCACGAACGACAACGAGCTGGCAGACAAGCTGAGCCGACTGACGGTACAGACCCACGAGTGGGAACTGAACACGGACACCTTCCTAATGCTCTGCAATCGGTGGGGTTATCCCACTGCAGACATGTTTGCAACACAAAACAACACGAAGTGCAGGAAGTATGCCTCTCGTGCGGGCAGGGGCGAGGGCTCGCTTGGAGATGCCTTCATGATTCAATGGGAGAAGAGTCTTCTTTACCTTTTCCCTCTAATACCGCTCATACAGAGGACCTTAGTCAGAGCTCGACAGCTCAGGACGCAGGCTATCTTCATAGCTCCATGGTGGCCTCGTCAACCTTGGTTTTCCACTCTCAGGGCAATGGCTTCGGATGTTCTCAGGCTACCACTGATTCCGCATCTACTCACCCAAAACTCAGGCAACATCCTCCATCTGGATCTGCAGTCACTACATCTGACGGCATGGAGGCTCATTCCTTAATCCAGGAGGTCTTGGACAAGGCTAGAAAGCCATCCACTAACCTCCTTTATAAATATAAATGGAACAACTTTATAAAGTTTGCTCAACCAAGAGAACTACAAACTTCTCCCATTTCTCTTCAAACCCTACTTTCATACTTACATTATTTGTTTGATGCAGGTCTGGCATTGTCTACCCTTAAAGTCTACATTTCAGCTATTGTCTCTTTTCAACCCCGTGACTCTGATTCAGCGCGTCTCTTTTCTCACCCGACTCTCAAATCCTTTTTGAAGGGTCTATCAAATATCCGACTGCCTGTCAAACCTCCTGTACCTCAATGGTCTCTTCAGCTCGTGTTACGCGCTCTTATGCGCCATCCCTTTGAGCCTATGGCCTCTTGTGACATTCGCCTATTGTCTTTTAAGACTTTATTCCTTGTGGCTATTACATCTGCAAGAAGGGCAAGTGAACTGGCAGCTCTCCGTTCTGACGTCCCTTATCTTCAATTCTTTAAGGACAAGGTTGTTCTGTATCCTGACGTCTCATTTTTACCGAAGGTTGTTACTGATTTCCACCTTAATCAACCGTTGACACTGCCAACTTTGTTTCCTCAACCTTCTTCAGATATAGAACGCACGCTCCACTCACTAGATGTCCAATTCGCCTATTGTCTTTTAAGACTTTATTCCTGGAGAGGCGGGGCTTCATCGCGGTGCCGTTCAGCTGCTCTCGGGGATAGCTCTCGGGAAAAGCTGAAACCATCTGGTCTGGGGGGTCCCAAATGACAACAGGGATCACAGGAGAGGCCAGGAGAGGCCCTCCTGAGTTGTGAGTGAGCATCGGAGGAAGGAATGAGAGGCGGCGGCCCATCATTTTTTCTCTCGGAAGAGATCACTGAGCACAGACCGAATATGGGAGCCATTTTTGACATTTAACTGTGAGTAACCCAATCATCCCGGAGGAGAGGAGAACGGAGGATTACAGTAAAAAACTGACAACAACAAATAAAATTGAAGCCCTGAAGCTAAAAATGAGCCTGTAAAACGACAAAGGCCGAAAGAGGTAGAGGATCGGCGAGTTATTGCTTACCGGCTCTGCTGCTTTGCCACGTCAAAGCGAAACTAACTCCTGGCAGCCGGTTAAGGCCAGTAGCTAAAGGTGAAGAGAAAATAAAATAAAGCGGACCCTGAAAAAGCTCTTTGATGAAATAAGCAAATATGGACTGAGTTTATGCTGTTACCATAAAGAATTGGACAGATTCCTTAATAGAAGAGTGTGTTAGTTGCTCGGACTGTATATTATTTCTACGGAGGGAGGAAATCCGCTCTCGGAGGTTACGCTGTAAACTGAATCGAGTAATTGAAAATCAGGACTGGAGTTGTGGATTGGATTCACAGTGGAGGACATACTATACATTGGGCTACAAGGACACCTACTGGAAGAAAGCTGAATGTCAACCCCAGCATATAACATCGTATTAAGAAGAGAACTGTAAGAATACTGAGGTGGGAAAGCAGGAAATCTTTCCTAGCCCTAATTTGGTATCTGGAACATCACTGAGAATTGTGGAATATTGACTTTTGAGACTTTGGGCGTGTATCTAACTTGGACTTTTCTTGCTGGACTATGGTAACTAAAGCAGAGGTTGCAGATATAATAACGCTGTTAAGATTTATGATAAGAAGGAATAATTTATTATGGTGGTGGTATAACTTGCTGGGTTAAAAACTGAGTCATACGCTGTAATATTGGGCAAAGTCTGGAGGAAGGTGTAGGCGAGGTTGTTGATTAGTGGGCTTTTATTTTTGGATAAATAGTGAGTAGAAATGGCCTCGAAAAAAATAAAACTTCAGACGCCTGGAACCTCTCCTGCTCAGGCAGCGGGCCCAGGAAAATTGACAGTACAAGATTCAGATAAAGACTGGCAAACCAATATTCAAAATCTATTAACCACAGGATTTCAACAAATAAATGAACGCCTCAGTCATTTAACAGATCAAATGAAGGGCATGAAAATGGAATTATCGGATACGAAACAACAGATAATAGAAATCAAAACGAGGACACAAGATATCGAAGAAAAAGTGAAAGGCACTGATGCCAGACTGAACCAAACTAAAGAAGAGCTACAGACAATACAAAAGAATCAAAAACAAAATGAGGATAGATTGATAATTCTAGAGATGGAGAGGGCAGAGAAAATGCTGAGATTTCAAAATGTGCCAGAAAAGGAAGGTGAAGATCTAGAAACACTAATAAGTGAAGCTTTGGCTCCAGAAATAGAGATGGACGTAGCGGAACTTCGTCAATATTTAGAAGCTACCTACAGAGTGAATACAGCATATAGCAGAAAAAACAAGCTACCTAAAGAAATTCATGCAAGATTCACGAAGAAGGCAATCAGGGATAAGGTTTTAAGAACCTCACAAAATAAACAACTGAAAATAGAAGATAACAAAATCAATGTTCTGAAACAAATTCCCTGGCAAATGAGACAGAGAAGAAAGGAATATTCCACGCTGGTAACGTTTCTACAGCAAAATGGAATTGCATATAGATGGCTAACACCAGAAGGTCTATTCTTCAGGATAGATACACAGAGATATAACATAACATAACATAACATCTCTAATGAAAGCGCGAGAATTTATGGAAAAAAATGAGAAGAAGCTGAAAACACAGGGTGAAAGAGAGAAGGAGAAGAAATCGGAAGAGAGATCCCGTGAGAAATCAACGCAATCATCACAATCGGAATCGGACACAGAGCTAGGAGGACAGGAAGCAATGGAGTTAAGATGTACTAGAAGCAGGATGAAGAAAAAACAGAAAGGTAGTAATCTACAACAAGATGTCTAGAAAGCAAATGAAGATTTTCTCAGTTAATGTAAATGGCTTAAATTCACCCCAAAAACGGAAGAGGAGTCAAACCAGTACACACAACAGTGTATCATCCCCAAACAAATGAACTGGTGGAACGATTTAACAAAACTTTGAAGGGAATGTTGAAGACATTGGTAATGGGGAAACCTAATCAATGGCACCTATTGATAGCGCCTCTATCTTCTACTGGATTCTCGCCGTTTGAAATGATGTATGGCTGGAACCCTAGGTGGATTTTGGATTTGTTAAAGGAGACGTGGGAAGTGGGCAAGGATGAGTCGCAAGTGTTAGTGAAACAAGTGATAGAAATGAGAGCCCATCTGAACAAAGTGGCGGAGATGGCCAGAACACAATTACAGAAAGTACAACAAGGCCAGAAGAAGAGATATGATACAAAAATACAGGCAAGACTGTTCAAGCCGAGACAGAAAGTATTATTGTTATTACCCACTGACAATGCCAAATTGTTCGCACGTTGGCAAGGGCCGTATGAGGTTATAAGGAAAGTAGGACCAGTAGACTAAGAAGTGGCCACACCTGATAAGAGAAAGAAATCTGGAATATACCATGTGAATTTGTTGAAGGAGTGGAAAGAGAGGGATGGATTTTTTGGGGACGTAGAGGAGAACTTTGGTCCTGAAGCTTTGGCCTGCAGGTTACCGGTAGAGAAACTGCAGTTAGAGGAGACATTGGAGCCAGAACAAATCTGTCAGATAAGGAGCTTGGAGAAAGTGATGTCTTCTCCAACAAACCAGGGTTGACTATGATGGTGGAACGTCAAATTAATACTCCCCCTCAAACTATAATTAGAGTAGGGGGAAGAAATCGGCCTCATCACTTTAAAGAAACTATCAACAAAGAGGTGGCAGAGATGCTCTCATTAGAGGTGATAGAACCGTCTTTTAGCCCATGGAGGAGTTATCCGGCGACTGTTGCAAAACCAGATGGGAGTGTTAGGTTATGCATTGATTTTAGGAGGTTGAATACAATATCTAAATTCGATGCCTATCCCATGCCTAAGGTAGAAGACTTGTTAGAATGATTAGGAAGGGCTAAATTTTTATGATGACTAGATTTGATAAAGGTTATTGCAAATCCCATTAAAAACAACTGATAAAGAGAAAACCACTTTTGTCACCCTTAAGGGTTTGTATCAATTTACCCGCATACCATTTGGGTTACATGGAGCAGCCGCAACCTTCCAGAGGTTGATGGATAAGGTGTTAGAACCCGTAGCAGATTACGTGGCGGCCTATATAGATGACATATTGATATATAGTGAGACTTGGGAAGAACATTTAAAACATTTAGAGAAGGTGTTAAAAGAACTACGTAAGGCCAACCTGAGGATCAATCCTTCAAAATGTAAAATAGCAAAAAGAGGAGTGAAATTTTTAGGTTTTCAAATAGAGCAGGGAAAAAATCAACCAGTGAAAGATAAAGTAGAAAAAGTTTCTGGATGGCTAGATCCCAGGATTAAAAAAGAAGTCCAACAATTTCTAGGTTTAGCCGGATATTATAGACAGTTCGTACCTAACTTTGCAGAAGTGGCAGCACCTCTTCCTGACCTCACTAAGAAAAAAATGACTAAAAAAATTAGGTGAACGAGAACAAAGAGCCTTTGACCGACTAAAAGAAGTGTTAAGCGAGTTACCCTGTCGGTATGCCCCTGATTTCAATTTGCCCTTTTTGGTGCAAACCAACGCTTCTGATAGGGGCATAGGAGCAGTGTTGGCACAAAGGAGAGAAGGCCTAGAATATCCAGTGATGTAGATCAGCAAAAAGTTGACTGATAGGGAACAAAAATATGCAACTATACAGAAAGAATCTTTAGCAGTGAAGTGGGCAGTACAAACATTGAAGTATTATTTATTGGGAGCATCTTTTATTCTGATGACTGATCATGCTCCTCTACAATGGTTAAATCGAATGAAGGACTCTAATGCAAGCTTGACTAGATGGTATTTCAGCCTACAACCTTTTGCATTCCAGGTGCAATGTAAAAAGGGGAGCACACATGGTAAGGTTGATTATTTTTCCCGACAGGGCACATGGGAAGACCTAGACAAAGAGAGGACTGCCCACTCGTCGGGGGTGTGTTTGACCCGGAGGATAAAAGACAAGAAGAGAGAGAGAGTGAGCAGTCCCCTCATATGTCTATAGAGGAGGGAAAAGATAGGAGAGAGATAGAGAGGTAGTGGAAGTTATGTAAAGAGTGAAAGAGCTGAAGGCGAGACAAAAAGGGGGAGGAGTTAGGAAAGACGGGCAGAAAGGTGGTAGATGTTTTATTGACAATGGAAGAGGGGGAGATGTTGATCCCATAGAGGCTGTTGTTGAGAAACCTAATTAATAAAGAGTTTATTGTTAAAGAACCTTCTCTCTTGTCCTTTCCCACCAAAACTAAGGAACAGTCAGACTCTGACAAGGAACCTAATCACAGAATCAGGTAGCACTTCCGAGAACACTACCTTTGAGGTACAGTAGTATCTCTGTTTACGTACACCTCGGTTTACATAATTTCTGGTTTACAAATGGAAATCAGTTCGAAATAATGCCTCAGTTTACATTTCTTTTTCCCCGTTTCTTTCACTTTGTGAAGGAAGTTTCCCTGCACCTGGAGGTTTGTAGCACCGCCACCGTCGCTATGGCAACCCGCTTTCCGGTTGATGTATTTTTCGCATGATGTAATGTCCTGGAGGATACATTGATTTTGTAAACTGAGGTACTACTGTAATATGCAGCATTTAGAATTTGTAATATTTAATTTCGCTTGGGTCAAATACCTTCTGAATTTCAATGTTTAAATTTTTGCTTTTATTCTCACAGATGTGGTTTATCAAATTCTCCCCCCCCCCCCTTTACATACACATTGGTTTAGGTATCTAACTCTGGAGCCAGAGGTTGGGAGTTTACTTCTCTTCTAGCTCTGCAGTTCTAAGATTCTATTACCTCAGTACCCATTTCCCTGACCATCTCTGTTTCCTATACTGTTTTCAGAAATCAACAGCATTTTATAAACTCTACATCCCATTCAATTCATGGACCTGTCCTTTCTCTTCTACCTCTGAATAATAATCTCTGCAGATGTTGTCAGTTCCCGGAATCTACCAGTAACTGCTCTTTACCCGTTCTCGAGTCCAATAATCTAGCTTCATCACATTAATCCACTTTTACTCTTCCTTTCTAACACTGTCCTTTTCCCCCTCTTGTTATTCATTTTTGCTAAACAATCCTTTAATTCAATTATTTGTTTCCTCTTTAATGAACTTAGAGAAATTCCTTTCTAATTTTCTGGAAATGTAAGTACAATCATTGGGGAGAATTTGAGAAGGTAAAAAAGTTAATATACTTTGAATTTGATGTACTTATTTGGATGTGGAAATAATCCTCCCTTCATTACTCCTCCCTCCAAAAGGTCCCTCAGTGAAGAGCCCTTGCAACCTCAAGCCGAAAGGAACATCCTCCGTTCCGGCCTCATCCCCTCCCTGATTCTCTTCCCTCACCTTCTTGGCTGTCTTTCCTTCCTCCTCTGTGACTCAAGCGGAGCCGGAATACAAGTTTCCTTATTCCTGCAGATTTTGGAAGTAGTTGTTTCTCTTCTTTTTCTAATCTACCAGATGATAAACTGGAGAAGGAGAATTGCCCAGGAACAACTGGGGCAACCTGGGCAGGAACTCGCAATCAAGCAAGAAAACAGAGAATTGAAAATAGGAATGGCCATGCATGGACTTCACATGAAAGGACTGACACAGGGGAGAAACCACGTAAATACATGTCACCTCAGTAGACATCAAATAACACATGCAAGAGAGAAATTGTATCCATGTATGGAATGTGGCAAGAGCTTCAGTCAGAGCAAGAGCCTCCATATACACCATACAACTCACTCTGGGGAGAAACCACATAAATGCATGGAATGTGGCAAGAGCTTCAGTCAGAGTGGTCACCTTAGGTCACATCAAAGAACCCACACAGGAGAGAAACCACATAAATGCATAGAATGTGGAAAGAGTTTTAGTCAGAGTGGTAAGCTTAGGTTACATCAAAGGACTCACACTGGGGAGAAACCACATAAATGCACCGAATGTAGAAAGAGTTTCAGTCAGAGTGGTCACCTTAGGTCACATGAAAGGACTCACACTGGGGAGAAACCACATAAATGCATGGAATGTCGAAAGAGCTTTAGTAGCAGTGGTGAACTTAGGTTACATCAAAGGACTCACACTGGGGAGAAACCACATAAATGCATGGAATGTGGAAACAGCTTTAGTCGCAGTGGTGAGCTTAGGTTACATCAAAGGACTCACACTGGGGAGAAACCACATAAATGCATGGAATGTGGAAAGAGCTTCAGTCGGAGTAGTAACCTTAGGTCACATGAAAGGACTCACACTGGGGAGAAACCACATAAATGCATGGAATGTGGAAAGAGTTTTAGTCAGAGTGGTCACCTTAGGTTACATCAAAGGACTCACACTGGAGAAAAACCACATAAATGCATGGAATGTGGAAAGAGCTTTAGTAGCAGTGGTGAACTTAGGTTACATCAAAGGACTCACACTGGGGAGAAACCACATAAATGCATGGAATGTGGAAAGAGTTTTAGTCGCAGTGGTGATCTTAGGTTACATCAAAGGACTCACACTGGGGAGAAACCACATAAATGTATGGAATGTGGAAAGAGCTTCAGTTGGAGTAGTAACCTTAGGTCACATGAAAGAACTCACACTGGGGAGAAACCACATAAATGCATGGAATGTGGAAAGAGTTTTAGTCAGAGTGGTCACCTTAGGTCACATGAAAGGACTCACACTGGGGAGAAGCCACATAAATGCATGGAATGTCAAAAGAGCTTTAGTAGCAGTGGTGAGCTTAGGTTACATCAAAGGACTCACACTGGGGAGAAACCACATAAATGCATGGAATGTGGAAAGAGCTTTAGTCACAGTGGTGAGCTTAGGTTACATCAAAGGACTCACACTGGGGAGAAACCACATAAATGCATGGAATGTGGAAAGAGCTTCCGTTGGAGTAGTAACCTTAGGTCACATGAAAGAACTCACACTGGGGAGAAACCACATAAATGCATGGAATGTGGAAACAGCTTTAGTCAGAGTAGTCACCTTAGTTCACATGAAAGGACTCACACTGGGGAGAAGCCACATAAATGCATGGAATGTGGAAAGAGCTTCAGTCTGAGTAGTAAGCTTAGGTTACATCAAAGGACTCACACTGGGGAGAAACCACATAAATGCATGGAATGTGGAAAGAGTTTTAGTCAGAGTGGTCACCTTAGGTTACATCAAAGGACTCACACTGGGGAGAAACCACATAAATGTATGGAATGTCGAAAGAGCTATAGTTGCAGTGGTGAGCTTAGGTTACATCAAAGGACTCACACTGGGGAGAAACCACATAAATGCATGGAATGTGGAAAGAGCTTTAGTCGCAGTGGTCACCTTAGGTCACATGAAAGGACTCACACTGGGGAGAAACCACATAAATGCATGGAATGTGGAAAGAGCTTCAGTCGGAGTAGTAACCTTAGGTCACATGAAAGGACTCACACTGGGGAGAAACCACATAAATGCATGGAATGTGGAAAGAGTTTTAGTCAGAGTGGTCACCTTAGGTTACATCAGAGGACTCACACTGGGGAGAAGCCACATAAATGCATGGCATGTCAAAAGAGCTTTAGTAGCAGTGGTCAGCTTAGGTTACATCAAAGGACTCACACTGGGGAGAAACCACATAAATGCATGGAATGTGGAAAGAGCTTCCGTTGGAGTAGTAGCCTTAGGTCACATGAAAGAACTCACACTGGGGAGAAGCCACATAAATGAATGGAATGTGGAAAGAGGTTTAGTCGCAGTGGTGTCCTTAGGTTACATCAAAGGACTCACACTGGGGAGAAACCACAAAGACATCACACAGGGGGGAGGCCATTGAAATGCATGGAATGTAGGAGGACCTTCAATAAAAGCAGTCATCTTTCTATTCAAAGATCTCATACAAAGAGGAAACCTTTGAAATGGAAAGAATGTGGGAACAGCTTCCGTCTGAGCAGAAACTTAAGGATACATCAAAAAGTATGGTGTGTGGAAAGGGTTTGAATGACAGTGGAGCACATATGAAATGTTGAAGACATCAGGGATGTGCGAAATTCCCTCCGTATCATACACCTGCTTTGGGAGTAAGATTTGAGAAGATCCCAAGGAAACAACAGACAAACTTCATGGTTCCTTACGTGGATAAAAGTTGACCGAATAAGCGACAGAGACATCCGTTACTTAGAGCACATAACAACATGGCTGAAAAATCAAAGCGTGAAGTCTGGATTCCTGCTTCAATATTTTTTTTACTATTTCCATCATTAAGTTAGTGCTGGCTAGTCCATTTCTGCTATATTTATTTCTTTGTTTGCAATATTTTCTCTTTAGAAAGGACCCAAAGGTGGTTTACATCATTAAAAGAAAATATTTAAAGCTCTCAATGGTAAATATACAAATATTTAAAAGGATCAATGTGGGGGTATTGTGGTCCCTGTGAGCAGCTGAAGCCAGCAATCTGGCTGCTGCATTTGGGACCCACTGAAGCTTCTTGTCATTGTGGGTTGAAAACATGATATAGACGTGTGAACTATGCTCCGTTCAGTATCCCACCATGACAAGCTCGGGTGTGCACGGCTAAAATAGAAAAACACTTTTTAGCAGCATTTGAGAAGCACACCTGTTGTCTCCAGCACACTTCTCTTCCCAAAAGCTGATGAGGGCTGCCTGTCCATCTTTCGTTCTATCTCCAAGCTATGAGCATGCTGAAGCAGCTCCAAATGGAAGTCAGACCAGTTCCTCTACGTACTCGACCCAACACTCTCCAACATACGGTATTTGTAAGGCACTTGTTTTGAAAACAAGGGGGCCAACCAAAGGAAAGCCCTAAACCTTAGTGAGATGTGGGAAACGTTTCATTGACAGGTGGATGAAAATTGGCAAGGACTGAATGAGAACTCAGAGGTGGGTGATCTGTTAAAGAGGGAAATGGCTTGGGATCCTTCCATGGGACTACTCCAGCTGATTCCAGAGGTTCTTGGGATGTGTTCCCTTGTTTCATAGTCAATCATGACACTGCACAGATAAGAGTGTGCAAGTATACAGATGGATTTTTGAATGGCTTGTGGGGGGGGGGGGGAAGCTTCACCTTGCCCCCACCCTGAGGGCACCCATGTGTTTCCTTCAGGCTCTGTGGAACAGCAGCCTGGCGATCCCTTTGCCACTGATCAAGTCCAACCCCCTGCTCAATGCAAGAATATAAAGAAAAGGATATCTGCCAGGTTAGGTTAGGCATCCTTCAGTCTCGAGAGACTATGGTAACGTGCTCTGTATGGAGGACTTGGAACAGCGTCTAGTGTGGCTGAGAAGGCCAATTCGAGAGGGACAATCCCTTCCACACTGAAGACAAATACAATCTGTCCCCTGTCCAGCTCCCTGATTTTGCTGCTTTCGGGACTGCCTCTTTGTCTCGGCCTGCTGGACAAGGGTCTCTTCAAATTGGGAGAGGCCGTGATGCACCGCCTGCCTCCAGGCTGAACACTCAGATGTCAAGGTTTCCCATCTATTGAGGTCCATTCCTAAGGCCTTCAGATCCCGCTTGCAGATGTCCTTGTATCGCAGCTGTGGTCTCCCTCTGGGGCGATTTCCCTGCACTCATTCTCCATACAGGAGATCTTTTGGAATCCGACCATCAGCCATTCTCACGACATGCCCAAGCCAACCTAGACGTCGCTGTTTCAGTAATGTATACATGCTAAAAATTCCAGCTCGTTCTAGGACTACTCTATTTGGAACTTTGTCCTGCCAGGTGATACCAAAAATGCGTCGGAGACAGCGCATATGGAAGGTGTTCAGCTTCCTCTCCTGCCATGCACAAAGGGTCCAGGACTCTCTGCAGTACAGAAGTGTGCTCAGGACACAGGCTCTATACACCTGGATCTTGGTATGTGCCGACAGCTTCTTATTGAGCCATACTCTCTTTGTGAGTCTTGAGACTGATTGAGACTTTCTTCAGGCTGATTGTTAGTCCAAAGTCTTGACAGGCCTTGCTAAAACGATTCATGAGTTGTTGGAGGTCTTCAGCAGAGTGGGCAACAATGGCTGCATCATCGGTGAAGAGGAAGTCCCGCATGCATTTCAGTTGGTCAACAGAAGGTGTCTATCTCCGGACTAGATCAGATGGAAAGCTCTTTAATCTCTCTAGATTGAGAGCAAAGACCAACTGAAATGCATGCGGGACTTCCTCTTCGCCGAGGAGCGAGCTCTCATTGGGTCTCCATTGTCTTCTGGGCGGAAACAACCTCTCCCGTGCGCGTCGCTGGGTTGCTGGAATGCCCATGTCAGCTCCTGCATCATAAGGGCCACCTTTAGGACAGACTGTCCATGTCAGCTCCTGCATCATAGGGGCAAACTTTTGGACACACTGTCCATGTCAGCTCCTGTATTATAAGGGCCACCTTTTGCACAGACTGTCCATATCAAATCCTGCATCAAAAGGGCCACCTTTAGGACAGACTGTCCATGTCAGCTCCTGTATCACAAGGGCCACCTTTTGCACAGACTGCCTATGTCAGCTCCTGCATTATAAGGGCCACCTTTAGGATAGACTGCCTATGTCAGCTCCTGCATCATAAGGGCCACCTTTAGGACTGACTGTCCATGTCAGCTCCAGCATCAAAAGGGCCACCTTTAGGACTGACTGTCCATGTCAGCTCCTGCATCAAAAGGGCCACCTTTAGGACAGACTGTCCATGTCAGCTCCTGTATCACAAGGGCCACCTTTTGCACAGACTGCCTATGTCAGCTCCTGCATTATAAGGGCCACCTTTAGGATAGACTGCCTATGTCAGCTCCTGCATCATAAGGGCCACCTTTAGGACTGACTGTCCATGTCAGCTCCAGCATCAAAAGGGCCACCTTTAGGACTGACTGTCCATGTCAGCTCCAGCATCAAAAGGGCCACCTTTAGGACAGACTGTCCATGTCAGCTCCTGTATCATAAGGGCCACCTTTTGCACAGATTGTCCATGTCAGCTCTTCTATTATAAGGGCCACCTTTTGGACAGACTGCCTATGTCAGCTCCTGCATCATAAGGGCCACCTTTAGAACATACTGTCCATGTCAGCTCCTGTATCATAAGGGCCACCTTTAGGACAGACTGTCCATGTGAGCTCCTGTATTATAAGGGCCTCCTTTTGCACAGACTGTCCATAACAACTCCTGCATCATAAGGGCCACCTTTTGCACAGACTGTCCATGTCAGCTCCTGTATTATAAGGGGCACCTTTAGGACAGACTGCCCATGTCAGCTCCTGCATCATAAGGGCCACCTTTTGGACAGACTGCCTATTTCAGCTCCTGCATCATAAGGGCCACCTTTTGGACAGACTGCGCATGTGAGCTCCTGCGTCATCAGGGGCACCTTTAGGACAGACTGCCTATGTCAGCTCCTGCATCATCAGGGCCACTTTTTGGACAGACTGCCCATGTCAGCTCCTGCTTCATAAGGGCCACCTTTACTACAGACTGTCCATGTCAGCTCCTATATCATAAGGGCCACCTTTAGTACAGACTGCCCATGTCAGCTTCTGCATCATTAGGGCCACGTTTTGGACAGAGTGCCCATGTCAGCTCCTGCATCATAAGGGCCACCTTTAGGACAGACTGCCAGTGTCAGCTCCTGCATCATAAGGGCCACTCTTAGGACAGACTGCCCATGTCAGCTCCTGCATCCCAAGGGCCACCTTTAGGACAGACTGTCCGTAACAATTCCTGCATCATAAGGGCCACCTTTAGGACAGACTGTCCATGTCAGCTCCTGTATCATAAGGGCCACCTTTTGGACAGACTGTCCATGTCAGCTCCTGTATTATAAGGGCCACCTTTTGGACAGACTGTCTATGTCAGCTCCTGTATTATAAGGGCCACCTTTTCCACAGACTGTCCATATCAACTCCTGCATCATAAGGGCCACCTTTAGGACAGACTGCCTATGTCAGCTCCTGCATCATAAGGGGCCACCTTTAGGACAGACTGTCCATGTCAGCTCCTGCATCATAAGGGCCACCTTTAGAACAGACTGTCCATGTCAGCTCCTGTATCATAAGGGCCACCTTTTGCACAGACTGTCCATAACAACTCCTGCATCATAAGGGCCACCTTTTGCACAGACTGTCCATGTCAGCTCCTGCATCATAGGGGCAAACTTTTGGACACACTGTCCATGTCAGCTCCTGTATTATAAGGGCCACCTTTTGCACAGACTGTCCATATCAAATCCTGCATCATAAGGGCCACCTTTAGGACAGACTGCCCATGTCAGCTCCTGCATCATAAGGGCCACCTTTAGGACAGACTACCAATGTCAGCTCCTGCATCATAAGGGCCACTCTTAGGACAGACTGCCAATGTCAGCTCCTGCATCATAAGGGCCACCTTTAGGACAGACTGTCCATAACAATTCCTGCATCATAAGGGCCACCTTTAGGACAGACTGTCCATGTCAGCTCCTGTATCATAAGGGCCACCTTTAGGACAGACTGTCCATGTCAGCTCCTGTATTATAAGGGCCACCTTTTGGACAGACTGTCCATGTCAGCTCCTGTATTATAAGGGCCACCTTTTCCACAGACTGTCCATATCAACTCCTGCATCATAAGGGCCACCTTTAGGACAGACTGCCTATGTCAGCTCCTGTATCATAAGGGCCACCTTTTGCACAGACTGTCCATAACAACTCCTGCATCATAAGGGCCACCTTTTGCACAGACTGTCCATGTCAGCTCCTGCATCATAGGGGCAAACTTTTGGACACACTGTCCATATCAGCTCCTGTATTATAAGGGCCACCTTTTCCACAGACTGTCCATATCAACTCCTGCATCATAAGGGCCACCTTTAGGACAGACTGCCTATGTCAGCTCCTGTATCATAAGGGCCACCTTTTGCACAGACTGTCCATAACAATTCCTGCATCATAAGGGCCACCTTTAGGACAGACTGCCCATGTCAGCTCCTGCATCATAAGGGCCACCTTTAGGACAGACTGTCCATGTCAGCTCCTGCATCATAAGGGCCACCTTTAGGACAGAGTGCCCATGTCAGCTCCTGCATCATAAGGGCCACCTTTAGGACAGACTGCCCATGTCAGCTCCTGCATCATATGGGCCACCTTTAGGACAGACTGCCAATGTCAGCTCCTGCATCATAAGGAGATGAATGAAGCAGAAGGAGATGTTTTTCTGGAACTCTCTGGGCTTCTCCATAATCCAGCGCATGTTAGCAATTTGGTGTCTAGTTCCTCTGCCCCTTCGAAATCCAGCTTGTACTTCTGGGTATTCTCGGTCCACATGCTGCTGAAGCCTGCCTTGGAGGATTTTGAGCATAACCTTGCTAGCGTGTGAAATGAGTGCAATAGTATGGTGGTTGGAGCATTCTTTGGCCCTCCTCTGGCCACATGATTGGAATGTAGTTCTTGGAGGGTATAACCTATTTCAGTGAAACAGGCCTAGTAAAAAATTAGGAGGAGTACCTTTTTATGTTAAGAGCGCTTATACTGGTAAAGAAATCCAGGGTATAAATCTAGGAAGCCAGGTTGAGAGCATCTGGGTAAGAATTAAGGGGGAGAAAAATGTGAGGGATGTCACTGTGGGAGTATACTGCAGCCCCCCCAAGCCAGTCTGAGGAGTTGGATGAAGCCTTCCTGGAGCAGATGGCCACACACACATTCAAAAGGGGAAGATGCAGTAGTAATGGGAGATTTCAACTATCCCGATAGATGTTGGCAGTCAAACTCTGCCAAGAACACAAGGTCCAACAAATTCCTTACTGGCCTTGCAGACAATTTCATGGTCCAGAAGGTGGAAGAGGCAACAAGGGCTCTTAATTGAGTAATCTATCATTTTCATTGTACACATTTTCATAAATTCAACCTGAAAAGAGGGAGGCAAAGGGGTGGTGTGGAGAAGGAGGGGAAAAAGGAAGGCTACCCAGCGCCTGGGCAACTGGCCCTCATTCATCCTTCCCAGGTTCCGTGTCAGACGCCGAAATGTCGTATCAGTCCACGGAGAGACTCTTCGTTAGACCAGTTCCTTACAAGCAATGGCATGCGGGCGGCCTCTCCCTCTCCTTTTACATTTTTGCCTTGTAAGCAGAAACCTAATCATGCAGCAAAGCAGCAAGATGGCTACGGTTAGGCTAAGACATATATTTATATATATTGTATGTATTAACTGGACCCTCTTATCCCTCCCTTTTCAAATTTCAACCCTTAGCAATGCTAATGGGTTTGTTGTCCTGATAGCTCTAGTCCAGTGATTATTTCCCAAACCACTTGCAAGCAAATAATTCTATTAAATAGCAGTGTTCATGAGGATATCGCACAACTATATAGTTTTTATATATATCCTCATGACCCCTCTTGTGCCCATGTTGCTGGGCCATCGTTTTCTATGAGGTGTCGGGGGGGGGGCTGACTCCTTTCCTCCCGGTGAATTCTCCATGTCTATGGACCTTTTGGATCAAATGAGGTCGTCACGGGACGGGATACCCAAAGTCCTTCCTTGTTCTCCTGCAAAGAGGCTGGTAGTACTCAGAGTACAAGAGCTACACCAATTTCGGGGGAGTCCGGGATAGGCTGTGTTGCCATAAACCCAGAACAAACTTGTCAGGAACGCCTCTCCCGAGAGAGGAGGCATTCCACTAGAGGAAGGAGCCACCTGCCGTTCCCATCATCCACCACCCCTTGTCCCTTAGATTGGGGGTGGGCTAGCAAGCGCGTGTGGGCAACTGTGGGCAAGCTCCTGACCCTAGATTTACAATGACTCACTTATTTGAGCTTAAAAGTCTGCGTACTTTGGTCCTTGCACACCAGCCCTACCAGGTAGGACACCAACAAAATAGCAAAGGAAGTCCTTGTGGCCGAGGCACTTCATTGAGGCTCTCTGACTCTTGCTCCCAAGAATCACATTGAGGTAAAATATAGAATAGTTACTTAGAAAAAATAGAAAGTTAGGGTTGGCAGGATGATAGACAATTAGCAAGGAACGTTCCAGTTATCCCTCCTAAGAGACGATCTTGGCTCCTCTTCACAGGAACAACAGCCTCCAGGCAGCAGGCACATGCGCAACTCCTGGAAAATAAGTACTACAAAACCCATACCCTCACAAAACATTCTGGGACCTGCAGAATCTGCCCAGTAATGACTTAGCACTGTGTAGTTTAACTCGTGGTGGTGTTATGAAATAATCAAGAAGATTTGGTTATTTATTCTGTTAATGTGATGAACAGATTTTTATTTTTGGGGAGGAGAGGTCAATCTAGTTCCAATTCCTGATACAGAGCCAGACCCTCCCTTATTTTGAGACGTCTCATCTTGCAAATGGATTTAGGATTTTGTTGACATTGGTAGTCTGTCCTGTGCTTTCATAAAATATTGACAGAAGAGGCAGATCAGTTAGGCAGATCAGTTAGTTAAAAATAATATGAGGCCGATTAAGGAAAAAAATAAAGAGGAATGGAAAAAATGTATGGAATAGAAGGGTGTTTAAAACCATTTCTGTGTGTTTTTGTGAGTGTGTGCACACATGTGTGTGTGTGTGTTGTATTAATGGATGGTCCCTGGGATGTTTTGTTCTGCTTGTTTTTATTTTCCTTGAATGTAAATAATTTTTAAAAAATATGTACTATAAAGAAAAGAGTCGTGGAAGAAAGCAAGGCTTTCAGCCCACCATTTTTTTTATTTATTTATTTTTTGGTCTTTGAGCCTCCGAGAAGCAGGAAAGGCCCTTCCTGGTCCTTTGGGGGGGGGGGGGAGAGAAACAGAGAAGGATCCCCCCCATGCAAAGGTGGTGGGTGGAGGGTGGGGGGGAAAGGCCAGCCGGCTTTCTTAGCCCCTCCTCCAAGCTCACCCCCCCACCCCTCCAGATGCCCCCCCATCCCTCCTTGCCTTCCAGCCCAAGCCTGGCCTTTCTCAAGGGCTGGGTCTCCTCGCAGGTAAGCGACCTCTCTGAAGCCGGCTGTCGCGTTTTGACCCTTTTTGAATCCCACACCTCTGGCACCTATGTGGCGTTGGACCCACTCGTGCCTTGGTCTGTCCACCTAGACTCAGACCTCAGAGCACACCAGGGCAAAACTAAACTCTTTCCTTTCTTCCACTGCTGCCACCAGGAGATCCCTAAATCCCCATAACTCCTTTAGAAAGAATCAGGTCCACTCTTTAATGAAATAGAAAGATCTCTAGTTTATTTGCTTGTTGGTTTCAGTATTTTAATATTCAGTTGTATTCCTTCTCCCTTCCAGTCACTGTTCAATCACTTCTCAGATCTCCTACTATATTCTCATCAGTCTAATTACAATCACATAAATCTCTGAACTCAGCTAATCAAACTCCTTCCAAAACTCTGATCTCCCTCTCCCCCTCAGGCTCTGCCTCCTATACTCTGCCTCTTGGCTCCGCCTCTCAGCAACATAAATATGCATGACTCACTCTAACTAAACCTGAGCCATGACCACATTTAAAGGAGAACGCTACACCGGCTCCCCGAGATTTGGCAGGTTGGCTCCTTTGCTTATTACTTTAATATGGCCCCTTTATTTCCTGATAAGGGGAATCCAGTGGCTCACCATATTAAAAGAGCAGAATTAAAAAAGGTCACAACTTAAGCATTTTTAAAATATATATAAATTAAACAGTGCACCAATTAAAAGACCATAGTCTATTTAAAAGGGGCAAGGGGCTGGCCAGGGGGCCGAGAGGAGGGCCTCCTCCTCCTCCTCCTCCTTGGAGGACCTGAAGGGCCCGAGAAGGGTCCCGGGCGGGGTGGGGGGAGTGAGGGTCCGTCGGGTCGCCTGGACCGAAGCCACGTCGGGCTTGGGAGCCAACGAAGGGCCCCCGGAACAGACTGGGAGCCAGGCCAGTTGCCGTTGCCATCCCAGGGGAGTGATGGGCTCCCTGGAACTGGTCCCAGTCAGCTGCCCGACTGGGCTGCTCCGTTTTGCACCGGCTGAACTTTCCGAACCGTCTCCAAGGGCCGCCCCACACGGCGCGTCGGGCAGCCATCCAAGCGGGACGTCCCTCCGGCCGGCCCAACCAGAGCTCTCCAGGAACGGGTGCAGCGGGCTCACCAGTTGGACCAGTGCAACGGGACCCCCCCCCCGGTGGCCTCCTTCAGGGGAGACCCCAGAGAGGATGGCGCCGGCGACCCCCACCCCACCCCACCCCATGGAGAGACGGCCAGGGGTTCCTTCCTTCGAGGGGGCTGGGAAGAGCTTTTCCGCCAAGCCCTCCCCCGGATCCTGGAGAAGAAGAAGAGGGTCGGGGTGGGGTGAGGGTGGGGGGGCTTTCTCCTTCTCTCCCCCCCCCCAAAACCTTGTTCTCAGGTCAAAACCTGGGGTCCCCCCCACCCCCCTAAAGTGCCCCCTCTTCTGTCTTTCCGCCTGATGCCCTTCGGGTCCCCCAAGAAGACAAAGGGGAGGGGCTGCTAATTATTCTTATTAATTAGTAACCCTCCCCACCCCACCCCGTTGCTTCCATTCAGGGAACCCTGGGGGGGGGGGAGAAAAGGGGAGGGACGATAGAGCTAGGAAGGAGGTAGAGGGGCCCCTCCTAGCCCTCCTTAAGCGGAAGACGGGCGCCTCCCTTCCTCTCTCTCTCTCTCTGTCTCCCCCAACTCTATGGTCTCCGGCGGAATCTTCCTCTCCCTTTTTTCCGATGAAGGACCTGGAAAGAGGAGCGCAGGGTCGGTAGGTCTGTGTGTGTATTTGTGAGTTGTGTTGTGGGGAGGGGGGGCTTTCCAAACATGCACATTACCGGCCCCTCCCCCACTCCCCAGGGACCGCGCAGCAAAGCAAATTCCTCCCCCCCCCTTGAAAGAAGGACCCTCGTTTCGGGACCCCCCTTTTCTCCTCTTCCTCGGGGGGGAGGGTTTCCTTCTTTGGGGGAGAGATCCATGCATGCGTGTGTGTGTGCCTGTGCAAGGGAATCATCCTCGGGTGGGGATTGTTTCCCCCCCTCCTACATAGAGACCCCCCTTTTCCTTTTTTGCTTTCCTTCCTTATGGGGGGGGGGTTTCCCAAAGGGAAGGAGGGGCGGTGGCTGGGTCTCCTCCCCCCTCCCTCTCTTCTTCCTCCTCCAGGCCGACTCTCCGGGTGACCCCCATCCACGCAATGGGGCCTTTTGGATTCCCTTTTGGGGGAGGATGATGATGAGGGGTATCCTTTTTTCTAAGTTAAGTTTTGTTCCCTTTTTTTTTTTTTTGCCATTCGTTTTGCTTCCAACGCCCTGTTTGCCCTCTTTGTGGGGCGAATGCTGGTCTTGGGGGTGTTTAGGGCCCCTCATTCTCGGAAACCCCTTCGAACAGCAGCCCTTGAAATCAACGTATTCCTTCCTTCATACCCCTGACGTTCCTGTTCAATCCAGGCAAGGGCTCTCGGGGGTCGGCCGGTTCCCCCGTCCCGGCTGGGAGTGTTTGGGGGACGGAGGGCAGGAGAGTCTCCCTGCACGTCGGGCAAGGGGTGGAGGATAAACCTGGGTTGTCTTTTCTCCTTCCCGCTTCCAGTGTCCCTTGAGGAGGTGACCCCGTATTGCCCCCAACAAGAGCGTGGGATCTTCTGGATCGAGGCTCGAGATCTCTGCGCGAGGGCCTCCTACTGGGAACAAGGTCTCTCCAGGTAAGGATCCTGTTGTCTCCTGGGCCAAGACTGTGAAGGATGAGGGTTGGTTGCCCCACCGAGATGCCTCTGTCAACGGAAGCACCCCGAGCGTGTGTGTCGGGAGCCCAATGCTCCTGTGCCACAGTCAAAAACAGGACCGGACATTTAAGAAAGCATTTTGTTCTGCTGCTTCACCTGACTGGAGAGTTGGGATCCAGTGCAGGTTTTGGATTTAACTTTATTTTTTTTAAAAAAAATCAATTGTCTAGTACATATTCAATGCAATAGTTAATTTTATGTCTTGTCTTCACACTTGTCTTCACACTTGTCTTCACACTTGTCTTCAGTGTGGAAGGGATTGTCACTCTCGAATTGGCCTTCTCAGCCACACTAGACGCTGTTCCAAGTCCTCCATACAGAGCACGTTACCATAGTCTTTCGAGACTGAAGGATGCCTAATACTCCCTCCTTCCACCCCACTCTCTGTCCCATTGCAGACGTGGGATATAAGAGCTTCGAAGCATGCCCTTAAAATGTTCACATTTCAACTTGGCTCTCGACGCCCCCAAATGCAAGAGCCTCAGAGGCTGATATTAGCTTTGCTACTCATCAATATCTATGAAAGGTTGTGCCTCCTCAATAAATAAATTAATGGGGGGGGGGGGAGATTTTATTCCTTTGGCTGCCTGAAGCTTCTTTGTTAAGTTTTCCTGTGGTGCCGTCTGCCCTCTTTCACTGTGTCCAGTTGTAGCCGAAACCTCTGTAGGCTCTCCTGTTTCCCTCCCTCTCCCCTCTGAGTGCTGAGCAAAAAGTGGGGGAAAGGCCTGGTGGGGTGTCACTGTGCCTGTGCAGTGGGGAGGGGCGATGGGGGGGCTCACTTGGAAGCCATTTCCCCCCCTTAAGGAGAGGAAAAGAGGCTCCTCTGGGCAAACAGAGGCGCCTGAGGCGGTTCTCCTTCCTCTCGGGGGGGGGGGATCCCTCCGGTTTTCTCTCTAAGTGCAAGCAAGGAGAGCCCTGCCTTCTGCTCCTTCCCTCCCCAGGAGGGAGAGGGGGAGGTTTTTCTGCTTTTTTAAAGGCTTTGCGGCAGGCAGAAGTTCGCTTTTTTCCTCTTCTTCTCTCCTTTTCTCCTCCTCTTTCCTCCCCTTTCCTTTCCTCTTTAGCATGTCTTCATTCTCCCTTTTTTTCTCTCTCCTTCACCCTCCTGAGGGAGAGATTAGACACAGAGGAAGGCACCAGGAACACCTCCACTCATTTTGCAAAACATAAAATACGAAGTAGAACACGGCTTCTCTCAGGGAAATCGGCCATTCCAGCAGCAGGAGCCACTTTCTTGATCAAGCAAGGTGTTGGGAGTGCCTCTTTGAAGGAGGGAGGGAGGGAGGACAGACAAGAGGAAGGAAGGAAAGAATGAAAGGAGGAAGGAAGGAAGGAAGGAAGGAAGTAACTGATGCTGGATCAAAGGAAGGAAAGGAATGAAGGAAAAGAGAAGGAAGGAAGGCGCTGATGATGGAAGTGTGACAAATGCTCACCCCTTGTTACTTAAATGGAGTAAGCGGACAACCACGAATACAAGCAGCACTCCTTTATTAAAAAGCACTTTTGCAAAAGCAGGTGTCCTAGCTGGGTAGGCACACCCATCATTACAGGTAGCATGATATTTAATCCCCTTTACCCGGCCGCAGGGTCCCTCCCTTGTTTCCCCATCCAAGGTGTACAGCCTATCCGATAACTGATCACAGGAAGTCCCGCCTTTGTTTACATCTCCCACTCCTCTCTTTTCTTAGACCCCAGGCCCTTATTTGCTTTTTTTACTCTTTTTCGGCAAATAAAGTAATGCCCCCGTAATGCGGGAAACACCTTGCTACACTGTTGTTTCATAATCCATTGTAAATAGTATCCTGTAATATTTAGTGCCATTTGACATTCTTGCACCACTCATTTTGATATCTATCCTGCAACTACTCTATCCTATTGCTGGGCCGGTTCCGTTACACCGCCAACACCAGGGACCAGCACCAGGTTTTACCACTTTAAGAAAGCCTCTCGCTGAGGGTTCTTTTATATCCCAGGTGGCATCGTCTGGAAGATCGGTTCTATAGGGTTTAGTTAATTCTGTTGAATTTAGATGTTGGACATAAAAAGGCCAGCCTGTCTGAGAATCCTTTGGCAGGTGATGGCATATGTAACAACTGGAGAGAGTCCATGAGTCTGCCAACAGCTGTGTCGCTTCAATTACCACAATAGCGGAAGGGGCTCTTGGTGACAACTGTCCTTCTGTTAGGCTAATAACCCAACAAAATATTACCAACATGGTCATAGGGTTCACTGGGGCAGTACAGTTGATGTAACCTATGCGCCCTAACTACTCTCCCTTCCTGTGAGATTATGGAGGGGTGTACTAACAAATTGTATTTCAGCCGGTGACACACTCTACTGGGGTGTGTGTGTGCTCTATATCTCCAAAAACGCTCTGGTAACCCTCTCCTATGCTGGAAATAGAAATGTGTGACCCACTCATTGTGTGTGTGTGTGTGTGTGTGTGTGTATGTGCGTGCGCCCTTTTGTATTGAACTAGTCCCCAACCTTCTCCCTCTTCTGCCCACAGTGGTGTGGTCCCTGAGTACGAAATACGATAACAACTCCAAGTACAAAGATTACCCTGATCAGTTATATCAGGCCCATCAGGTGTAACCGGGGGATCCAAAAATTCCTGCCCAAACACCTCCCACCGTTCAGTTATTGTCCAGTAGTCGGATACACTCTGTGTTCGTTGGAACATGCATCCATGCGATTTTGCTTTATTCTGTGTTTTTGGGTGGATTGACTGGTCCTTTTACTCTGGTATGATGAGTCCACCCTTTTTCCACTGTTCGGACCGTGGTCTCAATGACCAAGAGCGCTTGGAATGGGCCGTCCCAATCAGGTTTTAGTTTCTGGTCTCTCCAACAGTTTATCCACACCCACCGTCCAGGTTGGTCCTTGTGTACAGCAGATTCCAGTGGTGGAGTTTGAGCCAAAAGCCCTTTTGATCTGAGAAAAGAAAAAGAGGTGGACAGGCCAAGTATCTATTGTTTAAGAAACTTGTCATTGGTTTCAAACTGTGGGTATTCTAGCTCCCCCATGTATGGTAAGCCAAACAACATCTCATATGGTGATAAACCAATATCCTTCTGGGTGGCCGGCCTGATTCTCAATAATGCAATTGGCAAACATCTGCTCCATGGCAGCTTTGTTTCCAGTAGTAACTTCGCCAACTGCTTTTTCAGCGTTTGATTCATCCGCTCCACACGCCCAGAGGAGGGAGGGTGCATACTCTGGAAGGGACGCAATCCTGGCTGTCTGCCTCCTTGTGGCAGTTTTCTCAGAACCTTCTTATTTATTTTCTTGCACACCAAACATCCTTCACACACTTGTTTAGCTACAGTATATATGCCTGTTGTTGTTGTTTAGTCGTTTAATTGTGTCCGACTCTTCGTGACCCCATGGACCAGAGCACGCCAGGCCCTCCTGTCTTCCACTGTCTCCCGGAATTGGGTCAAATTCATGTTGGTCGCTTCGATGACACTGTCCAACCATCACGTCCTCTGTCATCCCCTTCTCCTCTTGCCTTCACACTTTCCTAACATCAGGGTCTTTTCCAGGGAGTCTTCTCTTCTCAAGAGATGGCCAAAGTATTGGAGCCTCAGCTTCAGGATCTGTCCTTCCAGTGAGCACTCAGGGTTGATTTCCTTCAGAATTGATAGGTTTGTTCTCTTTGCAGTCCAGGGGACTCTCAAGAGTCTCCTCCAGCACCACAATTCAAAAGCATCAATTCAACCCCTCTGAGGTTGGCAGTGAGCTCAAAGGGAAGAGCAAAGCCGAAGCGAGGTTTCGGGGTTGGAAGAGAGCCGGCGAGAAAAGTCCTGAGAGCTGAACTCTGCCCGCCTTGGGTGGGCAACCCCACGACACACGGGGCTCTTGGCCCACGGAGGGGGCACGGAGGCCGAGGGGCCCCTTTGGAGACACCCCCTGCGTTGGGATCCCCGAAGGGACCGAAATAATGAAGGGTCCCTTGAGAACACGGCGCTTGGTCCAACCCTCGGTCCACTCCATCCCATTGGCTCTCGTGTTTTCTAGATGTTGATTTTGTTTACCCTTCTTAGTGTAGCTTTGGTTTGATTTATTTTAATCTTTGTAGTCTTGCTGTTTTTAACTTTTAAATGTTGCCTTTTAATGATGTATGTAAGCCGCCTTGGGTCCTTTTAAAGGAGAAAGGTGGAGTAAAAATATTTTAAATAAATAGTGGGAAAATATTTTGTTTGCTGCTGCTTTCATCACATGTGTCCGTGGGAAGCATGTCCTGTTGCTCTCTGGTTCCCTGCTGTTGCCCCCACCTCACTGGGACGGGGGAGCTTTTATCTCGGAGCCCAGCGTGAGATACTCCTTCCTTCCTTCCTTCCTTCCTTCCTTCCTTCCTTCCTTCCTTCCTTCCTTCCTTCCTTCCTTCCTTCCTTCCTTCCTTCCTTCCTTCCTTCCTTCCTTCCTTCCTTCCTTCCTTCCTTCCTCCCTCCCTCCCTCCCTCCCTCCCTTCCTTCCTTCCTCCCTCCCTCCCTCCCTCCCTCCCTCCCTCCCTCCCTCCCTTCCCTCCCTCCCTTCCTGTGGTTTCTTTGTCGGCTGCCTTTCTGTTCCTCTTGTTCTGCTGCCTGAAGAAGAGAGAAAGAGGGGATGTAGCCCCATTCAATATAAACATGACGATCAGCTGAGAGGCGGGGGTAGCTGATCCCCACTGGGTCTAACAGGCTTCCTGAGGCTTGCCTAGCAGGGAAAAAGCCTCTCAGACCCAGCGCCGATCAGCTGAGAGGCGGGGAGAGGGGGGCCAGGAGCGGAGACGACCACAAAATGGCTACCGGCTCCCTGCTGGTTGCTGAATCTCCGCTGTTTGGCACTCTTTTTCCGGCTGTTCTGGGGCTACAAACGCACTGTGAGGAGCTGGACTCAGTCTACTCTACCTGGTAAGTGACTTTTTGCTGACTTTTTTTTGGTTTCTGACTTTTTTTTTCCCCATAGGAACGCATTAATTAAATTTCAATGCATTCCTATGGGAAAACGTGCTTCGCAAGACGAAATTTTCGCTAGACGGCATTAACCGTGGAACGGATTAATTTCGTCTTGCGAGGCACCACTGTATAGCATAAGTAACATGAGAAGAGCCCTGCTGGATCAGGCCAAGGGCCCATCTAGTCCAGCTTCCTATATCTCACCGTGGCCCCACCAGATGCCTCTGGGAGCACACGAGACAACGAGGAACCGGTCTCCCAATACCCCTGCCCTACATTTGGCGTTTTGAGATACATTCTTTTTAAACCTTGAGATTATACATCCCCATCATGGCTTCTACAAATTCTACAACGATCTGGCAGCTACTATCAAAAAAATCCCCGAGAGAGAGCCACTGTTCATTCTCGGAGACTTTCAAGCTAGAGTTGGTGCTGATCACAATTCTTGGCCCACTTGTCTAGGCCATTTTGAACGCTTGCTGGAGTTTTGCTGTTATTATGGTCTTTGTGTCAGCAACACGATCTTTAATACGAAGCTTCAACGCAGAGTTTCCCGGAGACATCAAAGATCCAAGCGTTGGCATCAGATCGATTTGATCCTTACTAGACTCTCTAGCCTTCCTAGTATTACAATCATATGCAGTTATCAGGATGCTGACTGTGATACTGATCACTCCCTGGTGTGTAGTAGAGTAAAACTGCAAACAAAGAGATTGCATCACACGAAAAAGGAAGGAGGACCACGTATTGACATCAGCAAGATTCACAATCAAAGAAAAGTGGAGGAATTTGCCCAAGCGCTTGAGGAAACTCTTCCAGGCCCGGCTGATGCAAATGCACCTGAACGATGGGAACACTGTTTATAACACCGCCTTGTCCACATTTGGCAAGAAGGCCAAAAAGACGGCAGACTGGTTCAAAACCTATTCGGAGGAGTTGATGCCAGCCATCGAAGATAAGAGGAGAGCTCTAGCAGCATACAAAGCCTGTCCTAGTGAGTACAACTTGTAGGCTCTTCGAGTTGCCCATAGCAAAGTCCAACAGGCTGCCAGGAGATGTTCCAACGATTATTGGCTTCAGCTCTGCTCTGAGATACAGATAGCAGCGGGCACAGGTAACATCAAGGGAATGTAAGACGGTATCAAGCAGGCTTTAGGTCCAATACAGAGGAAATCTGCTCCCTTGAAGTCTGCTACAGGAGTGATCATCCAGGACCGAGCACAGCAGGTGGAACATTAGGTGCAGCACTTTAGATTTGGCATCCTTCAGTCTCGAGAGACTATGGTAACATGCTCTGTATGGAGGACTTGGAACAGCGTCTAGTGTGGCTGAGAAGGCCAGTTTGAGAGTGACAATCCCTTCCACACTGAAGACAAATACAATCTGTCCCCTGTCCAGCTCCCTGATTTGGCTGGTTTCGGGATGGCCTCTTTGCCTCGGTCTGCTGGACAAGGGTCTCTTCAAATTGGGAGAGGCCATGCTGCACCGCCTGCCTCCAGGCTGAACGCTCAGACGTCAAGGTTTCCCATCTGTTGAGGTCCATTCCTGAGGCCTTCAGATCCCATTTGCAGATATCCTTGTATAGCAGCTGTGGTCTCCCTCTGGGGCGATTTCCCTGCACTAATTCTCCATACAGGAGATCTTTTGGAATCCGACCATCAGCCATTCTCACGACATGCCCAAGCCAATGTAGACGTCGCTGTTTCAGTAATGTATACATGCTAAAAATTCCAGCTCGTTCTAGGACTACTCTATTTGGAACTTTGTCCTGCCAGGTGATACCAAAAATGCGTCGGAGGCAACGCATATGGAAGGTGTTCAGCTTCCTCTCCTGCCGTGCACAAAGGGTCCAGGACTCACTGCAGTACAGAAGTGTGCTCAGGACACATGTTCTATGTGACCTGGATCTTGGTATATGCCGTCAGCTTCTTATTAAGCCATACTCTCTTTGTGAGTCTAGAGAACATGGTAGCTGCTTTGCCAATGCCTTTATCCAGCTCGACATCTAGGGAGAGAGTGTCAGAGATCGTTGAGCCAAGGTGCACAAAGTCATAACAACCTCCAATTCTTGCGTGGAGATGGTAATAGAGGGAGGTGAGTCCACGCCCTGGCCCATGACTTGTGTTTTCTTCAGGCTGATTGTTAGTCCAAAGTCCTGGCAGGCCTTGCTAAAATGATTCATGAGTTCTTGGAGGTCTTCAGCAGAGTTGGCAACAATGGCTGCATCATCGGCAAAGAGGAAGTCTCGCATGCATTTCAGCTGGACTTTGGTCTTCGCTCTCAATCTAGAGAGATTGCAGCACTACTCTGAGATATATTACAGAGAGACTAGTAACCGAAGAGGCACTAAATAACATCGAGTGCCTGCCTGTCTTGGAAGATTTGGACAGCGATCCAACTTTAGGTCTCGTCATCCCTGTTGGGGAACGATATATGCAGTGAGGAGTGGCTGTTTGAGAAAGCCAACAGACCAGGAATGATTCGGACATGCTCCCCGTTGAAGAAAGAAAGTTATGAAGAGATTTTACCGTTGTTATGGACAGATGTTCTTGTTGGTGTTGGACATGTTGATCCCATAGAGGTTGTTGTTGAGAAACCTAAGAGTTCTATTAATAAAGAGTTTATTGTTAAAGAACCCTCTCTCTTGTCGTTTCCTGCCAAAACTAAGGAACTGTCAGACTCTGACAAGGAACCTGATCACAATGGCGCCCAACATGGGGCAGTTCCAAGGGCGGGAACATCAGAAGTGTTGAGGTTACACCAAACTATTGAAAGGCAAGAAAGACTGAGAGACATGTTAGCCGTACAACAACAGTTGCTGATGTGACAAATATTAAAAAATGAGGAAGAAAGGGGTTCTAAAGCAGGGGTGCAGATAAAGAACCCCTGGGTGGCGGGACCAGCTCCTATACGCGTACAGAAAATGGGACCCGAAGACGACCCTGAGGCTTACGTACACACGTTTGAACGAGTGGCAACTGTGGCGGGGTGGCCAAAAGAACAATGGATCTGATCCTAACTCCTTGTTTGTCGGGTGTCTTACAAGAAGTGGTGGACATGCTGTCCCCTAATGAAGCGATTCAATATGAGAAGGTGGAATCTACTATTCTACAGACACTCAATCTAACAGAAGAAGCCTATTGGAAAAGATTTTGAGATCTAAGGCTAAAACCAGGCATACAGGCAAGATCGTTCACGCAGAAGATGAAATCCTACTTGGTTCGGTGGCTGAGACCAGAAGAAAAGACAAAAGATCAATTGCTAGATTTAATTGTAATGGAAGAATTAGTGACTACGCTGAGTGGTAATATGCGTTGCTAGGTTCATCGTAGCCATCCAAGGGATTTGTAGGAAGCAGTCCATCTAGTGGAGGACTTCTGCATTGCTGAGGAAAACAACAGAGATAACCCCGCCCTGATACAAGAACGAAACAGAGGACGAGAGAAAATGGTGACCGAAGGTTTTGGACCCATGGGGCCTAAGCCAGTGAGACCGGTGACTAGATGATCGGATCTACGAGGCACACCCTAATTGGCGAGGAGGAAGAGATGTTAAGGACGCGTGTTACCGGTGCGGAGTCAAAGGACACCATCGATGAGACTGCCCTGGCGTAGACTGTTCCTGGGTTGGCCAAAACCCGAACATCCTACAGGTTCAGGGTTCGGAACAAACTGGATGGGAGGTGAAGGCATATGTTAATGGGGAAACAAAGATGGCTTTAGTAGACACGGGTTGTGGAAAGACTTTGGTCAAAAACCTAAGAAAGGCACGGTTGGGGGGAGAATATGATGATTTGATGTATTAATGGAGACCTGAAAGCTTATCACAATGCTTGGGCCGAGGTAGAGATATCAGGGGGGAAAAGATTAAAAGTGGGGGTAGTACCCGGTCTGGCTAAAGAGATATTGTTATGTCAAGACTGGGTGGGGGCCCATGAGCTGATACAGTTTAAAGAAAGGATACAAGGGGAGTTCTGGGGTAAATAAGGCAGAAGAGTTCTTAGATGGGGCATCACGAGAACAAACCGGCTATGGCAGTAAGACGATCCACTTTGGCTGATTTCTTGAAACAAGTGAAAGAAGAGGGTTCTGTTAAATCTGGAGAGGTGGGGTTTGAAATATGTGAACGCTTGTTGTACGGAATTAATAAGGAAGGGACTAAACAATTAGTCGTTCCTCAAAAGTGGAGGACGGCATTATTAAAATTGGCTCATGACATTCCTATGGCAGGACACTTAGCCGCCCAGAAGATGGCGCCTCGGGTTTTACAGAGATTTTGGTGGCCTAAGAAAAATCATGAAATAGAAGAATATTGCAAGATGTGTAAGGAGTGTCAGCTTACCCAATCTAGGCCCAAACCCAGAGCACCATTAATACCTATGCCTTTAGGAGACCATCTCTTTGACCGGATAGGTTTAGATATAGTGGGGCCTTTGAATAGATCAGCAGGAGGACATACAAGCATTCTTGTTTTGATAGACTATGCATCTAGATACCCTGAAGCCATACTGCTAAAGTATTAGCTAGAGAATTGATGCCGGTATTTTCTAGACTAGGCTTCTCGAAGGAGGTACTAACTGATCAGGGATGAAACTTTATGAGTAAAACTTTCCGCGAGATGTGGGGTTTATTAGAAGTCAAACCCGTACACACAACTGTGTATCATACCCAGACAAATGAACTGGTGGAACGATTTAACAAAACTTTGAAGGGAATGTTGAGGACATTGGTAATGGAGAAACCTAATCAATGGCATTGGTAATGGAGAAACCTAATTGATAGTGCCCCTAGCTTCTACTGGATTCTCGCCATTTGAAATGATGTATGGCTGGAACCCTAGGTGGGTTTTGGATTTCTTAAAAGAGAAGTGGGAAGCGGTTATAAGGTTAAAAGGAAAGCAGGACCAGTAGACTAAGAAGTGGCCACACCTGATAAGAGAAAGAAATCTGGAATATACCATGTGAATTTGTCGAAGGAGTGGAAAGAGAGGGACGGATTTTTTGGGGACATAGAGGAGGAGAACTTTGGTCCTGAAGCTTTGGCCTGCAGGTTACTGGTAGAGAAACTGCAGTTAGAGGAGACATTGGAGCCAGAACAAATCTGTCAGATAAGGAGCTTGGAGAAAGTGATGTCTTCTCCAACAAACCAGGGTTGACTATGATGGTGGAACATCAAATTAATACTCCCCCTCAAACTATAATTAGAGTAGGGGGAAGAAATTGGCCTCATCACTTTAAAGAAACTATCAACAAAGAGGTGGCAGAGATGCTCTCATTAGAGGTGATAGAACCGTCTTTTAGCCCATGGAGGAGTTATCCGGTGACTGTTGCAAAACCAGATGGGAGTGTTAGGTTATGCATTGATTTTAGGAGGTTGAATACAATATCTAAATTCAATGCCTATCCCATGCCTAAAGTAGAAGACTTGTTAGAACGATTAGGAAGGGCTAAATTTTTATCATGACTAGATTTGGTAAAGGTTATTGCAAATCCCATTAAAAACAACTGATAAAGAGAAAACCGCTTTTGTCACCCTTAAGGGTTTGTATCAATTTACCCGCATGCCATTTGGGTTACATGGAGCAGCCGCAACCTTCCAGAGGTTGGTGGATAAGGTGTTAGAACCCGTAGTAGATTACGTGGCGGCCTATATAGATGACATATTGATATATAGTGAGACTTGGGAAGAACATTTAGAACATTTAGAGAAGGTGTTAAAAGAACTACGTAAGGCCAACCTGAGGATCAATCCTTCAAAATGTAAAATAGCAAAAAGAGGAGTGAAATTTTTAGGTTTTCAAATAGAGCAGGGGAAAAAATCAACCAGTGAAAGATAAAGTAGAAAAAGTTTCAGGATGGCTAGATCCCAGGATTTAAAAAGTCCAACAATTTCTAGGTTTAGCCGGATATTATAGACAGTTCGTACCTAACTTTGCAGAAGTGGCAGCACCTCTTACTGACCTCACTAAGAAAAAAATGACTAAAAAAATTAGATGAGGTGAACGAGAACAAAGAGCCTTTGACCGACTAAAAGAAGTGTTAAGCGAGTTACCCTGTTGGTATGCCCCTGATTTCAATTTGCCCTTTTTGGTGCAAACCGACGCTTCTGATAGGGGCATAGGAGCAGTGTTGGCACAAAGGAGAGAAGGCCTAGAATATCCAGTGATGTAGATCAGCAAAAGTTGACTGATAGGGAACAAAAATATGCAACTATACAGAAAGAATCTTTAGCAGTGAAGTGGGCAGTACAAACATTGAAGTATTATTTATTGGGAGCATCTTTTATTCTGATGACTGATCATGCTCCTCTACAATGGTTAAATCGAATGAAGGACTCTAATGCAAGCTTGACTAGATGGTATTTAAGCCTACAACATTTTGCATACCAGGTGCAATGTAAAAAGGGGAGCAAGGTTGATTATGGTAAGGTTGATCATTTTTCCCGACAGGGCACATGGGAAGTCCTAGACAAAGAGAGGACTGCCCACTCATCAGGGGTGTGTGTGACACGGAGGATAAAAGACAAGAGAGAGAGAGTGAGCAGTCCCCTCATATGTCTATAGAGGAGGAAAAGATAAGAGAGATAGAGAGGTAGCAGAAGTTATGTAAAGGGTGAAAGAGCTGAAGGCGGGGAAAAAGGGGGAGGAGTTAGGAAAGATGGGCAGAAAGGTGGTAGATGTTTTCTTGACAATGGAAGAGGGGGAGATGTGGATCCCATAGAGGCTGTTGTTGAGAAGCCTAATTAATAAAGAGTTTATTGTTAAAGAACCCTCTCTCTTGTCGTTTCCCGCCAAAACTAAGGAACAGTCAGACTCTGACAAGGAACCTGATCACAGGATCAGGTAGCACTTCCGAGAACACTACCTTTGAGGTACAGTAGTATCTCTGTTTACGTACACCTCGGTTTACATAATTTCTGGTTTACAAACGGAAATCAGTTCGAAATAATGCTTCATTTTACATTTTTTTCCCTGTTTCTTTCACTTTGTGAAGGAAGTTTCCCTGCGCCTGGAGGTTTGTAGCACCGCCACCGTCACTATGGCAACCCGCTTTCCGGTTTCTGTATTTTTCGCATGATGTAATGTCCTGGAGGATACATTGATTTTGTGAACTGAGGTACTACTGTAATATGCAGCATTTAGAATTTGTAATATTTAATTTTGTTTGGGTCAAATACCTTCTCAATTTCAATGTTTAAATTTTTGCTTTTGCAGTGGTGCCTCGCAAGACGAACGCCTCGCGCCACGAAAAACTCGCAAAACGAAAGCGTTTACGATCGTGTTGCTGACTCGCAAGACGGCTTCTTCTATGGCCGTGCTTCACAAGACGTTTTTTTTTTTCCGCAACCGATGCCTCGCAAGATAAATTTAATTCATTCGTCTTGCGAGGTCTCCCATAGGAATGCATTGCAATGCATTCCTATGGGAAACTGCTTTTCGCAAGACGATTTTTTCACAAGACAGCGCTACTCACGGAACGAATTACATTCGTCTTGCGAGGCACCACTGTATTCTCACAGATGTGTTTTATCAAATTCTTGCCCCCCCCTTTCCATACACATTGGTTAAGGTATCTAACTCTGGAGCCAGAGGTTGGGAGTTTACTTCCCTTCTAGCTCTGCAGTTCTAAGATTCTATTACCTCAGTACCTATTTCCCTGACCATCTCTGTTTCCTATCCTGTTTTCAGAAATTCCTGATGATTCTCTACCCATAACAGCATTTTATAAACTCTACATCCCATCCAATTCATGGACCTGTCCTTTCTCTTCTCCCTCTGAATAATAATCTCTGCAGATGTTGTCAGTTCCCGGAATCTACCAATAACTTCTCTTTACCAGTTCTCGAGTCTAATAATCTAGCTGCATTCATCCACTTTTACACTTCCTTTCTAACACTGTCCTTCCCCCCTTGTTATTCATTTTTGCTAAAAAAAAATCCTTTAATTCAATTATTTGTTTCCTCTTCAATCAACTTTGAGAAATTCCCTTCTAATTTTCTGGAAACTTAAGTACAATCATTGGGGAGAATTTGAGAAGGAAAAAAAGTTAATATACTTTGAATTTGATGTACTTACTTGGGTGTGGAAATGATCCTCCCTTCATGACTCATCCCTCCAAAAAGTCCCTCAGTGAAGAGCCCTTCGAACCTCAAGCCAAAAGGAACATCCTCCGGTCCAGCCTCATCCCCTCCCTGGTTCTCTTCCCTCGCCTTTTTGGCTGTCTTTCCTTCCTCCTCCGTGACTCAGGCAGAGCCCAAACACATCATTCCTTATTCCTGCAGATTTTGGAAGTGGTTGTTTCTCTTCTTTTTCTAATCTACCAGATGATGAACAGGAGAAGAATTGCCCAGCAACATCTGGGGCAACCTGGGCAGGAACTCACAATCAAGCAAGAAAACAGAGAATTGAAAATAGGAATGGCCATGTATGGACTTCACATGAAAGGACTGACGCAGGAGAGAAACCACGTAAATGCATGTCACCTCAGTAGACATCAAAGAACACATGCAGGGCAGAAAATGTATCCATGTATGGAATGTGGAAAGAGCTTCAGTCGGAGTAGTAACCTTAGGTCACATCAAAGAACTCACACTGGGGAGAAACCACATAAATGCATGGAATGTGGAAAGAGCTTTAGTCACAGTGGTATTCTTAGGTTACATCAAAGAACTCACACTGGGGAAAAACCACATAAATGCATGGAATGTGGAAAGAGCTTCAGTCGGAGTAGTAACCTTAGGTCACATCAAAGAACTCACACTGGGGAGAAACCACATAAATGCATGGAATGTGGAGTAGTCACCTTAGGTCACATGAAAGAACTCACACTGGGGAGAAACCACATAAATGCATGGAATGTGGAAAGAGCTTTAGTCACAGTGCTGTTCTTAGGTTACATCAAAGAACTCACACTGGGGAAAAACCACATAAATGCATTGAATGTGGAAAGAGTTTTAGTCAGAATAGTTACCTTAAGTTACATCAAAGAATTCACACTGGGGAGAAACCACATAAATGCATGGAATGTGGAAAGAGCTTTAGTGGCAGTGGTATTCTTAGGTTACATCAAAGGACTCACACTGGGGAGAAACCACATAAATGCATAGAATGTGGAAAGAGCTTTATTTCAAGTGGTGTCCTTAGGTTACATGGAAGAACTCACACTGGGGAGAAACCACATAAATGCATGGAATGTGGAAAGAGCTTTAGTCGTAGTGGTGTTCTTAGGTTACATCAAAGGACTCACACAGGGGAGAAACCACATAAATGCATGGAATGTGGAAAGAGCTTTAGTCGTAGTGGTTTCCTTCGGATACATCAAAGAACTCACACTGGGGAGAAACCACATAAATGCATGGAATGTGGAAAGAGCTTTAGTCAGAATAGTTACCTTAAGTTACATCAAAGAATTCACACTGGGGAGAAACCACATAAATGTATGGAATGTGGAAAGAGCTTTAGTGGCAGTGGTGTTCTTAGGTTACATCAAAGAACTCACACTGGGGAGAAACCACATAAATGCATGGAATGTGGAAAGAGCTTTAGTCGCAGTGGTTTCCTTCGGATACATCAAAGAACTCACACTGGGGAGAAACCACATAAATGCATGGAATGTGGAAAGAGCTTTAGTCAGAGTAGTCAACTTAGGTCACATGAAAGAACTCACACTGGGGAAAAACCACATAAATGCATGGAATGTGGAAAGAGCTTTAGTGGCAGTGGTGTTCTTATGTTACATCAGAGGATTCACACTGGGGAGAAACCACATAAATGCATGGAATGTGGAAAGAGCTTTAGTCAGAGTAGTGAACTTAGGTCACATGAAAGAACTCACACTGGGGAAAAACCACATAAATGCATGGAATGTGGAAAGAGCTTTAGTCGCAGTAGTGCCCTTAGGTTACATCAAAGGACTCTCACTGGGGAGAAACTATAGAAATGCATGGAATGTGGAAAGAGCTCCTGATAAGTTAAGAAGGCGTAAGGAGCTCATTCTGTTTTGTTCTGGTTTCCACTGAAAAGACTAAGCAACCAAATGCTGACATAATGCAAAACAGAGAGAAAAGAAAAAAAATGGAGTGCATTCTGAAGTGCCACTTGTGATGCATTTTACTTCTATTGTTAGTTAACAGAGAGATATCACAAAATACACGTGGAACCTCGTGCTAAGAAAATGAGAATAAGCATATATTGTACAATGGAAGTTTTTACAAAATTAGTGTAAAAAGAGAAAAAGATGGATGTTCTAAGGCTAACTGATGAAAGAAAAGCAAGTAATGAAGAGAGAAAAGCTGTCATTTGTTTTATAAGGCTTTACCCTCATAAATAATAGGAATTGAGTTTTAAAGAGGGTACCAGTTATTATATATATACTGTATTATTTATGAAGAACTAGGTGTTTCTATGCTATTGTAGTGAGAGTTTTCTGCTTTGTAATGGCATGGATTGTTGGAAGGAGTGGAAAGTTTGGTTTTTCAAGCTCTGGTCTCTTCAGGCCCTGGACTGTACTGGGTCGGAGGTGACCAAATCCTTTGATCCTTAACATCTGAGCTTCTCAGAGGCTTGGAAACCCAAGCCTTGGGAAGATTTGGTTTTGCTGACTGAACAAAGAAATATAAATATTGGGAGAGATCTCACACAAACTGTTATTAGAAAGGAACGGAGAACCATAGATGTTTGTTTTCATGGAGTAGAAGAAGATGGAATTGATGCTGGATGAAAGTCCTTGGAAGAGTGGAAAGATAACCATGAGGCACTGACAGCCAGCAATGGATTTTAAACATACCTGGGAGAGAACAGAAACCTAGAGCCAAATAGTGCTTTTTTACTTTGTATATATTTATTTTTAAAGTTTAAATACTTTTGCATGTCTTTCATTGAAAATTATAAGTTTTTTTCTTTTTTCTTTTTGTATTCTTAGGAAGTTTGAAGTGTTCTGAAGAGGGTAGTAGTCCCAAAGGGAGGTTTAGAGTCCAGAAATAGTTGATATAAGAAACTATCTGGGTCAGAGTTTTAAATTTTTTTTGCCAGAATTGAAATGATCTCTGTAAAGAAAAAGAGTGGTGTTCATACAAGGTTTTAGTTATGGGAACATTTCAGAGAAGACATACTCTGTGCCAAGTTACCCCCAAGTCAGAGAAAGCTAAAGTTGAGTATTACTGGGGATTCTTTTTCAAATGAATCGTGTCTACGGAAAGTAAAATGTATATTGTGTGACATTGTTAAAAGAAGCACTGAGAATCATGGAAGACCTGCAGCTGGAACCCTCAAATGACATGAACAGCAATACAGAGAAAGGCTCAAGAGGAGGAGGAGGAGGAGGAAATGGCCAAAGTGAAAATGGTAGGTACAGCACAAAAGAGCAGGAGCAAGAGGGTGGGGGAAATCACAAGACAGGACAAGGAGCTGGAATTTCAAGCAGGGCCAGACTTCCGAGACAAGCAAAAACTACACAAATATACAAGAGCGACCAGTCAGCTCTAACGAAATGTGTAAGATTAAGTGTTTTCTTTGCACAGTATTAAAGAGACAAGCAGATCTACAGAGCTCCACAGAGATTCTAAAACCAAAGAGCTTAAAAGAACTAAAGGTATCTCTTGTCTTATGAATGGAACTATAAAGTATGCTTTTAGTTTTAAAAAAATTAAGCAAAATTCCTCCAGGAGATCAGGTGGAAAAAGCACAGCCAAGCCAAGCAACCACTCCCACCCCCGGCAGCCAGGCCAGTTGCTGGTCCCAGTCAGCAGCCCGGCTGCTCCATTTTCCTTCCTTCCTTCTTTCCTTCCTTCCTTCGGGGGGGGGGGGGGCTTTTCCAAAGGGAAGGAGAGGCAGGGACTGGGTCTCTTCCCCCCCCTTTATTCTCTTCCTCCTCCCCCCTCCTTGCCTTCCCCAGACAAATGCCCCCCCCCCCAAGGATCCGTGTGTGTGAGTTGTGTTGTGGGTGGGATTTCCACAAATGAACACTAGGGCTCCCCCCACTCCCCAGGGAGGGTCCCCTCCAGGCAATCCAGTGGGGGGGAAAAGCGCAGCAAAGCCCCCCCCCCCCGCGTTGCTCCGCATGGAAGGAAAGAAGGACGCCCCTTTCCTCCCCCTCCCCCTCTTTCTTCCGGGGGGGGGGGACTCACTTTCCCACCCACCCCCGGGAAGCAAGGAAGCTCACCGGGATCCCCTCCATGCCGTGTGCGTGTGCTTGTGCAGGGAATCATCCTCGGGGTGTGTGTGGTTTTTTTCCTCCTGCATAGAGACCCCCCCTTTTCCTTCCTTCAGGGGGGGGGTTTCAAAGGGAAGGAGAGGCGGTGACTGGGTCTCTTCCCCCCCCCTTTATTCTCTCCCCCCTCCCTCTTTTCTTCCTCCTCCAGGCTTACTCTCTGGGTGACCCCCGCCTTCCTTCGCCCACGCTTGGCCATGGGGCCTTTTGGATTCCCATTTGGGGGGGACATGAGGGGCCTCCTTCTTTTAAAGTTAAGTTTTGTTCCCCTTCCCCCCCCCCCCCCCATTTTGCTTCCAATGGGCCGTTTGCCCTCTTTGTGGGGGAAAGGGCGGTTCTTGCCCAGCCAGTCTTCCAAAGGGATGGGCTTCTGCCCGGAGACAGGTGACGCGTAAGGAGCAGGAGGAGGAGCGAGCTGTCATTGGGTCTCCATTGTCTTCTGGGCGAAAACAACCTCTCCCCTGCGCCTCGCCAGGTTGCCAGGCAACCCCCTCATAGACGCCATAAGGAGACCAGCCCTGGAGGGCTTCCGCCCAGCAACGGGTGATGCGCAGGAGGAGTGAGTTCTCATTGGGTCTCCAGTGTTCTTCCCTGGGCGGAGCCAGAGTCTCCCTCCTTCAGCCTCGTCCTCTTTCCCGCCTGAGGATCCGGAAGGAGGTGGGCGATGGGCCTTGGGGGGAGGGGGGATAGAGGGGGGAGGGAGGGAGGGAGGGAGGGAGGGGTGGGGTGGGGGCCCTAGAAAGATATTCTCCCCAAAGGGGAGAAAAATATCCCCCACCTCGCCCCCCCCCCCACACTCTGTCCCCTGTCCAGCTCCCTGCTGGTTTCAGGACTGCCTCTTTGCCTCGGCCTGCTGGACAAGGGTCTCTTCAAGATGGGAGAGGCCATGATAAACCGCCTGCCTCTAGGCTGAATGCTCAGATGTCAAGGTTTCCCATCTGTTGAGGTCCATTCCTAAGGCCTCCAGATCCCGCTTGCGGATATCCTTGTATCACAGCTGTGGTCTCCCTCTGGGGTGATTTCCCTCCACTAATTCTACATACAGGAGATCTGAATCTTGGAATCCGACCATCAGCCATTCTCACGACATGCCCGAGCCAATGTAGACATCGCTGTTTCAGTAGTGTATACATGCTAAAAATTCCAGCTCGTTCTAGGACTACTCTATTTGGAACTTTGTGCTGCCAGATTTAAACCTACAAAAATGTACTAGGTTTCTGGAATGTGCAATATGCCAGAAATAAAAGGTAAAAAGGTTTCTTATGAGTAAGAAGAGTGACAGAATGTCAACTAGACCATTTCAGCTTGTGCATGCAGTTTTGGCAGGACCATTTAAATCCACTGAAGGAGCAGCCGAATTCATTCTATTAATTGTTGATGATTTTTCAAGGTTTTCCTATGTTTATTTGTTAAGAACAAAGAGTGTAGTATGTGCAAAGTTAAAACAATGGGTAGCAATGGTTGAAAGGCATTTTCCCCATAAATTAAGCCAGTTGCAAATGACAGGGGTGGTGAATTCCTAGGTCAAGACTTTCAACAGTGGCTGAAAAGGAGGGGCAGCATTCACAGAAAGAATTTTCTGCTCTGCAGAAAATGGTGTTGCAGAGAGAAAATTAGGTGTGCTTAAAACAGTGAAGGATTGCAATGAGGAATGATGCAGGGATGCCTTCTGCCATGTGGGGAGAGGCAATTGTCACAGCTGCTTACATATGGGATTTAATATGTTAATATGGGATTTGACAAATGAAACCCCATATTATTTACTGTTTTGTAAAAGGCCTTCACTTAAACATCTAAGGGTATTGGATTCATTTGCACACGTTCTGATACCCAAGACTGAGAGAAGAAAAGGTCAACCTAAATCCCAGCGCCTCAGATTTGTAGGATACGAGGCAGGTACAAAAGGGAACCGGTACTGGGCTGGAGGTAACAGAACAGTCATTTCAAGAAGTACCAATTTTTTTCCACTCAGGCTGGAAGGAAATTCACACTCACTCAGAGACATACCTGTTCAACATTGAGGTGCAGGCTCAAGCTCAGGCAAATGGTCAAGGTTCACCTATGCCACAGGTAGTTGGCAAAGATACACCCAAAGCGACAGAGACATCTCCTGTAAAACCTAAAGTTAAACAGGAAGAAGATGCAGAGAATGTGGCACAAGAGACTGAGGAAATGGAGCAAGGGGCCATCCTTCGCAGGTCAAATAGAGCAAACAAGGGTGTAACCACCAGAAAGGATTGAAATCAGAGGATGCCAGGTAGTCATTAAGACGCTGTTCCAAGACCTCTATTCAGAGCAGGTTACGATAGTCTCCCGAGACTGAAGGATGCCTACTGGAGATCACCTAGGCCATATCAAGTTTCTGGGAGTCGAGGTCAACTCAAGTTCGCTCCATCTGCTATCACTTTCTATTCTATTCATTTCTTTTATTCCTTTATTCAATACCTACTTTCTATCAGTTATACTCATTGGAGGGAGGGGGGGAAAATATATTTTTGGCTCAAAATGTCTGCTTGTGCCCTCCAGAGTATCTGGGAGAAATTTTGTCCCGGGAGGGGGGGCGGCACACCTGGAAAACTACATCATTCTAAAAAAAAAAACTGAAAGTGGCCACTAGAGGGAGCAAAGGAGCATTTCCTTTTTCAAACACAATTTTCTAAGAATTCCGAGGAAAATATGTAGGTCACAGGTAGCGCCCTCTGCAGTCCAGGGATGGCCTTGCAGGGCTTCCCAGATTTCCTTTGCTTGCTCACCTTTGGCACCGGTTATGAACATTTGTGTCAGAATAAATGGTGTTTGTTTTTAAAGTGGTATGAGACGGTATGAGACTATTTTTGTTGTTTGTCTCTTCATTTTGGTGGGAAGAAAATCAGGACAGCATCATGTGGTGTCGGTGAGTAAAATAAATTTAGGGTTCCCTTGAACCTCTGCTCGCTACACTGAATGTTCCTGCAGTGACTTGAGTATTTCAGGTCCAGCTGTTCAGTCCCATGGCTGGAAGGGGGGGGGGGGAGATGGAGAAGGAAGTGCCTGAAGGAGTCCCTGTGCTGCACTTTTTCCAACCTGTTCCACCCGGAGTGCAGCCCAACCAGAATTATCTCTCTAGATGTGGTTCAAGGTGAACAGTGGGATCCCACCTCTCTCATTTTAAGATTTGATCCCCTCCCTCCCAATCCACGTCTCAGGTAGTCCTCTCCACTGGGTGTGGTCTGAGTGCGTCTGGTCCAAGTGGACACTCCTTCCAGGGAGAATGAAAAGAATTAGTGAGGGTTCTCCTTTCTCTTTCAGGTCCCCAAGAGGGATCTACAGCCATTTGAAGGCAGCCTTGATGGTCCAGATGCCTGGACTGGCTGCCCTCGAATCCATCGAGAACGTAAGTCACTGGAAGCGTAAAAAGATACCAATCCCTGGAAAGAAGCTAAGACAGTTCTCTAAAAAGCAGCGGGAAATCATAGGACAACAGATCCAAAGTGGAGGGTTCATGGGTGTCCCGTTCTTATGTTCCCTCTGAATGTCTTTATTTATTTATTTATTTATAAAAGCCGCTCTGCTCCAAAGCTGGGTCTTGAGTTGTTTCGTCCTTTGGGTTCCAAGAGATCCGTGGGTGGGGCCCTGTCACAAAGCCATTAATTCCTCCCAGCAGGAAGCAATCGAGAGAGAGAGAAAAAAACCCTGCAGCATGCAGCTGAGAGCACTGTCTCATTGGGCTTCAATGACGCCCAAGAGGAGTGACCGAAATTAGCCTCAAGGGGCTGTAACACCTTCCTCCTCCCTTGATTCCCATGAAAGTCCAGGTGTTTTATCTCTTCTCCAATTAGCTGGGAATGTTGAGTCTTCCACGGGCCTCTCGATTCGGCCTTCAGTTCTTATCTCGAACCAGGCTGTACCGATCTTCAGAAAACATTCTCAAAGCACTTAGAAAAACACATTTCAATGTCTCTCAAATCATCTTCACACAGAACCTGTCTGACTCCATCTTACATTTCTCTGACTACATAGCCCATCATCATGACAGAAAGTTATTCATTAGAATAAATGAACCAATAGGGCTCAACGTAAGGAACAATGATTGATAGTAGAATTATTTCGCTTCCACCTACAAGCAAAAATAAAATAGAAAATGATATGGAAAATTTCAAGAAACATTCTACTAGCTGTCGTCGTAGAGGAGGCAGCCATGTTCGTCTGCACAAGCGTTATCAGGCAAAATCCAAAGAAACAAAACAAAACAAGACACAAATGTATGGCACCTTATCGGCTAACAATTATATTTTAATGTGAGCCTTTGTGGACATGCCCACTTCATCAGACATGTGGAAACAGAGTGAAAATAGTGGGTGAAATATCAGTTTCATAACAGAGCACAGCTGAGAATAAAGCTGAGGCAGAACCCGGGGGAATCTTGCGACCAGGGATCACAGCTCACAGGGGTTTGACAGGGAACAGAAAGGAAGAAAAGGGAGGAAGGAAAAGTCTTCTGGAGGAAGGAGGACAAAAGGAAGGGGGGAGACCCAGGAGACCAGGGCAGATCAGTGGATTTCCCCAGCTACCTTTCAGGTAACACAATAAAGGGAAAGGGCATTAAATCCCTCCTGCCACTGCTTAGTTTTTTTTCTTCTGGTTTTTGGCTTGTTTCAGTCTTTTTATTGATGATTTTAATTTTACTGCCTTTTTTGGGACTGTAAACCGTGCGCAGAGTAGCTCCGTCTAGGTGGGCGGTATAAAAGCTAAAGACAAAGAGATCAAAGCAAAAAGGTCAAAGGGATGATGGAGGGAAGAGATGCTTCAGTTGTGGGAATCTGCAAATGTTTGTGCAACGTTTGTCTTTGTGCCTGAGTGTAAGAGGGTGCACGCGCGCAAGGCGTGTCAACGGGTGGCCCTGTGGGAAGAAACCTTGAGAGAACCGGAGCCGGGAGAGGAGCTCCACTTCGGGCTGTATAAAGGGAAGTCGAAGTCCACGTCCATCATCCTTGGAGGTCTTGAGCAGAAAGCTTCGTGTCAACGGAGGCGCCGGAGGAGAAAGAGCAGCAAAAGGGAAGACCCGGGAGGACCAAGGCCGACCCCCCCCCCCCCCCGGGGCGTAGGGCGTCCAGTTCTGGTCATTGCCCCTCAAAAAAGACAAGAGTGGAAGAGGGGAGGGGGGGCAGAAGGGAGGGAGCCAGAGGAGGGCGAGGGCTGGGGCACCTCCTGGATGAGGGAAAGGGGGGACAGCGTTTGGGGCTCTGGAGTCTAGAGAAAAGGGGCCTGACGTGATTGAGATCTATAAAATCATGCATGGGGGGTGGATCAAATGGATAGAGGGGAGATATTTCCCCTCTCACGCAATACCACAACCCTCTGGGGACGTCCACTCCCATGGGGTGCTGCAAGAGTAAGAACAGAGAAAAGAAATTATTTCTTGACTTAGCATGTTAGTCTGTGGAACTCCTTGCCACAGGATGTGGTTGATGGCACCTGGCATCTAGATGCCTGGAAAAGGGGACTGGACGGATTCCTGGAGGAGAAGTCCATCGCAGGTGACAAGCCGTGATGGGGATGGATCATCTCCAGGCTTAAAAGGAATATACCTCCAAATGCCACGTGCAGGGGAAGAGGGGTCTCCGGAGACTGGGATCTCGTGGTCCCTCGGGGGCTCCCAGGGGGCATCTGGTGGGGCCACTGGGGAGAGACAGGAAGGGGGGCTAAGAGGGGCCCCTGGGCCTGATCCAGCACAGGGGGGTCTTCTTACGTTCTTCCTCTTCGAAAGATCGTTGTTGTTTTTTTAGTCTCTGGGAGCTTTTCTCTTGGTCCGGAGAGGTCTCCCCGAGAGCCGGGGAGCGAGGCCTCCCTTGCCCCCCCCCCCCGCCACCATCTCCGGGCTCCCTCCTCGCCCTCTTCCTCCCTTCAGAGAAGCCGGGGGCCAAGGCGGGGGGGGGGCGCGGATGGTGGCCCCTTGGCGGGCGTCGCTCCTGGCCTGGAGGGCGGGAAAGCAGCGGCGGTCCCCCCCCCCATACACTCCCCCCCCCCGGAGGGACGCTTCCCCCCCCCCCCGGGCATCGGCTCCTCCTGCCCATTCCCCCCTTTGGTCCATGAGGGGGTGCTGGAAAGAGGGGGGGCAGAGCGTGTGTGTGGAAGGAGCCCATGGGCTCTCCCGGCCTCTCTGGGTGGAAAGAAAGGATGGGAAGAGAGGACGAGCCGCGGGAGGGGGGGCCGGGGTGGGGGTCTCTCTTCCTCCTCTTCAAGCCTCCTTCCCCCCCCCCCGCCCGGAGGGACCCCCCCCCAAGCGGGCTGGGGAAACCCCCCCTGGAGGGCGCCCCCCCCCCCGTTCAGCGCCCCTGGGCTCTCTGGGGCTTCGGGGGCTCCGTTCGGACTCCCCCTCCTGGGAAGAGAGAGCGATGGAAGGGAGGGGGGGAGGAGGAGCAGGTGGAGGGGCTGCTTCCGGCGCTGCGTCCCCCCCCTCACCGGAACCGGAAGTGGGGGCCGTGCCCCCTCCTTCCTTCCCCCCTCTCTCGCCCCGCCCCCTTCCGGCCTCTTTCCCGCGCAGACTTTCTGGCCTGAGGATCCCGACGGAGGGGGGCCTTTTGGGGGGAGGGAGAAAAGGAGGGGGGGAGGGGACAGGAGTGGGGGGACAGGAGGGCCCCCCAGAGAAATGGGGCTTGGAGGGGGGGGAGAAGACAGGGGGGTCGGCTGGGAGGGAGGGGTGTGGATGATGAGGATGATACTTCATTTCTATGGCAGCCAAGGCGGCTGCTGATGCCCCTGCAAGGGAGGGAAGTTCCGGGCAGAGGAACCAGGCCCTGACCTGAACCCAGACCCTCAACACCCCCCCCTGTTTCTCTTCCCACCCAGAGCAATGGCGGCAGGAGAGCCCCTGGGGAGAGGGGCTGCCCCTTTCCTACACTGGGAAAAGTGTGTGTGTGTGTGGAGTCTTGTGTGAGGTTTGCTGATGATGATTTTGGGTTCAAAAAAAATATTCTCAGGAAATTGTCTGAACCTCCTCTTGGTTTCCAGGAAGAGACTTTCTTAGAGGCAGGAAATTCAGTCATTAGATTCTTAATTAGCTTAGAATTCATGCATTCATTCATTCAAGATTACTTTCCTCCTCTTTGCTTGTTTATGTCTTGCTGTTTTCGTTGGCGCAGGGGACGGTGGTCGGCTGGATGGCCAGACCTTGGGGCTGGAGAGGCCGAGCGAAGGGCCTCCTGGAAGGTCTTAAAAAGCAGGCGGAAGTTGTGTGTCATCATCACAAGGGTGGGGCCGGACCACCACATTCCGGACAGCCTCTTTCCGGTTTTTCATGCCTCTGTGAAATAGTACGGGGAATTAATGGAAACCTGAAACACTCCACAGGCTGAGGGTCGAGGGGTTCAACAGGAGTCCCCCCCCCCCTAGCACCACTGCCGTTCACAGAGTGACAACCACGCAAAGGAAAATCCCAGAAGCTGACTCCCCTTTTCGTCAAGTGACCACTCCTCCCCCAGACACAAAGCCATGGTCAGGGCTGTGAAGGGTAATGAGCAGAAGAGGGTCTCCTGCAGAGTCCAAGGGTCCCCAACCTTGGGCCTCCAGAGGTTCTTGGACTGCAACTCCCAAAAGCCTTCACCACCGCCTCTGCTGGCCGGGATTTCTGGGAGCGGAAGTCCAACAACATCTGGAGGCCCAAGGTTGGGGGGGACTCCCTGCTGTAGACCCTCTGGACGGCTGCCTTGGGTGTGGTCAGCCTTCAGCCGCCCTTTGCTCTGTCAGGCTTGGCCTCCTTTTTCCTGCTGGCAAGGCGGGCAGGAGATTGTGCAGCAGTTTTGGGCTATTTCCTGGCTTTTGAAATCATGGGTATAGAAGCACACAACCCCCCCCCCCCCAATTCATAAACCGGAGGGTATTTTTTTTTAAAAGAATTGAATTCTCCAGATTGTCAAAAACAAAGGCTTCTATCCTAAGGGAAAGCTTTTGGTTTTGTCCAATCAAGAAGCCTCCAGAATGATTTGTGTTTTTTTTCCTTTTCTCCCTAGGACGGGGTGAGACTCAGCTGATGCTCTCCCGGGTTTTCTCTGGACGAAAAGACAAGAATCAAACTCCGAAGCCCCCCTAAAACTTGAATAGCAGGTGAGATCTCTTTCATTCTTTGGGACCAGAAGCACCACTGTGTTTGTTTATTTATTAAACAATAACCCCATGATTAGCAGGACACTAATCCTGAATTACATCAGTATTTCAGAGAATTTTAGCCCCATCGCAGGAAGCATCAGGAGCATTTGGAGGGCGCCTTCTACCAGATCTTCCATGGTACCTGGTGAGGGCAAGAGGGGCCACCGAGATGGGTGTGACAGTGCAAAGGACTGAGTTGGTGTGAAATCTCCATATTCTGAGGTTCACTTTGAGTCTCTTCTGTCAACTTCATTCTGTCGCCCAGTTCTGGAGACCTCTGGTTTGTGAAAGCAAACACACACTGTCAGTTCCCTGGCTGAGTGGAGGTTTCAACCCGGGTTGCGTGAGTCCCAGTTTTACTGTCTACAGCAGTGCCTCTCTGAACATGTGCAGAGTGTTTTTCTTTTGGTTCCCACTCCTGCTGGGCTCAACCCTTTGGTCACCAAGAGCAGGTGCTGTCAATGAGACTCCAACCCTGGACAGCGCATACACACACACACACAAATATATACACACATACAAACATACATTCATACATACATAAATGTGGGTTGAGGATTTCCCCCCTAAGGTTCCCACAGTGTTTAAAAAAAAGTTTTGCCAAGATCTTTGTCCATCATTTCCCCAAAACTTATTAAATCTCTTGCAGAAACATCATTGAAATAAAGTTTGAGGATGATGGTCTTTGGTCAGAAGGAGAGGACATCGAGGGAAAATGTTTCCATTTTGAATCCCAGTGTCAGATCAAGGGGTGAAAGATACACGGAGGCAGAGAGTATAGGATCCGATGGACCTCTTCATTGTTGAAAAGAAAACCACAAAGAGAAAATAGAGGATACAAATTACAATACACACCATCCCATCAGCTGAAATTAACCCACGTTACTCACGTCCACCTTTCTCCACCTCTTGCCACCTTTCCCCTAGGGACTAGGTTAGAGTTAGGGTTAGGATGATGGTTATTTTTGCATTTCGTAGCACCCTGTTTCTCTCCAAAAGCACATGGATCATTCTCCCGGGCTACCCCTCTTCCCTTTCCAAAAGACATAGTCTTGAAAAATATTCCATATTGCTTTAAACTTACTAGTTTTCAATATCCCTCTTCTAATTTTTATTTCACTGGTCCATCGTCATCAATGGCCACATTCCACATTTTTCTATACTGTTCCTCAGGGTTAATTTGGTAATCGCTTTTCCAATTCCTTGCAAAGATGAGCCTTGCCATAGGCACCATTTAATAGCTAATTCCTTTTCTTTCTTCCCTTGGTTATCATTCACCATATTCAATAAGGCAATCATGGATTCAAGCCCAGTTATTTCCCTAATCTCCTTTAAAACCAGCATCCGTTCCTTCCTCCTTATTTGACAGAACCACCACATATGGAAATATGTCCCTTGATGCATTATTATTTAATATATTCAATGCCACCGGAATTAAATGCCATCTCCATTTTACTTTGTAGCAATTTTCTTTAACCCTTATGGACATATGCTTGATAATTCTGTTATTCCACATTTTACTCAAATCTTTCCCTTCAGTTTCTTTAACCAAGTCTTTTAACACCTGGGGTTTATATCCTGCCTCTTCTCACGGTTTGTACATTTCACTTACAATCTCCTTTCTGTTTTTCATTGCTTCTAACCTGTCTTTTTTAAATAGTTTCCTCAAATTTCACAATTTTTCTACCTTCTCCTTCCTTTCTTTTCCATTCTTTTGCCCATTTTTCTAACTTAACTATGTTTCCTCATGAAATCCTCCCTTCTCCCACCAGCATCCCTATTTGCTTGCTGTCTTGTATCCATTTCATCCAATCTTTTATAAACCCATTTAAGAATTTCTGGAAAATTTCTCAACCACTTTGGTCAGAGGGGAGATCGGCAGACTTAATTCTCCCCTGTAACATTACCAACTTTCTAACAATTTTTTAAAAACAGGCTTATCAGTCTTCTTAACCTCTTCCCCAATGTTTTGTTTGAAAAAAATGTTCTCCAAAATTTCCTCCCTTCCATGCATTTCTAATTCTTTCCATATTAAATTCATTTGCTCCATAATATAATTGAATATTGAGTATGTGATGACCTTTTTTTTGTGTGATATGTATCACAGTTACTTATCAACCCTAGCTTTTTTACTATTATTGCAATATATGTTAATCATCATTTGACATTCTTTTAACTACATGTCAATAATCTTTATTGGTAACATCCAGAATAGGAAATTTAATTTAGGGATATATTTCATTTTAAGAAATTTAATTTTAACTGTGTGATTTTTAATCTTCTGAGCCGCTTTAGTCCCTTGTTGGGAGAAATGCGGCATATGATACATTAAAATAATAATAATAATAATAATAATAATAATAATAATAATAATAATAATAATAATAATAATAATAATAATAATAATAATAAATTGTTTTTAAATTTTATCTTTTCACCTCTCTTTTCTCAACCTATCCAAATTCATTTTAAATACATCTTGTAAATTCCAAGTGATCTTTACCCTGGTGTGTTTGGGAAGAAAGTAAATGAAAAAGCAAAGGCCGAGGAGGTCTGTTCCGTGCACAGGGGGTTGGTGGTCGGGTGGGTGAGCTTTCCTTCATTAGGGCCAACTGTGAAATTCCAGCCTGGTGTGTAAGCTTTGGAGACCTCCAGAACTCTTCATCAGCCTCAGTAGTGGTTAAATCAGAGTGGCACAGTTTTTTAGCAGCGTCTCCTGCCGAAGCTCCTTGTTCCAGTCCCAGCAGTCAAGAAAATCAGGCAGAGACACTAGACTTCTAGCAACTAAGTCTATTGACATTTATATACAGCAGCAACAGCATAACCGTCCACAATCATCTGCATTAGCCAATATAGACTATCACACTGTCCAATCGGTTGTCAGAGACCTGACGTCATCTTCACCCTTAAAATGTGTATTCCAGTGTCCTTGTCAGGCACACCTGCTGACACTGTGTACATGATCTCTGTGCTAAGTGTTCATGGCTGTAAAATTCAGGTTCTGTTTTGTCTGGCTTATTTTATATAACCTGACAGTCTGAATGTGGGATATTGTGCTTCTGTAGCCACGATTCAAAAAAAAGGTCCAGTGTGTTGCCAGCAGGAGAAAAAGTTGCAAAGGTTCTCATAGGAAAGGGCAGCCTGAATATTGACAGCAGGACTAGGAGCAGTGAAGATGGTCTACACAGGACACCCTCTCTTCTGCTCCCTGCCATCCACACTTGCTGAAAAACAGCCCTGACCTTTGCCTTGGGTTTGGGAGAGAAGCGGTGGACTGTTGGACTGTCAGCTTCTGAACGGTAGTGGTGCTGGGGGACTCCTGCTCCACCCCTTGACCACTTGGCCTCTGGAGTGTCTCTGGGTTACATGATTTCCCGTACTATTTCACACCGTTAAAAGACGGGATACTTGGCTCAGCAGTACTAGGAGCGAGAAGGACCTTGGAATCGTCTTAGATCACAAGCCGAAGATGAGCCAACAGTGTGATGTAGCTGCAAAAAAGGCCAATGCTATTTAGGCTGCATTAAGAGAGGGACAAAGTTCCAAATAGAGTAGTACTAGAATGAGCTGGAATTTTTAGCATGTATACATTACTGAAACAGCGACGTCTATGTTGGCTTGGGCATGTTGTGAGAATGGCTGATGGTTGGATTCCAAAAGATCTCCTGTATGGAGAATTAGTGCAGGGAAATCGCCCCAGAGAGAGACCACAGCTGCGATACAAGGACATCTGCAAGCAGGATCTGAAGGCCTTAGGAATGGACCTCAACAGATGGGAAACCTTGACGTCTGAGCGTTCAGCCTGGAGGCAGGCGGTGCATCATGGCCTCTCCCAATTTGAAGAGACCCTTGTCCAGCAGGCTGAGGCAAAGAGGCAGTCCCGAAACCAGCAAAACCAGGGAGCTGGACAGGGGACAGATTGTATTTGTCTTCAGTGTGGAAGGGATTGTCACTCTCGAATTGGCCTTCTCTGCCACACTAGACGCTGTTCCAAGACCTCCATACAGAGCACGTTACCATAGTCTCTCGAGACTGAAGGATGCCTACTACTAAGAGAGGGAGAATCTCCAAATCCCATGAGGTGCTAGTTCCCTTCTCCTTGGTAAGCCTAATCCTCCTGTTGTTGTTTAGTCGTTTAGTTGTGTCCGACTCTTCGGGACCCCATGGACCAGAGCACACCAGGCCCTCCCGTCTTCCACTGCCTCCCAGAGTTGGGTCAAATTCATGTTGCTTTCTCCTAGTTTCTGATATTAATACCAGTACTTTTTATTAATCCTTGCTTTTTCATCACCATTTCAAAATCTGTTAATTATGTTTTGCCAGTCTTTCAAATCTTTCTTTATTGGTTTCATCCTAAAGAAAAAAATAATTTTAGGTACTAACCATTTGTTACACATTTCATAGTGCGTTAAATTAGGCTTTCCTTACTACCCTCTCTTACGAATTATCCTCCATATTTCCGTCAATTCTTTCTCCGTTTTCTCTAATATATGTTTATGTTGTAAAATGTCAAGAAAACTTTTGATATGTGGACACAAACAGTGTCCTTGGTGGAAGCGTAGATGTTGCCCCTCAGGAGAGAATGGGAAGAGAGCTGACAGAAACTCCATGCTTTGTCTTTCTCTCAGGATGCAAAAACTTATGACAGGCAAACATAATTATAAAAATACTTTGTATTTAAACGTTTAACTTAAATAGCTTAACTTCAGCATAACAGCATGTACAGAACATATGACTTTTTTGCTCACGAACCCACTGTCAGCCTGACCGCCCTTAAGCAAAGGTGCAGCAACGAATGCTCTGCCTGAGCTGCTTTTGTACCAACTTCAGCCCCTACAATCCCAGGTGCCTGCCCGTGGCTACGGCAGCCTCAAACTTTCCCAGTGAGTCAGCTTCAGGGGTTTGGCTGACCTACGTGCAGTTTGTTTCTCCGGCTTTCCTATGTGAGTATGTTGAAGACTTTAATTTTACTGTATTTCTCAGTGACCTGATCTATACGAATATTGTGATATAAAATTCCTGTATGCAACCTCCACCTCCTAGCTTCTTTATAGTCACATGTACGCTTAAAATCCATATTCACCAATGTGTGATCTGCTACATTTATTAACCCTACGTCTCTCTTACAAACTCTAAATCACAATCACTAGATGCAACTATATATAATCTATCCTAAAATAACTTTTATATGCTGATGAATAAAAAGTAAATATTATACCTTCTTTCATCCTTGGTAGGGTTTAACTTATCTTCCTCTTCATTAACATTTATCTTTATTTATCAAGACTTTAAACCATTCCATTTTAGCATCACATCTCCATTTGGTCCCATACTCTGACGACATACCCCAGGAAAGCAACACCCAATAGTAACAAATCCTCAGACTTTACTATTTTCCTAAAAAAAAACCTAACCCATAAACCTCCACCGCTACATTTAATAATATTTCCCCCTCTTTTTGGCAAGATCCTACCTGGCCACGGTCAAGTGCAAAGTCCTGCACCTTGGAAAAAGAAACCAATTGCACAGTTACAAGATGGGGGTTACTTGGCTCAGCAAAACTACGAGCGAGAGGGATGTTGGAATTGTTGTAGATCGCAAGCTAAATGTGAGCCAACAGTGGCTTTTTATTAATCCAGGTTCTCCAACTCTTCCTTCCCTTTCTCCTTTCATGGGTTCACCATTTTCAATACATTTATAGACTTGCAATGCCTTTAAATTAAGTACTGTTGTTGTTGTTTAGTCGTTTAGTCGTCGTGACCGCATGGACCAGAGCACGCCAGGCCCTCCTGTCTTCCACTGCCTCCCGAAGTTGGGTCAAATTCATGTTGGTTGCTTCGATGACACTGTCCAGCCATCTCATCCTCTGTCGTCCCCTTCTCCTCTTGCCTTCACACTTTCCCAACATCAGGGTCTTTTCCAGGGAGTCTTCTCTTCTCATGAGATGGCCAAAGTATTGGAGCCCCAGCTTCAGGATCTGTCCTTCCAGTGAACACTCAGGGTTGATTTCCTTCAAAATGGATAGGTTTGTTGTCTTTGCAGTCCAGGGGACTCTCAAGAGTCTCCTCCAGCACCACAATTCAAAAGCATCAATTCTTCGGCGGTCAGCCTTCTTTATGGTCCAGCTCTCACTTCCATACATCACTACTGGGAAAACCATCGCTTTGACTATGCGGACCTTTGTCGGCAAGGTGATGTCTCTGCTTTTTAAGATGCTGTCTAGGTTTCTCATCGCTTTCCTCCCAAGAAGCAGGCGTCTTTTAATTTCGTGGCTGCTGTCACCATCTGCAGTGATCGTGGAGCCCAGGAAGGTAAACTCTGTCACTGCCTCCATATCTTCCCCTTCTATTTGCCAGGAGGTGATGGGGCCCGTGGCCATGATCTTAGTTTTTTTGATGTTGAGCTTCAGACCATTTTTTGCGCTCTCCTCTTTCACTCTCATTAAGAGGTTCTTTAATTCCTCCTCACTTTCTGCCATCAGAGTGGTATCATCTGCATATCTGAGGTTGTTGATATTTCTTCCGGCAATCTTAATTCCGGCTTGGGATTCATCCAGTCCAGCCTTTCACATGATGTATTCTGCATATAAGTTAAATAAGCAGGGGGACAATATACAGCCTTGTCGTACTCCTTTCCCAATTCTGAACCAATCAGTTGTTCCATATCCAGTTCTAACTGTTGCTTCCTGTCCCACATATAGATTTCTCAGGAGATAGATAAGGTGGTCAGGCACTCCCATTTCTTTAAGAACTTGCCATAGTTTGCTGTGGTCCACACAGTCAAAGGCTTTTGCGTAGTCAATGAAGCAGAAGTAGATGTTTTTCTGGAAGTCTCTGTCTTTCTCCATAATCCAGCGCATGTTAGCAATTTGGTCTCTAGTTCCTCTGCCCCTTCGAAATCCAGCTTGTACTTCTGGGAGTTCTCGGTCCACATACTGCTGAAGCCTACCTTGTAGGATTTTGAGCATAACCTTGCTAGCGTGTGAAATGAGTGCAATTGTACGGTAGTTGGAGCATTCTTTGGCACTGCCCTTCTTTGGGATTGGGATGTAGACTGATCTTTTCCAATCCTCTGGCCACTGCTGAGTTTTCCAAACTTGCTGGCATATTGAGTGTAGCACCTTAACAGCATCATCTTTTAAGATTTTAAATAGTTCCATTGGAATGCCATCTCCTCCACTGGCCTTGTTGTTAGCCATGCTTTCTAAGGCCCACTTGACTTCGCTCTCCAAGATGTCTGGCTCAAGGTCAGCAACCACACTATCTGGGTTGTCCGGGACATCCAGATCTTTCTGGTATAATTCCTCTGTGTATTCTTGCCACCTCTTCTTGATGTCTTCTGCTTCTGTAAGGTCCCTACCATTTTTGTCCTTTATCATGTCCATCTTTGCACAAATGTTCCTTTAATGGCTCCAATTTTCTTGAACAGATCTCTGGTTTTTCCCTTTCTATTGTTTTCCTCTATGTCTTTGCATTGTTCATTTAAGAAGGCCCTCTTGTCTCTCCTTGCTATTCTTTGTAAGTCCGCATTGAATTTTCTGTAACTTTCCCTATCTCCCTTGCATTTTGTTTCCCTTCTCTTCTCCGCTATTTGTAAGGCCTCATTGGACAGCCACTTTGCTTTCTTTCATTTCCTTTTCTTTGGGATGGTTTTTGTTGCTGCCTCCTGTACAATGTTACGAGCCTCCATCCATAGTTCTTCAGGCACTCTGTCCACCAAATCTAGTTCCTTAAATCTGTTCTTCACTTCTACTGTGTACTCATAAGGGATTTGGTTTAGATTATACCTGGCTAGCCCAGTGGTTTTTCCTACTTTCTTCAGTTTAAGCTTGAATTTTGCTATAAGAAGCTGATGGTCAGAGCCACAATCAGCTCCAGGTCTTGTTTTTGCTGACTGTATAGAGCTTCTCCATCTTTGGCTGCAGAAAATATAATCAATCTGATTTCGGTATTGCCCATTTGGTGATGTCCATGTGTAGAGTCGCCTCTTGTGTTGTTGGAAAAGAGTGTTTGTGATGACCAGCTTGTTCTCTTGACAGAACTCTATTAGCCTTTGCCCTGCTTCGTTCTGAACTCCAAGGCCAAACTTACCTGTTGTTCCTTTTATCTCTTGACTCCCTACTTTAGCATTCCAGTCCCCTAGAATGAGAAGAACATCTTTCTTTGGTGTCAGTTCTAGAAGCTGTTGTAGGTCTTCATAGAATTGGTCAATTTCAGCCTCTTCAGCATCGGTGGTTGGTGCATAAACTTGGATTACTGTGATGTTGAAAGGTCTGCCTTGGATTCGTATTGAAATCATTCTATCATTTTTGAGATTGTATCCCAGTACAGCTTTCCCCACTCTTTTGTTGACTACGAGGGCTACTCCATTTCTTCTACGGGATTCTTGCCCATAATAGTAGATATGGTAATCATCTGAATTGAATTCGCCCATTCCCGTCCATTTTAGTTCACTGACGCCCAGGATGTCAATGTTTATTCTTGCCATCTCCTGTTTGACCACATCCAACTTACCAAGGTTCATAGATCTTACATTCCAGGTTCCTATGCAGTATTCTTCTTTGCAGCATCGGACTTTCCTTTCACTTCCAGGCACATCCACAGCTGAGCGTCCTTTCGGCTTTGGCCCAACCACTTCATTAGCTCTGGAGCTACTTATACTTGTCCTCTGCTCTTCCTCAGTAGCATGTTGGACGCCTTTCGACCTGAGGGGCCCATCTTCCAGCGTCATATCTTTTAGCCTTTTGTTTCTGTTCATGGGGTTTTCTTGGCAAAGTTACTACAGTGGCTTGCCAGTTCCTGCTCCAGGTGGATCGCGTTTAGTCAGAACTCTCCACTATGACCTGTCCGTCTTGGGTGTCCCTGCATGGCATAGCCCATAGCTTCTCTCAATTACTCAAGCCCCTTCGCCACGACAAGGCAGCAATCCGTGAAGGGGATAGAACTTTTCCAGTAAAACCTCAATTCTAATCAAACCCTATCCTTGTATTTCTGAATAAGCTGGCTGGATAGGTCAGTGGTTTAAATATCTGGTTTCAGAACCAGAGGTTCCCTGCTGTGTCTCCCACGGCTAAGGTCAGCCTGTGTGGCCTTCAGGAAACTGCACAGTCCCAGAAGCAGGGAATGGGGAACAACTTTTGAGTATTCCCTACCTAGAAACCCTCGAAAAAAGGGTTGCCATCAGTCAGAATTGACTTGATGGCCCATGATTAATATTATTTCGGATAGTGGTTAATATTAATCAACTATGTTTTCCCATCACTGTCCCTTTGGAAGTATCAATTCAGGCAAGGGGAGTCCATGCTGTTTGCAAAATACGGCTAATTTTTCAAATGTTGCCAGTAAAGCCTTCAGGAGACATATGCCTTTCAAAGGAGTCAAAGACAGAGCAAACTCTTTGATTTGACCTCCAGTTAGATTATGCTCTGTGCTACATTCTCAAGACATCTTTTTTCTCTATCAGGTAACAAACACGATTGCCAGAATTATAAAGAGCCACTTCTTCTGGCTCTGAAAAGAGTCAAGTGTGAAGCCGGAAAGAAAAGCTTAGAAAAACCCATGAGCTAGAGGAGAAACGGCTTAAACGCCTGAAGTGTGGAGACAGCTTCAGACCAGTGCCACTAGGTCAGTTTAAAGAACTCACCCTGGGGAGAAATCATACAAAAACATGGAATGTGAAAAAAGTTTCAGCGGGAGAAGAAATCTGCGTTCACATTGAAGAACTCACACAGGGAAGAAACCATATAAATACATGGAATGTGGAAAAAGCTTCATTGAAAATGCTCACCTTAGGTCATATGAAAGAACTAACACTGGGGAGAAACCACATAAATGCATGGAATTTGGAAAGAGCTTTAGTCAGAGTGGTCAGCTTAGGGTACACCAAAGGACCCACACTGGGGAGAAACCACATAAATGCATGGAATGTGGAAAGAGCTTTAGTCGCAGTGGTGACCTTAGGTTACATCAAAGGACCCACACTGGGGAGAAACCACATAAATGCATGGAATGTGGAAAGAGCTTTAGTCGCAGTGGTCAGCTTAGGGTACATCAAAGGACCCACACTGGGGAGAAACCGTACAAATGCATGGAATGTGGAAAGAGCTTTAGTCAGAATGGTCAGCTTAGGGTACATCAAAGGACCCACACTGGGGAGAAACCGTACAAATGCATGGAATGTGGAAAGAGTTTTAGTCAGAGTGTTCAGCTTAGGTTACATAAAAGGACCCATACTGGGGAGAAACCACATAAATGCATGGAATGTGGAAAGAGCTTTAGTCAGAGTGGTCAGCTTAGGTTACATCAAAGGACCCACACTGGGGAGAAACCACATAAATGCATGGAATGTGGAAAGAGCTTTAGTCAGAATAGTCAGCTTAGGTTACATCAAAGGACCCACACTGGGGAGAAACCACATAAATGCATGGAATGTGGAAAGTGCTTTAGTCACAGTGGTGAGCTTAGGTTACATCAAAGGACCCACACTGGGGAGAAACCACATAAATGCATGGAATGTGGAAAGAGCTTTAGTCGCAGTGGTCAGCTTAGGGTACATCAAAGGACCCACACTGGGGAGAAACCACATAAATGTATGGAATGTGGAAAGCGCTTTAGTCAGAATGGTCAGCTTAGGTTACATGAAAGGACCCACACTGGGGAGAAACCACATAAATGCATGGAATGTGGAAAGAGCTATAGTCAGAGTGCTCACCTTAGGTTACATCAAAGGCTGAAATGATCCCTGTGAGGAGGGACTCCTGGGTTGCATTTCTCTTTTTTTTTCTCCAGGCCTCCGTATAGGAGGGACGAGTCTTCTTCTGACTCTTCCAAAGTCCCCTCCGTCTGTCAAGAGGAGCCTCCAAAATCAGAAGCCACCGGAGAGGTGGTTCGTCTTCGGAAACGAGGAGCCAGCCTTTGGGAAACGAGCTGGCCCTGAAGGGGGCCTTTGGGACCCGACCCCCGGAAAGGGCTCTTCCTGGCAGCCAGGAGAAAACTTTCCAGCAGAGATCTCCTTTCTTGGGGGAACCAGAGGAACTGGCCGGCAGGATCTACCCCTTCAGTGCTGGCCGGGGGGGGGGGGAAGGGGCAGAGGTCGCCTGGCTGGAGGGCAGACTAAGGGGCCTGGATCTAGCCTCCCTCGCTCCCAGCCGACCCCTTATCTTCTCCCTCCCTCCAAGCCCCATTTCTCTGGGGCCCCTCCTATGCCCCCACCCCCTACACAGGAACTTCGCCTGAGGATCCAGACGGAGGTGGGCGATGGCCCGGGGGGGGGGGGAGAGGAGAGAGCAGTGGGGGGGGGTGTCCCTAGAAAGATATTCCCCCAAAGGGGAGAAATATACCCCCCACCCCCCCTCACCCCCCACTACTCAGGGGGGCAGGAGGGGCCTCTCTATTCCTCGTCTCCTCCTGGGGGAGGGGGGATCTTTAGTGGGGCTTGTTTGTGTGTGTGTGTGTTTGTGTGTGGGGGGAAAGAGAGATGGGAAGTCAGGGCAGGGGCAGAGATCCCGATACTCCGAAGGGGCAGGAGGGACCCCCCAAGCAAGGCACCTGGGCCCTCTGTGTGTGTTTTTTGTGTTTGTGTGTTTTTCTCGGTGAGTCCACTCAGGCTCGCCTCTCCCTCCCCCGTTGTGGTTGTTTCTCCCCCCCACCTTCTCCAGCCAAAGTCTGAGCATGACCCCCCCCCCTGAAACCCCTTTTGTTCCAAAGCTTGGGGGAAATTCCTGGAAAGCCCCAAGTGGGGAGGGGACCTTTTTTGGTAGGGGGAGTAGGAGTAGGAGTAGGCTGCAATGGGGGGTGGGTGTAAGGGGTGGGGGGATAGGAAGGGGCCCAGAGGAATGGGGCTTGGACGGGGGAGAAGATAGGGGGTCGGCAGGGAGGCCGGACCCAGTCCCCTTTGGCTGCCCTTCGGCCAGGCAGCCTCTGCCCCTTTCTACCCCCCGCCCCTTCCCCCCCCAGCCAGCCCTGGAGAGGTAGACAGGAGGGGGGGGAGCCCAGCTGCAACACCCCCACAACCTGCGTCACTGGAACTGACGTCAGCTGATGCTCTACAAACCAGTTGGGACACGCCTCATTGGAGGTGGAGACTGCAGGCTCAGAAGCATCAGGGACTCCTAATGCCAGAGCATTCTGAGCCCAGAGGCTAAATACTCAAAGCTAAGTTTTCTTAATTTTTGGGTTAGAAAAGAGTCTGTGTGGGTCTTATAAACAAAGGTGTCTTATAAATGGAAAAATACAGTATTTTTAAGAACAGGTTTATCAATCTTCTTAACCTCTTCCCCAATGTTTTCTTTGAAAAAAAATGTTATCCAAAATTCCCTCCTTTCCATGCATTTCTAAATCTTTTCATATTAAATCTTTATTGTTGGTTATAATACCTGAAATACATCTTAATTGATTTGCTATATAATAACATTTAATATTGGTTATCTGACAACCTTCTTTTTGTAATATCTACCAACATTTCTTATTCATCCTAGCTTTCTTACTATTATTGCAATATGTATTAATCATCACTTGCCATTATTTTAACTACTTACCCGAAATCTTTATTGGTAACATCCAGAATAGGAAATATAATTTAGGGATCTATTTCATTTTAAATAATGGACTTCTGCCAAACCACAAAATGTTTCATGTTTTATATTCCTTTATCTTTTTACTTATCTTGTTCCTCAACCTATCTGAATTGATTTTAATTTCATCTTGTAATTTCCAAGTAATCTTTACCCAGGTGTGCTTGGGAAGAAAATAAATAAATAAGGTCTGTTCCATGCACAGGGTGTTGGTGGTTGGTCGGGTGAGCTTTCCTTCATTCCAGCCTGGTGTGCAAGCTTTGGAGTCCTCCAGAACTCTTCATCAGCCCAAGTAGTGCTTATGTCACAGTGGCGCAGTTTTTAGCAGCGCCTGTTGCCGAAGCTCCTTGTTCCAGCCCCAGCAGTCAAGAAAATCAGGCAGAGGCACTAGACTTCTAGCAACTAAGTCTATTGCCATTTATATACAGCAGCAACAGCGTAAAAGTCCACAACCCTCTGCATGAGCCAAGAGAAAAAAGTCATTACCCAGTGGCCATATAGACTATCACACTGTCCAGTCGGTGGTCAGAGACCTGATGTCATCTTCACCCTTAAGTTATGTATTCCAGTGTCCTTGTCGGGCACAACTGCTGAACACTTTGGACGTGATCTCTGTGCTGAGTGTTCATGGCTGTAAAATTCAGGTTCTGTTTTATTTGGCTTATTTTATATAACCTGACAGTCTGAATGTGGGATATTGTGATTCTGTAGTCACAATTCAAAAAAAAAAAAAAGGTCCAATATTGCTGCACAATGTCGTGCCTGTATTGCTAGCAGGAGAAAATGTTGCCAGGCTTCCCCTAGGAAAGGGCAGCCTGAATATTGACAGCAGGACTGGGAGCAGTGAAGATGGTCTACCCAGGACACCCTCCCTTCTGCTCCCTGCCATCCACACTTGCTGAAAAACAGCCCTGACCTTTGCCTTGGGTTTGGGAGAGAAGCGGTGGACTTGTCGGACTGTCAGCTTCTGGGATTTCCCCTTGTGGGATGTCGCTCTGTGAACGGTAGTGGTTCTGGGGGACTCCTGCTCCACCTCTTGGCCGCTGGAGTGTCTCCGGGTTCCATGGGTTCCCGTACTATTTCACACCGTTACAAGACAGGGGATACCTAGCTCAGCAGTACTAGGAGCGAGAAGGACCTTGGAATCGTCTTAGGTCACAAGCCAACAGTGTGATGTGGCTGCAAAAAAGGCCAATGCTAATTAGGCTGCATTAAGAGAGGGAGAGTCTCCAAATCCCATGAAGTGCTAGTTCCCTTCTCCTTGGTAAACCTAATCCTCCTGTTGTTGTTGTTTAGTCGTGTCCGACTCTTCGTGACCCCATGGACCAGAGCACGCCAGACCCTCCCATCTTCCATTGCCTCCCGGAGTTGGGTCAAATTCATGTTGCTTTCTCCTAGTTTCTGATATTAATACCAGTACTTTTTATTAATCCTTGCTTTTTCATCACCATTTCAAAATCTGTTAATTATGTTTTGCCAGTCTTTCAAATCTTTCTTTATTGGTTTCATCCTAAAGAAAAAAGAATTTTAGGTACCAACCCTTTGTTACACATTTCATAGTGCGTTAAATTAGGCTTTCCTTACTACCCTCTCTTACGAATTATCCTCCATATTTCCATCAATTCTTTCTCCGTTTTCTCTAATATATGTTTATGTTGTAAAATGTCAAGAAAACTTTTGATATGTGGACACAAACAGTGTCCTTGGTGGAAGCGTAGATGTTGCCCCTCATGAGAGAATGGGAAGAGACCTGACAGAAACTCCTTTGCTTTGTCTTTCTCTCAGGATGCAAAAACTTATGACAGGCAAACGTAATTAGAAAAATACTTTCTATTTAAACATTTAACTTAAATAGCTTAACTTCAGCATAACAGCATGTACAGAACATATAATGACTTTTTTGCTCACGAACCCACTGTCAGCCTGACCTCCCTTAAGCAAAGGTGCAGCAATGAATGATCCGCCTGAGCTGCTTTTATACAAACTTCAGCCCCTACAGTCCCAGGCGCCTGCCCGTGGCTACGGCAGCCTCAAACTTTCCGAGTGAGTCAGCTTCAGGGGTTTGGCTGACCTACACGCAGTTTGTTTCTCTGGCTTTCCTATGTGAGTATGTTGAAGACTTTAATTTATTTCTCAGTGACATGATTTGTACAAATAGTTTGGCATAAAATTACTGTACGTAACCTCCACCTCCTAGTTTAGGAGGTGGATAATTACATGTACCCTTAAAATCCATGTTTACCAATGTGTGATCTGCTACTTTTATTAACCCTACGTCTCTCTTACAAACTCTAAATCACAATCACTATATGCAAATATATATAATCTATCCTAAAATAACTTATATGCTGATGAATAAAAAGTAAACTTTACATCTCCTTTCACTTCTCTCCAAACATCTTGCATGTCAGTTCGATTTATCAGTTTATTTCATATTGTAATATTATACCTTCTTTCATCCTTGGTAGGGTTTAACTTCTCTTCCTCTTCATCCATTAACATTTATCTTTATTTTTCAAGACTTTAAACCAGGAGTGTCCAACCTTTCACCTTCCCTGGGCCACATTAGAAGATGAAAATTTGGTTTGGGCCGCACATAAAATAAAATAAGAGTAACGATACCTGATCATCCAAAAAAACCATAGAAAACCTAGTTAACATCTTAAACTTACTTGGAAATGAAGTTAGTGAGATGTTTGACATTGTTTCTCAGCCACCAATGCTTCCATATTTGCTTTGATGGAACTTGTTGCAATTCTCAGTGAGTGCTCAAGGTTAGAGCAGGGGGTGAGGGAACTTTTTTACTTCTGCCGAGCAGGAAGAGGAAGCCGGTGCACTCCCTTCCCATCCCTGGCGCGGGTTTACCCGTGAGTAAGCGCGGGTCTACTCGCGAGTAAGCGCCACCGAAGGCGCGGCAGTGGAGGTAAGGTTCTGCTTTTTCCTTTTAAAAAAATTGATCTGGGTGGGTTTTGGAGGGTAGGTTTGGGCTGGGGGGGTTATGTTTCTCTGTTTTTTTTTTTTTTTTTTTTTTTTTTGCAGTCCCAGCGTGGGGCTTGCTCCAATGTTTATTTTTGGATTGGTTTGTTTTTGTTTTTGTTTTTTTGCAGTCCCAGCGTCGGACTTGCAGTGTTTGGGCTTTCCCCCAATTCGAATTTCCCACCCTTTCTCCCTGCCTTTTTGCCTTCGGAGGTCTGCAAGGGCTCCCTCCGATATCGGGGGAAAGCCCTTGGAGACCTCCTGGGGGTCCGATCGCGGCGGCAGGTCTACTCGTGAGTAAGCATTGCGGAAAGCGCGGGTCTACTCGCGAGTAAGCGCCGCCGAAGGCGCAGCAGTGGAGGTAAGGTTATGCTTTTTCCGACATTGGAGTAAGCTCTTTGAGACCTCCAAAGGCAAAAAGACGGGGAAAGGGCAAGAAATTCGAACTTTGGAATTTCTTTAAAAATAAAAAATTGCACTGGGCCGCATTACGAGCCGACCTGGGCCGCATGCGGCCCGTGGGCCGTGGGTTGGACAAGCCTGCTTTAAACCATTCCATTTTAGCATCACATCTCCATTTGGTCCCATACTCTGACGACATGCCCCAGCAAAGCAACACCCAATAGTAACAAATCCTCAAACTTTAACTATTTTCCTAAAAAAAAAAAAAAAACACTAACCCATAAACCCTCACCGCTACATTTAATAATATTTCCCCCTCATTTTGGCAAGAGCCTACCTGGCCACGGTTAAGTGCAAAGTCCTGCACCTTGGAAAAAGAAACCAATTGCACAGTTACAAGATGGGGGATACTTGACTCAGCAAAACTACGAGCGAGAGGGATGTTGGAATTGTTGTAGATCGCAAGCTAAATGTGAGCCAACAGTGGCTTTTTATTAATCCAGGTTCTCCTAGCTCTTCCTTCCCCTTCTCCTTTCATGGGTTCACCATTTTCAATACATTTATGGACTTGCAATGCCTTTAAATTCAGTACTGTACAGTGGAGGAAATTTGCAAGTAAACCATGGAACTTTTCCAGTAAAACCTCAATTCTAATCAAACCCTCTCCTTGTATTTCTGAGTAAGCTGGCTGGATAGGTCAGTGGTTTAAATATCTGGTTGCAGAACCAGAGGTTCCCTGCTGTGTCTCCCACAGGTAAGGTCAGCCTGTGTGGCCTTCGGGAAACTGCACGGTCCGAGAAGCAGGGAATGGGGAATGACTTTTGAGTATTCTCTGCCTAGAAACCCTCGAAAAAAGGGTTGCCATCAGTCAGAATTGACTTGATGGCCCATGATTAATATTATTTTGGATAGTGGTTAATATTAATCAACTATGTTTTCCCATCACTGTCTCTTTGGAAGTATCAATTCAGGCAAGGGGAGTCCATGCTGTTTTCACAATATGGCTAATTTTTCAAATGTTGCCAGTAAAGCCTTCAGGAGACATATGCCTTTCAAAGGAGTCAAAGACAGAGCAAACTCTTTGGTTTGACCACCAGTTAGATTCTGCTCTGTGATACATTCTCAAGACATCTTCTTTTTTCTCTATCAGGTAACAAACACGATGGCCAGAATTATACAGAGACACTTCTTCTGGCCCTGAAAAGAGTCAAGTGTGAAGCCGGGAAGAAAAGCTTAGAAAAACCCATGAGCTAGAGGAGAAACAGCTTAAACGCCTGAAGTGTGGAGACAGCTTCAGACCAGTGCCGCTAGTTCAGTTTAAAGAACTCACCCTGGGGAGAAATCATACAAAAACATGGAATGTGAAAAGAGTTTCAGCGGGAGAAGAAATCTGCGTTCACATCGAAGAACTCACACAGGGAAGAAACTGTATAAATGCATGGAATGTGGAAAGAGCTTTATTCAGAGTGGTAACATTAGGTTACATCAAAGGACTCACACAGGGGAGAAACCACATAAATGCATGGAATGTGGAAAGAGCTTTAGTCAGAGTGATCAGCTTAGGGTACATCAAAGGACTTACACAGGGGAGAAACCACATAAACGCATGGAATGTGGAAAGAGCTTTAGTCAGAGTAGTCATCTTAGGGTACATCAAAGGACCCACACTGGGGAGAAACCACATAAATGCATGGAATGTGGAAAGAGCTTTAGTCTCAGTGGTGGCCTTAGGTTACATCAAAGGATCCACACTGGGGAGAAACCACATAAATGCATGGAATGTGGAAAGAGCTTAAGTCACAGTGGTGGCCTTAGGTTACATCAAAGGACCCACACTGGGGAGAAACCACATAAATGCATGGAATGTGGAAAGAGCTTTAGTCAGAGTGGTCAACTTAGGTTACATCAAAGGACCCACACTGGGGAGAAACCACATAAATGCATGGAATGTGGAAAGAGCTTTAGTCAGAGTGGTCAGCTTAGGGTACATCAAAGGACCCACACGGGGGAGAAACCACATAAATGCATGGAATGTGGAAAGAGCTTTAGTCAGAGTGGTGACGTTAGGGTACATCAAAGGACCCACACTGGGGAGAAACCACATAAATGCATGGAATGTGGAAAGAGCTTTAGTCGCAGTGGTAACCTTAGGTTACATCAAAGGATCCACACTGGGGAGAAACCACATAAATGCATGGAATGTGGAAAGAGCTTTAGTCAGAGTGGTGGCCTTAGGTCACATCAAAGGAATCACACTGGGGAGAAACCACATAAATGCATGGAATGTGGAAAGAGCTTTAGTCAGAGTGGTCATCTTAGGGTACATCAAAGGACCCACACTGGGGACAAACCACATAAATGCATGGAATGTGGAAAGAGCTTTAATCAGAGTGGTAACCTTAGGTTACATCAAAGGACTCACACAGGGGAGAAACCACATAAATGCATGGAATGTGGAAAGAGCTTTAGTCAGTGTAGTCAGCTTAGGGTACATCAAAGGACCCACACTGGGGAGAAATCACATAAATGCATGGAATGTGGAAAGAGTTTTAGTCATAGTGGTGCCCTTAAGTTACATCAAAGGATTCACACTGGGGAAAAACCACATAAGTGCATGGAATGTGGAAAGAGTTTTAGTCATGGTGGTGCCCTTAAGTTACATCAAAGGATTCACACTGGGGAGAAACCACATAAATGCATGGAATGTGGAAAGAGCTTTAGTCAGAGTGGTCACCTTAGGTTACATCAAAGGACCCACACTGGGGAGAAACCACATAAATGCATGGAATGTGGAAAGAGCTTTCGTCAGAGTGATCAGCTTAGGGTACATCAAAGGACTCACACAGGGGAGAAACCACATAAATGCATGGAATGTGGAAAGAGCTTTAGTCTCAGTGGTGGCCTTAGGTTACATCAAAGGACCCACACTGGGGAGAAACCACATAAATGCATGGAATGTGGAAAGAGCTTCAGTCAGAGTGGTGACCTTAGGTTACATCAAAGGACCCACACTGGGGAGAAACCACATAAATGCATGGAATGTGGAAAGAGCTTCAGTCAGAGTGGTGACCTTAGGTTACATCAAAGGACCCACACTGGGGAGAAACCACATAAATGCATGGAAGGTGGAAAGAGCTTTAGTCGCAGTGGTGGCCTTAGGTTACATCAAATGACCCACACTGGGGAGAAACCACATAAATGCATGGAATGTGGAAAGAGCTTTAGTCAGAGTAGTCAGCTTAGGGTACATCAAAGGACCCACACTGGGGAGAAGCCACATAAATGCATGGAATGTGGAAAGAGCTTTAGTCTCACTGATGTCCTTAGATTACATCAAAGGACCCACACTGGGGAGAAACCACATAAATGCATGGAATGTGGAAAGCTTTAGTCTCAGTGGTGGCCTTAGGTTACATCAAAGGACCCACACTGGGGAGAAACCACATAAATGCATGGAATGTGGAAAGAGCTTTAGTCAGAGTGGTGGCCTTAGGTTACATCAAAGGACCCACACAGGGGAGAAACCACATAAATGCATGGAATGTGGAAAGAGCTTTAGTCGCAGTAGTGGCCTTAGGTTACATCAAAGGACCCACACTGGGGAGAAACCACATAAATGCATGGAATGTGGAAAGAGCTTTAGTCGCAGTGGTGGCCTTAGGCTACATCAAAGAACTCACACTGGGGAGAAACCATAGAAATGCATGGAATGTGGAAACAGCTTTATTCAGAGCTCCTGATAAGAAGGCATAAGGAGCTAATTCAATTTTGTGCTGGTTTCCACTGGAAAGAATAAACAACAAAATGCTGACGTAATGCAAAACTGAGAGAAAAGAGAATAAATGGAGTACATTTTGAAGTGCCTCTTGTGATGTGTTTTACTTCCATCGTTAATTAACAGAGAGATATCACAAAATAGACGTGATCAATTGACCAGATGGGCGGGATATAAATACAATTAATAAATAAAATAAAGACGTGGAACATTGTGCTAAAAAAATGAAAATAAGCATATAAGCAATAGAAGCACAATACAGTGGTGCCTCGCTAGACGATTGCCTTGCAGCATCGCTACTGCGCTTCGCAAAACGATGTCTCTCTATGGGGAATTTTCGCTAGACGATGAGGTTTCCCCGTAGGAATGCGCCGACTAGTGGTGAAAAGCTGTCAGTGCAGCTGTCAGTGCATTCCGACGGGGACCCGCACTCGCTAGACGAGGTTTCCCTATGGGAGATTTCGCAAGACGACGGGTTTTCCCTTTGGAACGCATTGAAGAGATTTCAATGCATTCCAATGGGAAAACGTGCTTCGCTAGATGATGTTTTCGCTAGACAGCGATCTTCGTGGAACGGATTAACATCGTCTAGCGAGGCACCACTGTATTACAAAATTAGTGTAAATAGAGAAAAGGATGGATGTTCTAAGGCTAACTGATGAAAGAAAAGCAAGTAGTGAAGAGAGAGAAATTGTCATTTCTTTTATAAGGTTTTACCCTCAAAAATAATAATAGTAATTGAGTTTTAAAGAGGGTACCAATGAATCTGTATTCTCTATTTTTAATACACACACACACACACAATGCTATTGTATTGAGAGTGTACTGCTTTGTAATGGCAGGGATTGTTGGAAGGAGTGGAAATTTTGGTTTTTCAAGCTCTGGTCTCTTCGGGCCCTGGACTGCACTGGGTCGGAGGTGACCAAATCCTTTGACCCTTAACATCTGAGCTTCTTGGAGGCTGGGAAACCCAAGCCTTGGGAAGATTTGGTTTTGCTGACTGGTGCAGAACAAAGAGATATAAAATTGGGAGAGACCTCCCACAAACTGTTATTAGAAAGTAACTGAGAACCGTAGATTTTTGGTTTCATGGAGTACAACAGATGATGGAACTGATGCTGGGTGAAAGTCCTTGGAAGAGCGGAAAGATAACCATGTGGCAGTGACAGCCTGCAATGGATTTTACACACGGCTGGGTGAGAACAAAATTTTCTCTGTGTTAACAACACACTTACAGCCAAATAGTGCTTTTTTACTTTGTATATATTTATTTTTAAAGTTTAAATACTTTTGCATGTTTGTTTTGGGTTTTTCGGGCTCTTTGGCCCTGTTCTGAAGGTTGTTCTTCCTAACGTTTCGCCAGTCTCTGTGGCCGGCCTCTTCAGAGGACAGGAGTCAGAACTGCACCAGAGCAAAGAGTCCCTACTCCAGTCCTCTGAGGATGCCGGCCACAGAGACTGGCGAAACGTTAGGAAGAACAACCTTCAGAACAGGGCCAAAGAGCCCAAAAAACCCACAACAACTACCAACATGAATTTGACCCAACTTCCGGGAGGCAGTGGAAGACAGGAGGGCCTGGCGTGCTCTGGTCCATGGGGTCACGAAGAGTCCGACACGACTTAACGACTAAACAAAAACAACATCTACAGCATGAGATATGCAGGAAAAGGGGAAACCAAGAGGAGATTCAGACAATTTCCTGAGAATATTTTTTAACACAAAATCAGCAGCAGCAAGCCTCACACAAGACTCCACACACACACACACACACCCTTTTCTTAGTGTAGGAAACGGGCAGCCCCTCTCCCCAGGGGCTCTCCTGCCCCCATTGCTCTGGGTGGGAAGAGCATGGGGGGGGGGGATTGAGGGTCAGGATTCAGGTCAGGGCCTGGTTTGTGTGTCAGGAACTTCCCTCCCTTGCAGGGGCATCAGCAGCCACCTTGGCTGCCAGATGGGCAGCATAGAAATGAAGTATCATCATCATCATCAACATCCCCAGCTATCTTCCAACCTACCCACTCCTACTCTTCCCTCCGACTTCACTCACAACCCTCGCAGGAGCTGGGAGGGATGCAGGTGGTGGGGTCTTGCGGCTGGGCTCCCCCCCCCCCCCCATCGTGATGCCTGGGTTGGTCTGGAATGGATGCTTCAGAGCCATTGGCTTTACAAAAGACCTGCCTCCCACCCACCCACCCCCAGAGGCCAAGGCTGAAGTGATCCTGTGAGGAAGGACTCCTTCCGGGTTGCATTTCTCTTTTTATTTTCTCCACCCCTCCGTATAGGAGGGACGAGTCTTCTTCTGACTATTCCCAAAGCCCCCTCCGTCCGTCCGTCAAGAGGAGCCTCCAAAATCAGAGGTGGCCGGAGAGGTGGTTCGTCTTCGGAAACGAGGAGCCGGCCTTTGGGAAACGGGCTGGCCCTGAAGGGGGCCTTTGGGACCCGACCCCCCCCCCCCCCCGGAAAAGGCTCTTCCTGGCAGCCAGGAGAAAACTTTCCAGCAGAGATCTCCTTTCTTGGGGGGACCAGAGGAACTGGCCGGCAGGATCTACCCCTCCAGTGCTGGCCCGAGGAGGGGAGGGGGAAAGGGGCAGAGGCCGCCTGGCCGGAGGGCAGACTAAGGGGCCTGGATCTAGCCTCCCTCGCTCCCAGATGACCCCCTATCTTCTCCCCCCCTCCAAGCCCCATTTCTCTGGGGCCCCTCCTATGCCCCCACCCCCTACACAGGAACTTCGCCTGAAGATCCAGATGGAGGTGGGCGATGGCACGGGGGGGGGGGAGAGGAGAGAGCAGTGGGGGGGTGTCCCTAGAAAGATATTCCCCCAAAGGGGAGAAATATACCCCGCCCCCCCACCTCACCCCCCACTCCTCGGGGGGGCAGGAGGGGCCTCTCTATTCCTTGTCTCCTCCTGGGGGGAGGGGAGATCTTTAGTGGGGCTTGTTTGTGTGTGTGTGTGTTTGTGGGGAAAGAGAGATGGGAAGTCAGGGCGGGGCCGAGATCCCGATACTCCGAAGGGGCAGGAGGGACCCCCCAAGCAAGGCACCCGGGCCTTCCATTTGCGCGTGTGTGTTTTTCTCGGTGAGTCCACTCAGGCTCGCCTCTCCCTCCCCCATTGTGGTTGTTTCTCCCCCCCCCCCACCTTCTCCAGCCAAAGTCTGAGCATGACCCCCCCAGGAAACCCCTTTTGTTCCAAAGCTTGGGGGAAATTCCTGGAAAGCCCCAAGTGGGGAGGGGGCCCTTTTTGGTAGGGGGAGGAGGAGGCTGCAATGGGGGTGGGTGTAGGGGGTGAGGGGATAGGAAGGGGCCCAGAGGAATGGGGCTTGGAGGGAGGAGATGATAAGGCGTCAGCAGGGAGGCCGGACCCAGGCCCCTTTGGCTGCCCTTCGGCCAGGTAGCCTCTGTCCCTTTCCCCCTCCCCCTCTCCTCCCCCCCACCCTTCCCCCCCCTGGCCAGCCCTGGAGGGGTAGACAGGAGGGGGGAGCCCAGCTGCAACACCCCACAACCTGCGTCCCTGGAACTGACGTCAGCTGATGCTCTACAAACCAGTTGGGACACACCTCATTGGAGGTGCAGACTGCAGGCTCAGAAGTATCAGGGACTCCTAATGTCCGAGCATTCTGAGCCCCGACGCTAAATACTCAAAGCTAAGTTTTCTTAATTTTTGGGTTAGAAAAGAGTCTGTGTGGGTCTTATAAACAAAGGTGTCTTATAAATGGAAAAATACAGTATTTTTTAAGAACAGGTTTATCAATCTTCTTAACCTCTTCCCCAATGTTTTCTTTGAAAAAAAATGTTATCCAAAATTCCCTCCTTTCCATGCATTTCTAAATCTTTTCATATTAAATCTTTATTGTTGGTTATAATACTTGAAATACATCTTAATTGATTTGCTATATAATAACATTTAATATTGGTTATCTGACAACCTTCTTTTTGTAATTTCTACCAACATTTCTTATTAATCCTAGCTTTCTCACTATTATTCCAATATGTATTAATCATCACTCACCATTATTTGAACTACTTACCCGAAATCTTTATTGGTAACATCCAAAATAGGAAATATAATTTACGGATCTATTTCATTTAAAATAATGCACTTCTGCCAAACCACAAAATGTTTAATGTTTTATATTCCTTTATCTTTTGACTTATCTTGTTTCTCAACCTATCCGAATTCATTTTAAATACATCTTGTAAATTCCAAGTCATCTTTACCCCGGTGTGCTTTGGAAGAAATTAAATGAAAAAGCAAAGGCCGAGGAGGTCTGTTCCATGCACAGGGGGTTGGTGGCCGGGTGGGTGAGCCTTCCTTCATTAGGGCCAACTGTGAAATTCCAGCCTGGTGTGTAAGCTTTGGAGTCCTGCAGAACTCTTCATCAGCCTAAGTAGTGGTTATGTCAGAGTGGCACAGTTTTTTAGCAGCGCCTGTTGCCGAAACTCCTTGTTCCAGTCACAGCAGTCAAGAAAATCAGGCAAGGCTATCGATATGGTAAAAGGCGACATCCTAGCCAGTTTCAAGAATATTGTTTTGGAATATCGTCAGTGGCAAAAGAACAAAATGGTGGGTGATCTCAGTTTGTTGGTGTCTTAACTGAGGCTCTGGAGGTAACTTGGATGCCATTTCCCATGTTGAAGTCAGTGCCACTTACCTATTCATCTATTTAACACTCTAATTCATGTTGTCCCAAAGCCTAATCACTTCGATTATGATAAACAGCAAAACACATTTCAACTCCCATAAATCCTGACCAGCAGAACTAAGGGCAAAGGCTTCTGGGAGTTTTAGTCCAGGAACATCTGGGGATGCAAGGTTGGGAATATTGAAGAAAATATTCACCTTTTTCTAGTAGTCTCTTGACTGGCATGGGTTAAGTAGCCGTAGCCAAGGGATTGCTTTCTTCCATTGCAATGAGTGTCAAAGACACTAGAAATCAGGGTAGCTCTGGGCAGAACAGACAACTGGATTGAAGTAGTTTTTTTTAAAAGGTTTTGGTTGATTGACGTCTAATTGTGTGGAATTCTGTAACATGATTAAAGCATCTAGTAAACATGATCTAGAAATTAAGTTCACCGGGGCATGGAATCTTGAATCCATGAGTAGACCTTTGGTCTAGATGGGTGGGATAGAAATCCAATAAATAAATAAATAAATCCTATCAGGTTCCATTTCCTTACCCCAGTGGACTTAACTGTTAGACGAGATGATCCTTGAGTCTCTTCCAGCTCTACAACTCTATGATTCTAACACTTTATAATGGAGAACGAATGGGAGACCAGGAAGCTACTTGATTCATGCATCAGAAATGCTTCAGAATTCCTGCCGAATTAAGGTGAAGGAATGTGTTGGTTTGGAGATTGATTTTAACTTTTTATAGTATTTAGACACTATTGGCAGTGGCTACCTAGGTATGCATTGGTGAGTCAGAATGTAATGAGAAGTTTCAGAACACACTGCGCTAGATTGGATTGCATGAACCTGAAAAAGGCAGATCTGCAGACATGTGGGGAGACATCCGGATGTCGCTTACTGGGTATTCCTGCGTAGCATGGGCCAAAAGGGTTCCTCTGTAAGGGTCTGTGGGCACAGCCCCTGGATAGTCTCAGTGTCCTCACTCACAATTAGGTTGTGTCAGTTGCACACGGTAGGCAGATCCAGCGTTGCTGTTCTGCTGACGGAGCTGTTTCCACCAGCAAAATCAGGGGAGGGGGTTTCCTCTCCCTTACAACCTCCAGTTTGTCCTTCAGACCTGGAGCAGCGGGATGGGAAAACCCACCGGAAGAGGGTTTCAAGTGGCCTGGAGGAGCAACAAGGGGGCAGGTATCTCCTAGTGTGACACTGAATGTCTTAGTGGGACATGAGCAAGGTCTCATTTTATTTTTATTTTATTTTTCATAGTGAAATCCTGTGTGTTCTTCCAGGAGCCCTCTTTGGCGGCTAGGCATGAAGAAGTGAGCAATGAAAAGGAAGGTTCTTTGCAAGAGTCAGAGGTATGGAAATACGACAGTGCTTGAACTGAAGGGAAAGCTCATTTGAAAATAAGAGACTGAGCCAATGGACTGTACAATAGAGTCTGGCAGGAAGGGTATCTTGTGCTGTTCCTCCTTCATACAATTCATGGTTTAGCTCTATAGTGCCCAGAACTAGGAGTTCAGGATGTCCTCTGGACAAAAATGGAATTTTCTTCCTAGAGTGGGTCCCATAAACATCGTTGGAACCCAACGGTCTGGGCCCTATAGCGATTCTGTCGTCTGCCTACGCCGTTCTTGCTCGTCTCGGCTGAAGCACCCTTTCACTTGAGTCCGAGGGTGGCCTTCGTCCTCCGGTCAAAGATCTGGCTGGGGAAGCCCTTAAAGCAGAGCAGGTTTGTAGAAATTATGAATATGACATATGATAGTTGCACTCTGAAAGAAATGATTAATGGTTTTTTTCCTCACACAATATGGATAATTCAGTCCAGTGGATTTAAAAACGGATAGCAATCCAAAACTAAGCCACGTAGAGATGACGCTTGTCATCTTTTCTTTCCAGGGAGCTGGAAGAGCCAGAGTGTTAGCTGACATCCAATCTAGGTCTTATTCTACAGTTGCTCAAGTAAGTTTGTAAAAAATCGTACTCGTTAATTCTCTGCCTTTGTAAGGATGGATTCTTAAAACATACGGCTGTCGTCTTATTGCCTTTTCCATTTTTCTGCATGGTGGAGAATTATAGCTCTTAAAATTCTTGATTGTTCTGATTTCTATCCTTGATTTATGTTTGGAAATCTACATAGTTCTGATTTGCATCCTGAACAAGAAAAGTCTGTGTTAAAAATATAATGCCAATGCCAACAGTTTTCAGTGTCCCACTGGAAATGTGTCCTGTAAGAAGCAGCTACAGATAGCAGGGCATCCAAGTAGCTTTGTATACCTCTAGATCCTTGCCTTGCAAGGTAGGTACATTGCAAAGCAGCCTGAAATTTAAACAAATGCACATGCACACCCCTCAATATGAGTGTTGTATAATTCTTGCCAAACTAGCAGACTATAGCACTGGTGTGTAAGGATTTAAAACACAACAAATTCCTTTTTACTCACTGACCAAAATCCTGTTGCATGGCTGCGCCTTCGTAACTTGTTGTTGCTCAAAGAGTTGCCACATGTCAGGCCAAGGCAGAAGTCCTACCCCGCCAGCAGCTTTGCAGCCATGCAACGGGTGGCACTGTCCATTGCACAATCAGGTGCCCAATGAGGACTGGCTGGCCGTCAGTACCTGGGAACGTCTGCAGGCATCACTTTCTCCTATGTCAAGTGCCATAGGATTCCAACCCGTGAGTGACGTGAAATCTTTTGTCTTTGCTGGAGGCAAGGTGAAGTACGACAGGACATAGCGACAGGTAGCGGGTCGGAGGCGTTGTTCTCCCCGCTTCGGTCTGTTTTTTCTTTTTTCTTTTTTCTTCTTCTTTTTTGTTTGTCCGCCTGGGTCGACTCCTTCCCGGCCTGTCCTGCGCGTTTGTGCTTTTTGAGTCCGTGGGGGCTGGTGGAGCGGGTCTGTCTCGAGGCAGGAGTGAACGGCGGAGGAAGCCAGGCGAGACGAGGTGAGACGGGAGAGACGAGGAGGAGAAAGGCGAGCTCACAGCCGGCACAGAGGCTCAAACAGAGGGAGTAGTTCGAGGCAGGTCGGCCGAGCCCGGGAAACAGCGTGCTGGGAGCCGAGAGCTAGGGGTGCCAGTGGAGTTCTGCCTGGAGGTCGAACCGGGGGGAACACATTTGGAACTCCGGTGATGTCGGCGGGATCCAGTGTGGAGGGCTTGGCAGGCTGCCGGGAGAACTGGAGGTGCAGAGCGTTTTCCGGCTTTGGTAGGGGAGTGGTGGCTTCTTCGGGGCGTCTGGAGCAGGGGGGCAGGCGGTGGGGTCCCATGTGTTGTGGGGTCCTGCTGGTTGCTCCCCTGTATGTTGTTATGTCCCAAGTTCCATCGGCAACAACTCCCCCTGCCTCTCTTCTTAAGTGGACTAGCGAGGACTCATTCAATAGTCATCTGGACTGGAGAACGGCAACAGTAGCCTCATTTTACTTTCCAGCTTTCTTTTTCTCGCTACTGTTTCTTGCTACTGTTGCTCTCACCGTATGCAAAACAAACTCACCTTAATATCAAAACCAACATTAAAACCAACCTCTCGAGCAGGACAGTGAGTGGAGGGAGGAGACGTTGGGCTAAAAATTTTATTTTATTAATTTAATTTACAGTATTTTTTTTAGGTTTATTTTTATGATAATTTAATTTATTTTTTTGTCCACTTGATTGTTAATTGTTTTATGTTTTAGTTGCCTAATTTAAATTCTGTTAAATTGTTATTTTGGTAAATTGTTTAATTTGATAGTCTGATTAATTCAAATATTGATAATTATGTGACCCTATTATTGTTTATTGTATTACGTTAGTGCATCTTGTTTTTTCTTTTTCTTTCTTTTTTCTTGACATGGAGAGGAGGGCCTGCCCCCCCAGCGAGGGGTCTAACATCAGGGTGATTACGGGTAGAGGGAGATATGACGTTGGCTCAGTGCCTACTCGTTTTGGAAGAACAGTGAACAGATGTTTGAAGGCTGTTCACTGTTCTGGCACTGGGTCCAACTACCAGTCTCGAGGTAGCCAGCTCAGCCGGCCCTCCACCCTAAAACTGGTGCTGTTGAATGCCAGGTCTGTGTCCAACAAATCCCAGCTTATTCAAGATCTCATTCTGGAGGAGGACGCAGACCTGGCATGCATAACCGAGACCTGGATGGGCGGGGAAGGGGGGGTTCCCCTGACCCTGGCCTGTCTGTCTGGTGATGCGGTCCAGCACCAGGGTAGATTGGAGGGGCGGGGGGGGGGGAGTAGCCATTGTTTATAGAAATACTCTTGAGGTTACTAGGTGCTCCAAGGTGGTAAAGCCAGGTCTGGAGGCCCTCCACGTGTTTGTTGGGGCCAGGGATGGTATTGGGATCTTGCTGGGTTACCGCGCTCCCCCGCGATCCAGCCACCTCCCTACCGGAGCTGGCGGACTTTGTCTCCGCGGCACTGTTGGAGTCCCCGAGGCTTTTGGTCTTGGGTGACTTCAACATCCATGTGGAGGCAGAGGTTTCTGGTCCAGCTCTTGAGTTCTTGGAAACCATGGCTTCCTTGGACATCCCAACACGTTAACGGTCCCACACATACGGGGCGGCCATATGCTAGACCTGGTATTTTCCACTGAACGGAGCGAGTGTGGTCTGATGGTGACTGACCTGGTGTCAGTCCCCTTGTCATGGTCAGATCACCACCTAATAAAATGTAACCTCTCAGTGGCACTCCCTCCCCGCAGGGAGCATGGACCTATTTTGATGGTCCGCCCTCGAAGGTTACTGGATCCATTGAGATTCCAGGATACCATGAGAGGGATTCCAGCTGAGCTGTTTGGCGCTCCTGTCGAAGCTATGGTTGACGGATGGCTTGCCGCCGCCACTAGGGCTGTAGACACGATCGCTCCTAAACGCCCTCTCAGGAGCAGAGCTCGGCCAGGTGCCTGGTATAACCAGGACCTACGAGCAATGAAGCGAAATAGGAGATGGCTAGAGTGCATTTGGAGAGAGGAACCGACGGATTATAATAAGAAAGCTGTCAGGATCGCAACTAACCGTTACCTGGCTAAGGTAAGGGCTGCCAGACGATCACACATCGCTGACCGGATAAGCGATGCTTCTAATCAGCAGGTGGAACTTTTCCGTATAGTTCGCGATCTATCCGGAATTGGTCTGGGTGATGGGCCTCCCATTAATATCTCACCTGACCAATTTGCAGCATTTTTAAAATCAAAAGTGGAGGCCATCCGCCAGGACCTCTCTCCTTTTTTAAATACAGTGGATCGAGCAGAGATGTCCAGCGCTCCGCCCTGCCCGGTGACTCTTGAATTCTTTCAGCCTGTGACGCCAGACCTGGTGGACAAAGTGCTTGATCGCTGTCGGGCCACCACCTCCTCCCTTGACCCTTGCCCGGCCTGGCTAATCAAAGCAGCCAGGCCTGTAACAACGGAATGGGCCACAGCAATAATTAATGGGTCTCTCCAAGAGGGCAAGGTTCCTCTTGCCCTCAAGGAGACACTCATTAGGCCCATAAGGAAGAAACCAAATTTGGCGGCGGATGATATTGGAAATTATAGGCCCATCGCCAATGGCTTCTTCCTGCGATGACCAAGGCAGGGTTCCCCTGGCCAGATGTGGAGCCTCAGCTGCCCTTGAAAGGAAGGGAAGGGAAAGCTGGAGACCCAAGGAGGAGGAAGGCATGCAGTCTCTTCCTCAAGAAGGGCTCCTGCCGGGAGGTTCTCACAGGGAAGAGGGAAGCTTTGCACAGCCTCTGGAAAGAAACAAGAGGTGGGAAGATTGCAGGGTGTGGGTGTGGGCGTTTGTGCATTTATCGGGCCCCAGGCATGGATTTTAGAGAAGGTGCTACTTGCTTTAAGCAAGTGGTAGATGGAGCACATACACACACACACACATATATATACACATACAAACATACATGCATACGTACATAAATGTGGGTTGAGGATTTCTCCCCCAAGGTTCCCATAGTGTTTAAAAAAATTTTGCCAAGATCTTTGTCCATCATTTCCCCAAAACTTATTGAATCTCTTGCAGAAACATCATTGAAAGAAAGTTTGGGGATGATGGTCTTTGGTCATAAGGAGAGGACATCGAGGGAAAATGTTTCCATTTTGAATCCTAATGTCAGATGAAGGGGTGAAAGATACACGGAGGCAGAGAGTATAGGATCCGATGGACCTCTTCATTATTGAGAAAAAAAATGACAAAAAGAAAATAGAGGATACAAGTTAGAATACACACCATCCCATCAGCTGAAATTAACCCATGCTGCTCACGTCCACCTTTCTCCACCTCTTGCCACCTTTCCCCTAGGGACTAGGTTAGGGTTAGGATGATGGTTATTTTTGCATTTCGTAGCACCCTGTTTCTCTCCAAAAGCACATGGATCATTCTCCCGGGCTACCTCTCTTCCCTTTCCAAAAGACATAGTCTTGAAAAATATTCCATATTGCTTTAAACTTACTAGTTTTCAATATCCCTTTTCTAATTTTTATTTCAGTAGTCCATTGTCATCAATGGCCACATTCCACATTTTTCTGTACTGTTCCTCAGGGTTTAATTTGGTAATCGCTTTTCCAATTCCTTGCAAAGATGAGCCTTGCCATAGGCACCATTTAATAGCTAATTCCTTTTCTTCTTTCTTCCCTTGGTTTTTATTAACCATATTCAATAAGGCAATAATGGATTCAATTGAGTTATTTCCCCTAATCTCCTTTAAAACCAGAATCCGTTCCTTCCTCCTTATTTGACAGAACCACCACATATGGAAATATGTCCCTTTTTCTTTTTTACACCTCCAGCACAGAGATGATGCATTATTATTTAATATATTCAATGCCACCGGAATTAAATGCCATCTCCATTTTACTTTGTAGCAATTTTCTTTAACCCTTATGGACGTATGCTTCATAATTCTGTTATTCCACATTTTACTCCAATCTTTCCCTTCAGTTTCTTTAACCAAGTCTTCCTTTTAACACCTGGGGTTTAATATCCTGCCTTTTCTCACAGTTTGTACATTTCACTTACAATCTCCTGTTTTTCATTGCTTCTAACCTCAGTCTTTTTTTCAATAGTTTCCTCAAATTTCACAATTTTTCTACCTTCTCCTTCCTTTCTTTTCCATTCTTTTGCCCATTTTTCTAACTGAACTGTGTTTCCTCATGAAATCCTCCCTTCTCCCACCAGCTTCCCTATTTGCTTGCTATCTTGTATCCGTTTCATCCAATCTTTTATAAACCCATTTAAGAATTTCTGGAAAATTTCTCAACCACTGTGGTCAGAGGGGAGATCGGCAGACTTAATTCTCCCCTGTAACATTACCAACTTTCTAACAATTTTTTTAAAACAGGCTTATCAGTCTTCTTAACCTCTTCCCCAATGTTTTGTTTGAAAAAAATGTTCTTCCCACTGTATAAGATCTTTTTTTTTAAAGATTGTTTTTAAATTTCCAAAACAAAAACAAATGCAAGAAAACAAAATACTATTACAATCTAAACCATAGTGCACCCCCATACCCACGGGACCCTTTGGAACAATACTTTTAATACAAACCTCTTTTCCAAAATTGTATTGTTTGTTGTTTAGAGGCTTTCCCCTTTCCTTTCACTAATACAAATTTAATAAATTGACCCCAAATAGCATAAAAAATATTTGAACTTATTTCCCCTCTTTTCATCTTAAGTTCAGTAGTCAATTTATCATTTAGCGCAATGTCCCATACTTCATTGTACCAATCTTCTAATTTAATATCATTTTTATCTTTCCAGAATCTAGCTATTAATATTCTAGCACTTGTCATAAAATTGGAAATCAATTCCTTTGAACAAAAATCAAGTTCTATCTTATCAAAATTTGAATTGTGGTGCTGGAGGAGACTCTTGAGAGTCCCCTGGACTCCAAAGAGAACAAACCTCTCCATTTTGAAGGAAATCAACCCTGAGTGCTCACTGGAAGGACAGATCCTGAAGCTGAGGCTCCAATACTTTGGCCATCTCATGAGAAGAGAAGACTCCCTGGAAAAGACCCTGATGTTGGGAAAGTGTGAAGGCAAGAGGAGAAGGGGACGACAGAGGACGAGATGGTTGGACAGTGTCATCGAAGCAACCAACATGAATTTGACCCAGCTCCGGGGGGCAGTGGAAGACAGGAGGGCCTGGCGTGCTCTGGTCCATGGGGTCACGAAGAGTCGGACACGACTTAACGACTAAACAACAAAACCTTATCAAAAATTGACAACAAAGCAATTTTAGAATTGAATTCGATATCTTTTCCAAATATATCACATATTTCCTTAAAAATTAGTTTCCAAAATTTCTGAATGCATTTACAGTCCCACCACATATGATAATATGTGCCAATTTCTTCATCACATTTCCAACAGGCCTTAGAATAGTCTGAATTTATTATATTCAATTTCACTGGAGTCATGTACCATCTTAAACTAATTATAATTTTTTTCCTTTATTCTTACCGACATTAATCTTAAAACTCTCATCTAAATTTTTGTCCAATCCTCTGTTTTAATTTCTGTCTTTAAATCATGTTCCCAAATTTATTTCAAACCTTCTATTTCTGTGTAGGTGTAGGTGGGGCTCATCAGCCTTGGAAGGCAGCCCATCTAGGAGAAGGGAAACTCTGATTTCAAACCTCCACTGCCTTGTGGCTATATCCACTTATGGAAAAGGCTTCAGGAGTTAACCTCGAGGCAAAATCCTGAGCCAGAGTCCCGAAGGCAGTTCGTGTCATTCTGGCAACTCCTGCGACGTCGCTGGAACCAGTTGTATTGGCTCTTGCCTTTCCATTGGACTATTTCAGTGACTTGGAGAGGGGGGATTTGCTGCTTGGGTAACAGCCTATCCTCTATATTATTTTACCCAGGTTTCGTGCTCTGGAGAGGACACTCCAGCTTCGCATACAGTGTCGAAATAACACGGGAAGTAGCAGTTACTGTTTATAAGTCTTTGCTCGATTGGCGTAGAGCATGATGCTAGGGGCTACTTCTGACGGTGGGAGAGGTCATTGCACCTCACTAGGTAGGGTGATAGCCGACAAGCAGATTGATAACCCTGCACCATGCAACAATCATAAGAAAACGTCTGCCCTAAAGTTGGGCACCTGGAATATTCGGACAATGACCCCTGGCTTTTCTGATGACCTGCAGACAGCTGTCATCGACATGGAACTGAGTAGACTGCAGATGGACATTGTTGCCCTGCAAGAGACAAGATTGCCAGACATGGGATCTGTCAAAGAAAAAAACTTCTCATTCTTCTGGCAGGGAAAACCATTGAATGAGACCAGGGAATATGGTGTTGGCTTTGCGGTCAGAAATACTCTGCTGAGATCCATTGTTCCACCTACTGTGGGGAGTGAAAGAATCCTGTCTCTGCAGCTCCACTCATCAGCGGGACCGGTCACCCTCATTAGTGCATATGCACCAACACTGTCGTCCACAACAGAAGTCAAAGACAAATTCTATGACGATCTGGCAGCTACTGTCAAAAAAGTCCCTGAGAGAGAGCCGCTGTTCATTCTCGGAAACTTTAACGCTAGAGTTGGTGCTGATCACAATTCTTGGCCCACCTGTCTAGGCCGTTTTGGCATTGGGAAGATGAACGAAAATGGCCAACGCTTGCTGGAGTTTTGCTGTTATTATGGTCTTTGTGTCAGCAACACGTTCTTTAATACGAAGCCTCAACACAGAGTTTCCTGGAGACATCCAAGGTCCAAGCATTGGCATCAGCTCGATTTGATCCTCACCAGACGTTCTAGCCTTCCTAGTATTACAATCACACGCAGTTACCAGAGTGCTGATTGCGGTACTGATCACTCCCTGGTGCGTAGTAGAGTAAAACTGCGGACAAAGAGGTTGTATCACACGAAAAAGGAAGGAAGACCACATATTGACATCAGCAAGACTCGCGATCAAAGAAAAGTGGAGGAATTTGCCCAAGCGCTTGAGGAAACCCTTCCAGGCCCGGCTGATGGAACGCTGGGTGCAGCACTACTCTGAGCTATATTCCAGAGAGAATGTAGTAACCGAAGAAGCATTAAATAAAATTGAGTGCCTGCCTGTCTTGGAAGAGTTGGACAGCGAACCAACTTTAGCAGAAATAAAAGCGGCCTTGGATTCCCTCGCCTCCGGCAAGGCACCTGGGAAGGATAACATCCCTGTTGAAGTGCTGAAGTGCTGTAAAGAGATCATCACCACCGAGATGTATGATGTCTTTTGTCTTTGCTGGAGGGAATGTGGAGTACCACAGGACATGAAGGATGCAAACATCGTCACATTGTATAAGAACAAAAGAGACAGGGGCGACTGCAATAACTACCGTGGTCTCTCTCTTCTCAGCGTTGTAGGGAAGCTGCTTGCCCGTGTTGTGCTGAAGAGACTCCAGGTGCTTGCAGACAGAGTCTATCCAGAATCACAGTGTGGATTTCGAGCTAATAGATCCACCACTGACATGGTATTCTCCCTCAGACAGTAGCAGGAGAAATGCAGGGAACAACAACAGCCACTCTTTGTCGCCTTCATAGATCTCACAAAGGCCTTTGATTTGGTTAGCAGGGATGGCCTTTTTAAAATACTTCCCAAGATTGGATGTCCACCTCAACTCCTTAACATCATCAGGTCCTTTCATGAGGAAATGAAGGGCACTGTAGTATTTGATGGCTCAACATCAGATCCCTTTGACATCCGAAGCGGAGTAAAACAAGGCTGTGTCCTCGTGCCGACCCTGTTTGGGATCTTTTTTGCTGTCATGCTGAAGCAGGCCTTTGGAACTGCAACAGAAGGTGTCTATCTCCGGACTAGATCAGATGGAAAGCTCTTTAATCTCTCTAGATTGAGAGCGAAGACCAAAGTCCAGATGAAATGCATGCGGATATAAGGAGATCTGCAAGCGGGATCTGAAGGCCTTAGGAATGGACCGTAACAGATGGGAAACCTTGACTTCTGAGCGTTCAGCCTGGAGGCAGGCGGTGCATCATGGCCTCTCCCAATTTGAAGAGACCCTTGTCCAGCAGACCGAGGCGAAGAGGCAGTTCTGAAAGCAGCAAAAATCAGGGAGCTGGACAGGGGACAGATTGTATTTGTCCTCAGTGTGGAAGGGATTGTCACTCTCGAATTGGCCTTCTCAGCTGCACTAGATGCTGTTCCAAGTCCTCCATACAATGTATGTTACCATAGTCTCTCGAGACTGAAGGATGCCTACTATTTCTGTGTCTTTTTCCTCTTGTTCCAAAATTAGGTTATAAATTCTACTTACTACTCCCTTCTTTCTGCATGTCTTCATGTGATGATATAATGTATAAGATCATGTATAAGATCTTCTCTGCCCTTTTCTCTTTCTAATTGTTTTTTCCATACAGGTCCTTAACTATTCTCCTCTTTACCAGGGCCACAGGACTGGCGGTGTTTTCAAACAGCCTAGAGACAATCCATCCCATTTTTTAAATAATCCCACTTTCTTATTTGTCCTCTTCTCCCCCCCCCCCCATCCCTGATCTCATGGATTTCATGCATCCACCCCGTCATTTCCTCTCATGCACAGAGGAAGAATTCTGGAGAGCTCCAAAGCTTGCAGGTTGCAGGAGGAGTGCGGTTGGTCTGGGAGGCTTTTCCTTTCCGATCCTGGACTTGGAGGAAACCCAGGCTATTGGCCTCGGGTTGCCAGGCCTTCCTTGCCTCTGTCTTGAGGAGTCAATGGGGGGGCGGGGGGGGGGGAGGAGGGGGAGTCTGGTCCCTGGAAGCCCAAGAGGAACCAGGACGGCATCGCCTCAAATCCTCTCTCTGACTTCCTGCCACAAAAGGTAGGGCTCTTCCCAGTAGACCACACAGCCTCCCCTCCCCCATGCAAGGCTCTGCCCTCAGAGCCTCGCCAGGGAGCCCCATGGGGACCAAATCAAGAAGGACCTGAAAGGGGGAACCAAGGGGACCCGGAGATCTTCCGAACCAGGCTGGGGTGGGGGAGGGGGTGGGTTGGCCCCGGAGGGAGAAAGTCTCCCCTGATCACTTTCTCTGGCCTTCCAGGGAGGGGGGGCACCTCCCCCAGACGTCCGATCCACTCCCTCCCTCTCTCGGCCCTGCCTCCCCCTCCCCAAGGGCCAAACCCTGGACCCCCACTTTCATCCACCTCCTTCTTGCTCTCTTCTCATATCCTCAACCCCCACAAAAAAAAACCTTTCCCCATTTCCTGCCCATTTCAGGGATTCCCCCCCCACCCCCGGTTCAGTCCCTTGCTGTGTTTTATTTTCAACCCCCTTGGGGGGGGGTCTGCTCTCCCTCCCTCCCTCCCTCTCCAGCCCCTTTCTCCTCCTCATCCCTTCCTGACCTACTTCATCATCTTCAGCCTTCCCCTGAAATGGACAAAGCTCAAAGGGGGGGTTCCTGCATCAGCCCCCTCTCACCCAGTTGACCCCCACCTTCTCCCCCCAACCCTCCTGCTGCCCTTCCTCCCCCCTTGGCAGCCCCCCCTCTTCCTCCCTGCACCTTCTTGGCCCCTTTCCCTCCCGAGGGGGGGGGACTTGCAGCCTTTTCCAAGATTTGGGAAAGAGGGAGGGGCTGGGATTCCCCCTGGGGAGGGGGGCCTTGAGACTTTGGCTGAAAAAGGGAAAAATAGGGGCGGGGGAGGAGGGGGGGAGAGCCAAGTTACTTTTCTTTCATTCCCTTTTTTACACCAACCGGTCCCTGCAGGATTCAGGGCAAAAGTGTGTGTTTGTTCGGGGGGGGGGGGTAGGTCTCCTATTAGGAGGGACGATCCCACCCCCCCCCCGGTGCTTTACTCGAAGGAGACATGGGGGGAGGGTCTCCCTTCCCCACCGAGGATCCCCTCCCCCACCCAGGACCCCATCTCTCCCCTGAAGACCCCCCGCCGGGGGGGGGAGCCTGCCTTGCAAAGCCTTTTGCACAGAGAAGCTTTCTCCCCCCCCCCCGTCCGAAATGCATAGAGATCTCCTCCGCGCCCAATACACGGGATGCACCGAAGGTTTTGCCAGAAACTCCCGAGGAGACCCTCTTCGCAAAGGGGATTCCCCGGGACCTGCGAGGTGGGGGGGGGGGCAGAAGAAGAGGCAGGTGCGCTGTTTCCGCTTCCGGTTCCCGTTTGAAAAGCGCACAAGGAGGAGCCCCCTCTACCTCCTTCGTAGCTCTATGTTCTCCTGAAGGGAGGTTTCCATGAATGAAGAGCCCCGGGGGGGGGGACTGAGAGCAGGCGACGGAAGAAGAAGATGATGATGATGATGAGGGGGTGGAATTCCTGCCTTCCAGACCGCCCTTTTCTTAATCCCTGTTGGCCCCCCCTCCCTTCCCCCCTTCCTTCCTTCCTTCCTTCCTTCCTTCATGAAACCCCTTGGGTTGGAGGGGGGGGAACTTAGAGCTACGAAAGAGGAGAGAGGAGCTCCTCCCTTTTCGGCCTTTCTCCAAACCGGAAGCGGTGGGAGGGCGCGTCTGTCTCTTCCCGTCTCTATGGTCTCCGGGGAGGGCGCGTGCCAAGGCGTCTGCTCGGGAGTTTCCCGCCTCGGGACTTGGAAGGAGGTGAGCCATTGGGGGGGGGGGAGGGGTGCAAAATATTGGGGGGGGGGGGGTTTCAAAAAAACTGGAAGGCTAACTCCCCCCCCCCCCCGCATTGCACGGACCCGACAGGCCCCTCTTTCCTCCCGAGTCTCCTAGTTGGGGATATTCCGCGGGGGGTGGGTGGGTGGGAGGGAGGTCGGGGATTCCCCCCCCCCGGAAGCAGGGAGATTGTGTTTGGAGAGTGCATGGGGGGGGCTCAACCTGGGTATCCCTTTGAGGAGACCGCCCCCCCCCCCTCCGACTTTCTCCTGGATCCTGCAGGCCTCGGTGGCGGTCAAGAAAAGGGAGGAGAGGAAGGCCCGGGGCTCTCCTCCCCCCTCCCTCCCTCCCTCCCCCCCCCACATGGGGTGCCCCCAAAGTCCCCTCCCCTCCCCCCTTTCTGCAAAAGTGGGAAAAGGGGTTTTAAGGCTCCAACGCCCTGGGTGGGAGGAAGAGGAAGGTGGGGGGAGGGAGGGAGAGGCAGGAGGGGTGCCAGAAAGGGGGCCGAGGCTGAGAAAGTGGGGTGGGGGGGGTCAGCTGGGAGGGAGGGGGCTGAGGCAGGCAACACACACACACACACACTCCACGGACTGACCTGGGATTATTCAGGAGGTTTCCCTTCAGTGGCTCTTGTACGGGGGGGGGGGGGGAAGGGATCCAGGAGGGAGGAGGGGCAGACCAGATCCCTCTCCCCTGGAGATCCCAGTGTGGAGATCAACTGCGGGAGGGGAAGGAGGGTTTCCTCCCTGCTTTGCTTGGGAGAATAATTTTTTTTTATTCTTGTGTCGCTGGAGAGAGATTTCTGCTCTGCCTCCTTCCAGAACGTGGGTCGCGAGAGGGCAGAACCGACCCTGACCCCAAAAGCCTCCTCCAGCAGTGGGGGGGGGGAGAGGGGGGGGGGAGAGAAAGTCCAGAAGGGAAGGAGGAAAAGGGGAGGGGAGGGGTGGTGTGGGGCAGTGACAGGAAGCGGCGAGGGAGCCCCGAAGACCCTCTGGCGCCCAGGCTGACTCTCTCCCTGGGGGTCCAACCCTCTGAGTGTCTAATCAATCCATCCATCTTCCTTGACAACCTATTGGGGCCTCATAGACACGCCCTGAGATGGGTGTGATGTTTTTCTGTTCTTCTTCACACTCCCAAATCACACTTTTTCTTTCTTTCTTTCCTTCTTTTTAATTGGGGAGGAACGGGAGGGGAGCCCAACCGTGTGTGGTGTGACTTTGAAGGAGAGGCTCTGGGTCTCAACGCCCGCCAGGCCGTCCTCCCTGGGCGTTCGGGGTCAGCTCCAGGGCTGCCGGAAGGACTCCGCAGCTTTCCTGGAGTGCCAGGCCTGGGTCGCATGGGCTGCCCTAACCCCCCTCCCCTACGCGGGGGTCGGCCATCGCCTGCTGAGCAGCATAAGGGCCAAGGGTGTTTGTGCTGTGCTTGGGTGCCCCCAGCCAGTTCCCGAGACCTTTCGGGGAAGGAGGTTACCTGTGGAGGTTTCTCAAAGCAAGCCCCAGAAACACCAACATAAGGTGACACATCCAAAGAGGTGATTCAGTTGGATTTGCACAAACACACCCCCCAGGAATTTTCCAGGCCAAGTGGGGCTTTGACGATTCCACGAGTCACCCCTTGGAAGTCCACCAGACTGCTTCTCTGAACATGTACAGAGTGCTTTTCTCTTTTATTTGCTCCCAATCCAGCTCAGCAGAAGAAGACTCCAGACTGGAAAGCAGGAGATATGAAAAATTGGGAGGGGGTGAGGGAAGGACTTGGCTGGAAGGGCCGGACTTAGTTGGGCATGGCGGCTGATCTCCGAAAAAGAAGAAGACGAGACCAGGAGGGAGAATCGCAAAGTGTGGATAAATAATTCCTTTCTTTTCTTTTATATAATGCCCATCTGGTTAGATGACACCATGCCACTCTGGGTGTCTTACAAGACGTGGGGGACAGGAGAAGGAAGGAAATATTCAAAGCCAGAATGATCTGAAGATGGAGACCCCCCCCCCCCTGAATTTAACACTAAAACTTTACAATGCTCTAAAAATTAGGTGCTTTTTTTTTTTGTATACCTGAGTTATCCACCTCACAACTACCTTTTGGGAGAAAAAAAAACACCAGGTCCTTGTGTGTTAAAACAGCTGGGTTTATAAACCACGGTGTGGAGATGTTATTGAAGAAAATCATTTAGGATGTGAAGGTCTCTCCCTGTAACCACCGCTGAAGGACCGGAGGACCTAAAACAGAGTTTGTGAGAATGTCACGTTTTCTGGGAGACACACATGAACCCGACTCTCTTGTCTTCACAAGAGCACAGTGGGATGGCTTCAGGTGTGGCAGTGACTCGCCTAGGTTCCCCTCGGATTTCATGGATATCCCAAAATGCAGAAAAATGTATTTTAAAACAATCAGAAAAGTTACTTATCAATGCGGCTTGAGGTGAAACTGGAAAAAGGAAGATGGCACTGGAGCAGGAAGATGAACCAAACCTGCTTTGAAGAAAATTTAAAAGGGGAATGGAAATCCACTTAATTATGGGGGTCCCTTTTATCCCTCCCATTCTCATTCAAATCTTTATTGCATAATCAGCAGATCATTGCAAATTTTAAAAAGAAATTAATACGCTGCATTAGAGCAACAGTAGCCTCTGTGCTGCGAGGTCAGAAGACCTGCAGTCGTAAGAGCGAATCCACGCGACGGAGTGACCCCCCGTTGCCTGTCCCAGCTCCCGCCAACCTAGCGGTTCAAAAGCATGCAAAAATGCGAGTAGATAAATAGGTACCACCTCAGTGGGAAGGTAAACGGCGTTCTGTGTCTAGTTGCGCTGGCTACGTGACCACGGAGGATTGTCTGCGGACAAACGCTAGCTCTATGGGTTGGAAACGGAGATGAGCACCGCCCCCTCGAGTCGGACACGACTGGACAAATTGTCAAGGGGAATCTTTACCTTTACCTTACTATCATGCCATAGGTATCAGTAAATATACAATGAATTAAAATAATGCTAATATTAATACTTTAAAATGGGGCTGCAAATATGATTATTATTTATTTAAGCAATTTTAGCTAAAACCTAAAATTCAATGATAAAACTTAAATATAACATTTAAATTATGTTTCATAAGGCTGTCTTCATACATCTAAATCTTTATGGCAATTTGCACAAATATTTTCCAAATACTTAGCTCTACTTGTGGCCGCTTTAAAAGCAAATGTTGCGACTCTATTTATTCTATCGAATTGGGTGTTTGTAATAACAAGCTCAGTTTCTCTGGGATGATTCCATATTCCACTTTCTTTAAGATGGGCTGTAAATATTTAAATAAAATGACATCTAAGGAAAAAAAAGAGGCATAATCAAAACCCACCCACACAGACTGGCCTCTGGTGGGCTTTCCAGTCTCAGCTTTCTAGCCATCCTTAAAGGGTCGTCTCCAGAATTAGACATGGGACTCAAGGCGAGGCCTGTCCAGTGACAGATAGAGGGGAACTAGTTAGAACCAAAAAACAACCACCAGGAAATATGTGAAAAATAGCTGGTTCATTGGTTTGGGTTGTTTCTGAGAACCCAAACTGACCGGAATCATTCACTTTTTAGCATTTTCCTGAACTTTTTGGTTCATTGTCCTACCCCAACACCCTCCCTCCCTCCACTCTGTTCCTCACGGCCCCTGTTGCCTCCTTAATGTTTGCTGCTGCCACTGCTGCCATTTGTGAGAGGAAGGCTAGCAGCTGCTTGTGCAGGCTGGGCCGCCTGTGTGCATCTGCCTGCCTCTCAGCTGAGAGGTGGACTCACACATGCACAGTGAGACTTTCTCCAAAGGAAAAAAAATTAAAACAAAATTTAAAAACAACTTTTTTTGAGAGGCGGTCTTGGGCTCCCTCTGCGCATGTGGCTCAGCTGAGAGGTGGGGCCCTGTGTGTAGACAGCCGAACCATCAGGAATTGGCTGGGCTGCCTGGACAGCTCATGCAAACTGTGCTGCCTCTCTGCAGGTAACCCTCCTCTCACCTGAGATGTGGTCGCATGCGCACAGGCAGCTCCAAGCTGCCTCTGAAAAAATGGTGGCTGTTGTCTAATTTCTTTAAAAGGCGAAGGAGCAGGGACCCGGGAAATTCCAGGCTGGTTAGCCTAACATTTGTTCCAAGGAAGATGATGGAAAGCCTCTGGATTTTCAGCAAGCATTTGACACGGTCCCTCACCAAAGGCTGCTGAGAAAACTCCACAGTCAGGGGATATGAGGGCAAGTCCTCTGATGGATTGAGGATTGGTGGAGAACCAGGAAACAGAGGATGTATCAAATGGGCAAATTTTCACCATGGAGAGAGGTGAAGAGCGGTGTGCCTTCAGGAATCTGTCCTGGGACCGGTGCTTTTCAACCTGTTCATCAATGACCTGGAGACAGAGATAAGCAGCGAGGTGGCCAAGTTTGCAGATGACACGAAATTTTCCCGGCTGGTGAACACCAGAAGGGATTGTGAAGAGCTCCAGAAGGATCTCTCCAAACTGGGAGAATGGGCGGAAAAATGGCAAACGCATTTCAATCTAACAAAATGTAAAGCAATGGACATTGGGGCAAAAAATCAAAACTTTACTTATCAGCTGGTGGGTTCTGAGCTGTCCATGAGAGATCAGGAAAGAGAGCTTGGTGTGCTGGTAGACAGCTTGATGAAAGGGTCAACTCAGTGTGCGGCGGCAGTGAAGAAGGCCAATTTCGTGCTAGGGATCATTAAAAAGGGGATTAAAAAATAAAACAACCAACGTTATAATGCCATTGTACAAAACAATGGTAAGGCCGCACATGGAGTATTGTGTACAGTTCTGTTTGCTGCAGCTGAAAAAAGACAGAGTGGAACTGGAAAAGGTGCAGAAGAGAGGGAACAAAATGATGACTGGGCTGGGGCACCTCCCTGGTGAGGAAAGGCGACAGCGTTTGGGGCTCTTTAGTCTAGAGAAAAGGCGCCTGAGCGGGGGGACATGATTGAGACGTATAAAATTATGCGGAGGCTAGTTTCCCTTTCACGCAATACCAGAACCAGGGGACATCAACTCTGAGTGAGAACAGAGCATATTGTTAGGCTGTGGAACTCCTTGCCACAGGATGTGGTGATGGCATCTGTCCTAGATGCCTTGAAAAGGAGGAAAAGTCCATCACAGGTGACAAGCCATGATGGGGATGTATAATTTCCAGGTTTAAAAGGAACATACCTCCAAATGCCAGAGGCAGGGGAATGGTATCAGGAGACAGGGATCTCATTATCTCGTGTGCTCCCAGAGGCATCTGGAGGGGCCACTGGGAGACACAGGAAGCTGGACTAGAGGGGCCCTTGGCCTGATCCAGCAGGGCTCTTTTTAATGTTTTTATGTTGTCTTGAATGCCTCCATTGGTGGAACACTCTTGCCATCCTCTGAACTTGCTGCAATTTGTTAGCTTCCTTCTTGAAGTGCGGTGTCCAGAACAGGTCACAGTACATTGGATGAGGCTTAGCCAATGCTGAATAGAGGGGAACCAGGACCTCGTGGGATTTGGAGACTCTTCCTGTTAATCCCGCCTAAAATAGTGTTTGCTTTTTTTGTAGTCACATCACACTTCTGGCTTATATTCAGCTTGTGATCTATGACGATTCATTCTTTCATGTCCGCAGGATGTTTCAAATATATCCAAACCAGAATCTCTCGCCCTCCGTCTCCGTGACAAGCAGTGTATCAAGAAATCCTGGTGGAAACGTTTTCGGTATCCTATTCAGTTTAAAGTCTGATTCTGTTGTTAGAAGAAACAGATGTTAATCCGGGATGTCGGCAGGACCCTAAATGTCCTTCCCATTCAGAAATTGAATCAACTAAGTCCCGAGAGATTAGACTGCCCGTCACAAATGGATCATTCGGTCCCCATGATTTTCTGGAAGTTAGCTATGGTAGCGCTGTCAGGTGGTGAGGGAGGGTACAACTCTGAAACTCCCGTGATCTTCTTAGAAGAAGACCCAGCCCGAGGTTTTCACTCACCCCCTGAGAGTCCATCCCTGTGACAGGCATTTCTGTTCCTTGTCGAAATGCCGGCTTTGGATCGTTTTGTCCTTAGACAGGCACGGACTAGCTTTTCTGCTGGAAGCCGTCGCATAAGAGGGTGAAGAGGAGTTCTCCAATTACGTAAGACCGGTTGAAATCAGGATCAAGTGAGGTAAAAAAAATTAGACAGAACTTAACAAAAGAAAACAAATAATGAACCACAAAGAGATCGGACTGATACAAACTATCAACTGTCCACCATATTGAAAAACGAAAGGGAAAAAAAATCATGTATCTCCCCTCAGGCTTCTTTTCTCAAAGCCAAACATGCCCCAGTTCTTTCTGTCTTTCTATATTGCCTTTCACTTCTTACTGCATTATTCTCAAGTTGCTTGCAGAGTGTCTGCTTTGTAATCGGCTGAAGAATTTTCCCTGAGATGGATGTCAGGCTGACTGGTCTGCAGTTCCCGGGTTCCCCTTTTTGAAGATAGGGACAGTGTCAGCTCTCCTCCACCTGTCTGGCTCTTCACCCACCTCCCAGGATGACAAGAAAATATTACACAGTGGTTCTGCAATTTCTTCAGTTCATCTGGCCCTGGGGATTTGAACTCATTGAGACAAGTAAGGTTTTCCATTTACGTTGCACTCCTCTTTCATTTTTTTCTTTCTCCATCAGGTGATGAACAGGACAGCTTGAACTCTATGGACCCAGTCGTTCTTTCAGTGAGAAAAAAAAGTGTGAAACACCAAAAAAATAATAATTCTACACACTTAAAACGAGGAAAAGGGAAGAAGAGAAGCAGGGGAAAAAAAGAGAGATAAAGAACACTCCAGCTTCTCCTACTATTGATGTGGATGCACGTCTGATCACCTGAAAAAATCAACAGGGAAAAGGAAGGAGAAAAGGTTCCCTGGGCAGATAAACATTCAAAGGAATCTCAGATGACAATAGAGTTGACAAAGTCCACCCAGAGGAGAAATGAAGTGAAAGCATAGAAAAAGGAAAGAACATCACGATGCACAGTGATTGTACTTCATGTGAAAACCCTCTAAGAGGTGAGAGACAGTACAGATGCCTACAGTGTGGAAAAAGCTTCATTAAGAGCAGTCACCTGAGTTCACATCAAAGAATTCACACAGGGGAGAAACCATATAAATGTATGGAATGTGGAAAGAATTTCACTAACAGCAGTAGCCTTAGTATACATCGAAGAACGCACACCGGGGAGAAACCATATGAATGTATGGAATGTGGAAAGAGCTTCCGTTGTAACAGTAACCTGCGTTCACATCAACGAACTCACACAGGGGAGAAGCCATATAAATGCATTGAATGTGGGAAGAGTTTCAGTCATAACAATAGCCTTAGTTTACATCAGAGAACTCACACTGCGCAGAAACCATATAAATGCATTGAATGTGGAAAGAGCTTCAGTTGTAACAGTAACCTGCGTTCACATCAACGAACTCACACGGGGGAGAAGCCATGTAAATGCATGGAATGTGGGAAGAGTTTCAGTCATAACAATAGCCTTAGTTTACATCAGAGAATTCATACATGGGAAAAACCATATAAATGCATGGAATGTGGAAAGAGCTTCAGTCAGAGCGGTCACCTGAGTTCACATCAAAGAACTCACACTGGGGAGAAACCATATAAATGCATGGAATGTGGAAAGAGCTTCAGTCAGAGCGGTAACCTGAGTTCACATCAAAGAACTCACACTGGGAAGAAACCTTATAAATGCATGGAATGTGGAAAGAGCTTCAGTCACAGCAGTTCCCTGCGTTCACATCAACGAACTCACACGGGGGAGAAACCATATAAATGCGTGGAATGTGGGAAGAATTTCAGTCAGAACAATAGGCTTAGTTTACATCAGAGAACTCATACACGGGAAAAACCATATAAATGCATGGAATGTGGAAAGAGCTTCAATCAGAAGAGTAACCTGAGTTCACATCAAGGCACTCACACTGGGGAGAAACCACAGAAATGCATGGAATGTGGGAAGTGCTTCATTTAAAACCATACTTAGTTCACATCAGAGTTCATCACAAACCATACTTAGCTCACATAGCCGCCCAGAGTGGTAGAATATACCAGATGGGCGGGATATAAATCAAATAAATAAATAAATAAGATGTTATCATAGCCGTTGCCTCCATTTACATCAAAGGACTCACTCTGATGAGTAACCATATAAATGTATGGAATGTCGTAAAGGTCATTTTTAAAATTAGTCATATTAATCAAGAAATGTATTTAGAACAGGCAGATGGGACTTCTACTTTATCCTGGAATGGAACGTTTTGTCCTCTGAGTAAAAAGATAAGAAACTTTCAGTAGTCAGGAAATTAACCACAGAATTTGACCATGATGTTGAAAAAAACAACCAGAAATCAACCACAGACCTAAAAATCGTCTGATTAAAATTTGTAGTGACTTAGATTGGAAAGGCCAGTGTTGTAATTGGTAATGGGGGAATGAAAGGATGCCTGCGAAGGACACCAGGGTTGACCAGAGTAGAAATGTTATGAGTGACAGAGTGTGACAGAGTGTGTGTGGGTTCGAGAAACACCAGCCCCTCAGACCTGAGAAGAAGGTGGAGAAATCGCAAGGGAAGATGGGATAGTGTGCGTAATACAGAACTGCAAAAGAAGATACAAGTTACAGACAGAGACATTTTCGTTATTAATAAGAGACTGCTGCGTGGGCAAAGGCTTGGACTTTTGCACTGGTTGTGCCCAGACAAGAGGGCAGTGAACTGGAGCAAGAAGTCCAAATATAACTAAAACTGGAGAAAGTAGGCTTAAGAAAGTCGAAGCAGCCTAGTGGAAGCCAAGTCTGTGGCAGATGGAACAAACTGTACACGTGAAAGGAAGTATTCCTGGATAGCAACAGATTGCATCTGCCCAGGAAGCCAGGGTCTGCCCCATGTGCTTGTGCTAGCCCAGGTTTAACCCATTAACCCAGAAAGAGATGGGTCACTTTGGAAGAGCGCTGGAATGACCCCCATCACCCTTTCCGAGGACTGATCATGCCCAGAGAAGGGCCATCTGGATGAGTGAGTATCTTGTGTGAATGGGAAGTGTGAAAGAGAGGACTCTTGGTATCTTCTGTCTTATGTTCTATGTCTTGTCTCATCAATAAATGTTACATGAATAGTGCTTAACCCAAAATTATTGGTGTATGGTCTTCTTGTCAGTAGTCTGGCTGGGCTCTCTCTCACCTCTCATGGTCTCTCTCCCCAGGATATAACCCATTTGAGGTAACATAAATTGGCGTCAATGATCTGAGGACAGACCAAAGGAGAGTGAGATCTGGATAAGGCTACAGGTAAGAAAACCAGACTGAAGTGAGAAAGGTTGAGTGCTTGACATCTTGAGATAACGATGGTTCTTTTAACCTGAAAAGGGAGGCAAGTGAATCAGTTCGGGGACCCGGTCTGCCAAGTAAAAGGCATTAGGCCGGCAGCCCAGGCAGCAAATGCCGAATGTCTCGGGGGACAGGTGGAAACTTGTCCAAAACGAGGCAACACTTGAGTCAACTTGCCAAGATGCACCCTGCTGAATGGCTAGGAGAGCATTGGTGGGCGAAATTGGTTGCTCTGTGAAGCCACGTGTGCGTGGACCAGATAGGCAGGAGTTGAGGCACATGAGGAGCTGACTCACTGACACCATTGTTGGGGTGATATTGTTTTATCTGTTGTTTTATCTGTGTTGAGGAAAAAGAACCCAGAGACGGGCTGCATAGAGAGAAAGAATGAGGGGCTGTGTTGAGAAAAAAGAGCCCAGACGTCTATCTCCCAGGAGAGAACTGAAGCCCAAGGATGGGCTGTCTTGTGAAGAAGAGCCCCAAGCTTGGGTTATGTTAAGAGAAAAGACATCCAGAGAAGGAGGAGGAGGATCCTTAGAAATCCTAAGAGACCCTCAGGAGCAATTAGATTCCAGGGGAGGACTGGAGCAGAAATAAACTCTTTTAGGGGAAGAACCAAAGTACCCAAAAGAGAGATGAGTGAGGTGATGATGTCTAGCTCTAAAGGGAAAGACCAAAGTACCTGGAGCAGAAATATATTCTTAAGAGGAAGAACCGAAGGACCCGAAAGAAAGACAAGTGAGATAGTAGCTGTTAAACTTCTAGGGGAAGGCTGAAGAAGCACCCCCGAAACAGAGGCGAAATAATAAAATAATTTAAAAATGGCGTTGTTTAAAGGAAAAAGCAAGGCACATAAAGAAGTAGGACTGGTGTATGGGAATCCCTTCCAAATAAACAAGGGATGGTAAAAATGAGAGATAAGTTGAATTCAGATTTAAAGGAGGAGGCCAAGGATTGGCTGTATAAATTGAAGCTAAGTAGTATTAAGGACATGAGGATGGAGGAGAGCTATAAAAAAGCTGAACAATTCATATTTAGCGAACTAAATAGAGGAGATCGGTATATACCAGAAATAATAATGAAAACAGTAGGAATTTACTGCGAGGAAGGAAATGGAGAAGAGGAGGAGTCCCAGCAAAGGGCAGCTATCAATGTTTTGGTAGGAGGAATGGAAGACATATCAAATAGACTAAAACAGGCTGAAGAACAAGTAGAAGAAAATAAAATAGTGGGGTGTGTGTGTGTGTGTGTGTGAGGGAGGAGGGGGGCATCCCGCTGACCGGAGAGGGTGCTGGGCTCTCCCTTCTCCATCAGCTTGATTTCCTCCGGCTCTTTTGTAGGGGATTCCTCGCCTCCGCTCCCCTGGGAGGTCTCGGGGGCTTCATTTGGAGCTGCAGAGAAAGAGGAGGAGGAGGAGAGAAGAAGCCTTTGATTTGGGTGGGATGAACATCCTTTATTTCACAGCCTTGGCCCCTGTCATGATCGCCTTTGAAGTCCCTAATTCCCTGGTCTTCACAAGGTTCTCGCTCTTCCTTTCTCTTTGCTACCACCAGATATTAACACTTTAATATCAAGTAAATGTCAGGACACGTGCGATGCCAAAACATAAATCTTTTATTTAACAAGGGAAGATGATAATCAGTAAGGACTTGTAGAATAAGTTACAGGATGCAAATCACTTATATTGAATCTATTAGAATACTTTTTCTTAACTCTGTTAAACCTCTGTTTCAATCTCTACGCTTACAGTTCTCTCACCCACACTTTACTTCTCTCAAGCCACACACAGCCTCTCTCAAGACCCTCTTCAACCGCCTTTTTCTCTCTCCTCCTCCCCCCTGGCTCCGCCTTCCAATCTCTCATTGGCTCCTCCGTCAATGTCCCGCAGTGACGGGCAGGTGAGGTCGGGGCTGTTCGCTACAGCCCCCACCTACCGCTGCGTCTGACAAACTCCCCCAACTGACCATTGTTTTTAAAAACCACCTCATCCCCATTGCTTTGCGCATCCTGCCCATTGCTGAGCCCCTTTTAAAAGGTCTTTGGTGCGGGGGGGGGGGGAGGGGAGAAACCCCAATGATCAAGGAGATACAGGGGACCACCCCAGGGCCTCGGAGGGGCACAAGCCAGGTCCAAAAACGCTCACCCCAAAACACTCTTCTTGCAAATATATATTTTTTAATCCAAAAAGACACCCTTGCATTCTTTATACATACAAAGATATGAATCAAAAGGGTTTTATTTCAATACATATGTTTGGAATGCAGGCAGGTCCCAGGGATTGCCAGAGGCCCTCAAAATGTCAAAAAATTGCCCACAGAAGAACCCTATAAGGAATTCATTTTTTTCCCATTTCTGATAGCTGCTGGAATGGAAAAAGCCAAAGGACAGACGTCCATTGCAACATTACCTATTCCTGTCTGGGATGAAAGGGGAATCCTAGAAAAGTGAAGTTGGAAGGGGCCATCAAGGCCACACACACACACACACACACCCAGTTCAAGGCAGGAATCCGAATCCAAGCAGATCTGCCAGGTGATGATCTCAGTTTCTCTTGAAGGCCTCCAGGGTTGGAGCACTCCCCAACTCCCGAGGTCACTGGTTCCACTCCCGGACGGCTCCAACGGTTAAGAAGTGTGGCAGAATGGCAGAGAGCCCTTGTCGAAAAGTCAACGCATGAGGGAAGAGTGGAGCCGGGGTGGGGGCGGGGGGACCCCACCTGCTCATTTATAAAGGATTGATTGCTTTTATTGGGTTTGTAGGCAGGAGCAGGAACTCAAGAGTGAAACCACCTCTAAGATACTTGGATACTTGGCAGAATTAAAGTTGGAGAAATGAAATGTGAAATTAGAATTTAAGTCAGGGAGTGAGGTTTTGAAGTTTTAAGGTTAAACTTATGTGTGCATATTTTTTAATCCTTCAAATGGAGATGAGGGCAATACTGTTACTTTTCGTGTATGCAATGGTATGTATATTTGTATATTTTAGAAATAAAAATTATTTAAAACAATTGCCCACAACCCCCTTCAAAAGGCATAAGGGATTTTTCTAGCTTGGAATTGTTATTTTTAAAAATAGAAATAACATTTATACTTCACAGTTATCCTTGCTTCCCCCCCCCCCCCCCAAGACAGTGGTTCAAGGAGCTGCAGATTTCTTTGAAATGTAAAAGCAGATAAAACCACATTTAGTTTTTAAAAGATCATGTGAATATTTTAAGCACTCCTAAAATCATCAAAGAGGCAGTTCTGAATGACACAGTGGGGGCAGGTGAGACATCCTATAGACGAGTCTTTTTAAAATGAAGTTTTTTATTCCCATCTTAAAACCCAGTCAGAGTAGAAATGGATGTCAATGGGGGAAAGGAACGCAGTTCCCTGAAAGGCCCGACTGGTCACCTTGAGCTCAACTCCCTGCTTTACTGTTCCTCCCTCTGAGTCCCCCCCGTTTCCCTTCCTTTTCTCCCGCGATGGTTGTGCTCGGTATTTCCAGGAGAGGAGGTTTCACTCACTGGAGGCTGATTCGGAGGCGGCTTTGGAGGCTGATAGCCGGGTTCCTGCAGAAAAACCAGATTGAGAGTCACTGGTTGGGAGGGAGACCCGAGAGGTCCTCTAGTCTGACCCACCAGGCCAAGGAATGATTTAAAAACCCCACATCCCAACCTGGACTATTTCTGTATCTCTCCGACAACAAGCACACCCAAGTGGTTGAGGGCACGGCACCTTTGGGGGAGAACATCTGCCTTTTGGGGACATCACGGCCCCAGCTCCCTGAAATGTCTCGGGATGTTGTTGACCCCCTTGAGTCCTGTCCAAGTGCCCAGCAAGGTCATTCAGGGCTCCACTTACGGAGGGAGTAGTTCAACCACTTCCATATATCGCTACTGGAAAAACCATAGCTTTGACTATGCGGACTTTTGTTGGCAAGGTGATGTCTCTGCTTTTTAAGATGCTGTCTAGGTTTGTCATCGCTTTCCTCCCAAAAAGCTGGCGTCTTTTAACTGATCCGCATGAGATCCTGATGAGCCCAATTCCGTGCCCCAGTAAGGCCTCCTTCATGTGACAAATCTGATTCAGGGAATACCTCACACCAGAAGGGGCACAGACCACGTTGGTTGCTTCTTCAAGAACTGAAGGGTTCCTCGTACGTAAGCAACCTCTCTGAAGCTGGCTCCCTGAGATTTGGCAGGTTGGCTCATTTGCTTATTATTTTTATTATTATTTTAATATGGCCCCTTTATTTCCTGATGGGAATCAAGTGGCTCACAATATTAAGGTAAAGGTTCCCCTTGACATTTAGTCCAGTCGTGTCCAACTCTAGGGCGTGGTGCTCATCCCCGTTTCCAAGCTATAGAGCCATCGTTTCTCCGTAGACAGTTTCCGTGGTCACGTGGCCAGCACGACTAGACACTGAACGCCGTTGCCTTCCCACCAAGGTGGTACCTATTTATCTACTCGCAGGAGCTGGGACAAGCAACGGGAGCTCACTCCGTCACGTGGATTCGATCTTACGACGGCTGGTCTTCTGACCTTGCAGCACAGAGGCTTCTGCAGTTTAACCCACAGCGCCACCATGTCCCATCACAATATTAAAAGAGCAGAATTAAAAACGTCACAAGTTAAACATTAAAAAATATATAAACTGTGCACCAATTAAAAGACCATAGTCTAATTAAAAGTGGCAAGAGGCTGGCCAGGGAACCGAGAGGACGGCCTCCTCTTTGGAGGACCTGAAGGGCCTGAGAAGGCTCTGGGGGGGAGTGACGGTCCATCGGGTCACCTGGACCGAAGCCACATCGGGCTTTGGAGCCAACGAAGGGCCCCTGGAACAGACTGGGAGCCAGGCCAGTTGCCGTTCTAACTGGTCCCAGTCAGCCGCCCGGCTGCTCCATTTTGCAGCCGCTGAACTTTCTGAACCACCTCCAAGGGCAGCCCCACACGGCACGTCGGGCAGCCATCCAAGCAGGATGTCGCTCAACCAGAGCTCTCCGGGAATGAGTGCAGTGGGCGCAACAAGTTGGACCAGTGCAATGGGACCCCCCCCCCCCCCGTGGCCTCCTTCAGGGGAGACCCCAGAGATAATGGCACCAGCAACCCCCACCCCATTGAGAGACAGCCATGGGTTCCTTCAAGGGGGCCGGGAAGAGTTCTTTCGCCAAGACCTCCTCCGGATCCTGGAAAAGAAGATGATTGGGGTTGGGTGGGGGTTTCCCCTGCTCTTTTCTCCCCCCCAACCTTGTTCTCAGATCAAAACCTGGGGTACCCCCAACCCCCAAAGTGCCCCTCTTCTCTCTTTCCTCCTGCTGCCCTTATGGTCAACCCCCTTTTCCCAAGAAGACAAAGGGGAAGGGCTCCTAATTAGTCTTATTAATTATTACCCCTCGCCACCCCACCCCGTTGCTTCCTTTCAGGGAACCCTCGGGGGGGGGAGGGGGGAAGGGGAGGGACCATAGAGCTAGGAAGGAGGTAGAGGGGCCCACTCCCTTCCTTGACGGGAAGCGGAAGCCGGGCGCCTGCCGTCCTCTCTCTCTCTCTCTCTCCCCCAACTCTATGGTCTCCGGCGGAATCTTCCTCGCCCGTTTCCCAGCGGAGGACCTGGAAGGAGGGGCGCGGGGTCGGTGTGTGTGTGTGTGTGTGTATTTGTGAATTGTGTTGTGGGGAGGGGGGGGGGCTTTCCAAACATGCACATTACCGGCCCCTCCCCCACTCCCCAGGGACCGCGCAGCAAAGCAAAGTCCTCCCCCCCCCCCCGTTGAAAGAAGGACCCTCGTTTCGGGCCCCCCCTTGCCTCCTCTTCTTCCTCCTCTTCCTCTTCCTCGGGGGGGGGTTTCTTCTTTGGGGGAGAGATCCATGCGTGTGCGTGTGCACAGGAATCATCCTCGGGTGGTGATTGTTTCCCCCCCCCCCTCCTGCATAGAGACCCCCCCCCCACCTTTTCCCTTTTTCGCTTTCCTTCCTTCCTTCCTTCAGGGGGGGTTTCCAAAGGGAAGGAGAGGCGGGGACTGGGTCTCTTTCCCCCCCCTTTATTCTCTTCCCCCCCTCCCTCTCTTCTTCCTCCTCCAGGCCGACTCTCCGGGTGACCCCCACCCACCCAATGGGGCCTTTTGGATTCCCTTTTGGGGGGAGGATGATGAGGGGTGTCCTTTTTTCGTTTTGCTTCCAATGCACTGTTTACCCTCTTTGTGGGGCGAATATTGGTCTGGGGGGGGGGCCTTTAGGGCCACTCTTTCTTGGAGCCTTGCTACCTCTGCCCCCCCCCCCGCCCTCCCGTGCAGGAGGGAAGGGGGAGGACCCTAGAGCTACGAAGGGGAGGGGAGGGCTCCTCCCCGGGACGCCCCTTCGAACGGGAGCCGGAAGTGGGATCTGCAGCGCCCGCCTCCTCCTCTTCCCCTTTGGCCCAAGGGGGCGCCTGGAGAGAAGCGGGGCTCTTGGGGCGCCTCCCGGATCGGGACCTGGAGGGGTTGGAGTGTGTGTGGGGGGGTGAGATTTGCAGGGGGGGTTGAAATGGCCAGTTCCCCACCACTCTCGGGGGAGGGGAGGGGAGGGGAGGGGGGGCGGCTTCTCCGGGCATGGCCGAGGGGGCCCCGTTCTGGATTGCGCTCCACGACCTTCATTGAGAGAGAAGGACCAGAAAAGGCCACCCGGCCCCTCTGGATCTGGGGCGTCTCCCTCTCCCTCTCCCGGCGGGTCTTTTGTGGAGTGAATGGCTCTGAAGGGTCCCTTCCAGACCAAGGGATGGCGAAAGGGTTGGCTTTCCAGCAGGGGGAACAAACACCAAGACCCCCCCCCCCCACCCTCGGTGGCCGCCTTTCCCAGCCCCTCGGAGGTTGGCCGTGAGCTCAAAGGGGAGAGCGAAGCCTGAGCAAGGTTGGGGGTTGGAGGCCAGCAGGCGAGAGAAGCCCTGAGACCCGAACTCGGCCCGCCCCGGGTGGGCAACCCCAGGACACACGGAGGGGCCCTTGGCCCACGGAGGGGGCGCGGAGACCGAGGGGCGCCCTTGGAGACGACCCCCTGCCTTGGGATCCCCGAAGGGTCCCGGGAGAACCGGGGGGCCCACTCCCACCCTCGGTCCGCTCCATCCATCGCACGGGCCTCTGGCGTGTTTTTTACAGGTTGGTTATTTTTACCCTTCTTAGTGTAGCTTTGGTTTGATGCATTTTAATGTTTGTAGTCTTGCTGTTTTTAAGTTTTAAATGTTGCCTTTTAATGATGTACGTAAGCCGCCTTGGGTCCCTTTAAAGGAGAAAGGTGGAGTAAAAATATTTTAAATAAGTAGTGGGGAAAATACACTTTTGTTTGCTGCTGCTTTCATCGCAGGTGTCCGTGGGAAGCATGGTTCCTGTTGCTCTCTGGTTCCCTGCTGTTGCCCCCTCCTCACTGGTATGGGGGAGCTTTGATCTCGGAGCCCAGCGTGAGATACTCCTTCCTTCCTTCAATCCCTCCCTTCCTGTGGTTTCTTTGTCGGCTGCCTTTCTGTTCCTCTTGTTCTGCTGCCTGGAGAAGAGAGAGAGATGGGGATGTAGCCCCATTCAATATAAACATGACAAAGGCACATCCTGCAAGGAAAGATTTTTTTATTTGCTTTATATATAAAGCCTCCAGGCTGATCTTTTTCTTTTTCTTTTCTCCTAGGAAGGGGCGAGACTGAGTTGATGACTCTTTGCTCCTTTTGGGACCAAAAACAAAAAGCCAAATCCCAGATCCCCCTCCAACATTTGCAAGGTAAGTGAGATTTCAAGAGGTGGCTTAAGTAGCCTTGCCACACACACTTTCCTCTCAGTTTCCCTGGTTCAGCAGGGATTTGAATCCAGGTCTCCTGGTTTTCAGTCTGGTACTCCATCTGCTACACCACACTGCCTCTCTGAACATGTGCAGAGCGGTGGTGTTTTATGGTTTTCTTTGCATTTTATTTAGTTTTCTTTTTTCAAAGATCTCAATCCTGCTCACCCCAACCCCATGCTCACCAAGGCCAGGTCCTGTTGATAAGAGGCAAACCTTGGTCATCCTGATTTGGGGTGTGTGTGTGTGTGGGGGGGGTTCCCCTTCAAGTCTCCTTTCTTGTTCCCCCTTGACAGACAAGCCAGAGTGGGGGATTTTGTACTTTGGACTCTGATGATAATTTCTTAACAGGGAACGTCATTTCTGTTCCCACCTTCTCCTTCATTGGAAGGATAAAAGGGACAATAGACTAAGGCTGAACCCAAACAACATGGGGGGTCCTCCAACTGGGTGCCCCTGATGTCTGTGATTTGGGTGGTTCCCAACACATGCTGGGCGTCCTTCTGGAGCCATCGCTGTCAATGGACAACCCGGTGGCATCTGTGGTCCGATCCACCTACTTCCCTCTTAGACAGATGGTGCAGCTGGGCCCCTGCCTGGACGCCCTGTCTCTCCCTGGATGGGTCCACACACACAGAGTCTCAAGAATAGACTACCGTAATTCTCTTTCTGTGGGGCTTCCCTTGGGGCTGACACCAGCAGATGCAAGAGGGGCAGCATCTCCTCAGTCCACCGCTCTCCCCCACCAGTCGTCTCCTCTGGGAAGGCGATTCCACAAACCCACATGGGCGAAGGTTCTTCCGTTTTGCAGTCTCTCTTTTCTCCTTTGCTTTTTGTGTCCATTCTTCCCTTATCTTTCGGCTCCATCCTCTTCTCTCCCGTTTGCCCCGCAGAAAATATTTCCTGGTTGAGCGATGGTTCCTTCCCCTTCCTGCCTCTTGGTATCATCATCCTCTCCCAGATATGAATCCATGGGTTCTCCGTCCAGAATCATTCCCACCCTTCTAGCAATATCTTACTCTGATGGTTGTTGTGGAAGGCTTTCACAGCCGGGATCTGATGGTTGTTGTGGGTTTTTCAGGCTCTTTGGCCGTGTTCTGAAGGTTGTTCTTCCTGATGTTTCGCCAGTCTCTGTGGCCGGCATCTTCAGAGGACTGGAGTAGGAACTCTGACTGGCGAAACGTCAGGAAGAACAACCTTCAGAACATGGCCAAAGAGCCCGAAAAACCCACAACAACCATCAGATCCCAGCCGTGAAAGCCTTCGAGAATACAATATCTTACTCTCTTCACCTCTACCGTACTGACCTCCACTTCTCTCTCTCTCTCTCTCTCTCTCTGCTCCTGGTCCTTCTGACTTCTCATCTCCTTCCTCTTCTCTTCCCCTCATGTCCAACAGGGGCGTTTCCCCTTTTTTCCTTTGTCCCATTTCTCCTCTTTGCTGGCTTGGGCTTGTGACGTCCAAGTCTCCCTAAGGAGAGTATGGAGTTTGGGCAGGGTGTCACTCTGGCCACAAATCTGTCCCTTTTGCACTGAGGGGTAAGTCCTTAAGCCCCAGGAGTGCATAGCATCTGTGCCATGGACAAGCCTGACCATTAAAGAAGACTTCACTTTACTCAGTACTTTGAAAGTACTTAAACATGGGCTTTGTGGTTCCTCAGAACTCACAACAGCTCAGTTTAATAGGACTTCTCTATAGTAGCTAGTTAGTGACCTTTTCCATTCCCCTGGATTTAAGTCTAACGCTGCTGTTTCAAGAGACTAGTCTTCAATGAGTTTTTATAATTAATTTTTATTAAGAAAATAAAGATTCATAGAAACCGTTTGTTTGCAAAAGCAGTGTCATAATAAGATGTCCAAAGATTACAATAGTTAAATAAAGCTGCTTTTTCTTATTAAAATAAGAAATACTAAAGATCTAAGCTATGGTGGGCTATTCCCGCCCCTCCTTCTTCTTACCATGCTAGATTCTGTAAACTTTTCTTTCACGTAGCACAATCCATTTGAAAACTCTCTAAGCTGGCAAAAGCTCTAAGCTCCCTAACACATCCTCTCCTCCATCTTTTCTACATTACTCGGACCTCCTTCTTCATAGCTGCAAACCAAGATGGGCTTCGCTCTCAATCTAGAGAGATTGCAGCACTACTCTGAGATATATTACAGAGAGACTGTAGTAACCGAAGAGGCACTAAATAACATCGAGTGCCTGCCTGTCTTGGAAGAGTTGGACAGCGAACCAACTTTAGGTCTCGTCATCCCTGTGGCGGGACGATATGTGCTGTCAGGAGTGGCTGTTTGAGAAAGCCAACAGACCAGGAATGATTCGGACATGCTCCCCGTTGAAGAAAGAAAGTTATGAAGAGATTTTACCGTTGTTATGGACAGATGTTCTTGTTGGTGTTGGACATGTTGATCCCATAGAGGTTGTTGTTGAGAAACCTAAGAGTTCTAATTGTTTTTTGCCTGATGTACGCCGCCCAGAGTAGTCGAATGACTAGATGGGTGGGATATAAATATAACAAATAAGAAATAAATAAAATAAATTCTATTAATAAAGAGTTTATTGTTAAAGAACCCTCTCTCTCGTCGTTTCCCACCAAAACTAAGGAACAGTCAGACTCTGACAAGGAACCTGATCACAATGGCGCCCAACATGGGGCAATTCCAAGGGCGGGAACATCAGAAGTGTTGAGGTTACACCAAACTATTGAAAGGCAAGGAAGACTGATAGACATGTTAGCCGAACAACAACAGTTGCTGATGGGACAAATATTAAAAAATGAGGAAGAAAGGGGTTCTAAAGCGGGGGTGCAGATAAAGAACCCCTGGGTGGCGGGACCAGCCTATACGCATACAGAAAATGGGACCCGAAGACGACCCTGAGGCCTACTTACACACGTTTGAACGAGTGGCAACTCCGGCGGGGTGGCCAAAAGAACAATGGATCTGATCCTATCTCCTTGTTTGTCGGGTGTCTTACAAGAAGTGGTGGACATGCTGTCCCCTAATGAAATGCTGCAATATCAGAAGGTGAAATCTACTATTCTACAGACACGCAATCTAACAGAAGAAGCCTATTGGAAAAGATTTTGAGATCTAAGGCTAAAACCAGGCATACAGGCAAGATCGTTAACGCAGAAGATGAAATCCTACTTGGTTTGGTGGCTGAGACCAGAAGAAAAGACAAAAGGTCAATTGCTAGATTTAATTGTAATGGAACAATTATTGACTACGCTGAGTGGTAATATGCGTTGCTGGGTTCAACGTATCCATCCAAGGGATTTGTAGGAAGCAGTCCATCTAGTGGAAGACTTCTGCATTGCTGAGGAAAACAACAGATAACCCCGCCCTGATACAAGAACAAAACAGAGGATGAGAGAAAATGGTGACTGAAGATTTTGGACCCATGGGGCCTAAACCAGTGAGACCGGTGACTCTAGATGATCGGATCTATGAGGCACACCCTAATTGGCGAGGAGGAAGAGATGCTAAGGACACGGGTTATCGGTGCGGAGTCAAAGGACACCATCGATGAGACTGCCCTGGCGTAGACTGTTCCTGGGTTGGCCAAAACCTGAACATCCTACAGGTTCAGGGTTCGGAACAAACTGGATGGGAGGTGAAGGCATATGTTAATGGGGAAACACATTAACACAGACACAATGGGGAAACACATTAACACGTAGACACAGGTTGTGGAAAGACTTTGGTCAAAAACCTAAGAGAGGCACGGTTGGGGTAGAATATGATGATTTGATGTATTCATGGAGACCTGAAAGCTTATCACACTGCTTGGGCCGAGGTAGAGATATCAGGGGGGAAAAGATTAAAAGTGGGGGTAGTACCCGGTCTGGCTAAAGAGATATTGTTAGGCCAAGACTGGGTGGGGGCCCACGAGCTGATACAGTTTAAAGAAAGGATGCAAGGGGAGTTCTGGGGTAAATAAGGCAGAAGAGTTCTTAGATGGGGCATCACGAGAACAAACCGGCTATGGCAGTAAGACGATGCACTTTGGCTGATTTCTTGAAACAAGTGAAAGAAGAGGGTTCTGTTAAATCTGGAGAGGTGGGGTTTGAAATATGTGAAGGCTTGTTGTACGGAATTAATAAGGAAGGGACTAAACAATTAGTCGTTCCTCAAAAATGGAGGACGGCATTATTAAAATTGGCTCATGACATTCCACGAGACAGAGCCTCGTGGCGCAGTGGTTAAACTGCTGTACTGCAGCCAAAACTGTGCTCACGACCCAGGGTTCAATCCCAGGTAGCCGGCTCAAGGTTGACTCAGCCTTCTATCCTTCCGAGGTCGGTAAAATGAGTACCCAGCTCGCTGGGGGGGGGGGCAATGTGTAGCCTGCATAATTAACTTGTAAACCGCCCAGAGAGTGCTTGAAGCACTATGGGGCGGTATATAAGCAGCACGCTTTGCTTTTTGCTTTGCTTTGCTTTCCTATGGCAGGACACTTAGCCGCCCAGAAGATGGCGCCTCGGGTGTTACAGAGATTTTGGTGGCCTAGGAAAAACCATGAAATAGAAGAATATTGCAAGACGTGTAAGGAGTGTCAGTTTACCCAATCTAAGCCCAAACCCAGAGCACCATTAATACCTATGCCTTTAGTAGACCATCTCTTTGACCGTATAGGTTTAGATATACTGGGGCCTTTGAATAGATCAGCAGGAGGACATACAAACATTCTTGTTCTTCTTCGTGGCCTCTGTGAATGCACACAATTGGGTTCAGACAGCGCCTGCGCTGGTCTTCTCGGAATATTCTAGAGCTTTTGTAAAAAGTAACAAAGTTGAACGTTACCCCTATAGCGCATGCTCCACCCACCTCAGTTCCATTTTACCGCCACGGTGCTAGGAACTTCTCGGTATTAGAGCACATATTAGAGCACATTTGAAAGATTTCTTCGGTTTTTGAATCGGACTGTTCGACGTTTCTGCCTTTCTGTTACCCCTTGATCTGGACTGGTTTTGATTACTCTTTCGCTCCGTGATTTGTCTTCGTACTGACTCGGACTGCGCTTTCCCGCGCAATTCGGCTTGGACTCATTTTGGATACGATTTTCTCGGACTTGGCTTTAGAAAATTTTACGTGAGTGCCTTGCTGCCCCCTTTCTTTCTACTACTTTATGTCCCCCTCCGGACCCTTCAGTAGGCGCGTGTCGTGTTCCCGAAAGCTTCCATTCTCGGATGGTCACGACCGCTGCCTTTTTTGTCTGGGGGACTCCCACCAACCCCAATCCTGTAGACATTGCAAGAAATTCACCAAAGCCACCCTTAAGGCTCGACAGCAACGTTTAAAACTGTTCTTATGGGACAAAACCCTTTCGGCATCGAAGCTGTCGGAGATGGAAACTGCATCTACTCCCTCAGCTACCCCACGCCCGAACGTAACAGCGGCTCCCTCACCGTCTTTGTCAACGTCGAGGGCGGTCGACAAATCTTCTAAAAAGTCATCCAACTCGACAACTAAAAAGTCACTTACCTCGATGTCGAAGATCTCCTCCGGCACTGCATCGAAAGATTCTCTAAAACAAAAAAAGATGACGTCGAAAAATAAGAAGGAGAAATCTAAAGAGCACCGTAAACATATTCCTCCTGTTTCGGCGTCGTTGCCGTCACCGATTCTTGAAGATTCCTCTCAAGACCGGGAATCTTTTTCTGAGGCAGCTGCTTCCCTTCCTCCGCGGCAGCTAGCAGCTTTACCTACCGGGCTCGATCGTTCACCGAGCCCAGGCCAGCTAGAAGAGGCTATTCTTTCTAGCTCGGCTTCTGCCCATCATAGCCCTGCTTCCACCGGGCGGGCGTCACTTATGCCTCTGTCGCCGTCGTCTTCATCGAGGTCGAATTCTCCACCTCGAAAAAGGACGGCAAAGAGAAAGCATCTCTCTACGGATCGACGCCTATCTTCTCGATGTGAGGTCGTTGTTTTACCTCGGTCGTCTCGATGCCATAAAAAATCTAAGTATGACGATCCGATATACATTGAAGTTGATCGCAAGCGCTCGCACCTTCGGCGTCGACGTGACGAGACGGACACTGACTCGTCGTCGAGCTCGGAGGATTATCGTAGAGGGAAGAGGGTTCGTTATGTTTATGACTCCTCTTCATCTTCCTCTTCCCCGTCTCCGCCTCGCCATCGACGGGTTCTTGACATCGACACTCACCATGCGACGAAACACCAAGGAATAGCTAAGAATGCTGCTGGGCAGACTAAGACTTCCAAGTCGGTGTTGAAGACTGCCCAACCTAAAGACCGTTCACGACATACCCAAAAAAACATCTGGTCGTGACATTGTTAAGCAGAAATCTAAAAGATCCAAATACTTACCTTCGCATTCGGAACAGGAAGAGGTGTTCTCTTCTGCCTCCACAGACCAAGAGGACGAGGGTTCCTCTGGAGACTCGGGAGAGACCCCTGTGGAAGGAAAATCTCTTGATTCAGATGCTGGTGACCCACACCCATCCTCACCTTCAGAAGATTTTTCCTCCTACGTCCAGATGATCTCTAGGATGGCCAAGATGCTTAAACTTCAAACAGAACAGCCTCCACCCCCCAAAGATGACTTGGTGTTCGGGGATATCAACCAAGAGAGATCTTCGCCACTGAGTCTGGCCTTTATCCCTGCCTTAATGGAACTCATTAAGGAGTCCTGGAACCAGCCTTCTACATCCTCACCAGTGGCTCGCAGGACTGAAAATCTGTACCACACACACGGTGATGAAACCAATTTTCTTCTTAAGCACCCTGTTCCTAACTCCATAATTGTTCAGTCAAATTCATCTAAATCATCTGGAAAAGCTCATGTCACTCCTACAAATAGGGAAGGACGCAAATTAGATGTATTAGGCCGAAAGATATATTCCTTCACCACATTCTTACTTAGAGTGGCGAATTATCAGGCGGCCATGGGGGCGTACCAAAGACAACTCTGGTCACGGATTCTTCCGGCCCTCGAGGCAACTCCAGACAACACAAGACAGGGTTTTTTGAACACCTATGCAGAAGCCCTTACAGTTGCAAAACATCAACGGTTGGCCTCCCGCCACTCAGCGGACGTAGCCTCTAAAACGCTAACATCTGCCATCACTCTGAGACGTCACGCGTGGCTCAGATCCTCAGGCATTATAGAAGATGTTAAGACGCACATCGAGGATCTGCCATTCGATGCCAAGGGTCTATTCAACGAAAAAACTGATGACTCACTTGAAAATTTACACAAAATCAAGAGAACCGCCAAGTCATACACAATCCATCAGCAACCTAAATACCAAAGATTTCAGTGGCGTAGACAATATCCTCAACAGCAATACCAACAGCCATCTTCCCAATCTTACCGTACTTTCAAGCATCAGGGCCAAAACAGATCCTTCCAGGCTTCTTCTTCTGCTCAGACTTTCAGACCACAAGCATCTTCACAGAGACGTCAATCATACCGTCCACCTGCCAAGAAAACAAAGCAGTACCTTTGACTCAAACGCAAGGCTATCCGGACTCTCACAAACCACTTGTTTAGTTCCGTTCTTCCACAACTGGACCAGTATCACAAAAGATACTTGGGTCTTAAATATCATTCAATTCGGCTACCGTCTCGAGTTTATAGAATTTCCTCCTCTAGGACAAATCAAGCTTACATCCTTCGACCCTGTTCTAGAAGAGGAGGTTCTCACTCTTCTCCAAAAACAAGCTATTCAACAAGTACCACATCGAGACATATCCAACAGGTTTTACTCCCGTTACTTCGCCGTACCAAAAAAGGATGGCGCTATCAGGCCCATCTTGGATTTGAGAATTCTAAATACTTACCTCCATCCACGACGTTTTCGGATGGTCACGTTGGAATCCATTGTACATCTCCTAAAACAGTGGAGGCAAACCTTTTTGGGCTCGCGTGCCCAAAATGAGGAGTGGGGGAGAAACCAGTGGCTGTCGTGCTGCCCGGAAGTCCGGAACCGTAAGTGGCGGTTTTAGGGGGAATCATAGGGATGGACCCAGAGGACCAGGAACAGGAAGTTTGAGGGGGAATCATAGCGACAGACCCAGAGGACCAGGAAGTGGCAGTGGAAGGGGGAATCATAGCGACAGACCCAGAGGACCAGGAAGTGGCAGCGGAAGGGGGAATCCCGGCTGCAGCCGGCTCATAAGGTTTGTCTCCCCAAGGGAGGGAGGGTGGGCCAATACCTCGCGTGCCATAAGAAAGGGCTTCGCGTGCCACCTGGGGCACGCGTGCCATAGGTTCGCCATCACTGTCCTAAAACAAAAAGATTGGTTTGTGGTTATAGATTTAAAGGACGCCTATTTTCACATTTCAATTCATCAACGTCACAGAAAATATCTCCGCTTCATTTTTCTAAATTCCGTCTACCAATTTTGTGCCCTCCCCTTCGGACTGTCCACAGCTCCTCGCACTTTCACAAAGTGCATGGCTCCGATAGCAGCCTTTCTCCGCCTAAATGACATACAGGTGTTCCCTTATATAGACGACTGGCTGGTGGTGTCTCCATCCAAACAGATGGCAATTCAAGACACCAACTTTGTTCTGCATACCCTGGAAAACCTCGGCCTCACAGTAAATGTAAAGAAATCGCATCTGATTCCATCCCAAGTGGCCGACTATATAGGAGCAAGACTGGACTCCATCAGGGCTCAGATTTTTCTTCCACCAGACCGCATACTGAAGCTACACAAAGCTGTTTACAAGTTTCGTCCATACTCAAAGGTCTCTGCTCATCATGCTCAGCATCTGCTCGGCCTCATGGCCTCCACAACATCTGCAGTAACACACGCACGTCTGAAAATGCGCTCCCTTCAGGCGTGGTTTCTGACTCTCTTCAACCTCCTTCAAGACAGCCCACGAAAAAGACTACATGTCACCCCGGAACTAGCAAAACAACTCCGGTGGTGGACATTCCTACCACATCCGGTTGGCTGTCTGTTTCGACCTTTACAGCTCTCTGTTCAAGTGACAACAGATGCCAGTCCCACAGGTTGGGGAGCACACTGCGGTCCATACAGGATACATGCCCTCTGGTCCCATCACGACAGAAATCTCCATATCAATCACCTAGAAATGCTGGCGGTCATAAAAGCTTTCCACACATTCCTTCCATTGATACAGGGTTGTGGTGTACAAGTGATCACCGACAACACCACAACCATGTTTTACATCAACAAACAGGGAGGAACACGATCCATGTCTCTCCTGTATCTCTCAATACACCTCTGGGAGTGGTGCTACCAGCACCATGTCTTTCCGATGGCTCTTCATGTCTCCACGAATGACAACGAGCTGGCAGACAAGCTGAGCCGACTGACGGTACAGACCCACGAGTGGGAACTGAACACGGACACCTTCCTAATGCTCTGCAATCGGTGGGGTTATCCCACTGCAGACATGTTTGCAACACAAAACAACACGAAGTGCAGGAAGTATGCCTCTCGTGCGGGCAGGGGCGAGGGCTCGCTTGGAGATGCCTTCATGATTCAATGGGAGAAGAGTCTTCTTTACCTTTTCCCTCTAATACCACTCATACAGAGGACCTTAGTCAGAGCTCGACAGCTCAGGACGCAGGCTATCTTCATTGCTCCATGGTGGCCTCGTCAACTTTGGTTTTCCACTCTCAGGGCAATGGCTTCGGATGTTCTCAGGCTACCACTGATTCCGCATCTACTCACCCAAAACTCAGGCAACATCCTCCATCCGGATCTGCAGTCACTACATCTGACGGCATGGAGGCTCATTCCTTAATCCAGGAGGTCTTGGACAAGGCTAGAAAGCCATCCACTAACCTCCTTTATAAATATACATGGAACAACTTTATAAAGTTTGCTCAACCAAGAGAACTACAAACTTCTCCCGTTTCTCTTCAAACCCTACTTTCATACTTTCGTTATTTGTTTGATGCAGGTCTGGCATTGTCTACCCTTAAAGTCTACATTTCAGCTATTGTTGAACCTAATCAATGGCACCTATTGATAGCGCCCCTAGCTTCTACTGGATTCTTGCCATTTGAAATGATGTATGGCTGGAACCCTAGGTGGATTTTGGATTTGTTGAAAGAGAAGTGGGAAGTGGGCAAGGATGAGTCGCAAGTGTTAGTGAAACAAGTGATAGAAATGAGAGCCCATCTGAACAAAGTGGCGGAGATGGCCAGAACACAATTACAGAAAGTACAACAAGGCCAGAAGAAGAGATATGATACATAAATACAGGCAAGACTGTTCAAGCTGAGACAGAAAGTATTATTGTTATTACCCACTGACAATGCCAAATTGTTCGCACGTTGGCAAGGGCCGTATGAGGTTATAAGGAAAGTAGGACCAGTAGACTAAGAAGTGGCCACACCTGATAAGAGAAAGAAATCTGGAATATACCATGTGAATTTGTCGAAGGAGTGGAAAGAGAGGGACGGATTTTTTGGGGACGTAGAGGAGGAGAACTTTGGTCCTGAAGCTTTGGCCTGCAGGTTACCGGTAGAGAAACTGCAGTTAGAGGAGACATTGGAGCCAGAACAAATCTGTCAGATAAGGAGCTTGGAGAAAGTGATGTCTTCTCCAACAAACCAGGGTTGACTATGATGGTGGAACATCAAACTAATACTCCCCCTCAAACTATAATTAGAGTAGGGGGAAGAAATTGGCCTCATCACTTTAAAGAAACTATCAACAAAGAGGTGGCAGAGATGCTCTCATTAGGGGTGATAGAACCTTCTTTTAGCCCATGGAGGAGTTATCCGGTGACTGTTGCAAAACCAGATGGGAGTGTTAGGTTATGCATTGATTTTAGGAGGTTGAATACAATATCTAAATTCGATGCCTATCCCATGCCTAAGGTAGAAGACTTGTTAGAACGATTAGGAAGGGCTAAATTTTATGATGACTAGATTTGATAAAGGTTATTGGCATATCCCATTAAAAACAACTGATAAAGAGAAATCCGCTTTTGTCACCCTTAAGGGTTTGTATCAATGTACCCGCATGCCATTTGGGTTACATGGAGCAGCCGCAACCTTCCAGAGGTTGATGGATAAGGTGTTAGAACCCGTAGCAGATTACGTGGCGGCCTATATAGATGACATATTGATATATAGTGAGACTTGGGAAGAACATTTAGAACATTTAGAGAAGGTGTTAAAAGAACTACGTAAGGCCAACCTGAGGATCAATCCTTCAAAATGTAAAATAGCAAAAAGAGGAGTGAAATTTTTAGGTTTTCAAATAGAGCAGGGAAAAATCAACCAGTGAAAGATAAAGTAGAAAAAGTTTCAGGATGGCTAGATCCCAGGATTAAAAAAGAAGTCCAACAATTTCTAGTTTTAGCCGGATATTATAGACAGTTCGTACCTAACTTTGCAGAAGTGGCAGCACCTCTTACTGACCTCACTAAGAAAAAAATGTAAAAACATTAGATGAGGTGAACGAGAAGAGCCTTTGACTGACTAAAAGAAGTGTTAAGCGAGTTACCCTGTCGGTATGCCCCTGATTTCAATTTGCCCTTTTTGGTGCAAACCTACACTTCTGATAGGGGCATAGGAGCAGTGTTGGCACAAAGGAGAGAAGGCCTAGAATATCCAGTGATGTAGATCAGCAAAAAGTTGACTGATAGGGAACAAAAATATGCAACTATACAGAAAGAATCTTTAGCAGTGAAGTGGGCAGTACAAACATTGAAGTATTATTTATTGGGAGCATCTTTTATTCTGATGACTGATCATGCTCCTCTACAATGGTTAAAACGGATGAAGGACTCTAATGCAAGCTTGACTAGATGGTATTTAAGCCTACAACCTTTTGCATTCCAGGTGCAATGTAAAAAGGGGAGCACACATGGTAAGGTTGATTATTTTTCCCGACAGGGCACATGGGAAGACCTAGACAAAGAGAGGACTGCCCACTCGTCGGGGGGGTGTGTGACCCAGAGGATAAAAGACAAGAGAGAGAGAGTGAGCAGTCCCCTCATATGTCTATAGAGGAGGGAAAAGATAGGAGAGAGATAGAGAGGTAGTGGAAGTTATGTAAAGAGTGAAAGAGCTGAAGGCGAGACAAAAAGGGGGAGGAGTTAGGAAAGACGGGCAGAAAGGTGGTAGATGTTTTCTTGACAATGGAAGAGGGGGAGATGTTGATCCCATAGAGGCTGTTGTTGAGAAACCTAATTAATAAAGAGTTTATTGTTAAAGAACCTTCTCTCTTGTCGTTTCCCACCAAAACTAAGGAACAGTCAGACTCTGACAAGGAACCTGATCACAGGATCAGGTAGCACTTCCGAGAACACTACCTTTGAGGTACAGTAGTATCTCTGTTTACGTACACCTCGGTTTACATAATTTCTGGGTTACAAATGGAAATCAGTTCGAAATAATGCCTCAGTTTACATTTCTTTTTCCCCGTTTCTTTCACTTTGTGAAGGAAGTTTCCCTGCGCCTGGAGGTTTGTAGCACCGCCACCGTCGCTATGGCAACCCGCTTTCCGGTTTATGTATATTTCGCATGATGTAATGTCCTGGAGGATACATTGATTTTGTAAACTGAGATACTACTGTAATATGCAGCATTTAGAATTTGTAATATTTAATTTCGCTTGGGTCAAAAACCTTCTCAATTTCAATGTTTAAATTTTTGCTTTTATTCTCACAGATGTGGTTTATCAAATTCTCCCCCCCCCTTTACATACACATTGGTTTAGGTATCTAACTCTGGAGCCAGAGGTTGGGAGTTTACTTCCCTTCTAGCTCTGCAGTTCTAAGATTCTATTACCTCAGTACCTATTTCCCTGACCATCTCTGTTTCCTATCCTGTTTTCAGAAATTCCTGATGATTCTCTACCCATAACAGCATTTTATAAACTCTACATCCCATCCCATTCATGGACCTGTCCTTTCTCTTCTGACTCTGAATAATAATCTCTGCAGACTTTGTCAGTTCCCGGAATCTACCACTAACTGCTCTTTACCCATTCTCGAGTCCAATAATCTAGCTGCATCACATTCATCCACTTTTACTCTTCCTTTCTAACACTGTCCTTTTTTCCCTCTTGTTATTCATTTTTGCTAAACAATCCTTTAATTCAATTATTTGTTTCCTCTTTAATGAATTTTGGGAAATTCCTTTCTAATTTTCAGGAAATGTAAGTACAATCATGAGGAGAATTTGAGAAGGTAAAAAACTTAATATACTTCGAATTTGATGTACTTATTTGGGTGTGGAAATGATCCTCCCTTCATTACTCCTCCCTCCAAAAGGTCCCTCAGTGAAGAGCCCTTGCAACCTCAAGCCGAAAGGAACATCCTCCGTTCCGGCCTCATCCCCTCCCTGATTCTCTTCCCTCACCTTCTTGGCTGTCTTCCCTTCCTCCTCCGTGACTCAAGCGGAGCCGGAATACATCGTTCCTTATTCCTGCAGATTTTGGAAGTAGTTGTTTCTCTTCTTTTTCTAATATAACAGATGATAAACTGGAGGAGAAGAATTGCCCAGCAACATCTGGGGCAACGTGGGCAGGAACTGATAATCAAGCAAGAAAACAGAGAATTGAAAATCAGAGAGGGCAGGCATGGACTTCACATGAAAGGACTGACACAGGGGAGAAACCACGTAAATGCATGTCACCTCAGTAGACATCAAAGAACACATGCAGGAGAGAAACTGTATCCATGTATGGAATGTAGCAAGAGCTTCAGTCAGAGCAAGAGCCTCCATATACACCATACAACTCACTCTGGGGAGAAACCACATAAATGCATGGAATGTGGCAAGAGCTTCAGTCAGAGTGGTCACCTTAGGTCACATCAAAGAACCCACACAGGAGAGAAACCACATAAATGCATAGAATGTGGAAAGAGTTTTAGTCAGAGTGGTAAGCTTAGGTTACATCAAAGGACTCACACTGGGGAGAAAACACATAAATGCATGGAATGTGGAAAGAGTTTTAGTCAGAGTGGTTACCTTAGGTTACATCAAAGGACTCACACTGGGGAGAAACCACATAAATGCATGGAATGTGGAAAGAGTTTTAGTCAGAGTGGTCACCTTAGGTCACATGAAAGGACTCACACTGGGGAGAAACCACATAAATGCATGGAATGTGGAAAGAGTTTTAGTCTGAGTGGTCACCTTAGGTCACATGAAAGGACTCACACTGGGGAGAAGCCACATAAATGCATGGAATGTGGAAAGAGCTTTAGTCACAGTGGTGAGCTTAGGTTACATCATAGGACTCACACTGGGGAGAAGCCACATAAATGCATGGAATGTGGAAAGAGTTTTAGTCAGAGTGGTCAGCTTAGGTTACATCAAAGGACTCACACTGGGGAGAAACCACATAAATGCATGGAATGTGGAAAGAGTTTCAGTCGGAGTGGTCAACTTAGGTCACATGAAAGGACTCACAGTGGGGAGAAACCACATAAATGCATGGAATGTCGAAAGAGCTTTAGTAGAAGTGGTGCCCTTAGGTTACATCAAAGGACTCACACTGGGGAGAAACCACATAAATGCATGGAATGTGGAAAGAGTTTTAGTCAGAGTGGTTACCTTAGGTTACATCAAAGGACTCACACTGGGGAGAAACCACATAAATGCATAGAATGTGGAAAGAGTTTTAGTCAGAGTGGTCACCTTAGGTCACATGAAAGGACTCACACTGGGGAGAAACCACATAAATGCATGGAATGTGGAAAGAGTTTTAGTCTGAGTGGTCACCTTAGGTCACATGAAAGGACTCACACTGGGGAGAAGCCACATAAATGCATGGAATGTGGAAAGAGCTTTAGTCACAGTGGTGAGCTTAGGTTACATCATAGGACTCACACTGGGGAGAAGCCACATAAATGCATGGAATGTGGAAAGAGTTTTAGTCAGAGTGGTCAACTTAGGTCACATGAAAGGACTCACACTGGGGAGGAACCACATAAATGCATGGAATGTGGAAAGAGCTTCAGACAGAGTAGTAACCTTAGGTCACATGAAAGAACTCACACTGGGGAGAAACCACATAAATGCATGGAATGTGGAAAGAGCTTCAGCCAGAGTGGTGTCCTTAGGATACATCAAAGGACTCACACTGGGGAGAAACCACATAAATGCATGGAATGTGGAAAGAGTTTTAGTCAGAGTGGTCACCTTAGGTTACATCAAAGGACTCACACTGGGGAGAAACCACATAAATGCATGTAATGTGGAAAGAGCTATAGTCGCAGTGGTGAGCTTAGGTTACATCAAAGGACTCACACTGGGGAGAAACCACATAAATGCATGGAATGTGGAAAGAGCTTTAGTTGCAGCGGTGATCTTAGGTTACATCAAAGGACTCACACTGGGGAGAAACCACATAAATGCATGGAATGTGGAAAGAGTTTTAGTCAGAGTGGTCAGCTTAGGTTACATCAAAGGACTCACACTGGGGAGAAACCACATAAATGCATGGAATGTGGAAAGAGTTTCAGTCAGAGTGGTCACCTTAGGTCACATGAAAGGACTCACAGTGGGGAGAAACCACATAAATGCATGGAATGTCGAAAGAGCTTTAGTAGAAGTGGTGCCCTTAGGTTACATCAAAGGACTCACACTGGGGAGAAGCCACATAAATGAATGGAATGTGGAAAGGTTTATTCGGAGTAGTAACCTTAGGTCACATGAAAGAACTCACACTGGGGAGAAACCACATAAATGCATGGAATGTGGAAAGAGTTTTAGTCGGACTGGTCAGCTTAGGTTACATCAAAGGACTCACTGGGAAGAAACCACATAAATGCATGGAATGTGGAAAGAGCTTTAGTCAGAGTGGTGTCCTTAGGATACATCAAAGGACTCACACTGGGGAGAAGCCACATAAATTAGACCACTGTAATGAGCTCTACGTGGGGCTACCTTTGAGGTTGATGCGGAAGCTCCAAATGGTGCAGAATGCGGTGGCCAGACTCCTTAGTGGGGTGAGAAAATACCATCATATCACTCCCTCTCTGGCCGCTTTGCATTGGCTGCCCGTTCGGTTCCACGTTGATTTCAAAGTATTAATGCTTAAGTACAAAGCCCTGAACGGTTTAGGGCCTCAATATTTGGAGGAACGCCTACTCCCACCAAAATCTACCCGTATCACTCGATCTAGCCAGGAGGTGAGGTTGAGGAGCCTAATGCCCAGGGAGGCCCGGAAGGAAAAAACAAGAAACCGGGCCTTCTCGGCAGTGGCTCCTCGCCTTTGGAATAAACTCCCTCCTGAGATTCGTATGGCCCCTTCGCTGGGCATTTTCAAAAGCCAATGGAAAACTTGGCTGTTTAAGCAGGCCTTCCCTCCAGCCACTATTTGATTTATGGTTTTTTTTCTTTCCATTTTGAACAATTGATTATTGATGTTATATATTGATGTTATATTTAAATTGTCTTATTTTAAGTGTTGTTAGCCGACCAGAGTGGTCGATTGATCAGATGGGCAGGATATAAATACAATAAATAAATAAATGGAATGTGGAAAGAGCTTTAGTCAAGAGTGGTGTCCTTAGGTGACATGAAAGAACTCACACTGGGGAGAAGCCACATAAATGCATGGAATGTCAAAAGAGGTTTAGTAGCAGTGGTGAGCTTAGGTTACATCAAAGGACTCACACTGGGGAGAAACCACAAAGATGTCATACAGGGGGGAGGCCATTGAAATGCATGGAATGTAGGAGGACTTTCAATAAAAGCAGTAATCTTTCTATTCAAAGATCTCATACAAAGAGGAAACCTTTGAAATGCAAAGAATGTGGGAACAGCTTCCGTCTGAGCAGAAACTTAAGGATACATCAAAAAACCCACACGGGAGTAATTTTATAAGTCTGTGGTGTGTGGAAAGGGTTTGAGTGACAGTGGAGCACATATGAAATGTTGAAGACATCAGGGACGGGGGAAATTCCCTCCCTATCACACACCTGCTATGGGAGTAAGATTTGAGAAGATCCCAAGGAAACAACAGACAAACTTCATGGTTCCTTAACGTGGATAAAAGTTGACCGAATAAGCGACAGAGACATCCGTTACTTAGAGCACATAACAACATTGCTGAGAAATCAAAGCGTGAAGTCTGGATTCCCGCTTTAATATTTTTTTTACTATTTCCATCAATAAGTTAGAGCTGGCTAATCCATTTCTGCTATATTTATTTCTTTGTTTGAAATATTTTCTCCTTAGAAAGGACCCAAGGGTGGTTTACATCATTAAAAGAAAATATTTAAAGCTCTCAATGGTAAATATACAAATATTTAAAAGGATCGATGTGGGGGTATTGTGGTCCCTGTGAGCAGCTCAAGCCAGCAATCTGGCTGCTGCATTTGGGACCCACTGAAGCTTCTTGTCATTGTGGGTTGAAAACGTGATATAGACGTGTGAACTATGCTCCGTTCAGTATCCCACCATGACAAGCTCGGGTGTGCACGGCTAAAGTAGAAAAACACTTTTTAGCAGCATTTGAGAAGCACTCCTGTTGTCTCCAGCACACTTCTCTTCCCAAAAGCTGATGAGGGCTGCCTGTCCATCTTTCGTTCTATCTCCAAGCTATGAGCATGCTGAAGCAGCTCCAAATGGAAGTCAGACCAGTTCCTCTACGTACTCGGCCCAACACTCTCCAACATACGGTATTTGTAAGGCACTTGTTTTGAAAACAAGGGGGCCAACCAAAGGAAAGCCCTAAACCTTAGTGAGATGTGGGAAACGTTTCATTGACAGGTGGATGAAAATTGGCAAGGACTGAATGAGAACTCAGAGGTGGGTGATCTGTTAAAGAGGGAAATGGCTTGGGATCTTTCCATGGGACTACTCCAGCTGATTCCAGAGGTTCTTGGGATGTGTTCCCTTGTTTCATAGTCAATCATGACACTGCACAGAGATAAGAGTGTGCAAGTATACAGATGAATTTTAATTTTTGAATGGCTTGTGGGGGGGGGGAGGAAGTTTCACCTTGCCCCCACCCTGAGGGCACCCATGTGTTTCCTTCAGGCTCTGTGGAACAGCAGCCGGGTGATCCCTTGGCCACTCATCAAGCCCAACCCCCTGCTCAATGCAAGAATACAAATCAAAGGATATCTGCCAGGTAGCGGTCTAAAGTTCTCTCGACTGCCTCCAGTGTTGGAGCGCTCACCAGCTCTCGAGGTCATTGGTTCCACTGTCTTACTGCTCTAACAGTTAGGACGTTTTCGCTGCTATTCAACCAAAATCTGGCTTCCTGTAACATGGTTGCATGTCCTGCACTTTGGGTTGATCGGGAACAGGTCCTGCTCCTCCTCTGAATGAAAGCCTTTCAAGTGTTTGAAAAGTGCTCACAGATCTCCCCTCAGTGTTCTTTTCTCAAGGCTAAACAAGCTCATTTTTTTTCAGTCTTTCCTCATACGGATTGGCCGTCAACTTCTTATTAAGCCATACTCTCTTTGTAAGTCTAAAGAACATGGTAGCTGCTTTGCCAATGCGTTTATCCAGGGAGAGATCATTGAGCCAAGCTACACAAAGTCATGAACAACCTCCAATTCTTGTGTGGAGATGGTAATAGAGGGAGGTGAGTCCACACCCTGGCCCATGACTTGTCTTTTCTTCAGGCTGATGGTTAATCCAAAGTCTTGGCAGGCCTCGCTAAAATGATTCATGAGTTGTTGGAGGTCTTCAGCAGAATGGGCAACAACAGCTGCATCATCAGCAAAGAGAAAGTCCCACATGCATTTCAGCTGGACTTTGGTCTTCGCTTTCAATCTAGAGAGACTAAAGAGCTTTCCATCTGATCTAGTCGGAACAAAAAACCTAAGTCTCTGTTAAATATTGACACAGTATGTATGCTGTTCCTAACATTGCCGTTTTTTGTAGCTCTGATTTTGTGATTTCTGACATCTGCAACTGCTTCAGAGCAGTGGTCCCCAACCTTGGGCCTCCAGATGTTCTTGGACTACAACTCCCAGAAGCCTTCACCACCACCTCTGCTGGCCAGGATTTCTTTCGTGGACACATCCACTTTCTCAGACACATGGAAACTGGATGAAGTGTAGAATGAAATATCCATTTCACAAGCAGAACATTCCAAATATTCATCGGCTTTTTGGTAATGGTAGACCTACATGCAGTCATTTATGGTTATTTTAGGGTACTGTTGTGAACATTCCTCCTGGAGACAGAACAATACCATATGTTTTTGATAAAAACATGGGGATGGACATTTAGCACTTTGAAAAGTATCTGCTTCTCTGGTCTGTGGTCTTTTCTGATCTGGGATCTGTGGCATCTGTCATCTCTGGAATATGGGCCCAGAACCTGTTGCTGAGTTTTGAATTTTTTGTTCAGCTGCACAGTGGATGTGCAGGCATTCACAGAGTATAATAGCTGCTAGTTCCTCAGATAATTTATCCTTCTCTCATTTACTGTCGCTTACAGACTCAGTGACTCACTCTGATACATTAGTAGTATTAAGATGTTTCATTTACTTACGACTGTGCATGTATCAACAACAAACTAATAATGAACATGACTGAATTTAACCACTCTGCTTCTTGTGTACATTCACAGACATTTTTTACCAACCACCATCAACTGATATTAACAAATTTTTCAAATTATGCATCCTTCAGTCTCGAGAAACTATGGTAACATGCTCTGTATGGATGACTTCGAACAGCATCTAGTGTGGCTGAGAAGGCCAATTCGAGAGTGACAATCCCTTCCACACTGAAGACAAATACAATCTGTCCCCTGTCCAGCTCCCTGATTTTGCTGGATTCTGGAGTGCCTCTTTGCCTTGGCCTGCTGAAGAAGTGTCTGTTCAAAATGGGAGAGGCCATGATGCACCGCCTGCCCCCAGGTTGAACGCTCCAATGTCAGGGTTTCCCATCTGTTGAGGTCCATTCCTAAGGCTTTCAGATATTAACAGACTCTGAGGAAAAAGAACTCTCAGCAGACAGGTGGGTCTCTCTTTGAATTCAGAACCATGGAGGGAACCTTTGATTAATGCTGGACAGATTGACAGCTACTCCCAGCCTAGAAACCCTCACAGACAAACAAGCTAGAAAGCAGCAAATAAGGTTTTAAAAAACTCCAACTGTTTATTCAGAATTGCAATCCCCTTCATCTCATGATTCATACCAATTTTTGAATACATGCAGATGGGGACTTGCCTCCATCTTTCCTTCCAATCCAGAGATCTGCCTTGGTGCCATTTTGTTGAGTTTGTGCAGCTGTTTTCTCAATCAGCACACAGTGATCTGCACAAAGATCGGAGATTTTAGATCAGACACCAAAAGGAGCGACAACAAGTGTCAGGAACCAAACATCAAGAGAGTGCTACTGTCTATTTCAAAGTCCTTCCCTCCTACAAGGCTCAGAGAAAGTCATTCCAGACACAATATAAGGACAAGGAGTGGTGGATCACGCTCAGGAGTTGCCCTTCTGCCTCTTCTCTCGATGGATGGCTTTCTGTTCCCGAGATCAAAGTGACCGAAAGGGCCCAGTTACTGTTCCAAGGAGGGAAGCTCCTTTTCTGGGCCAGCATTCCGTCTCTTTCTAAACCAGTGGTTCTGAACCTGGGGTCCCCAGATGTTCCTGGACTCAGACCACCAGAAGCCTTTACCGCTCGCTGTGCTGGCCGGGATTTCTGGGAGTTGTAGTCCAGAAAACCTCTGGGGACCCAAGGTTGGGAAGCATTGTTCTAAACTGACACTTGACAAGCACAACCCCTTCAGAAGGACTCCCCCATTAATCACAATTGACGCAATTGATTATGATGATGATGATGACGACTATAATCATCAATTTCCGGCCTGAGACAGGTGATGTGTAAGGAGGAGGAGGAGGAGCGAGCTCTCATTGGGTCTCCATTGTCTTCTGGGCGGAAACAACCTCTTCCCTGCGCGTCGCCGGGTTGCCAGGCAACCCCCTCATAGACGCCATAAAACGGCAGGGGGACGCCCAAGGAGACCAGCCCTGGAGGGCTTCCGCCCAGCAACGGGTGACGCGCAAGAGGAGCGAGTTCTCATTGGGTCTCCATTGTTCTTCCCTGGGCGGAGCCAGAGCCTGCAGACTGACTCGGAGTCTCCCCCCTTTCTGCCTTGTCCTCTTGAGACCCCAGAAGTCCCGGGGGGAGTGAGGGTCCGTCGGGTCGCCTGGACCGAAGCCACGTCGGGCTTGGGAGCCAACGAAGGGCCCCCGGAACGGACTGGGAGCCAGGCCAGTTGCCGTTGCCGTCCCAGGGGCGTGAGGGGCTCCCTGGAACTGGTCCCAGTCAGCCGCCCGACTGGGCTGCTCCATTTTGCACCGGCTGAACTTTCCGAACCGTCTCCAAGGGCCGCCCCACAGGGCGCGTCGGGCAGCCATCCAAGCGGGACGTCCCTCCGGCCGGCCCAACCAGAGCTCTCCGGGAAGGGGTGCAGCGGGCGCACCAGTTGGACCAGTGCAACGGGACGACCCCCCCCCGGTGGCCTCCTTGAGGGGAGACCCCAGAGAGGATGGCGCCGGCGACCCCCACCCCACCCCACCCCATGGAGAGACGGCCAGGGGTTCCTTCCTTCGAGGGGGCCGGGAAGAGCTTTTCCGCCAAGCCCTCCCCCGGACCCTGGAGAAGAAGAAGAGGGTCCGGGTGGGGGGGAGGGTGGGGGGGCTTTCTCCTTCTCTCCCCCCCCCCGAAAAACTTGTTCTCACGTCAAAACCTGGGGTCCCCCCAACCCCACCCCCAAAGTGCCCCCTCTTCTGTCTTTCCGCCTGATGCCCTCCTGGTGCCCCCTTTCCCCAAGAAAGACAAAAGGCGGGGAGGGGCTGCTAATTAGTCTTATTAATTATTACCCCTCCCCACCCCACCCCGTTGCTTCCATTCAGGGAACCCTGGGGGGGGGGGAGAAAAGGGGAGGGACGATAGAGCTAGGAAGGAGGTAGAGGGGCCCCTCCTCGCCCTCCTTGAGCGGAAGCGGAAGCCGGGCGCCTGCCGTCCTCTCTCTCTCCCCCCCCAACTCTATGGTCTCCGGCGGAATCTTCCTCGCACGTTTCCCGCGGGAGGACCTGGAAGGAGGAGCGCGGGGTCGGGGTGTGTGTGTGTGTGTGTATTTGTGAATTGTGTTGTGGGGAGGGGGGGCTTTCCAAACATGAACATTACCGGCCCCTCCCCCACTCCCGTTTCTCCCCCCCCTTTCCTCCTCCTCTTCCTGGGGGGGGGTTCCTTCTTTGGGGGAGAGATCCATGCGTGTGCAAGGGAATGATCCTCGGGTGGTGATTGTTTTCACCCCTCCTGCATAGAGACCCCCCACCTTTTCCCTTTTTTTGCTTTCCTTCCTTATGGGGGGGTCTCCTCCCTCCTCCCCTCCCCCCTTCTCTCCCCCCTCCCTCTTTTCTTCCTCCTCCAGGCCGACTCTCCGGGTGACCCCCACCCACCCAATGGGGCCTTTTGGATTCCCTTTTGGGGGAGGAGGATGATCCTTTTTTCTAAGATAAGTTTTGTAAGTGCTGTTTGCCCTCTTTGTGGAGCGAGTGTTGGTCTTGGGGATGGGGGGGGGTTTAGGGCCCCTCTTTCTGGGAAACCCCTTCGAACAGCAGCCCTTGAAATCAACGTATTCATTCCTTCATACCCATGACGTTCCTGTTCAATCCAGGCAAGGGGCTCTTCGGGGTCGGCCGGTTCCCCCGTCCCGGCCGGGAGTGTTTGGGGGACGGAGGGCAGGAGAGTCTCTCTGCAGGTCGGGCAAGGGGTGGAGGACAAAGGGTGTTTCGTCTTTTCTCCTTCCCGCTTCCACTATTTCAAAATCAGTCAGACGTCATTGTGGCAGCTGTCCTGCTTGTCAGAAAATAGGACATGCGACTCAGGTTACTGAAGCTGAACTTCGGAGTATGCCTCTTATTTCCAAACCTTTTAAAAAACCACAGTTGGACATTGTGGGGCCTTTTCCACCCAGTAAGGCTGTGTTTTCTCCTTCCCGCTTCCAGTGTCCCTTAAGGAGGTGACCCCGTATTGACCCCAACAAGAGCGTGGGATCTTCTGGATCGAGGCTCGAAATCTCTGCGCCAGGACCTCCTGCTGGGGATTTCTGGGAACGAGTTCTCTCCAGGTAAGGATCCCGTTGTCTCCTGGGCCAAGACTGTGAAGGATGAGGGTTGGTTGCCCCACCGAGATGCCTCCGTCAATGGAACTGCCCGGAGCGTGTGTGTCGGGAGCCCAAAGCTCCTGTGCCACAGCCAAAGACATGACCGTACGTTTAAGAAAGCATTTTGTTCTGCTGCTGCTTCACCTGACTGGAGAGTTGGGATCCAGTGCAGGTTTTGGATTTAACTTTGTTTTTTAAAAATCAATTTTCTAGTAGATATTCAATGCAATACCGTTCTCATTACTTACTCCCCCCTCCCATCCCACTCTCTGTCCCATTGCAGACGTGGGATATAAGAGCTTCGAAGCATGCCCTTAAAATGTTCACATTTCAACCTGGCTCTTGACGCCCCCAAATGCAAGAGCCTCAGAGGCTGATATTAGCTTTGCTACCCATCAATATCTATGATGAAGGGTTCTCCCTCCTCAATAAATTATTTTTATTGATGATAAAGGAGATTCTTTGACTGCCAGAAGTCTCTTTGTTAATTCTTCCTGTAGTGCCGTCTGCCCTCTTTCACTGGGTCCGGTTGTAGCCGAAATCCCTCGAGGATTCGTCCCAAATTGATCAGTGGCTATTCTGGCCATCGAACACGTGGCTTATAAAAGGATCGTAAACCACATTTTCCTGATCTCCTCCCCCCCCCCCTCTCTCACACACACAGACACACACACACGTGCTGTGTTGTATAGAATGACATTTCCAAGAAGTGAGGTATGGATCCCCAGAGGATTGGAAAAGGTGTGAAAGGGAGGCAGAGAGGCTCGGAGGAGAAGAGCCGGTGGGGAGAAGGGAGGTCGGGCCCATCATCCACCCCCTCCCTTTGACCCTTTCCTGGCTGGCTGGCCCCATCTCTGTGGGTCTCTGCACATGCAGAGGTCCCTTGAGGCACATCTCGTCTGTGTGTTTGTGTGTGCATGCACACCTCCCTTCGCCTCGGGGGCTTCCCTCCCTCTCAAGCAACTGGGATGGAGGCGCTCCTCTTTCCCTCCCTCTCCCCTCCGAGTGCTGAGCAAAAAGGGGGGGAAGGCCTGGAGGGGTGTCACTGTGCCTGCGCAGCTAGGAGGGGCGATGGAGGGCCTCACTTGGAAGCCATTCCCCCCCCTCTTAAGGAGAGGAAAAGAGGCTCCTCTGGGCAAATAGAGGTGCCTGAGGCAGTTCTCCTCCCTCTGGAGGGGGGAATCCCTCAGGTTTTCTCTCTAAGTGCAGGCAAGGAGAGCCCTGCCTTCTGCTCCTTCCCTCCCCAGGAGGGAGAGGGAGAGCTTTTTCTGCTTTTTAAAAAGGCTTTGGGGCAGGCAGAAGTTCGCTTTTTTCCTTTTCTTCTCTCCTTTTCTCCTCCTCTTTCCTCCCCTTTCCTTTTTAGCATTTTTTCATTCTCCCTTTTTTCTCTCTCCTTCACCCTCCTGAGGGAGAGATTAGACACCGAGGAAGGCAGCGGGGACACTTCCACCCATTTTGCAAAAAGTAAAATACGGAGTAGAAAAAAAGCTTTTCTCAGGGCAGTCGGCCATTCCAGCAACAGGAGCCACTTTCTTGGCAAGGTTTTGAGAGTGTCTAAAGGAAGGAAGGAGGGAGGGAGGGAGGAAGGAAGGAAGGAAGGAAGGAAGGAAGGAAGGAAGGAAGGAAGGAAGGAAGGAAGGAAGGAAGGAAGGAAGGAAGGAAGGAAGGAAAAGGAAGGAAGGAAGGAAGGAAAAGGAAGGAAGGAAGGAAGGAAAAGAGAGAAGGAAGGAGCTGATGCTAGACAAAAGGAAGGAAAGGAAGGAAGGAAAAGAGAAGGAAGGAAGGAAGGCGCTGATGATGGAAGTGTGACCAATGCTCACTCCTTGTTACTTAAAAGTAGTAACTGGACACCATGAATACAAGCCGCACTCCTTTATTAAAAAGGACTTTTGCAAAAGCAGGTGTCCTACCTGGGTAGGCACACCCATCATTACAGGTATCATGATATTTAATCCCCTACTCCCAGCCACAGAGTCCCTCCCTTGTTTCCCCATTGGTCTGGGTACTCCAAGGTGTACAGCCTATCCGATAACTGATCACAGGAAGTCCCGCCTTTGTTTACATCTCCCACTCCTCTCTTTACCTGGACCCCAGACCCTTATTTGCTTCTCTCCTTATTTGGTATATGTTCCCTTTTCCTAACCTCCCTGTGATCATTCTAACTGACCCATTAAGTCTCTTCATTATTAACCAGGTTCACTCACTTCATCCTTTTGTCAGGACCATGGGGCACCTCCCGTGTCTGTACGTTCTCTATTGGCTTCCCGGACCTCCCCTAAAATTCCTAATGTCAGCCACATAATTAACGAATGCATGTACTAATTGGTTACAGAAGCTTTCTACTTCATCGCTATGTCTCTACAAGATCCTGCAAAAGCAGCCCTGATTCCTCTATTTCTCACAATCCCTCCTTTTCTTATTTCATAATTTGCTGCCTTTTGCATTACTTTTCTTTGCCATTGGCAGCCTCAAAGCGTTTTAATGTTCCCTCTCTTTCAATCATAGTTTCCTTCCCAATTTCTGGTAACCCATAGGTCACTCCCCTGATTGCCATCATTGGAATAAACGCACCCCAATGTGTCTCTTTTATGCATCCACGAAGCATGGGACCACACTGTAAAACGCAACGACATACTAACCCTATTACTATCATCATTACTGCTCCCAGAAAAGCTGTTTTTAGCCACCCTAAATTCAGTAGCCAGCTCGTTAACCAGGAAAATGGGTTCCACCCTTCTTCCATATGGGGTACTTTGGCTACTTCCTCCATATGATTTATATGTTCCTCAATTTTGTTTCACGTTCCTCCTTGTGCAGCCGAGATTATGTCCAAGGCCTCCCTGTTCTGCAGAGATAACTGTCTCAAGTCGCTCAGTTCTATTTTTATTAGCTCCAAGGTTCCCCCTGTCTTGTTTGCTAATATTTCCACCACCGCTTGTATGCGGTACATGGCATGGTTGAGGGACCTTAGACCGCCCCAAAATGCGACAATAGACTGTAATCCTTGACATACTGATGTGACTGGGCAAGATCTCTTTTCTTTCTTGCACGTATTTCTAGCAAGCTTGTCAGAATTCGCAGGGCAGGCATGACTGTAGCTACATAACAATTTCCGCTCCATTTACCCGGCAGTATTGTGTATGCTCTTTTTCCGCAAATAAAGTAATGCCCCCGTAATGCGGGAAGCACCTGGCTACACTGTTGTCTCATAATCCATTGTAAATAGTATCCTGTAATATTTAGTGCCATGATATTGTGTGGCCTGTGGCCCAAGTTCCATTTGACTTTCTTGCACCACTCATTTTGATATCTATCCTGCAACTACTCTATCCTATTGCTGGGCCGGTTCCGTTACACCCCCAACACCAGGGACCAGCACCAGGTTTTACCACTTTAAGAAAGCCTCTCGCTGAGGGTTCTTTTATATCCCAGGTGGCATCGTCTGGAAGATCGGTTCTATAGGGTTTAGTTAATTCTGTTGAATTTAGATGTTGGACATAAAAAGGCCAGCCTGTCTGAGAATCCTGTGGCAGGTGGTGGCACATGTAACAATTGGACAGATTCAATGAGTCTGCCAACAGCTGTGTCGCTTCAATTACCACAATAGCGGAAGGGGCTCTTGGTGACAACTGTCCTTCTGTTAGGCTAATAATCCAACAAAATATTACCAACATGGTCATAGGGTTCACTGGGGCAGTACAGTTGATGTAACCTATGCGCCCCAACTACTGTCCCTTCCTGTGAGATTATGGAGGGGTGTACTAACAAATTGTATTGCAGCCGGTGACACACTCTACTGGTGTGTGTGTGTGCTCTATATCTCCAAAAACGCTCTGGTAACCCTCTCCTATGCTGGAAATAGAAATGTGTGACCCACTCATTGTGTGTGTGTGTGTGTGTGTGTGTGTGTGTGTGTGTGTGTGTGTGTATGTGCGCCCTTTTGTATTGAACTAGTCCCCAACCTTCTCCCTCTTCTGCCCACAGTGGTGTGGTCCCTGAGTACCAAACACGATACCAACTCCAAGTACAAAGATTACCCTGATCAGTTATATCAGACCCATCAGGTGTCACCGGGGGATCCAAAAATTCCTGCCCAAACACCTCCCACCGTTCAGTTATTGTCCAGTAGCAGTTGTCACTCTGATACACTCTGTGTTCGTTGGAACATGCATCCATGCTATTTTGCTTCATTATGTGTTTTTGGGTGGATTGACTGGTCCTTTTACTCTGGTATGATGAGTCCACCCTTTTTCCTCTGTTCGGACCGTGGTCTCAATGACCAAGAGCGCTTGGAATGGGCCGTCCCAATCAGGTTTTAGTTTCTGGTCTCTCCAACAGTTTATCCACACCCACCGTCCAGGTTGGTCCTTGTGGTGGAGTTTGAACCAAAAGCCCTTTAGATCTGAGAAAAGAAAAAGAGGTGGACAGGCCAAGTATCTATTGTTTAAGAAACTTGTCATTGGTTTCAAACTGTGGGTATTCTAGCTCCCCCATGTATGGTAAGCCAAACAACATCTCATATGGTGATAAACCGATATCCTTCCGGGGGGCTGGCCTGATTCTCAATAATGCATTTGGCAAACATCTGCTCCATGGCAGCTTTGTTTCCAGTAGTAACTTCGCCAACTGCTTTTTCAGCGTTTGATTCATCCGCTCCACACGCCCAGAGGAGGGAGGGTGCACTGGAGTATGAAATTCCCATGTTATTCCCACACCATCTATTATTCCCTGTAATACTTTAGAAGTGAAATGACTTCCTTGATCTGAATCCACTGTTTCTACTAACCCATATCGAGGTATTATCTTTTCTAATATGATTTTTGCTACTCCTGTGGCTGTGGCTGATGCCATTGGGTATGCTTCCACCCACCCTGTCAGGTGATCTACCAAAACCAGTAAATACTTCAGTCTCCCCACTGTCAATAATTCTGTGAAATCTACCTGTATCCTCTGGAAGGGATGTAATCCTGGCTGGCTGCCTCCTTGTGGCAGTTTTCTAATAGCTGTAGCTGCTACTGCCTGAACACATTCTGGCCACCCTCTGCACACTGGAGCTAACAGTTTAGAGAGGTAGGCTATAGGTTGTTTCTGTCCTCCCCATTTCTTATAATTTTTTTCCAATATTCATTCTAACACTTGTCCAAATAAATTTGGGCTCTCAGAAAATCCTTGGAGCAAGGATGCCTCTTGTATCTCAGGAAGACGGTCCAATGAATCCCAAAGGGAACTGGCGTCCCCATCCGAGGTTGAATCCAAGGGGACGCTCAAGGAGGTCTCGAAGGGTTGAAGGGACAGGCCCTTCCCCATGAGCAGTGGGTCCTCCCCCCCACCTTGGGTCACCCGGGTGTTCTTGGACCACAATTCCCAGAAGCCTTCCCAACCAGCTCTGCTGGCCTGGGTTTCTGGGAAGTGCCATCCAGGAACTCCTGGGCTCCCCAAGGTTGGGAACCACTAACTAGAGAACCGACAGGGAATCCTAAGGTCATCTAGTCCAACCCCCTTCCCATTGGCAGAAAGAAGCTGCTGCTCCAGCGTTCCTGACAGGGAGACCTTCAGGCTCTGCATGGAGCAGGGGGGACTTGCATGAAGGAGGTGACTTCTCCACCACCACCTGAGGCTTCCCCAAATCTTTCTCTTGGATGGTCGCCCCAACCCCTTGGATTACAGACCCTTTTGGATGAGAGAAACCAGACCACATTTCCTTGAACTGAGTTTCCTGGCTGGAGCAAATACTGATCCACAGTCGTGGGGGTTCCCAGTCAACCGGAGACCCTGGGCTAAGGATACCAACCCTTTCTATAATCATGGCAAAAAGCTTGTTTCCTTTCATCTGCAGAAGCCTATTGTCCCTTCCTCACGGTCGCTCCCTTTGGGTCCCCCCCTTGCAAGACCAGTTCGAGCCCCCACCCGGGTCGAGCCCCCTGTCCCGGACCAGACCCCCATCGATCTGGGAAGATTCTCCGTCCTCCAGGTGAGGTTCTCAGGCAGGTGAGTCCCGGCAAATGGGCCTCGTCCTGATTCAGTGGAGAAGAAGTCCAGCTGCCAGGATTGAAGGGCCCGATCCAGACCAGGCAATGTTTCATGAGCTAAACAGGAGAGGTCTGCGCTGGGCTGACGAGCACCGTGAAGGAAGAGAGACGGTCAAGGTTTTGATATTGTAATGAAGTTAGAATTTATTAACAAAAAAGAGAGATTTATTAACAAAAAAAGGCGAAAGAGAGCAGGTGGCATTAATGAGGACCAAGTGAAGGGTCCGGCTGTGCAGGGAGATGATGGAAGAAGCTGATGGAACGGTTGTGAGTCTCCCTCTGGGAGGAGAGACGCCCCCCATCCGGGCCGGTCCGAGAGCCCGAAACTCCCTGCCTCCGAGTGCTCTTTCGACTCAAGGCGCAGGAAAGGCTCTGCCCGTTGGGTCTCCTTCTCTCTCTCTTTGGTGACGGGAACTCCGTGTCTCATCTGAGTCTTTCCTTCCAGGAGAACTTGGGCAGCCCGGAGGAGAAGCTCCGCGCTCGGGGCCATTTTCCCTTTGGAGCCTTGCTACCTTTCACCCCCCCTTCTTTGTGCCCTTTCCCTCCCCCCACCATTCCTGCAAAGGAGGGGAAGGGGGAGGAACCTAGAGCTACGAAGGGGAGGGAAGGGCTCCTCCCCGGGACACCCTTCGAACGGGAGCCGGAAGCGGGATCTGCAGCGCCTGCCTCCTCTTCCCCTTTGTCCCAAGGAGGCACCTGGAGAAAAGCGGGGCTCTTGGGGGGGCGCCTCCCAGATTGGGACCTGGATGGAGGTGGGCGCTGGATCGGCAGATTGGGGTGGGGTGGGGGTTGAGATTTGGGGGGGAGTTGAAAGGGCCAGTCTCCCCCCGCCCGTCTCGGGGGAGGGGGGGCGACTTCTCCAGGCATTGCCAAGGGTGCCCCGTCGTGGTTTGCGCTCCACAACCTTCTTGCAAGGCGTTTTTTTCCCCTGGGTCTCCTCCGGAGGAAGGGGAGGGTATCTCTGGGGCCCAGGTTCCTACCCCCAGGGGCAGGGGGACCAACGCCCCAGGCCACCTCCCTGCAAGGCCCTAGTACGGCTTCCTTGAGGATGGGTTTTTTTTCCCCTTCCCTGCAAGGAGACCCTAACCCTTCCCCTGAATCCTGCGAGCAGTGTCGGTGGAGGGGAAACAAAGGAACGCGAGAGAAAGTAACTTGCCTTCCATCTCCCCCCCCCCCCCGGCCGCCTCCCTCTAATGACGTGGGACGCCTCCTCCCTCTCTCAAAGGGACAAAGTCCCCAGTGGGGCCAGAGAGGAAAACAGGGGCCCCTGCATGGCAGGCGGGAGGGAGAGGAGGAGGCGCCCCAGGGACTTGGGGGGTGGGCAGGAGAAGTGGGGCTGGTGATGGAAGGGGGGTCCTCCCTGCCCCTTCCCTGTGAGGGGGGAACGTCGTCCGGACCTCTTACTCTTTGGCACACATGGTGTGTGTGTATTTCTCTTTTCCTGGCAGAGAGGAGGGCTAACTAACCCGATCCCTCTCAAGACCAGATCCTGAGTTGAGGATCAACTGCAGGATGAAGGGGGGGAATGACTCCTAACCCCCCCCCCCACTTCGTGGCTTCCTTGTTGTGTTGCTTGTGTGAACACAGACCCTCTTTTTCCTGAAAGGCAGGCAGGAGAGAAGCCAGAGAGAGAGAAGGAGGTGGTGGATTTTCCTCCACGGGATGTTTCTGGAGCGGAGGCTGAAAGGGAGATCCATCTCCCCAGGAACGGGTCTCCTGTTGGACGTCGTCCTTCTTCCCGCAGGGCCAAAACGGTTCTGGGCTTTGGGTCCTGAAAGGCGCCATTCAGGGCCATCGGCTGTGCAAAAGACCTGCCCCCTCGCTCCTGCTTCTTCTTCCTAGGGATTCGCCCTCCGGCCTCCCCTTCGTGGCTCTCCGTGAGGTGGAGCAAAAAGGGGTTTTGGAAAGAGGCCGAAAGAGGCTCCGGTCCTTCCACACGGAGGGCAGGAGGAGAGAAGGTCTGGAAAAGGCCACCCAGCCCCTCTGGATCTGGGGCGTTCCCTCTCCCAGCGGGTCTTTTGCGGAGGAAATGGCTCTAAAGACTGAGGGATCGCGAAAGGCTTTGCTTTCCAGCAGGGGCAGCCCACACCAAGACACCCCCCCACCCTCGGTGGCCGCCTTTCCGAGCCCCTGTGAGGTTGGCAGTGAGCTCAAAGGGAAGAGCGAAGCTTGAGCAAGGTTTCGGGCTTAGAAAAGAGCAGGCAGGAAAAGTCCTGAGACCTGAACTCTGCCCGCCTTGGGTGGGCAACCCCACGACACACAGGGCCCTTGGCCCACGGAGGGGGCATGGAGGCCAAAGGGCCCCTTTGGAGATGCCCCCTGCGTTGGGATCCTTGAAGGGACCAAAATAACGAAGGGTTCCATGAGAACAGGGGCCCCGTCCGACCCTCGGTCCACTCCATCCATCGCACGGGCCTCTGGTGTTTTCTAGAGGTTGGTTTTTTTTAACCATTTTTAGTGTAGCTTTGGTTTAATTCTTTTTAAGGTTTGTAACTTGCTGTTTTTAACTTTTAAATGTTATTTATTTATTTATTGGATTTATATCCCGCCCATCTAGATCAGCAAAAAGTTGACTGATAGGGAACAAAAATATGCAACTATACAGAAAGAATCTTTAGCAGTGAAGTGGGCAGTACAAACATTGAAGTATTATTTATTGGGAGCATCTTTTATTCTGATGACTGATCATGCTCCTCTACAATGGTTAAATCGAATGAAGGACTCTAATGCAAGCTTGACTAGATGGTATTTCAGCCTACAACCTTTTGCATTCCAGGTGCAATGTAAAAAGGGGAGCACACATGGTAAGGTTGATTATTTTTCCCGACAGGGCACATGGGAAGACCTAGACAAAGAGAGGACTGCCCACTCATCAGGGGTGTGTGTGACCCGGAGGATAAAAGACAAGAAGAGAGAGAGAGTGAGCAGTCCCCTCATATGTCTATAGAGGAGCAAAAGATAGGAGAGAGATAGAGAAGTAGTGGAAGTTATGTAAAGGGTGAAAGAGCTGAAGGCGGGGAAAAAGGGGGATGAGTTAGGCAAGGGGCAGAAAGGTGGTAGATGTTTTCTTGACAATGGAGTAGGGGGAGAAATCAGGGGAAACAAAAAAGTGGTAGTTTTAGAAGACGAATGGTAGGAGGAAGAAGGAGGACCAAAGGTGTTTAAGATACCTTAGAAGGGAGAAATAAGAGATGGAAGTTGCTATAACGAAGAATCAGATATAAAAGGGAGGGAAGCGAAATTGCCAATAGAAGGATTAGGACCCGAAGAATGGACGGTACTAGTATACCCTCGAGGACGGGGTCCCTGGAGGAAGGTAATCTGGCCAGGACCTCTCCAACCGAACGAGAAGCCACCCGAGGGAGACTGGTCTCGTCATCCCTGTTGCGGGACGATATGTGCTGTCAGGAGTGGGTGTTTGAGAAAGCCAAAAGACCAGGAACGATTCGGACATGCTCCCCGTTGAAGAAAGAAAGTTATGAAGAGATTTTACCATTGTTATGGACAGATGTTCTTGTTAGTGTTGGACATGTTGATCCCATAGAGGCTGTTGTTGAGAAACCTAATTAATAAAGAGTTTATTGTTAAAGAACCCTCTCTCTTGTCATTTCCCGCCAAAACTAAGAAACAGTCAGACTCTGACAAGGAACCTGATCACAGGATCAGGTAGCACTTCCGAGAACACTACCTTTGAGGTACAGTAGTATCTCTGTTTACGTACACCTCGGTTTACATAATTTCTGGTTTACGAACGGAAATCAGTTCGAAATAATGCCTCAGTTTACATTTCTTTTTCCCCATTTCTTTCGCTTTGTGAAGGAAGTTTCCCTGCGCCTGGAGGTTTGTAGCACCGTCACCGTCACTATGGCAACTTGCTTTCCGGCTTATGTATTTTTCGCATGATGTAATGTCCTGGAGGATACATTGATTTTGTAAACTGAGGTACTACTATAATATGCAGCATTTAGAATTTGTAATATTTAATTTCACTTGGGTCAAATACCTTCTGAATTTCAATGTTTAAAATTTTGCTTTTATTCTCACAGATGTGGTTTATCAAATTCCTTCTCCTCCGCCCTTCCTTATGCATTGGTTAAGGTATCTGACTCTGGAGCCAGAGGTTGGGAGTTTACTTCCCTTCTAGCTCTGCAGTTCTAAGATTCTATCACCTCAGTACCTTTTTCCCTGACCATCTCTGTTTCCTATCCTGTTTTCAGAAATTCCTGATGATTCTCTACCCATAACAGCATTTTATAAACTCTACATCCCATCCCATTCATGGACCTGTCCTTTCTCTTCTCCCTCTGAATAATAATCTCTGCAGATGTTGTCAGTTCCCAGAATCTACCACTAACTGCTCTTTACCCGTTCTTGAGTCCAATAATCTAGCTGCATCACATTAATCCACTTTTACTCTTCCTTTCTAACACTGTCCTTTTTTCCCTCTTGTTATTCATTTTTGCTAAACAAATCTTTAATTCAATTGTTTCCTCTTTAATGAACTTTGAGAAATTCCTTTCTAATTTTCTGGAAACTTAAGTACAATCATTGGGGAGAATTTGAGAAGGTAAAAAAGATAATATACTTTGAATTTGATGTACTTATTTGGGTGTGGAAATGATCCTCCCTTCATTACTCCTCCCTCCAAAAGGACCCTCAGTGAAGAGCCCTTGCAACCTCAAGCCGAAAGGAACATCCTCCGTTCTGGCCTCACCCCCTCCCTGATTGTCTTCCCTCCCCTTCTTAGCTATCTTTCCTTCCTCCTCTGTGACTCAGAAGGAGCCGGAATACATCGTTCCTTATTCCTGCAGATTTTGGAAGTAGTTGTTTCTCTTCTTTTTCTAATATACCAGATGATAAACTGGAGAGGAAGAATTGCCCAGCAACATCTGGGGCAATGTGGGCAGGAACTGATAATCAAGCAAGAAAACAGAGAATTGAAAATCAGAGAGGGCAGGCATGGACTTCACATGAAAGGACTGACACAGCGAAGAAACCACGTAACACATGAAGGGGAGAAACTGTATCCATGTTTGGAATGTGGAAAGAGCTTCAGTCACAGTAGTAACCTTAGGAAACATGAAAGAACTCATAGTGGGGAGAAACCACATAAATGCATGGAATGTGGAAAGAGCTTTAGTCAGAGGGCTCACCTTAGATCACATGAAAGGACTCACACTGGGGAGAAACCACATAAATGCATGGAATGTGGAAAGAGTTTTAGTCAGAGTGGTCAGCTTAGGTTACATCAAAGGACCCACACTGGGGAGAAACCACATAAATGCATGGAATGTGGAAAGAGTTTTAGTCGCAGTGGTCACCTTAGGTCACATCAAAGGACTCACACTGGGGAGAAACCACATAAATGCATGGAATGTGGAAAGAGCTTCAATCAGAGTGGTCAGCTTAGGGTACATCAAAGGACTCACACTGGGCAGGAACCACATAAATGCATGGAATGTGGAAAGAGCTTCAGTTGGAGTAGTAACCTTAGGTCACATGAAAGGACTCACACCGGGGAGCAACCACATAAATGCATGGAATGTGGAAAGAGTTTTAGTCAGAGAGGTCACCTTAGGTCACATGAAAGGACTCACACTGGAGAGAAACCACATAAATGCATGGAATGTGGAAAGAGCTTCAATCAGAGTGGTCAGCTTAGGGTACATCAAAGGACTCACACTGGGCAGGAACCACATAAATGCATGGAATGTGGAAAGAGCTTCAGTTGGAGTAGTAACCTTAGGTCACATGAAAGGACTCACACTGGGCAGAAACCACATAAATGCATGGAATGTCAAAAGAGCTTTAGTAGCAGTGGTGAACTTAGGTCACATCAAAGGACTCACACTGGGGAGAAACCACATAAATGCGTGGAATGTGGAAAGAGCTTTAGTCAGAGTGGTCACCTTAGGTCACATCAAAGGACTCACACTGGGGAGAAACCACATAAATGCATGGAATGTGGAAAGAGTTTTAGTCAGAGTGGTCACCTTAGGTCACATGAAAGAACTCACAATGGGGAGAAGTGACATAAATGCATGGAATGTGGAAAGAGTTTTAGTCAGAGTGGTCCGCTTAGGTCACATCAAAGGACTCATACTGGGGAGAAACCACATAAATGCATGGAATGTCAAAAGAGCTTTAGTAGCAGTGGTGAACTTAGGTTACATCAATGGACTCACACTGGAGAGAAACCACATAAATCCATGTAAAAAGAGAAAAGGATGGATGTGCTAAGGCTAACAGAGACTCCCACAAACTGTTATTAGAAAAGAATTGAGAACCATAGATTTTTTTTTTTCATGGAGTACAACAGACGAAGGAACTGATGCCGGGTGAAAGTCCTTGGAAGAGCGGAAAGATAACTGTGAGGCAGTGACAGCCAGCAATGGAATTTACACATGGCTGGGTGACAACAAAATTTTCTGTGCGTTAACAACACACTTACAGCCAAATAGTGATTTTTTACTTTGTTTATATTTATTTTTAAAGTTTAAATAGTTTTGTATGTCTTTTATTGAAAATGATAAGCTTTTTTTTCTTTTTATCATTGTATTCTTAGGAAGTCTGCAGTGTTCTGAAGACGTATTCTCTGTCTTTCTAGATTATGAGCTCCAGTGTTTTAATGTGCTTTTATTTTAGGTTCAAACACGTCTTAAATTTTCCCTGTTATCTAAATTTACATTCCTGCATCTTTTTACAAGGTGCAATGATGTGTTTTAAGTAAGCCTGCAGTTTTTGCATAACTGTAGGATGTTTGGATTTGAAGATCTGTACCTACAGTTTTTTCCTCACGCCTGTAAGACTGCCTTACATAAGTTTTTGGATTTAGTATATTTAAAATATGGAATCTAGAGCTGATGTAAATAAATGAACTTGTACAGAATTAACAAGATTTGGAATAGCCTGGAATCATTGCAACAATGAAAAGACTTCTTAAGAACTACCCAGATGAGCTTCAAACACCTTGTCACTGGTTGTCTATATGAGGGAGAAAGTCATGCTATACCTATCCTGACTGGATTGCCGTCCTTTCCTGAGAAGAGGAGGGAGAATCCCATGGAGCCCCAGAGAGAGAACATATGACCTGTCAGAGAAGTGACACCTCCATGGGGAGAATGGAAAGATTAGAGAGATGAGAAGGGTCACAGAGAAAACCAGGAGGATAGAGATAGTTCTGGGTGGAAGTTCCAGTGAGGGAAGCAGAAGGTCCATCAGAGGAAAGGAAGGACCCACCGAGTAAAGGAACCTTAGGAGCAGCAGAGGTACAGGAGAAAAAGAAAGGGATAAGACAGGAGGAGGGAAGAGAAATATATCTTGGGGAACCATCAAGAAGGGAGACAGCGGAAGCTGGAGAGGTAGAAGGGCAAAAGAAGGAGAGGATATTACCACAAGGCTGGGAGTGGATATGAATGGAGAATCCCTGGACCAAACAGTGGGAGAACTTGATGATACCTCATGAAGAGGCAGAAAGGAGTTGGAGAGAAGTAAGACTGGATAAACCCTTGTATTGGGGAGAGAAAGAGGTGAGAGAGTGGGGCAGAAAGATCAGGGAGGAGAGAGGCACGCTAGCTGAAGAGAGAAAGGGAGAGATGGGCCAACCCCTCAGAGAGGGCTTTTGGCAGGACCCCAGTGGGTCAGTTGTCTTTATTGGAACCCACAGGAGAAACCGCACATCTCTAGATGTCTGAGAATACCAAACCCCCACAGTCTGGTTTCATCGTGGGAAACACCCTTCTTCTGCAGTCATATCAACATCGATGAACTGTAGAATCTCCTTGACTGGGAGGTCTGTAAATTTCTGTAGGATTCCTGTGGAGTCAGATATCCTAATGAAGTTCTGACCTGTAGATATCAAAGACGTCACACAGGGGGGAGGCCATTGAAATGCATGGAATGTAGGAGGACCTTCAATAAAAGCAGTCATCTTTCTATTCAAAGATCTCATACAAAGAGGAAACCTTTGAAATGCAAAGAATGTGGGAACAGCTTCCGTCTGAGCAGAAACGTACATACATAAATACATTAAAAAAACCCACACAGGAGTAATTTTATGAGTCTGTGGTGTGTGGAAAGGGTTTGAATGACAGTGGAGCACATATGAAATGTTGAAGACATCAGGGACGGGGGAAATTCCCTCCGTATCACACACCTGCTATGGGAGTAAGATTTGAGAAGATCCCAAGGAAACAACAGACAAACATCATGGTTCCTTATGTGGATAAAAGTTGACCGAATAAGCGACAGAGACATCCATTACTTAGAGCACATAACAACATGGCTGAGAAATCAAAGCGTGAAGTCTGGATTCCCGCTTTTATATTTTTTTTTTACTAGGAGGGGGTGCTGATAAGTACTGAGCCTTTCCCAGAAAAAATTGAGCTAGGAAGCTGTAACTGCCACACTATTCTACATATTCCCCCAGGAAGTCAATGCACTTGCAACATCTGTCCTGCAGCTTCTTAAGTCCCTGCAAATAAAATTCTTCCAACTGCTGGTGTAACCACTCATTTGCAGCATTAGTTGCCTCCAGGACACTCCCAAATCGTTGTCCCTTTAGGTGCTTTTTGAGTTTGGGGAACAGATAATAGAAGGAGCCAGGTCAGGAGAATAGGGTGGATGGGGCATCACTTGAAAGCCTAAGGATGTCAGTTTTGCCATTGTTTCACCTGCAGTGTGTGACAAGGTGTTGTCATGCAACAGGATGACACCTTTGGAGAGCTTTCCTTGATGTTTTGCCTCAACTTCTTCAACAAAGCAAAGTAATATTTTGCATTGATGGTTGAACCCTGTTGGAGGTAGTCCACCAGCAGAACTCCCTTCTTATCCCAAAAAACTGTTGCCATTTGCTTCTGCACTGACCTTTGCACTCGGAACGTCTTTGGCCTGGGGGAACCACTGGGCCTCCATTCCTTAGACTGTTCCTTTGTCTCAGGATCATAACAGTAGATCCATGTCTCATCACCAGTTACCAGTTTGCCCAGGAAATCTGACGGATTTCTTGCAAAATGTTCCAAAACAGCCACCGATGACTCCACACGTTTCCTCTTTTGTTCGGTTGTCAAAAGTTTGGGGATCCACTTTGCTGCCAGCTTTCTCATTTCCAAGTCGTTGTGGATAATGGCACCAACTCTCTCACATGATATTCTCAGATATATTGCAATACTTTTAGCTGATATTCGGCGGTCCTCCATGATCATTTCATGGATGGCTTTCACATTTGCAGGCACAGAGACAGAAACAGGCCTTCCACTGGGTTTCTCACTTTCAACACTGAAATGGCCAGTTTAAAAATTTACAACCCAACGTTTAACTGTTGCATATGAAGGGCCACTGTCACCCATAGTTTGTGACATTTCATCATGGATCTGCTTTGCACCTTTCCCTTGGAAAAACAGGAACCTGATTATGGGCCTATGCTCTTCCACATTGAACTTTTCTGGAGGTGCTGCCATGTTCACTTTGGACCGGAAAATGAAAGAAAAGTTAAAATCATAGGTAGTTGATTTTTGCACCATTGAATACAGACAAATTGGCCAATACACCCTGCAATTTATAGCTTCCTAGCTCAATCTTTTCTGGGAAAGGCTCAATACTTATCAGCACCCCCTCGTATTTCCATCAATAAGTTAGAGCTGGCTAATCCATTTCTGCTATATTTCTTTGTTTGAAATATTTTCTCCTTAGAAAGGACCCAAGGGTGGTTTACATCATTAAAAGAAAATATTTAAAGCTCTCAATGGTAAATATACAAATATTTAAAAGGATCAATGTGGGAGTATTATTGTGGTCCCTGTGAGCAGCTCAAGCCAGCAATCTGGCTGCTGCATTTTGGACCCACTGAAGCTTCTTGTCATTGTGGGTTGAAAACGTGATATAGACGTGTGAACTGTGCTCCGTTCAGTATCCCACCATGACAAGCTCGGGTGTGCACGGCTGAAAGAGAGACACACTTTTTAGCAGCATTTGAGAAGCACACCTGTTGTCTCCAGGACGTTTCTCTTCCCAAAAGCTGATAACAGCACTTCAGCGGGGATGTTATCCCTCCCGGGTGCCTTGTTGGAGGAGAGGGAATCCAAGGCCACTTTTATTTCTGCTAAAGGGGAGAAATGAATCATGAATCAGTTGGTTGGTTGGTTGGTTGGTTGGTTGGTTGGTTGGTTGGTTGGTTGGTTGAAAATATTTTACCCCACCTTTCTCTTTGAAAAGGACCCAAGGCAGCTTACAACAATAAAAGACAATATTTAAAGTTGAAAACAATGGTGGTTAACTTCATTAAAAGACAATAATTATAACTCTGAACAATAAATAAGGAGGCACCTTACATGATTAACAGGCAATATTAAGGCAAAGATTTTTTTAAAAAAAATTTGCTCTGAGAAATGGAAAAAGACAAAAATGGAAAACACTAGTAGTCCTAACAATCCAGTCAAAGCAGAAATTCATAACATTCGATCTAAAAATCACCCACAGGTAGCTGGTTATTGAGAGAAGAGTTTTGGCCTGCGAAGATGGAAGGATAGTCAAGAGGAGGCCAGCTTGGCCTCCAGTGGGAGGGAGTTCCAAAGTCTTGGAGAAGCAACAGAGGGGGCCCTCTCCTGTGCGCCCACCCAAACAGACCTGTAAAGGTGGTGGGACCAGGAGGAAAGCCTCCCCTGATGACCTTAACCCCCAAGCAGGCTCACCATGGGAGACGTGGTCTTTGAGATAGCTGGGACCCCAGCCACTTAGGGCTTGATACTGGTTAAAACCAGAACTTTAAATTGAACCCAGTAGTAACTGATCAGCAGCCAGTGGAGCTGCTGTAACAGGGGAGTAATGTGATCCATGATGTTTTTCATATTGTGAAAGGTTTAATTGCAGTTTGCTGTGCATGTTGTGGTTCATTGTGATTTGGAACACATTTACGCTTTGGCAGCCTGTGGACACTGTGTGGGGATGAGAGTAACCCTAGGGATACTCTCCAGGGTGTACCGTCCGTCTCCCATATGAGAAAGACAGAAGAGGAGGCAGAAACCATTGAAAGAGTGTTAAGACAACAGCGGGTGGTGGAGGAGCAAAGACTGAGCCCAGGGTGGCTGGATCTTTGCAACTCATGTCATTTTTCTTTTTCTTTTAAACAATGTGGCGCCTGCACTGTTGCGCTAGCGCACCGAGACGAAACAGAATGAGAAGAGGAAATGGCCAGACGACCCTTGTTTACAGCTTCTCCTGGAACTTCACCTCTAAGAGAGCTGCCTTGACAAGCTGCCAACAAGGCTGTTTAACCAACTTCCTCCATTCTCCTTGAGTGGCCGGCTAACACTAACCGACCCCCAGGAAATCCGAATTCTCCCTGTGTGAACTTCACAGCAAGTGAACAAGCGTTTCTTTCATGGTGTAGTCACGCTCTTACTCTCGGGAAGGTGTCCCTGGTGTTCCAGCTCTTGAAGGATGGCACAGTGGGTTAATTAAGATAGATAGATAGATAGATAGATAGATAGATAGATAGATAGATAGATAGACAGATAGATAGATAGATAGATAGATAGATAGATAGACAGATAGATAGATCGATCGATCGATCGATCGATCGATAGATAGAGCTGTAAATACACCCATATTCCCCTGTATTTTCAAACCTGCACTGCTTATATTCACCAGGGGCGAAATGATATTCCCACCCACTAAATGCAGTTTTTTTAAAGATTTCTAAGAGCTGATGAGTGACTCATTCTTGGACAACACAACAAGGAGAGAAAGCAATAACAGCCCTGCCTGGGGAATAATCATATCAAGCAAAAAAAAAGGGAGGCGGGGGTTCTGTTAAAGGAAAAAACTCCCCTCAAAATGGTTGAGGAGGGGGAAGGGGATCCCCCCTTTTGGACCCCGAACCGGTTTGGATCCGGAGCGAACATTGTCCCGCCCTCGGCGCTCCATCCCCTCTCCTCCCAGCAACCAATGACGCGACCCAGAATCCTGCATCCCTGTTGGCCGGTTCCTTCCCCTCCTAGCCAATCCCGAGGCCAGCTGCTCTTTTTCACCCCCTCCCCTCCCCTCCGTGGCGTGTTTCCAGCTGCAGGACTGGAACCCGGAGCCGGGAAGCCGCTCTGCTGGGGAGGGGGGGGGGTCCGGATGGCGCCCCGGGGTGTGTGTGTGTGTGCTGGCCCTGCCTTCTTGGGGGCAGTCGCTGCCTTTTGCCTGGGGGGCCCTTCTGGTAAGTAGACCCCCCCCCGGTCTCCGGGAGAGTGCGGTGGGGGGGTCTGAGTTTTCCCCAACAGGTTTCAGGATCGCAGGCAAGGCGTCTTTCTATGAGGAGCGGGATGCTTAAAACGTCCCTTCAAGGTAGAGCCTGGCCCGGAGGGGGGAGGAGGAGGAGGAACCCCCCCCCCAGTTGTGGAAGCCGCCCGGGGCAGGGACTCTCCCGGTTCTCTCCCTAGCTCAGCGCCTCCTTTCAAGCTTTAGAGAGAAAAGCCTGTTTTTCCAGTGGAAGCGAAGGGAACTTTTTTCCTCTGGGTCTCCTCCAGAGGGAGGCGGAGGGGGATTCAAAGGGGAGAGGGGATCTCTGGGGCCCAGATCCCCCACCCCACTCCACCCCCGGGGAGGGGCGAGGAAGGGGGAGGCAGGATGGCCCCTCCAGCTCACACGCCGGCTCTCTCTCTGGGCTGGTGAGGGCAGGAATGCAAAGAGTGAATAGTCACAGAAGAACCCGCCTCTGAGCTCTTCTCTCACACGTGACTGCAGGAAAATCTCTATATATTTTCTCTACTGGCCACAATCCAACCCCTTTCCCCCCCCCCCCCGCCACCACAACCCCAAATGAAGTCCATCTCATTCTCAAGATGGCCACGACCAGAGAAGTGAGCCTCGGCCTTTGCTGTTGGGCAGCAGAGAACCCTAGAATCGTCATCGTAGGGCTGGAAGGGACCTCCGAGGTCTTCTAGTCCAACCCCCTGGGGCCCAAGGCAGGAGACCTCACCCCATCCCGGACAGAGGACTGTCCTATCTCTTCTCGAAAAGCTCCAGCGATGGGGCAACCACCACCTCGGGAGGCAAGCTGTTCCATTGCTTCATGGGTCTCACCCTCAGGGTGGTTTACAAATTCCACAACATTATAAACAACAATACAAAAGATTAATCGACTGTCAACTTAAAAACAAAATGCAACAACAACGACAAGTGATTAAAGTAATAAAAAGGCACGTCAGAGGGGCTGAAGGTGTAATTGTTTAAAAGCACCACTGTATTAAGATGTTCCCCCATGTTTTTAGTAGTCTCTTGAAAGTTCCCAATGAGGGGGCCAAGCGAATTTTGGGCGGAAGACTGTTCCAAAATTGCGGGGCGACCGCGAAGAAGGCCCAGTTTCTGGTGGTCGCTTTTCGGGCCTCTCCCGGGGTCAAAACTGCTCGGCCTGAGAGGATCGTACAGGATGGGCCGAGCGAGTCGGAAGGAGGGCATTCTGCCAGATATCGATGTGTTATTAAATGGCTCATACCAGCCCTTCCAAGCCGTCGTTTGAAACTGCATTTTATTTCAAGGCTTTTTTTCTCTGCTCTCCCCACAATCTTTTAAAATTCTTATAAAAGACAAAAATTTCAAATATGAACACCAGCAGATGCCAAGCTTTACGTAACAGAGGGCAGCCTAAATGTTGACAACAACCAAATTCTTGTTTGTTTGTTTGACCCTCCCTTTCTCCATGGTGGCTTTACAACAATTGAAATACAATATTTAAAAGAAAAAAAACCTGGCAAATATACAATTTTTAAAAAAAGGATCAAACAAGTATTCTATTTTAAATGGTCAATTAAAAAACACCCTCTTTATTTTTCTTCTACGCCCTACTTTCAGCACATGTATTATATATACAAAATCAAAAGTTAACGGTGAGGGCAGAGAAGTCCCTCCCCTCCTGAAGGAGGGAAACCTCGGGGGCAAATCCCCTCCAGAGGCTTCAAACGGGGAGCCTGAAGGGAAGGGAGAGCCGCGCTCGTCTCAGTTCCCCTCCTGAGGGGAAAAGTGACCAAACCCCCTCCAGGCCCCTCCCCCCCTCCCGGCCAGCGGTTGGTCCCTGGCGCGCGTGCGCCCCGGGTTGTTCTCTTCCTTCCCGCCCTTTTCTCCTCAAGGCTCTGGAGGGGGGGCGACGGTGGCCTCCGCCGGCCTTGGAGAGAAGTCCCTGGTCTCCCTCCCTCGGCGACGAACCCTCCCCTCCGCCCCCCCCTCCCCTCCTTCTTGGCGTCAGGTATGCACAAACTGGGGGGGGGGGGAAGAGGTCGCCGGCCCCTCATGACCTCCCCTCCCCCCTCTTCTTCTCTCTCTCTCTCTCTCTCTCTCCATTCTTTGGGGGGGGGAGAAAGCGGGGGGGGGGGAGAGAGAGGAACCTAGAGCTATGAAGGCGGAAGAGGCGCTGCTCTAACAGGAAGCGGAAGCCCTGGAGGTTGCCCCCCCTCCTCTCTCCCCCTCCTTCCCACCCCCCTCTATTGGGCTCCGAGGATCTTCCCCCATCGAGTCTGGGCAGGAGGTGGGCAACGGCGGGGGGGGGGCGCGGAGGGAGGGAGGGAGACGAGGACGTCCCATAATCTGTGTGTGTGGGGGGGGCAGAGACGGAGAGGGGGGGTCATTTCCCCGAAAATAGAAAAGGAATCCAGATGGCAAATCTCCCCCAAGGCTGGCCTTTTGCTTCTTCTGGGTCCCCCGCTCTCTGCGTGGGGAAGGGGGTGTCTGTCTTCAGGGGAGGGAGGGAGGGGGGCTGTTTTGGGGGGGGAAAGAGGAGACCGGATCCCCCTCCGAGCAAGGCACCCTTGGGGGCGGGGTGGGGGTGGGGGTCGGTCCTGGGTTTTCCTGCATGGCGAGGCCACCACCCCCCACCAAAAAAATCACACCTTCTCCCGGTGGGTTTCAAAGGGGAAGGAGAGAAAGGGGCCTGATTCTCCCCCCACCCCCACTCCAGCCAAAACCTCAAGGGACCCTCAAGGGGAGGGGGAAACCCGACCTCAACATTCCCCCCCCCCATTCTGTCAAAACTTGGAAAAGTTATTTTTAAGGCTGCAAGTCTTCGGGGGGGGGGGGAATCGAGCCTGATGAGGTTGCAAGGAGGAGGAGGAAGGGGGCTGCAAAAGTGGGGGGGAAGCAAGGGGGTGATGTTGGGGTACCAGAAATGATGTTTGCAGGTTAGGGGGCTGATCTAGGCTCCTGAGGGGAGGAGGGAGGGAGGGAGACCAGGACGTTGCATATGTGGGGGGGGGGGGGCAGAGACAGAGAGGGGGTCATTTTCCCCCCAAAAAAGAGAAAAGGAACCCAGATTGCAAATCTCCCCCAAACACACACAGAGCCTCCCTCCGGTCAAGGCTGGCCTTTCCCTTCTTCTGGGTCCCCTCCAACAAACGCACAAACAAGCCAAGGCCAACGAGGGAGGGCAGGGCCTCTGGGGCCCTGATCCCAGGCTGTGGGTGGAGAGGCTCAGCGTCCAGTGGGGGGGGGCCAGGCAGTGTCCAGCCTGGGGGGGGGGAGGGAGTTGAGATCATGACAGGACATATGAGGGACTAGGCGGGCCGAGACGTGTCAGGAAAGGTTCTTTGAAACAAGCCTTTTCGTGTCGGGGGGGGAGTTCTTTCAACCTCCCTCAGGGTCTGCCAGGCTTCAGCCCCTGTGAGAGTTGGTGCGTTTCGGGTGGTCACTGTTTCTGCAACCGGCCAGCACGTTTGGGGGAGAAATGAGAGAACGAAGCTATTCTGGTGAAGAGATACCCTTCCACGTCACCGGAGTTGTTCATTCTGCATTCTGACAGGATGATTTCTGTAGCTAAAGGGAAGCCACGGTCATTCATTTCTGAACCCGAGTCGCTGCCTGTTTCTGTCAGCCTTTAGGCCGGATGAAGGAAAGGGAGGTCAACCTCGGGAAAGCTGGTTTCTCCAACGCCCGTCTGCTCTGTGGCCCTTTTGCGCGGGAGGTGCTGTTTCTCCTTTTTTAAACCAGCACTTCCACACACTCTGCCTGTTTGCCTTTTAAAACCCATAAGACTGTTTTTAACATTCTGGGCGGCCTTAGGCCCTCCGACCAGGAGAAAAGGGGGCTACGAATGAGAATTCCTAAATTCTAAAAAAAAAGAAACAGGTATGTTTCCTTAGCCCTGTTGCCTCGGCAAGATAAAGAAACCAAGGGCCTAAGGCTGCACAGAATGTGAAAAACAGGAAAAAGCACCTCCCCCCTGCGCGTCGCCGGGTTGCCAGGCAACCCCCTCATAGAGGCCATAAGGAGACCAGCCCTGGAGGGCTTCCGCCCAGCAACGGGTGACGCGCAGGAGGAGTGAGTTCTCATTGGGTCTCCATTCTTCCCTGGGCGGAGCCAGAGCCTGCAGACTGACTCGGAGTCTCCCCCCTTTCTGCCTTGTCCTCTTGAGACCCCAGAAGTCCCTCCGGCCGGCCCAACCACGGAGCTCTCCGGGAAGGGGTACAGCGGGCGCACCAGTTGGACCAGTGCAACGGGACCCCCCCCCCCGGTGGCCTCCTTGAGGGGAGACCCCAGAGAGGATGGCGCCGGCGACCCCCACCCCACCCCACCCCACGGAGAGACGGCCAGGGGTTCCTTCCTTCGAGGGGGCCGGGAAGAGCTTTTCCGCCAAGCCCTCCCCCGGATCCTGGAGGAGAAGAAGAGGGTCCGGGTGGGGGGGCTTTCTCCTTCTCTCTCCCCCCCCGAAAACCTTGTTCTCACGTCAAAACCTGGGGTCCCCCCAACCCCCCCAAAGTGCCCCCTCTTCTGTCTTTCCGCCTGATGCCCTCCTGGTCCCCCCTTTCCCCAAGAAAGAGAAAAGGCGGGGAGGGGCTCCTAATTAGTCTTATTAATGAGTAACCCTCCCCACCCCACCCCGTTAAAAGGGGAGGAACCATAGAGCTGGGAAGGAGGTACAGGGGCCCCTCCTCTCCCTCCTTGAGCGGAAGCGGAAGCCGGGCGCCTGCCGTCCTCTCTCTCTCTCTCTCCCCCAACTCTATGGTCTCCGGTGGAATCTTCCTCGCCCGTTTCCCGCGGGAGGACCTGGAAGGAGGAGCGCGGGGTCGGTGTGTTTGTGTGTGTATTTGTGAGTTGTGTTGTGGGGAGGGGGGGCTTTCCAAACATGCACATTACCGGCCCCTCCCCCACTCCCCAGGGACCGCGCAGCAAAGCAAAGTCCTCCCCCCCCCCCGGTTGAAAGAAGGACCCTCGTTTCGGGCCCCCCCTTGCCTCCTCCTCTTCCTCCTCTTCCTCGGGGGGGGGCGCGCGGTTTCTTCTTTGGGGGAGAGATCCATGCGTGTGCAAGGGAATGATCCTCGGGTGGGGATTGTTTCCCCCCCTCCTGCATAGAGACCCCCCACCTTTTCCTCTTTTTTTGCTTTCCTTCCTTATGGGGGGTCTCCTCCCCTCCCCCCTTCTCTCCCCCCTCCCTCTTTTCTTCCTCCTCCAGGCCGACTCTCCGGGTGACCCCCACCCACCCAATGGGGCCTTTTGGATTCCCTTTTGGGGGAGGATGATGATGAGGGGTATCCTTTTTTCTAAGTTAAGTTTTGTTCCCTTTTTTTTTTTTTTTTTTTGCCATTCGTTTTGCTTCCAACGTCCTGTTTGCCCTCTTTGTGGGGCAAATGTTGGTCTTGGGGGTGTTTAGGGCCCCTCATTCTCGGAAACCCCTTCGAACAGCAGCCCTTGAAATCGACACATTCATTCCTTCATACCCATGACGTTCCTGTTCAATCCAGGCAAGGGGCTCTCGGGGGTCGGCCGGTTCCCCCGTCCCGGCCGGGAGTGTTTGGGGGACGGAGGGCAGGAGAGTCTCCCTGCACGTCGGGAAAGGGGTGGAGGATAAACCTGGGTTGTCTTTTCTCCTTCCCGCTTCCAGTGTCCCTTGAGGAGGTGACCCCGTATTGCCCCCAACAAGAGCGTGGGATCTTCTGGATCAAGGCTCGAGATCTCTGCGCCAGGGCCTCCTACTGGGAACGAGGTTTCTCCAGGTAAGGATCCTGTTGTCTCCTGGGCCAAGACTGTGAAGGATGAGGGTTGGTTGCCCCACCGAGATGCCTCGGTCAACGGAAGCGCCCCGAGCGTGTGTGTCGGGAGCCCAAAGCTCCTCTGCCACAGTCAAAAACAGGACCGGACATTTAAGAAAGCATTTTGTTCTGCTGCTGCTTCACCCGACTGGAGAGTTGGGATCTAGTGCACGTTTTGGATTTAACTTTTTTTTTTTAAATCAATTTTCTAGTAGATATATAATCCAATAGCCATTCTCATTACTTACTCCCCCCTCCCACCCCACTCTCTGTCCCATTGCAGACGTGGGATATAAGAGCTTCGAAGCATGCCCTTAAAATGTTCACATTTCAACCTGGCTCTCGACGCCCCCAAATGCAAGAGCCTCAGAGGCTGATATTAGCTTTGCTACTGATAAATATCTATGATGAAAGGTTCTCCCTCCTCAATAAATTCTTTTTATTGAAGACAAAGGAGATTCTTTGACTGCCTGAAGTCTCTTTGTTAATTTTCCCTGTAGTGGCGTCTGCCCTCTTTCACTGGGTCCGGTTGTAGCCGAAACCCCTTGAGGATTCGTCCCAAATTGATCAGTGGCTGTTCTGGCTATCTAACACGTGGCTTATAAAAGGATCGTAAACCACATTTTCCTGATCTTCCCCCCCCCTCTCACACACAGATACACGCGCACACATGTGATGTGTTGTATAGAATGACATTTCCAAGAAGTGAGCGATGGATCCCCAGAGGATTGGAAAAGGTGTGAAAGGGAGGCAGAGAGGCTCGGAGGAGAAGAGCCGGCCGGGGAGAAGGGAGGTCGGGCCCCTCACCCCCCCTTGACCCTTTCCTGGCTGGCTGGCTGGCCCCATCTCCGTGGGTCTCTGCACAGGCAGAGGTCCCTTGAGGCACATCTCGTCTGCATGTGTGTGTGCTTGCATGCACACCTCCCTTCGTCTCGGGGGGGGGCTTCCCTACCTCTCAAGCAACTGGGGTGCAGGCGCTCCTCTTTCCCTCCCTCTCCCCTCCGAGTGCTGAGCAAAAAGTGGGGGAAAGGCCTGGGGGGGTCACTGTGCCTGTGCAGTGGGGAGGGACGATGGGGGGCTTCACTTGGAAGCCATCCCCCCCCCCTCTTAAGGAAAGGAAAAGAGGCTCCTCTGGGCAAACGGAGGCACTTCGGGTGGTTCTCCTCCTTCTGGGGGGGGGAATCCCTCCGGTTTTCTCTCTAAGTGCAGGCAAGGAGAGCTTTTTCTGCCTTTTTCAAGGCTTTGCGGCAGGCAGAAGTTCGCTTTTTCTCTCTCTCCTTTTCTCCTCTTTCCTCCCCTTTCCTTTTTTTTTTTTAGCATTTTTCATTCTCCCTTTTTTTTCCTCTCCTTCACCCTCCTGAGGGAGAGATTAAACACAGAGGAAGGCAGCAGGAACACCTCCACCCATTTTGCAAAAAGTAAAATACGGAGTAGCAGAAGGCTTTTCTCAGGGCAATCGACAGCAGCAGCAGGAGCCACTTTCTTGGTCAAGCAAGGTTTTGAGAGTGTCTGAAGGAGGGAGGGAGGAAGGGAGGGAGGGAGGATAGATAGACAAGGGGATGGAAGGGAGGAAGGGAGGGAGGAAGGAAAAGACAGAAGGAAGGAAGGAAGGAAGGAAGGAAGGAAGGAAGGAAGGAAGGAAGGAAGGAAGGAAGGAAGGAAGGAAGGAAGGAAGGAAAAGACAGAAGGGAGGGAGGGAGGAATAGACAGAAGGAAGGAAAAGACAGAAGGAAGGAAGGAAGGAAGGAAGGAAAAGACGGGAGGGAGGGAGGGAGGAAGGAATAGACAGAAGGAAGGGAGGGAGGGAGGAATAGACAGAAGGGAGGGAGGGAGGGAGGGAGGAATAGACAGAAGGAAGGAAGGGAGGGAGGGAGGGAGGAATAGACAGAAGGGAGGGAGGGAGGGAGGAAGGAATAGACAGAAGGAAGGGAGGGAGGGAGGGAGGAATAGACAGAAGGAAGGAAAAGACGGAAGGAAGGGAGGGAGGGAGGGAGGAATAGACAGAAGGAAGGAAAAGACAGAAGGAAGGAAGGAAGGAAGGAATAGACAGAAGGAAGGAAAAGACGGAAGGAAGGGAGGGAGGGAGGGAGGAATAGACAGAAGGAAGGAAAAGACGGAAGGAAGGGAGGGAGGGAGGGAGGAATAGACAGAAGGAAGGAAAAGACAGAAGGAAGGAAGGAAGGAAGGAAAAGACAGAAGGAAGGAAAAGACAGAAGGAAGGAAGGAAGGAAAAGACAGAAGGGAGGGAGGGAGGGAGGAAGGAATAGACAGAAGGAAGGAAGGGAGGGAGGGAGGGAGGAATAGACAGAAGGAAGGAAGGAAGGAAGGAATAGACAGAAGGAAGGAAAAGACGGAAGGAAGGGAGGGAGGGAGGGAGGAATAGACAGAAGGAAGGAAGGAAGGAAGGAAGGAAGGAAGGAAAAGACAGAAGGAAGGGAGGGAGGGAGGAAGGAATAGACAGAAGGAAGGAAAAGACGGAAGGAAGGGAGGGAGGGAGGGAGGGAGGAATAGACAGAAGGAAGGAAGGAAGGAAGGAAAAGACAGAAGGAAGGGAGGGAGGGAGGAAGGAATAGACAGAAGGAAGGAAAAGACGGAAGGAAGGGAGGGAGGGAGGGAGGAATAGACAGAAGGAAGGAAGGAAGGAAGGAAAAGACAGAAGGAAGGGAGGGAGGGAGGAAGGAATAGACAGAAGGAAGGAAAAGACAGAAGGAAGGAAGGAAGGAAGGAAGGAATAGACAGAAGGAAGGAAAAGACGGAAGGAAGGGAGGGAGGGAGGGAGGAATAGACAGAAGGAAGGAAGGAAGGAAGGAAGGAAGGAAGGAAGGAAGGAAGGAAGGAAGGAAGGAAGGAAGGAAGGAAAAGACAGAAGGAAGGGAGGGAGGGAGGAAGGAATAGACAGAAGGAAGGAAAAGACGGAAGGGAGGGAGGGAGGGAGGAATAGACAGAAGGAAGGAAGGAAGGAAGGAAAAGACAGAAGGAAGGGAGGGAGGGAGGAAGGAATAGACAGAAGGAAGGAAAAGACGGAAGGAAGGGAGGGAGGGAGGGAGGAATAGACAGAAGGAAGGAAGGAAGGAAAAGACAGAAGGAAGGGAGGGAGGGAGGAAGGAATAGACAGAAGGAAGGAAAAGACAGAAGGAAGGAAGGAAGGAAGGAAGGAAGGAATAGACAGAAGGAAGGAAAAGACGGAAGGAAGGGAGGGAGGGAGGGAGGGAGGAATAGACAGAAGGAAGGAAGGAAGGAAGGAAAAGACGGAAGGGAGGGAGGGAGGAAGGAATAGACAGAAGGAAGGAAAAGACAGAAGGAAGGAAGGAAGGAAGGAATAGACAGAAGGAAGGAATAGACAGAAGGAAGGAAAAGACAAGGAAGGAAGGAAGGAAGGAAGGAAGGAATAGACAGAAGGAAGGAATAGACAGAAGGAAGGAAAAGACGGAAGGAAGGAAGGAAGGTGCTGATGATGGAAGTGTGACAAATGCTCACACCCTTGTTACTTAAATGCAGTAACCGGACAACCACGAATACAAGCAGCTCTCCTTTATTAAAAAGCACTTTTACAAAAGCGGGTGTCCTAGCTGGGTAGGCACACCTATCATTACAGGTAGCATGATATTTATCCCCTTCTCCCAGCCGCAGGGTCCCTCCCTTGTTTCCCCAATGGTCTGGCTAATCCAAGGTGTACAGCCTATCCGATGCGCCTAAACTGATCACAGGAAGTCCCGCCTTTGTTTACATCTCCCACTCCCCTCTTTTCCTAGACCCCAGACCCTTATTTGCTTCTCTCCTTATTTGGTATATGTTCCCTTTTCCTAACCTGCCTGCGGTCATTCTAACTGACCCATTAAGTCTCTTCATTATTAACCAGGTTCACTCACTTCATCCTTTTGTCAGGACCATGGGGCACCTCCCGTATCTGTACGTTCTCTATTGGCTTCCCGGACCTCCCCTAAAATTCCTGATGTCAAGTACATAATTAACGAATGCATGTACTAATTGGTTACAGAAGCTTTCTACTTCATCACTATGTCTCTACAAGATCCTGCAAAAGCAGCCCTGATTCCTCTATTTCTCACAATCCCTCCTTTTCTTATTTCAGAATTTGCTGCCTTTTGCGTTTCTTTTCTTTGCCATTGGCAGCCTCAAAGCGTTTTAATGTTCCCTCTCTTTCAATCATAGTTTCCTTCCCAATTTCTGGTAACCCATAGGTCACTTCCGTGATTGCCATCATTGGAATAAACGCACCCCGATGTGTCTCTTTTATGCATCCACAAAGCATGGGACCACACTGTAAAATGCAACAACATACTAACCCTATTACTGTCATCATTAGTGCTCCCAGAAAAGCTGTTTTTAACCACCCTAAATTGGGTAGCCAGCTCGTTAACCAGGAAAATGGGTTCCACCCTTCTTCCATATGGGGTACTTTGGCTACTTCCCCCGTATGATTTTTATGTTCCTCAATTTTGTTTCCCATAATCGGGGACATACACACAACACTCCTTTCCAATACGTTTACACATTCCTCCTTGTGCAGCCGAGATTATGTCCAAGGCCTCCCTGTTCTGCAAAGATAACTGTCTCATGTCGCTCAGTTCTATTTTTATTAGGTCCAAGGTCTCGTTTGCTAATATTTCCTCCACCGCTTGTATGCGGTACATGGCATGGTTGAGGGACCTTAGACCGCCCCAAAATGCAACAATGGATTGTAATCCTTGACATACTGACGTGACTGGGCAAGATCTTTCTTTCTTGCATGTATTTCTCGGCAAGATCTTTCTTTCTTGCACGTATTTATGGCAAGTTTGTCAGAATTCGCAGGGCAGGCATGACTGTAGCTACATAACAATTTCCGCTCCATTTACCCGGCAGTATTGTGTATGCTCTTTTTCCACAAATAAAGTAATGCCCCCATAATGCGGGAAACACCTGGCTACACTGTCGTCTCATAATCCATTGTAAATAGTATCCTGTAATATTTAGTGCCATGATATCGTGGCCTGTGGCCCAAGTTCCATTTGACATTCTTGCACCACTCATTTTGATATCTATCCTGCAACTACTCTATCCTATTGCTGGGCCGGTTCCGTTACACCGCCAACACCAGGGACCAGCACCAGGTTTTACCACTTTAAGAAAGCCTCTTGCTGAGGGTTCTTTTATATCCCAGGTGGCATCATCATCTGGAAGATCGGTTCTATAGGGTTTAGTTAATTCTGTGGAATTTAGATGTTGGACATAAAAAGGCCAGCCTGTCTGAGAATCCTTTGGCAGGTGGTGGCACATGTAACAACTGGAGAGATTCCATGAGTCTGCCAACAGCTGTGTCGCTTGAATTACCACAATAGCGGAAGGGGCTCTTGGTGACAACTGTCCTTCTGTTAGGCTAATAATCCAACAAAATATTACCAACATGGTCATAGGGTTCACTGGGGCAGTACAGTTGATGTAACCTATATGCCCTAACTACTCTCCCTTCCTGTGAGATTATGGAGGGGTGTACTAACAAATTGTATTCCAGCCGGTGACACACTCTACTGGTGTGTGTGTGTGCTCTCTATCTCCAAAAACGCTCTGGTAACCCTCTCCTATGCTGGAAATAGAAATGTGTGACCCTCATAGTGTGTGTGTGTGTTCGTGCGCGTGCCCTTTTGTATTGAACTAGTCCCCAACCTTCTCCCTCCTCTGCCCACAGTGGTGTGGTCCCTGAGTACCAAACACGATACCAACTCCAAGTACAAAGATTACCCTGATCAGTTATATCAGGCCCATCAGGTGTCACCAGGGGATCCAAAAATTCCTGCCCAAACACCTCCCACCGTTCAGTTATTGTCCAGTAGTCGGATACACTCTGTGTTCGTTGGAACATGTATCCATGCGATTTTGCTTCATTCCGTGTTTTTGGGTGGATTGACTGGTCCTTTTACTCTGGTATGATGAGTCCACCCTTTTTCCGCTGTTCGGACCACGGTCTCAGTGACCAAGAGCGCTTGGAATGGGCCGTCCCAGTCAGGTTTTAGTTTCTGGTCTCTCCAACAGTTTATCCACACCCACCGTCCAGGTTGGTCCTTGTGTACAGCAGATTCCAGTGGTGGAGTTTGAGCCAAAAGCCCTCTTGATCTGAGAAAAGAAAAAGAAGTGGACAGGCCAAGTATCTATTGTTTAAGAAACTTGTCATTGGTTTCAAACTGTGGGTATTCTAGCTCCCCCATGTATGGTAAGCCAAACAACATCTCATATGGGAGGGTTTTGGGGAGCTCCAAGGGAAGAGCAAAGCCTAAACGAGGTTGGGGGTTGGAAGAGAGCTGGCGGGAAAAGTCCTGAGACCTGAACTCGGCCCGCCTTGGGTGGGCAACCCCACGACACACAGGGCCCTTGGCCCACGGAGGGGGCGCAGCGGCCTTTGGAGACGCCCCATGCATTGGGATCCTGGAAGGGACCGAAATAACGAAGGGTCCCAGGAGAACAGGGGGCCTGCTCCGACCCTCGGTCCACTCCATCCATCGCACGGGCCTCTGGCGTGTTTTTTAGAGTTCCATGTTGATTTTGTTTACCATGCTTAGTGTAGCATTGCTTTGATTCTTTTTAAGGTTTGTAGACTTGCTTAATGGTGACAGATTAGAGTCCTGGGCCAAAACTAACAAAATGAATTTCAACAAGGAGAAATGTAAGGTCCTACAGCTAGGCAGAAAAAATGAACGGCACAGATAGAGGATGGAAGTCAACAGTATCTGTGAAAGGGATCTAGGAGTCTTGGTAGACCACAAGCTGAACACGAGTCAGCATTGTGATGCGGCTGCCAAGAAAGCCAATGCGATTCTTGGTTGTAGCAATAGGATTATAGCATCTAGATCAAGGGAAGTGATAGTACCACTCTATTCTGCTTTGGTCAGACCTCACCTGGAGTCTTGTGTCCAGTTCTGGGCACCTCAATTCAAAAAGGATGTTGACAACCTGGAACGTGTCCAGAGGAGGGTGACTAAAATGGTTAAAGGTCTGGAAGCCATGTCCTACGAGGAGCGGCTTAGGGAGTTGGGAATGTTTAGCCTTACAAAAAGAAGGTTGAGAGGGGACATGATAGCTGTGTTTAAATATTTGAAAGGGTGTCATGTTGAAGAGGGGACAGGTTTGTTTTCCAGGGCTCCAGAGACTAGGACATGGAGCAATGGTTTCAAACTACAGGAAAAGAGATTCCATCTGAACATTAGGAAGAACTTCCTGACGGTCAGAGCTGTCCGGCAGTGGAAGAGGCTGCCTCGAAGGGTGGTGGAGTCTCCTTCTTTGTAAGTTTTTAAGCAGAGGCTGGATGGCCATCTGTTGGGAATAATTTGATGGATGTTCCCGCATGGCAGGGGGTTGGACTGGATGGCCTCAGTGGTCTCTTCCAACTCTATGACTCTATGTCTCTAAGAATAGACTACAGTAATTCTCTTTATGTGGGGCTTCCCTTGAGGCTGACACCAGCAGATGCAAGAGGGGCAGTGTCTCCTCAGGCCACCACTCTCCCCCTCCAGTCGTCTCCTCTGGGAAGGCATTTCCATACCCCTGCGTGGGTGATGGTTCTTCCGTTCTACATTCTCTCTTTTCTCCTTTGCTATTTGCATCCACGCTTCCCTTTCAAGTCCAACCTGTACTCTCCCGTTTGCCCCAGTAGAAAGGTTTTCTGGCTGAGTGATGGTTCCTTCACCTTTCTACCTCTTCTCTTGATATAATCATCGACTCTCACATATGAATCCATGCTTTCTCCGTCCAGAAACCTTCCCACCCTTCTAGCAATTCCTTACTCTCTTGACCTCTACCGTACTGGCCTCCAGTTCTCTCTAACTCTCTGCTCCTGGTCCTTCTTATTTCTAATCTCCTTCCTTTTCTCTTCCCTTCACATCCTACGTGGGGGGATGGCGTTTCCCCTTTTCTCCTTTGTCCCATTTCCTCTTTTTGCTGGCTGGACACTCCTTGCGGATACAATGGAACCGCGGATCAAGACTCCACACTCACTTTGTGTCCAAGACTTTGTGTCTAATGCACTCTGTCAGTCAGTCCCAAACCCAACCACCAAGGCAATACTTAATAGTCCACTCTTCTTACCTTGTTCCGTGCAAGATTTGGAACAAGGTAAGATTGTTAGATTTGTGCCCAACAAATTTTCCCTGTCTCCTTCACTGTGGTGTCATATGTCTCGGGTTGTCCCATCTGCGCAGCCGAGGTCCCCACCAGAGAAAGTAGGCCATTGAAATCAATGGGACGCATCTCCCTGTTTTCTCAGCAGTGGACCACGGCAGGAGACTTGGATCCTGGATGAGTCCCCAATTGAGAGAAATGCTCACACCATTGTTACTTAATACAGTAACCAGGCAACCATGAATACAAGCAGCTGTCCTTTATTAAAAAGCACTTTTTCAAAAGCAGGTGTCCTAACTGGGTAGGCACATGGGTAGCATGATATTTCTCCCCTACACCTGGCTGCAGGGTCCCTCCCTTGTTTCCCCATTGGTCTAGGTACTCCAAGGTGTACAGCCTATCCGGTGCACCTAAACCGATCACAGGAAGTCCCGCCTCTGTTTACATCTCCCACTCCTCTCTTTACCTGGACCCCAGACTCTTATTTATTTCTATCCTTATTTGGTGAATGTTGCCTTTTCCTAATCTCCCTGCGGTCATTCTAACTGTAGAATATTTACGGTTATGCGTTTAGAATAAAGAGAGAATTGTATTTTAAGATATGTATAAGTATTAGTAAGATATTGTATTTGGATGTACGTAGCTGTTTGTTTACGAAGGCAAAGGGCTCGCTTTCCCCTCATAAAACAAACTTATTAAGGGGGGAGGACTGTGGTGTTGAGAGAGGTCAACTGGTGGCCAGCGTAAAGGAGAGAACGTGTCGTGGGCCTCAGGCTAGTGAAACAATCTGGGGACATGTAGGGGCACGTCACTATTAATATTAATATTTAATTTAAATATTAATCAATCAATTAATTTTACTTATTAATTTAATATTTGACCAATTACTCAATCATCCTGTCCTTGCAGGGACTTGCAAAAGCAGCCTTTACCTTCCTCCTTTTCTCTCATCAGATTGGTCCATGCACAGATATATGTGAAGGCTTGGGGTGTGGCAGATGGTTAGGTTGCCTAGGTATTTTTTTTTTAATTTTTTTCCCCCTTTATTTTAAATTTAAACAAAAACATATAACATACAAACTAAAATACAATTTAACTGTGTTCCCCACCACCATATGCGGGACCTCTTGCCATAATCTTCCTCTTCCTTATTCTTCTTCTTCTTCCTCTTCTTCTATTGTCCTCCAAAACTGCATTGATTCTTGATTTGGAGCTTTCCCTTTTCCTCTTATTAATACATATTCCAAAAATCTCCCCCATATGTCATAAAAGTTATTTTTTTTCAACTCTCCTTTCTTAACCTTTAAGTTACAAGTTAATTTATCATTTATTGCTATATTCCATATTTCTTTATACCATTCTTCAATTTGCAATTCGACTTTTGATTTCCATTGCCTAGCTATAATCAATCTAGCTGCTGTTAATAAGTTGGTTATCAATTCTTTAGTCATTTTGTCATATTCCACATTCTCAAATATTGATAACAAAGCAGTCTCAGCATTAAATTCTATATCTTTTTCACATATGTAGCTTAATTCTTTAAAAATTTGTTTCCAAAATCTTTGCACTTTTTCACATTCCCACCACATATGAAAGTATGTACCAATTTCCTTCTCACATTTCCAACAGACATTCGGATGATTGGCATTAATTTTATTTAATTTTGACGGTGTTAAATACCATCTTAAACTAAGTTTAAAAATTTTTTCCTTTATTCTTACTGACATGAATCTTAACACCCTCATTTTCCATATCTTCCTCCATTCTTCTTCATTTATTCTTTTCCCAATATCTTGCTCCCACACTATTTTTAATCCTTCTTTCTCACTTTCCTCTTCCTCTAAATTAAGAAGAAGTAAGTAAATTTTGCTCACAGTACCTTTCACTGAGTCAGTCATCCGAATGTCCTCATATGACAATAACAATTGTTCGTACTTTGTATATTCTCTACCTTTATTATATTTATTTACCCATTCATTAGTCCATCTTTCTAATTGTATATAATTCAACCATGAAATGCTCCTATTCTGAAGAGTTTGTTTCATTTGATCTATCGATCTCATTTTATACAACCAATCTTTCAATCTAATCACTTTCTTTTCTTTAAATAGATCCACATACACTTTCATATTGGTAGGAAAATTTTCTATTTCCGTCACTAATCCAAGTGGGGAATATGATGAACATAAATTCTTTTTGCACTTATACCATATATTTAACAATGTCTTTAAAAATGGGTTATTAATTTCCCTTATTTTATCTTTCTTAATTATACCAAATAAATATTTTTCTATATCTGCCTGTAATTCTGATGATTCCATCTCCCACCAAATTAGCCTTTCTGGATTATATATAATTTCCCCAATAAACCTCAATTGGTTAGCCAAATAATAATTTTTTATATTTGGTAAACCTATACCACCTTTTTGCTTTGTTCTATACCAATACTTTTTATTTATTCTAGATCTCTTCCCTTCATTACAGTACTTATTAATTATTCCTTGCCAAAATTTCAAATCATCCTCTGTTAACTGTATTGGTAGCATTCTAAATAAAAAATTAATTTTTGGTAAGATTTTCATTTTTATCAATGCAATCCTTCCAAACCAAGATAGTTTAAAGTTACTGTATTCCTGTAATTTGTTTTTAATCACTTCCTTTAGTTTATTATAATTATATTCCTTTATTTTTTGAATATTTTTTGCTAGATCTATTCCTAAATATTTAATTGATTTACATAATCTGAAATCATATTTTTCAACACACCTTTCTTGTTCTACTCTATTATGATTAAATAACATTAATTCAGATTTTTGCCAATTCACACATAATCCAGTTATTCTTCCAAATTTTTCTAAATGAGTTCTAATTTTATCTACACACTCTAACGGATTTTTCACTGTCAACAAGGAATCATCAGCAAATAAATTAATCTTTATTTTATTCTTTTCCCCCATACCTTCGATTGAATCATCATTCCTTATTACATTTGCCAACATTTCAATAATCAAACAAAACAGAACTGGAGAAAGAGGGCAACCTTGTCTAGTGCCTCTATGTCTATTTATACTCTTTTACCTGTTTTATTTTGTGCCTATTCAGATTTCATTGAAGTTGCTTCCACGACTTTGAGAAAACCAAAATTTTGGATTCATCATAATTTAGTTGCATTTTCTTTTTTGTCCAGGTATTCCACAGTTCTGTTGATTAAAAATTTCAAACCTGGACTGGAGCGCGAGATGATAACAGCATCATCCGCATAAAGCAATAACGGGACACGATGCGTCCCCAATTTTGGTGGATGGCCCTCCACACTGGCTAGAAAGGGGGTTGGGTCATTCGTAAATAGATTGAATAGGGAGGGAGCAAGAATGCAGCCTTGCTTCACTCCCTTGTTGGTAGGAAATTGATTAGTTAACTCCACTTTCCAAGAGACACAAACTTGGCATGTTGTGCCAGAGTATAAAATTCTTACGAGGGAAAGGAGTCTTTTATCTATGCCCATATTTTCATGTTTTTCCCAGAGAAACTCTCTGTCTACTGAATTGAAAGCTGCCTTTAAGTCAAGGAAAGCCACATACAATTTAGAATTTTCATGCTTAACTGTTTTGTTAATAAGATGCAAAAGTATTAAGCAGTTATTTACTGTGGCCTTACCTTTCCTGAATGCAGCTTGCTCAGGGCCTAGCAATGTCTGGTTATCGATGCAGGAATTAAGTTTAATTAGTTGCTGTTTTGCATAGAGTTTCCCAATTACTGATAATAAACTGATAGTTCTGAAGTTTTCTGGGAGGTGCAGGTCCCCTTTTTTATAAATGGGGCAAGGATTGCATTGGTCCAGAATTTTGGCAAGATCCCCGTATTATCTATAGCTGTGGAAAGGGAAGCAAAGAGTGAAGCCCACCAGTCTGGTTCGCATTTCAATAAGTCCGGTGGGATGGCATCGAGGCCGGCTGCTTTTCTGGCTTGTAATTGAGTGATTAGATCTTTGGTCTCTTCTATGGTTACTGGTGGCCAAACAGGAAGATCAGAGAGAGCAAAGAGTGTAGAAGGTCTAACAGCTCTATCTTTGTCAAAAAGAAGGTCTGAAAAATGTTGGAGCCATCTTGCTGGAGATATTACGGCAGGGTCTTGTACTTCCAGCCTGGAGGAGCCGGCCACGATGGCCCAAAATAGTTTATTGTTTGCCTGGGTCACTGCCTGTTGGAGCTTGCTCCATTGCTCCCAATAAATGTCTGCCTTTTTTCTTTTATAAACTTCCTTAATTGAGTTTTTAGGGAGCGATATTTGTGCCAATTCTCCAAGAGATCTATGGCTCCTGAAGTGTTCTATAGAAATTCAGCCAAGGTGTGAATCTCTTTTTCTGCCACCTCTACTGCTGGAAAAAGGCTCTTTCCCATTTGAGTCCCTGTTGACCATTTCCAGACCTCCGGAGAAGACCTCCTGGTGACATCTGTGGCTTGAGGAGAATAACTTGTATCTGATTTAATTCATTATTCAAGAAGGGCCGTTTGGGCAGCAGAATCTGCCCAAAGTCGTCTGTCGTGAAGACAGATGCGAAGAACTCGTTTAATTTCTCTGCCATCTCCAAGTCCCCCTTTACCTCCCCTTTACCTCCCTCACCATCCAGACTGCCAGCCGCTTCTGTGGCAAGTTTCCTACTTCTAACATATTTAAAGAAGCTTTTATTATTCCCCCTTATATTGCTGGCCATATGTTCCACAAAGACTCGAATTGGCCTTCTGTCTCATCTTCTTACATTTCTTTTGCCAGAGTTTGTGTTCCTTTTTGTTTTCCTTATTTGGGAAGGATTTCCATTTAGGGAAGGACCCCTCCTTGCCCTTTAAAACCTCCCTAACTCGGCTCCTTATCCATGCCGGCACCTTTTTGGATTTAGTTTTTTGCGTTATACACTTCTGCTGGGCTCTGTTACTGTTGTTTTAAAAAGACTCTATGCACTCTGGAAAGATTTTTTTTTAACCTTCCCTTTCAACTTCTTTCTAACTAGCTTCCTCGTCTGATGGAAGTCCACCCTTCATAAATCAAGGGTTTTTGTGTCTGGAGACAGCATGGTCACTATTCCCTAGCGACTCAGTGATATTCCCGTCCCTAACCAGATCCTGAGTACCACACGATATTAGATCCAGAGTCACCTGTCCTCTGGTGGGCTCCATGAGAAATTGCTCCAAGACGTAGTCATTTAGGGTGTTTTATCAAATTCTTCCCTCCCCCCTTCCCATACACATTGGTTTAAGTACCTAACTCTGGAGCCAGAAGTTCGGAGTTCACTTCCCTTCTAGCTCTGCAGTGCTAAGATTCTATTACCTCAGTACCTATTTCCCTGACCATCTCTGCTTCCTATCCTGTTTTCAGAAATTCCTGATTATTCCCTACCCATAATAGCATTTTATAAATTCTACATCCCATCCCTTTCATGGACCTGTCCTTTCTCTTCGCCCTCTAAATAATAATCTCTGCAGACTTTGTCAGTTCCCAGCATCTACCACTAACTTCTCTTTACCAGTTCTCGAGTCTAATAATCTAGCTGCATTCATCCACTTTTACACTTCCTTTCTAACACTGTCCTTGCCCCCCTTGTTATTCATTTTTGCTTTAAAAAAAATCCGTTAATTCAATTATTTGTTTCCTCTTTAATCAACGTTGAGAAATTCCTTTCTAATTTTCTGGAAACTTAAGTACAATCATTGGGGAGAATTTGAGAAGGAAAAAATGTTAATATACTTTGAATTTGATGTACTTACTTGGGTGTGGAAATGATCCTCCCTTCATGACTCCTCCCTCCATATGGTCCCTCACTGAAGAGCCCTTCCAACCTCAAGCCGAAAGGAACATCCTCCGGTCTAGCATCATCCCCTACCTGGTTCTCTTCCCTCGCCTTTTTGGCTGTCTTTCCTTCTTTCTCTGTGACTCAGGAGGAGCCCAAACACATCATTCCTTAATCCTGCAGATTTTGGAAGTGATTGTTTCTCTTCTCTTTCTAATCTACCAGATGATGATGAACAGGAGAAGAATTGCCCAGGAACATCTGGGAAAACCTGGGCAGGAACTCGCAATTAAGCAAGAAAAAAGAGAACTGAAAATAGGAATGGCCATGCATGGACTTCACATGAAAGGACTGGCGCAGGGGAGAAACCATGTAAATGCACGTCACCTCAGTAGACATCAAAGAACACATGCAGGGGAGAAAATGTATCCATGTATGGAATGTGGAAAGAGGTTCAGTCGGAGTAGTATCCTTAGGTCACATCAAAGAACTCACACTGGGGAGAAACCACATAAATGCATGGAATGTGGAAAGAGTTTTAGTCAGAGTGGTCACCTTAGGTCACATCAAAGAACTCACACTGGGGAGAAACCACATAAATGCATGGAATGTGGAAAGAGTTTTAGTCAGAGTGGTCACCTTAGGTCACATCAAAGAACTCACACTGGGGAGAAACCGTACAAATGCATGGAATGTGGAAAGAGCTTTAGTCAGAGTGGTGACCTTAAGTTACATCAAAGAATTCACACTGGAGAGAAACCACATAAATGCATAGAATGTGGAAAGAGCTTTAGTCGGAGTGGTCACCTTAGGTTACATCAAAGAATTCACACTGGAGAGAAACCACATAAATGCTTGGAATGTGGAAAGAGCTTTAGTCAGAGTGGTCACCTTAGGTTACATCAAAGAATTCACACTGGGGAGAAACCGTACAAATGCATGGAATGTGGAAAGAGCTTTAGTCAGAGTGCTGACCTTAGGAAACATGAAAGAACACACACTGGGGAGAAACCACATAAATGCATGGAATGTGGAAAGAGATTTAGTAACAGTGGTCATCTTAAGTCACACCATAGGACTCACACTAGGGAGAAACCACATAAATGCATGGAATGTGGAAAGAGCTTTAGTCACAGTACCGCCCTTGGGTTACATCAAAGGACTCACACTGGGGAGAAACCACATAAATGCATAGAATGTGGAAAGAGCTTTAGTCACAGTGGTGTCCTTAGATTACATCAAAGAACTCACACTGGGGAGAAACCACATAAATGCTTGGAATGTGGAAAGAGTTTTAGTCAGAGTGGTCACCTTAGGTCACATCAAAGAACTCACACTGGGGAGAAACCACATAAATGCTTGGAATGTGGAAAGAGCTTTAGTCAGAGTGGTGACCTTAAGTTACATCAAAGAACTCACACTGGGGAGAAACCACATAAATGCTTGGAATGTGGAAAGAGCTTTAGTCAGAGTGGTCACCTTAGGTTACATCGAAGAATTCACACTGGGGAGAAACCACATAAATGCATGGAATGTGGAAAGAGCTTCAGTCACAGTGGTGTCCTTAGGTTACATCAAAGGACTCACACTGGGGAGAAACCACATTAATGCATGGAATGTGGAAAGAGCTTTAGTAACAGTGGTGTCCTTAGGTCACATGAAAGAACTCATACTAGCGAGAAACCACATAAATGCTTTGAATGTGGAAAGAGCTTTAGTCACAGTGGTGCCCTTAGGTTACATCAAAGGACTCACATTCGGAAGAAACCATAGAAATGCATGGAATGTTGAAAGAGCTTTATTCAGAGCTCCTGATAATTAAACAAGGCATAAGAAGCTCATTCAGTTTTGTGCTGGTTTCCAGTGGAAAGATTAAGCAAGCAAAAGCTGACTCAATGCAAAACAGAGAGAAAAAAAAATGGAGTTCATTTTGAAGTGCCACTTGTGATGTGTTTTACTTCTATCGTTAATTAACAGAGAGAGACCACAAAATAGACGTGGAAGTTCTTGCTAAAAAAAAAAATGAGAATAAGCATATATTGTACAATGGAAGCTTTTACAAAATTAGTGTAAAAAGAGAAAAGGATGGATGTTCTAAGGCTAACTGATGAAAGAAAAGCAAGTAGTGAAGAGAGAGAAGCTGTCATTTCTTTTATAAGTCTTTATCCTCCTAAAGAATTTGTACTACTTAATTTTTATAAACAAATATATATATAATATATATAATATTTAGAGTATACTGCTTTGTAATGGCAGGGATTGTTGGAAAGAGTGGAAAGTTTGGTTTTTCAAGCTCCGGTCTCTTCGGGCGCTGGACTGCACCTGAGAAGAGGAGGGAGAAGCCCATGGAGCCCCAGAGACAGAACATATGACCTGTCAGAGAAGTGACACCTCCATGGGGAGAATGGAAAGAGAGATGAGAAGGGTCACAGAGAAAACCAGGAGGATAGAGATAGTTCCGGGTGAAGAATCAAAGGTTTAGGCCAATGAAGGGATGGGAGAGTCTGGAAATCAAGAGCCTGGGGTGTCTAAGGTGGAAGTTCCAGTGAGGGAAGCAGAAGGTTCATCAGAGGAAAGGATCGACTGGGTAAAGGAACATTAGGGTAGCAGCAGAGGTGCACGAGAAAAAGAAAGGAATAAGACAGGAGGAGGGAAGAGAAATATATCTTGGGGAACCATCAAGAAGGGAGACAGCGGAAGCTGGAGTGGTAGGAGGGCAAAAGAAGGAGAGGATATTACCACAAGGCTGGGAGTGGATATGAATGGAGAATCCCTGGACCAAACAGTGGGAGAACTTGATGATACCTCATGAGAGGCAGAAAGGAGACGGAGAGAAGACCGGAGAAACCCTCCTATTGGAGAGAAAGAGGTTAGAAAGTGGAGGAGAAAGATCAGGGAGGAGAGAGGCACGCTAGCTGAAGAGCGAAAGGGAGAGATGGACCAACCTCTCAGGGAGGGTTTTTGGCAGGACCACGGTGGGTCAGTTGTCTTCCAGTGGTGACAACATTGATGAATTGTAGAATCTCCTTGGCTGGTAGATCTGTACATTTCTGTAGGATTCCCATGGAGTCAGGTATCCTAATGAAGTTCTGACCTGTAGATATCAAAGATGTCACACAGGGGGGAGGCCATAGAAATACACAGAATGTAGGAGGACTTTCCATAAAAGCAGTCATCTTTTATTCATCCAAGAACTCATACAAAGAGGAAACCTTTGAAATGGAAAGAATGTGGGAACAGCTTCCGTCTGAGCTGACAGGCCTAGAATAGCCCTTTAAGAATTAATAATCAAAGTTTGTGAAAATTTTGTAAGAAAGAGTCCAATTAATTACTTCAGCTGTGCAAGTAACTAGCTGACCAGTTTGATTTAACCCAGCTGTGGAAACAAAATGCTGGAGAAGAAGCCTGGAGAAGCTAATCTCTGATTGGCCACTAGGGGCAATAAAATTAACAGCCTCTGAGCACTTTTTTCGGATTGAACGAGGAGAGAAGAAGGAGCTACTCTGCAGGACTGTTTTACGATGCTGGATATTGCTATGGACTCTGGATATATGCTATGGGAAATGGACTGCTATTGAATGCTTTATCGTGTATGACCAATGGACTGAACTAAGACAACTCTGTATGTATGACTACTGCTACAATACATTTTTTTCTTTACCTTAATGGACTCTGAAGAAGAAGCTGAGGCAGGAAGTGAGGTATGTTTTGGGTAGATATTTTCTTTGGTGTGATGTTTTTTTTTGGCTGACCTTTGCTCTTTCTAACTGCATGGGCTGAGGGGGCGGGGTTTCAGCTTTAAAAGGGGGTTAACAGAAACTCTTAACCCCCTTTCTTGAAGAAGAAGCTGAGGCAGGAAGTGAGGTATGTTTTGGGTAGATATTTTCTTTGGTGTGATGTTTTTTTTGGCTGACCTTTGCTCTTTCTAACTGCATGGGCTGAGGGGGCGGGGTTTCAGCTTTAAAAGGGGGTGAACAGAAACTCTTAAGCCCCTTTCTTGAAGAAGAAGCTGAGGCAGGAAGTGAGGTATGTTTTGGGTAGATATTTTCTTTGGTGTGATGTTTTTTTTGGCTGACCTTTGCTCTTTCTAACTGCATGGGCTGAGGGGGCGGGGTTTCAGCTTTAAAAGGGGGTGAACAGAAACTCTTAAGCCCCTTTCTTGAAGAAGAAGCTGAGGCAGGAAGTGAGGTATGTTTTGGGTAGATATTTTCTTTGGTGTGATGTTTTTTTTGGCTGACCTTTGCTCTTTCTAACTGCATGGGCTGAGGGGGCGGGGTTTCAGCTTTAAAAGGGGGTTAACAGAAACTCTTAACCCCCTTTCTTAAAGAAGAAGATGAGGCAGGAAGTGAGGTATGTTTTGGGTAGATATTTTCTTTGGTGTGATGTTTTTTTTGGCTGACCTTTGCTCTTTCTAACTGCATGGGCTGAGGGGGTGGGGTTTCAGCTTTAAAAGGGGGTGAACAGAAACTCTTAAGCCCCTTTCTTGAAGAAGAAGCTGAGGCAGGAAGTGAGGTATGTTTTGGGTAGATATTTTCTTTGGTGTGATGTTTTTTTAGGCTGACCTTTGCTCTTTCTAACTGCATGGGCTGAGGGGGCGGGGTTTCAGCTTTAAAAGGGGGTTAACAGAAGCGCACGCCTAACGGTGTGCGAAATTCTCTAATTCTATTTTTTACCCTAATTTGATAAATAGGAAAGCCAATTAGCATTACACACACCTGGGGGTAGGAACCTATTAGAGAGCAGGCCGGGCAGGTGGGGCTCGTCAGCCCTGGAAGGCAGCCCATCTAGGAGAAGGAAAACTCTGATCTCAAACCTCCACTGTCTTGTGGCTATATCCACTTATGGAAAAGGCTTCAGGAGTTAACCTCGAGGCGAAACCCGGAGCCGGAGTCCCGGAGGCAGTTCGTGTCGTTCTGGCAACTCCTGCGACATCGCTGGAACCAGTTGTATTGGCTCTTGCCTTTCCACTGGACTATCTCAGTGACGTGGAGAGGGGGGATTTGCTGCTTGGGTAACAGCCTATCCTCCATATTATTTTACCCAGGCTTCGTGCTCTGGAGAGGACACTCCAGCTTCGCATACAGCGTCGAAACAACACGGGAAGTAGCAGTTACCGGTTATAAGTCTTTGCTCAATTGGCGTAGAGCATGACGCCAGGGGCTACTTCTGACGGTGGGAGAGGTCATTGCACCTCACTAGGTAGATACCTCCCGCCTTAAGCTGGGCAGCCCCCAGCCAGTAAGGTGCTACCTCGCCACGGTCTGTTAACCTCACGGGGTGCGTGGGGTTTAGGGTGAAAGCCGACAAGCAGATCGATAACCCTGCACCATGCAACAATCATAAGAAAACTTCTGCCCTAAAGCTGGGCACCTGGAATGTACGGACAATGACCCCTGGCTTTTCTGACCACGGCTTTTCTGACGACCTGCAGGAAATAGATGATGTGCGCAGGACAGCTGTCATCGACAAGGAACTGAGTAGACTGCAGATGGACATTGTTGCCCTGCAAGAGAAGAGATTGCCAGACTCGGGATGTGTCAAAGAAAAAAACTTCTCAATCTTCTGTCAGGGAAAACCATTGAATGAGACCAGGGAATATGGTGTTGGCTTTGCAGTCAGAAATACTCTTCTGAGATCCATTGTTCCACCTACTGTGGGGAGTGAAAGAATTCTGTCTCTGCAACTCCACTCATCAGCGGGACCGGTCACCCTCATTAGTGCATATGCACCAACACTGTCATCCACTACAGAAGTGAAAGACAAATTCTACGACGATCTGGCAGCTACCATCAAAAAAGTCCCTGAAAGAGAGGCACTGTTCATTCTTGGAGACTTTAACGCTAGAATTGGTGCTGATCACAATTCTTGGCCCACGTGTCTAGGCCGTTTTGGCATTGGAAAGATGAACGAAAATGGCCAACGCTTGTTCGAGTTTTGCTGTTATTATGGTCTTTGCGTCAGCAACACATTCTTTAATACGAAGCCTCAACACAGAGTTTCCTGGAGACATCCAAGATCCAAGCATTGGCATCAGCTCGATTTGATCCTCACTAGACGTGCTAGCCTTCCTAGTATTACGATCACACGCAGCTACCAGAGTGCTGATTGCGATACTGATCACTCCCTGGTGTGTAGTAGAGTAAAACTGCGAACAAAGAGATTATATCACACGAAAAAGGACGGAAGACCACGTATTGACATCAGCAAGACTCGCGATCAAAGAAAAGTGGAGGAATTTGCCCAAGCGCTTGAGGAAACCCTTCCAGGCCCGGCTGATGCAAATGCACCTGAACGATGGGAACATTTCAAGAACGCTGTTTATAACACCGCCTTGTCCACATTTGGCAAGAAGACCAAAAAGACGGCCGACTGGTTCGAAGCCCATTCGGAGGAGTTGACGCCAGCCATCGAGGATAAGAGGAGAGCTCTAGCAGCATACAAAGCCTGTCCTAGCGAGTACAACTTGCAAGCTCTTCGAGCTGCTCGTAGCCAAGTCCAACAGGCTGCCAGGAGATGTTCCAACGATTATTGGCTTCAGCTCTGCTCTCAGATACAGATAGCAGCGGACACAGGTAACATCAAAGGAATGTATGACGGTATCAGGCAGGCTTTAGGTCCAATACAGAAGAAATCTGCTCCCTTGAAGTCTGCTACAGGCGTGATCATCCAGGACCGAGCACAGCAGATGGACCGCTGGGTGCAGCACTACTCTGAGCTATATTCCAGAGAGAATGTAGTAACCGAAGAAGCATTAAATAACATTGAGTGCCTGCCTGTCTTGGAAGAGTTGGACAGCGAACCAACCTTAGCAGAAATAAAAGCGGCCTTGGATTCCCTCGCCTCCGGCAAGGCTCCTGGAAAGGATAACATCCCTGTTGAAGTGCTGAAGTGCTGTAAAGAGACCATCACTACCGAGCTGTATGAAATCTTTTGTCTTTGCTGGAGGGAAGGTGGAGTACCACAGGACATGAAGGATGCAAACATTGTCACATTGTACAAGAACAAAGGAGACAGGGGCGACTGCAATAACTACCGTGGCATCTCCCTTCTCAGCGTTGTAGGGAAGCTGCTTGCCCGTGTTGTGCTGCAGAGGCTCCAGGTGCTCGCAGACAGAGTCTATCCAGAATCACAGTGTGGATTTCGAGCTAATAGATCCACCACTGACATGGTATTCTCCCTCAGACAGTTGCAGGAGAAATGCAGGGAACAACAACAGCCACTCTTTGTCGCCTTCATAGATCTCACAAAGGCCTTTGATTTGGTTAGCAGGGATGGCCTTTTTAAAATACTTCCCAAGATTGGATGTCCACCTCGACTCCTTAACATCATCAGTTCCTTCCATGAGGGAATGAAAGGCACTGTAGTTTTTGATGGTTCAACATCAGATCCCTTTGACATCCAAAGCGGAGTGAAACAGGGCTGTGTCCTCGCACCAACCCTTTTTGGGATCTTTTTTGCTGTCATGCTGAAGCACGCCTTTGGAACTGCAACAGAAGGTGTCTATCTCCGGACTAGATCAGACGGAAAGCTCTTTAATCTCTCTAGATTGAGAGCGAAGACCAAAGTCCAGCTGAAATGCATGCGGGACTTCCTCTTCGCCGATGATGCAGCCATTGTTGCCCACTCTGCTGAAGACCTCCAACAACTCATGAATCATTTTAGCAAGGCCTGCCAAGACTTTGGACTAACAATCAGCCTGAAGAAAACACAAGTCATGGGCCAGGGCGTGGACTCACCTCCCTCTATTACCTTCTCCATGCAAGAATTGGAGGTTGTTCATGACTTTGTGTACCTTGGCTCAACGATCTCTGACACTCTCTCTCTAGATGTCGAGCTGGATAAACGCATTGGCAAAGCAGTTACCATGTTCTCTAGACTCACAAAGAGAGTATGGCTCAATAAGAAGCTGACAACATATACCAAGATCCAGGTCTATAGAGCCTGTGTCCTGAGCACACTCCTGTACTGCAGTGAGTCCTGGACCCTTTGTGCACGGCAGGAGAGGAAGCTGAACACCTTCCATATGCGTTGCCTCCGACGCATTTTTGGTATCACCTGGCAGGACAAAGTCCCAAATAGAATAGTCCTAGAACGAGCTGGAATTTTTAGCATGTATACATTACTGAAACAGCGACGTCTACGTTGGCTTGGGCATGTCGTGAGAATGGCTGATGGTCGGATTCCAAAAGATCTCCTGTATGGAGAATTAGTGGAGGGAAATCGCCCCAGAGGGAGACCACAGCTGCGATACAAGGACATCTGCAAGCGGGATCTGAAGGCCTTAGGAATGGACCTCAACAGATGGGAAACCCTGACATCTGAGCGTTCAGCCTGGAGGCAGGCGTTGCATCACGGCCTCTCCCAATTTGAAGAGACCCTTGTTCAGCAGGCCGAGGCAAAGAGGCAGTCCTGAAAGCAGCCAAATCAGGGAGCTGGACAGGGGACAGATTGTATTTGTCTTCAGTGTGGAAGGGATTGTCACTCTCGAATTGGCCTTCTCAGCCACACTAGACGCTGTTCCAAGTCCTCCATACAGAGCACGTTACCATAGTCTTTCGAGACTGAAGGATGCCTAATGTAATGTAATGGACTCTCATTTCATTGTTTGTCTGCATACTGGTACCTGAATTGGATAAACCTCTGCTAGGGCAAAGGAAAGGGTGCTGCCTTATCCGTAAAGACCCTGTCATGAGCAGAAACTTAAGGATACATCAAAAAACCCATGTGGGAGTATTTTATAAGTCTGTGGTGTGTGGAAAGGGTTTGAGCGACAGTGGAGCACATATGAAATGTTGAAGTCCTCAGGGATGGGGGAAATTCCCTTTGTATCACACACTTGACATGGGAGTAAGTTTTGAGAAGATCCCAAGGAAACAACAGACAAACTCCATGGTTCCTTACGTGGATAAAAGTTGACCAAATAAGCGACAGAGGCACCTGTTACTTAGAGCACATAACAACATGGCTGAGAAATCAAAGCGTGAAGTCTGGATTCCCGCTTTTATATGTTTTTTTATTATTTCCATCAATATGTTGGAGCTTGCTAATACATTTCTGCTATATTTATTTCTCTGTTTGAAATATTTTCTCCTTAGAAAGGACCCAAGGTTGGTTTACATCATTAAAAGACAATAAGCTCTCAAGGGTAACTATACAAATATTTAAAAGGATCAAAGTGGGGGTCATGTGGTCACTGTGACCAGCCCAAGCCAACAATCTAGCTGCTGCATTTTGGACCCACTGAAGCTTCTTGACATTGTGGGTTGAAAAAGTGAGATAGGTGTGTGAACTATGCTCCGTTCAGTATCCCACCATGACACGCTCGGGTGTGCACGGCTAAAATAGAGACACACTTGTTAGCAGCATTTGAGAAGCACATCTGTTGTCTCCAGGACGTTTCTCTTCCCAAAAGCTGATGAGGGCTGCCTGTCCATCTTTCGTTCCATCTCCAAACTTAAGGAGCTCAAAATGGAAAACAGACCAGTTCCTCTACATTCTCGGACCAACACTCTCCAACGTAAGGTATTTGTAAGGCGCTTGTTTTGAAAACAAGGGGGACAACCAAAGGAAATCCACCCTAAACCTTAGTGAGATGTGGGAAAAGCTTCATTGACAAGTGGATGAAAACTGGCAAGGACCAAATGAGAACTCAAGAGATGGGTGATCTGTTAAAGTGGGAAATGGCTTGGGATCTTTCCGTGGGTCTACTCCAGCTGATTCTAGCGGTTGTTGGGATGTGTTCCCTTGTTTCATAGTCAATCATGACACTGCAGAGATAAGAGTGTGCTAGTATACAGATGAATTTTTGAGTGGCTTGTGGGGGTAGGAAGTTTCACCTTGCCCCCACCCTGAGGGCACCCATGTGTTTCCTTCAGGCTCTGTGGAACAGCAGCTGGGTGATCTCTTGGCCACTCATCAAGCCCAACCCCCTGCTCAATGCAAGAATACAAATCAAAGGATATCTGCCAGGTAGCGGTCTAAAGTTCTCTCGACTGCCTCCAGTGTTAGAGCCCTCACCAGCTCTCGAGGTCATTGGTTCCACTGTCTTACTGCTCTAACAGTTAGGACGTTTTCGCTGCTATTCAACCAAAATCTGGCTTCCTGTAACACGGTTGCATGTCCTGCACTTTGGGTTGATCGGGAACAGGTCCTGCTCCTCCTCTGAATGAAAGCCTTTCAAGTGTTTGAAAAGTGCTCTCAGATCTCCCCTCAGTGTTCTTTTCTCAAGGCTAAACAAGCTCAGTTTCTTTCAGTCTTTCCTCATACGGATTGGTTTCTAGTCCCCTAATCATCCTTGTTTACCCTCCTCTGAATTTGTTTCATTTTTGTCAGCTTCCTTCTTGAAGTGCAGTGTCCAGATGCGGACACAGTCATCTAGATGAGGCCTAACCAGGGCCCAAACACAGGGGAAGCTAGTACATTGAGGATTTGGAGACTATACTTCCATCAATGCAGCCTAAAATAGCATTGGCCTTTTTTGTAGCCACATCACACTGTTGACTCATGTTTAGCCGGTGATCTATTTCTTGCTCCTGAAGTATCCCCCATTTTGTAACTGTGTGTTTGGCTTCTATTTCTGAGGTGCTGTACTTTGCCTTCATTCTTGTTAAATTTCATTTTGTTGTTTTCAGCCCACTGCTCAAAGTGAAACTGCTAGATCCCTTTTGACTTTTTTTTCTCTCTTCCAGGGTATTAGCTATTCCACCCAATATTGTGTCATCTGCAAATGTGATCAGCACTCCCAGCATCTCTTGATCCAGATCATGAATAAAAATGTTGGAGTTTACAGGGCCCAGGAGAAAGCCCTGGGTTACCCCACTTGTTACCTACTCCCAGTTTAAGAAGGAGGTGTTAATCACCCTCTGAGTAGGGTTCTGTAGCCTGCCAGCGGTTTGATCCAGCCCACACCTAGTTTGCTTGCTAATCAGAATATCATGGGGCACTTTAACAAAAGCTTTGGTTAGATCAAATTAGATCAAGATATAAGATGTCTACACCATTCCCCCTATCAGGGAGGTTACCCAATCAAACAATGAGATCAGATTAGTCTGGCAGGATTTGTTCTTGACAAATTCGTGTTGGCTTCTAGTTATGACTGCTTTGTTTTCTAGGTGTTTGTATAGTGGCCAGTTTATAATCAGCGGTTCTGAGAGTTCTTCAGCCAGTCCCTTCAACACTCTCGGATGCAGTTCAACAAGCTGTCATGCGGGACAATTGCAGATTTGTTTGAAACATCCTTATGTACCTGGAGATGCCAATAAGCCTTGATTAGATCAATTGTGCTGATATATTGGGCCTTTCCCAGGGTCTCCATGAGGATATCCATCCACGGCATAGAGTATGGATCAATTTGAATGATCTGATTCAACTTCCTATAGGGAACACAGAGTCTCACTTCTGGTTGAATATTTCAATAAGTACCTTTCTTCACAACCCCCACCACTGGTGATGTAAGCTACATTGGTGGGTAAGTTAGGGTGCTTTGTCACTCCCGTGTCTAACATGGCTTCTATTTCCTGTTCCATGAGCCTGGCCTACTGGCCTACAGCTCTCTAAGGAGCAAACTGAACAGGTGGATGCTCTCCAGTTTCTACAGAACGTGTAGTCCATCAAATTCTACCTGGCTAACTGGAAAAGAGAGACTAAAATTGCTGCATGAAAGCTAGCAGCTTTTCCTCTTCAGAGGCTGATGGCTCTGGAGACTTGAACAGCTCATCCACTCATCCTGCCTCTTGAAAAGTAGCCAAAAATCAAGCAACTCCTGCTTTGCCTGTCTTTGAGCCAGATACATGAACATCCCATGTTGCCTAGCCATCCTGAGGCCCACAGGGAACACTGGCTAGAAGGCAGGGAGATATGAGAGGACCAGGGAGGAAGTACCCCCTCCTGCCGACACGCTCCTCTTAAACAGCCATTAAGGAAAGGGCTGAGGGAGCAAGGGAGGGACTGGGGATCCCATCGTGTGCTTGCACAGAGAAAAGGGCAAGAAAGTGGAGGTTGTTGATCTGGGTGGCGCATGGAGTGGAGTACTCCTTGTCATCTAAGAGGGAAACGGTGCCCAGTATGGTGGACTGGGGAGAGTGACAAACGAGGACACTGGAAACTAGGGTTCAAATCCCCACTTCCGCAAATGGAAACTCACTTGGAATTTGGTGTTAAATTCTATTGTAAACGTTGCCACAGAGGACAGAAAGCAGATAATAAGCCAGCAGATAATAAGTTCCATAAGCCTGAGGTAACCAAAATTAAAGACTTGGCTCTTTAGGCAGGCCTTCCCTCCTACCAATACTTGACTTTTATTTTCTGCTTGGCCTTTTGCTTACTTTTCCATCTTGATTAACATTAATATTGTTGATTTAAATTATTGTTTTAACTGTTTTTATGTATGATTTCGATGTGAGCCGCCCTGAGTAGACACAGTCTAGAAGGGTGGGATAAAAATCTAATAATAAATAAATAAAAATAAATAAATAATCAGGCAAGAGCAAAAGAGGGGGGAAAGGAAGTTGGTAGGATCAGTAAAAAAATTCAAGTGGGGTAGTGGGGGAAGAAAATATAGGAATAAAAGTAAACAAAGACAACAGAAGAACCATATGTGTTAGTAGAGGGAATATTTCATTTTTCCCCTCGTGTTTGAAGAAGTGGACGTGATCTGAAAAACTCCCATTAAAATAGAATAGTCTCTAAGGTGCCACATCGTTTTGTCTGTTTTAGTTTTGTTTCATTTTGCATTGTTTTATTCCTTTGGATTTTACCCAGTATGCTTGCACAGACTAAGTCGGCTCCCTCTTCTCAAAGTATAATGGTGCATAGTGAGTGATTCGTCTTGCTTTCTGCTCTCCTCTGGAGGGAGTTGGGGAGCTTTTTCTGCCCTTTGAAGTCAGTGGTAGTTGTAAATATCAGGCAGAGTCAATCTCTTATAGTTGTTGCTGTTGTTTTACTATGGTAGCTGTGCTAGAAGGCTGTGCTAGTCAGATGGAGGGAAGGGGACCCCACTTCCTCATTCCTGGGCTGCTGAACCTTCTCCCCGGGTGATTGATATCGGCCGTTAGAATGCCATTCTGTGCGGGTCTACTCAAAGGTAACCCCCCTGCCTTTGAGATGTATGCGAATAGGTCTAAACTGGTAGTTTTGGTGGCAGAAGATAGCACCCAGTTGCATTAACCGCGTATTAATTAACCTCCGCATGTCACGATAAACCATGGTTTGCCTTAACCAGAGTTTCTTGGCAAAGCCCTGGAGTTTCACAGCAGATGATCAAACAAACCATGGCTAAGCATCCATCCTCTTCGTTTCTTTCTTCTGGGTTTCTTTCCCACCCCTTTTGTCAGCAGGAGCTCCAAGGCCCTTTCTTGAAGAAGAAGCTAGGGCAGGTATGTTTGGGCAGACGTTTTGGTGGGGTATTTTTTCTAGGCGGACCTTTGTTTTCCCTGACCGCATGGTCTGAGGGAGGGAGGGCTTTCAGCTTTAAAGGAGGATGAGCAGGAGCTCCAAGGCCCTTTCTTGAAGAAGAAGCTAGGACAGGTATGTTTGGGCAGACGTTTTGGTGGGGTATTTTTTCTAGGCAGACCTTTGTTTTCCCTGACCGCATGGTCTGAGGGAGGGCGGGGTTTCAGCTTTAAAGGAGGATGAGCACGAGCGCGCGCCTAATGGCGCGTGAAATTCTCTAATTCTATTTTTGACCCTAATTTGGTAAATAGGAAAGCCAATTAGCATTGCATACACCTGGGGGTAGGAAACTTTTAAGGGTCAGATCATACTTCCTCACTATTAGAGAGCAGGCCGGGTAGGTGGGGCTTGTCAGCCCTAGAAGGCAGCCCATCTAAGAGAAGGAAAACTCCGATTTCAAACCTCCACTGCCTTGTGGCTATATCCACTTATGGAAAAGGCTTCAGGAGTTAACCTCGAGGCAAAATCCGGAGCCGGAGTCCCGGAGGCAGTTCGTGTCATTCTGGCAACTCCTGCGACGTCGCTGGAACCAGTTGTATTGGCTCTTGCCTTTCCACTGGACTATTTCAGTGACGTGGAGAGGGGGGATTTGCTGCTTGGGTAACAGCCTATCCTCCATATTATTTTACCCAGGCTTCGTGCTCTGGAGAGGACACTCCAGCTTCGCATACAGCGTCAAAACAACACGGGAAGTAGCAGTTACCAGTTATAAGTCTCTGCTCGATTGGCGTAGAGCATGACACCAAGGGCTACTTCTGTCGGTGGGAGAGGTCATTGCACCTCACTAGGTAGATACCGCCCGCCTTAAGCTGGGCAGCCCCCAGCCAGTAAGGTGCTACCTCGCCACGGTCTGTTAACCTCACGGGGTGCGTGGGGTTTAGGGTGAAAGCCGACAAGCAGATCGATAACCCTGCACCATGCAACAATCGTAAGAAAACTTCTGCCCTATAGCTGGGCACCTGGAATGTACGGACAATGACCCCTGGCTTTTCTGACTACGGCTTTCCTGACGACCTGCAGGAAATAGACAATGCGTGCAAGACAGCTGTCATTGACATGGAACTGAGTAGACTGCAGATGGACATTGTTGCCCTGCAAGAGACGAGATTGCCAGACTCGGGATCTGTCAAAGAAAAAAACTTCTCATTCTTCTGGCAGGGAAAACCATTGAATGAGACCAGGGAATATGGTGTTGGCTTTGCAGTCAGAAATACTCTGCTGAGATCCATTGTTCCACCTACTGTGGGGAGTGAAAGAATCCTGTCTCTGCAGCTCCACTCATCAGCAGGACCGGTCACCCTCATTAGTGCATATGCACCAACACTGTCATCCACTACAGAAGTGAAAGACAAATTCTATGACGATCTGGCAGCTACTATCAAAAAAGTCCCTGAAAGAGAGGCACTGTTCATTCTTGGAGACTTTAACGCTAGAGTTGGTGCTGATCACAATTCTTGGCCCATTTGTCTAGGCCGTTTTGGCATTGGAAAGATGAACAAAAATGGCCAATGCTTGCTGGAGTTTTGCTGTTATTATGGTCTTTGTGTCAGCAACACATTCTTTAATACGAAGCTTCAACACAGAGTTTCCTGGAGAAATCCAAGATCCAAGTATTGGCATCAGCTCGATTTGATCCTCACTAGACGTTCTAGCCTTCCTAGTATTACGATCACACGCAGCTACCAGAGTGCTGATTGCGATACTGATCACTCCCTGGTGTGTAGTAGAGTAAAACTGCGAACAAAGAGATTGTATCACACGAAAAAGGAAGGAAGACCACGTACAAGCTGGATGTGGTCAAACAGGAGATGGCAAGAATAAACATTGACATCCTAGGCGTCAGTGAACTAAAATGGACAGGAATGGGTGAATTCAGTTCAGATGATTATCATATCTACTATTGTGGGCAAGAATCCCGTAGAAGGAATGGAGTAGCCATCATAGTCAACAAAAGAGTGGGAAAAGCTGTAATGGGATATAATCTCAAAAATGATAGAATGATTTCAATACGAATCCAAGGCAGACCTTTCAACATCACAATAATCCAAGTTTATGCACCAACCACCAGTGCTGAGGAGACTGAAATTGACCAATTCTATGAAGACTTACAACACCTTCTAGAACTGACACCAAAGAAAGATGTTCTTCTCATCATAGGGGATTGGAATGCTAAAGTAGGGAGTCAAGAGATAAAAGGAACAACAGGGAAATTTGGCCTTGGAGTTCAAAATGAAGCAGGGCAAAGGCAATAGAGTTCTGTCAAGAGAACAAGCTGGTCATCACAAACACTCTTTTCCAACAACACAAGAGGCGACTCTACACATGGAAATCACCAGATAGGCAATACCGTAATCAGATTGATTATATTCTCTGCAGCCAAAGATGGAGAAGCTCTATACAGTCAGCAAAAACAAGACCTGGAGCTGATTGTGGCTCTGATCATCAGCATCTCATAGCAAAATTCAAGCTTAAACTGAAGAGAGTAGGAAAAACCACTGGGCTAGTCAGGTATAATCTAAACCAAATCCCTTATGAGTACACAGTGGAAGTGAAGAACAGATTTAAGGAACTAGATTTGGTGGACAGAGTGCCTGAAGAACTTTGGATAGAGGCTCGTAACATTGTACAGGAGGCAGGAACAAAAACCATCCCAAAGAAAAGGAAATGCAATAAAGCAAAGTGGCTGTCCAATGAGGCCTTACAAATAGCAGAGAAGAGAAGGGAAACAAAATGCAAGGGAGATAGGGAAAGTTACAGAAAATGGAATGCAGACTTCCAAAGAATAGCAAGGAGAGACAAGAGGGCCTTCTTAAATGAACAATGCAAAGAAATAGAGGAAAATAATAGAAAAGGAAAAACCAGAGATCTGTTCAGGAAAATCAAAAATATTAAAGGAACATTTTGTGCAAAGATAAACATGATAAAGGACAAAAATGGGAGGGACCTAAGAGAAGCAGAAGACATCAAGAAGAGGTGGCAAGAATACACAGAGGAATTATACCAGAAAGATTTGGATATCCCGGACAACCCAGATAGTGTGGTTGCTGGTCTTGAGCCAGACATCCTGGAGATTGAAGTCAAGTGGGCCTTAGAAAGCTTGTCTAACAACAAGGCCAGTGGAGGTGATGGCATTCCAGTGGAACTATTTAAAATCTTAAAAGATGACGCTGTTAAGGTGCTACATTCAATATGCCAGCAAGTTTGGAAAACTCAACAGTGGCCAGAGGACTGGAAAGGATCAGTCTACATCCCAATCCCAAAGAAGGGCAGTGCCAAAGAATGCTCCAACTACCGTACAATTGCACTCATTTCACACGCTAGCAGGTTATGCTCAAAAATGGGAGTGCCTGATCACCTTATCTTTCTCCTGAGAAACCTATACGTGGGACAGGAAGCAACAGTTAGAACTGGATATGCAACAACTGATTGGTTCAAAATTGGGAAAGGAGTACGACAAGGCTGTATTTTGTCCCCTGGCTTATTTAACTTATATGCAGAATACATCATGCGAAAGGCTGGACTGGAGGAATCCCAAGCCGGAATTAAGACTGCCGGAAGAAATATCAACAACCTCTGATATGCAGATGATACCACTCTGATGGCAGAAAGTGAGGAGAAATTAAAAAACCCCTTAATGAGGGTGAAAGAGGAGAGTGCAAAAAAAAACAAACACAACGGTCTGAAGCTGAACATCAAAAAAACTAAGATCATGGCCACTGGTCCCATCACCTCCTGGCAAATAGAAGGGGAAGAGATGGAGGCACTGACAGATTTTACTTTCTTCGGCTCCATGATCACTGCAGATGGTGACAGCAGCCACGAAATTAAAAGACGCCTGCTTCTTGGGAGGAAAGCGATGACAAACCTAGACAGCATCTTAAAAAGCAGAGACATCACCTTGCCAACAAAAGTCCGAATAGTCAAAGCTATGGTTTTTCCTGTAGTGATGTACGGAAGTGAGAGCTGGACCATAAAGAAAGCTGACCGCCGAAGAATTGATGCTTTTGAATTGTGGTGCTGGAGGAGGCTCTTGAGAGTACCCTGGACTGCAAGGAGAACAAACCTATCCATTTTGAAGGAAATCAACCCTGAGTGCTCACTGGAAGGACAGATCGTGAAGCTGAGGCTCCAATACTTTGGCCATCTCATGAGAAGAGAAGACTCCCTGGAAAAGACCCTGATGTTGGGAAAGTGTGAAGGCAGGAGGAAAAGGGGACGACAGAGGATGAGATGGTTGGACAGTGTCATCGAAGCTACCAACATGAATTTGACCAAACTCCAGGAGGCAGTAGAAGACAGGAGGGCCTGGCGTGCTCTGGTCCATGGGGTCACGAAGAGTCGGACCCGACTAAACGACTAAACAACAACAGACGTTCTAGCCTTCCTAGTATTACGATCACACGCAGCTACCAGAGTGCTGACTGCGATACTGATCACTCCCTGGTGTGTAGTAGAGTAAAACTGTGAACAAAGAGATTGTCTCACACGAAAAAGGAAGGAAGACCACGTATTGACATCAGCAAGACTCGCGATCAAAGAAAAGTGAAGGAATTTGCCCAAGCGCTTGAGGAAACCCTTCCAGGCCCGGCTGATGCAAATGCACCTGAACGATGGGAACATTTCAAGAACGCTGTTTATAACACCGCCTTGTCCACATTTGGCAAGAAGACCCAAAAGACGGCTGACTGGTTCGAAGCCCATTCGGAGGAGTTGATGCCAGCCATCGAGGATAAGAGGAGAGCTCTAGCAGCATACAAAGCCTGTCCTAGTGAGTACAACTTGCAGGCTCTTCGAGCTGCTCGTAGCAAAGTCCAACAGGCTGCCAGGAGATGTTCCAACGATTATTGGCTTCAGCTCTGCTCTCAGATACAGATAGCAGCGGACACAGGTAACATCAAAGGAATGTATGACGGTATCAAGCAGGCTTTAGGTCCAATACAGAAGAAATCTGCTCCCTTGAAGTCTGCTACAGGTGTGATCATCCAGGACTGAGCACAGCAGATGGACCGCTGGGTGCAGCACTACTCTGAGCTATATTCCAGAGAGAATGTAGTAACCGAAGAAGCATTAAATAACATTGAGTGCCTGCCTGTCTTGGAAGAGTTGGACAGCGAACCAACCTTAGCAGAAATAAAAGCGGCCTTGGATTCCCTCGCCTCCGGCAAGGCTCCTGGAAAGGATAACATCCCTGTTGAAGTGCTGAAGTGCTGTAAAGAGATCATCACCACCGAACTGTATGAAGTCTTTCGTCTTTGCTGGAGGGAAGGTGGAGTACCACAGGACATGAAGGATGCAAACATCGTCACATTGTACAAGAACAAAGGAGACAGGGGTGACTACAATAACTACCGTGGCATCTCTCTTCTCAGCGTTGTAGGGAAGCTGCTTGCCCGTGTTGTGCTGAAGAGGCTCCAGGTGCTCGCAGACAGAGTCTATCCAGAATCACAGTGTGGATTTCGAGCGAATAGATCCACCACTGACATGGTATTCTCCCTCAGACAGTTGCAGGAGAAATGCAGGGAACAACAACAGCCACTCTTTGTGGCCTTCATAGATCTCACAAAGACCTTTGATTTGGTTAGCAGGGATGGCCTTTTTAAAATACTTCCCCAGATTGGATGTCCACCTCGACTCCTTAACATCATCAGGTCCTTCCATGAGGGAATGAAAGGCACTGTAGTTTTTGATGGCTCAACATCAGATCCCTTTGACATCCGAAGCGGAGTGAAACAGGGCTGTGTCCTCGCACCAACCCTTTTTGGGATCTTTTTTGCTGTCATGCTGAAGCACGCCTTTGGAACTGCAACAGAAGGTGTCTATCTCCGGACTAGACCAGACGGAAAGGTCTTTAATCTCTCTAGATTGAGAGCGAAGACCAAAGTCCAGCTGAAATGCATGCGGGACTTCCTCTTCGCCGATGATGCAGCCATTGTTGCCCACTCTGCTGAAGACCTCCAACAACTCATGAATCGTTTTAGCAAGGCTAAAGGACTAACAATCAGCCTGAAGAAAACACAAGTACTGGGCCAGGGCGTGGACTCACCTCCCTCTATTACCATCTCCACACAAGAATTGGAGGTTGTTCATGACTTTGTGTACCTTGGCTCAACGATCTCTGACACACTCTCTCTCTAGATGTGGCGCTGGATAAACGCATTGGCAAAGCAGCTACCATGTTCTCTAGACTCACAAAGAGAGTATGGCTCAATAAGAAGCTGACGACATATACCAAGATCCAGGTCTATAGAGCTTGTGTCCTGAGCACACTCCTGTACTGCAGTGAGTCCTGGACCCTTTGTGCATGGCAGGAGAGGAAGCTCCCATATGCGTTGCCTCCGATGCATTTTTGGTATCACCTGGCAGGACAAAGTTCCAAATAGAGTAGTCCTAGAACGAGCTAGAATTTTTAGCATATATACATTACTGAAACAGCGACGTCTACGTTGGCTTGGGCATGTCGTGAGAATGGCTGATGGTCGGATTCCAAAGGATCTTTTGTATGGAGAATTAGTGGAGGGAAATCGCTCCAGAGGGAGACCACAGCTACGATACAAGGACATCTGCAAGCGGGATCTGAAGGCCTTAGGAATGGACCTCAACAGATGGGAAACCCTGACATCTGAGCGTTCAGCCTGGAGGCAGGCGTTGCATCACAGCCTCTCCCAATTTGAAGAGACCCTTGTCCAGCAGGCTGAGGCAAAGAGGCAGTCACGGAAGCAGCAAAATCAGGGAGCTGGACAGGGGACAGATTGTATTTGTCTTCAGTGTGGAAGGGATTGTCACTCTCGAATTGGCCTCCTCAGCCACACTAGACGCTGTTCCAAGTCCTCCACACAGAGCACGTTACCATAGTCTTTCGAGACTGAAGGATGCCTAATGAAATGAATGAATGAATGAAATGAATGTGCTAGACATGAGCTGGCTTGTTTCCTTCAGCGTGTTGTTTGGGATTGTTCTGATGACAACATTGGCATGATTGAGTAGATCTTTTACGGGTTTACTTTGTAATTAGCGCTAATTGGGCAGCCTTTGCCTATCTGTCTGGCTAATATGGATTACTCTTTTTTCCCTCACTGATGTTTGCCATTGTGTCAACTCATAATTTCTGGGTTATTCCATAAGCCAGAGGTCCCCAATCCCCGGTCCGCGGCCGTGCTGCAGTTTGCGCATGCACACGAGCGCGCCCGCACCCCGTGCGAGTGCCATGCTGTCATTTGCGCATGAGTCCCCCAGTGCCCCGTGCGAGCACCATGTCGCCATTTGCGCATGTGCATGAGTGCACCTGCCCCCATGTGAGTGCTGTGCCGCTATTTGCGCATGCGCATGAGCACACCCGCATGCCGTGTGAGTGCCATGCTGCCCTTTGTGCATGTGCATGAGCGCCCAGTGCCCTGTGTGAGCGCCATGCTGCCATTTGCGCATGTGCACGAGCGCGCATGTGCCCCGTGCAAGCGCTGCACTGCCATTTGCGGGAGAGCACGCACGCTTCTTCGCACATGTGCACAGGAGCGGGGGGTGCCAGTCCGCAGGGTGAAAAATGTTGGGGACCCCCTGCCATAAGCTGTTCCTTTATTGATACATTTTCTTCCACTATTGTGTCTACCTCTACCCTCCATTTGCCTTCCCTTTTATGCTCATTGTCCTGTGTTGATTGTGCCACCTTTTCTAGTTCTTGCAATCCTAGATCTGAAAACACTTTGCTCCGGATGATAATCCTTCTCTGGTCCATTAATCGTCGTTCAGTTGTGTTATTACTTGGGTGTTGCCTTTTCCAAATTTCCATATTTCTCTTTTGAAAACCACAGGCTGTTGGGTTTGCCTCATAATAATAAATTTTCATAATTTCTCAATTTTCAGCAAGAGTCCAAGTTTTGCATTTACGTTGTTCCAGTAGCTTTGCAGCAGCCGTCCTGGTCCCTCAACAGGGTCTGCTGAGCCCTATAGCTCATTTGTCTGTTGAGATTTTTGATCTAGAAATGTATTAAATATAATGTATAGTAAAAAGTAGAATCATGTACAAAGTGGATTCAGGTCTGAACCAAGGTTAAAGACTTAATATTGTGCATCTGGAGAAAATGATGTAATCTTATGTAATGTCCAATGATGTAATGTACATTGTGATTGGTCATTAGATGTATAAAAGACATGTGTAAAGGGGACATGTTATCTACTGTAAGTCAGATCATTTATTTCTATATCACGTATTGTATCATGTCATGTCATGCTGCCAGTTCCATGTCTGAAATCTATGTTGTCTTTATATTTGTAAATAGACTATGTTGAATTTTACTGTCCCAGTGTTTTAGTGTCTTTGCAACCTGATATTTCCTAACTCTGCTTAAATCCAGAAACGTTAACAAATTCTCAACATTGTCACCAGATGCCCAGGAGCTATAGCATCTGACGCAGTTCTTGTTGACCCGAGTGACTACCTATCCAGTATGGATTTCTTTTTATTTCCTTTCATCCTAATTGATGGTTGGTGGACCCAGTTGGTCTGGCTTCTCAGCTGAGACCTCTCTGGCTTGGGAGACCCTTTAGCATAGCTCTCAACTTCACTGAAGGATGCAAGTCCCTCCACCTCAACAAGGCCTGTGCCCATGGAGGGGATGATATTGATGATGATGATTGATGATGATGATGATGATGATTCAAAAACTCCAGACACAGTCAAAATTATCAAAATTATATTGACTGGTATTATATAACAGATACAAGTTTTAACAAAAAACCTGTAGGTCTCCTTCAGTCTCGAGAGACTATGGTAACGTGCTCTGTGTGGAGAACTTGGAACAGCAAGAGCACAGCCTTTGAGAGCATCCTTAGAGTTCCTGTTGGATCAAAACATGGCACTGCCTTCGGGGTGGATTTATGTTCCGCATTTCTTCATTGGGGGCTGGAGGCCTCCTTTCTCGTCTGCATCCCGGAAAGGAGAAGCAGTTTCGTCTCAAGTCTCTCAGGTGGCTGTTTTTCATCTTGATTAAGTGTAATTCCCTTTACGTGGTTTTTTTCCATTTATTTTATTGTATTTAAATTATATTCATGTCCTTCTTTCCTTTAGAGCGATTTTATTGATTGCATCTTTCCCTTAGTGCTCTCAGTATCAGGAAGATTAGAAAGGGTTCACTAAGTTAATAAAAGGGAGCGGGCTAAATCGATAGATAAACAGATTAGATCACACAGGTACACAGAAAGATGAGATGAGGTGGATTGATGTTGGATATATATGTAAGAAGAATGCTGGTTTTAAATTATGGGGTGGACTAGATGATCCCACTTTGCAGTGGAAACTCACTAGGGAATGGAAATGGTGAGACCACTCCTTAAATGTCTCACCTCCCTTGAAAGCCCTATTCGGATCACTGTAAGACGGTTTTGACTTGACAGCACAGAACAGAACTAGATGACCTTACCTTCTAGCTTGAAAATGCCATTACATGACAGAGGGGAAGAAAGAGAAAACCAGGAGAAAGCTGATGATAGAAGTACTTCTCATTCCTGCCTGACCAAGGACACCTCCCACCATGCCTCACACCAGACTTACTTATGGCCGTGATGATGACGATGATTATTAAAGGCACAACCAGGAGGACGAGCCCGAGGATAACACCAACCATCACCCACAGACTGATCCCTGGGACTGAAACAGGAGAATGGAATGAAATGTTAAGATGCCCACACAGTTGGAGACCCCCTTCCAGTCAGATGGAGTGGGAAGAACAGGCACAACTTGACCCCAAGATGCAGTGACCGCTTCTATGGTTGCAAGGAAATCAACTCAGAGCGGTTTGGCGGCATCCACCCTCACCAGTCAGGATGGCGGTTAATGATTAGGTTGTAAACTGACCAATACCACTTGTTGTGGAACATGATCCACAGGCTACCACCCAGTTGCTTAGTGTAGTAAATCCCACTAGAGTATGACCATTGAATTAACTGGGATTTAGGGAATCAACGCCTTCATAAACTCTATTGATTGAAAAGCAGCTTCTCTCGGTGCCTTGCTCTGCTACAATAAGTTGCATTTAGAGTAGGCTTGTCAGAGGAATTTTGGGGTGAGCTGAATCACTGAATTCTCCAGGGATTCAAGGGGCCTCCTCGAGTACACCTTACTACACTAAGGAACAGGATTTTGGCCTGGGAGTGCAACCACCCTCCCTCCCTCCCTTCTGATGGGTTTCCCGCTGGGGCTGGTGGCTGATCACTGTCTGGACCAAATGCTAGGGCCAGAAAGATGACCTTCGTTCTGATCCACCTTCAGTGCTTTTCCTGTATTCCCATCCATGGAGCCATCCTGAATGTCCTAGCCCAGGATCCTGTTCCATTTACTTCAGACAGGTAATCATTTTCTCCGTTCAGGAAGGTGTGTGTCTGTTGCATGGCTGATGGCACATCCAGTTCTGCAACCAGGTGTACAAGAGACACCCCTCCCCCAAGATACTGACCTTCAACTAGCTTTCCTCCTTGTCCCTTCCAGGTTCTCACTAGGCTGCTCCACAGCTCGGTCAGGATCCCCGAGCAGGCTGTCGTGCTCCACGGTGCAATGATACTGGTCCCGCTCCTCAGGGTCAGACTCAATACTGAGCCAGGTGTGGAAGGTCCCATCTGAAATAGGAACCACATTTCCATGGAGGGTCTCGGCTTCCAAGACCGCCTCGTTTTTCCTCCACGTGGCATCAATTGCCTTGGGGTAGAAACCATGAATGTGGCCGACGAGGGTCTCAACACAATCGCAACCCCTTTTATGAACCACCTTCACTCCTGGAGCCACTGCAAAAACAGCAACCTCTTAACCAGGACTCCTAAACCAACGCAGCATCGAAGACTGTTTTGATCCCTTCCCCATCCTGACAAGACAATCAATCAATCAAAATAAAAAAAAGTGCAGTGGGCCCAATCTGGGCTTGTCTCATGGAATCATGCAGCTGTTTTTGCCTTATTTCCTCCCCTCCAAGGGCACAACCCTCACCTTAAAAAGAAATCAGAAGCAGAAGGAGATGTTTTGTTGCCATCACCTTGCTTTTTAAAAATAAATTTTGGCTATTTCCACATGCAGAAAAAAATCCGAATTTCTGCCTGACCAAAGTTGCCCAGCCTTTGCAACAGGAGGTAAAATATATCGCTGTTGGCTTTTATTCGTGTCACGAGTTCTGAGATGATTTGAAGGAGAGTGGGATTTGTAGTCAGAGGAAAATGGAATCTGTTAGGTTCAAAGTGAAATGATTTGAAGGCCTTGGAATGTAGTAAGGGCCGTGAGACTGTTTTTCCTAATTTACAGCTAGGCCGGTACAGAGAGAACTCCGAGAAGGATGAAGCAAGAGGCCCAGGAGACCAAACAAGAATACCATCCTAATTGGGAACGAGATAACACACCTAGCCCCAGCATGGGAATTCGGGGGTGGAGAATGGTGTTAGGCCTCTTTGAAGTTAATTGGTTTACAGCTATGAAGTGTCAAGAAGAAGGAGGGCTAAGTGATGTAGAAAAAGATGGACGATGGGTTGTAAAGGAAGCTTCTCTTAGCTTTGCAAGCTTGGAGAGGGGAGTTTCAGAATGGAAAGTGCTATGTGAGAGAATGCTTACAGAACGTAGAGACAGAAAGAGGAGGGGTGAATAGCCCTTCTTAGAAGCTACTTAGCTTAGAATTTAGTTTTTCATATTTTAATGAGAAATAGCACCTTTATTTTGGGGATGTGGTGGCGCTGCGCGTTAAACTGCAGAAGCCTCTGTGCTGTAAGGTCTATAGATCTGCAGCTGTAAGATCGAATCCACGTGATGGAGTGAGCGCCCGTCGCTTGTCCCAGCTCCCGCCAACCTAGCGGTTCAAAAGCATGCAAATGCGAGTAGATAAATAGGGACCACCTCGGTGGGAAGGTAACAGCATTCCGTGTCTAAGTCGCACTGGCCATGTGACCATGGAAGATTGTCTTCGGACAAACGCTGGCTCTATGGCTTGGAAACGGGGATGAGCACCGCCCCCTAGAGTCGAACATGACTGGACAAATTGTCAAGGGGAACCTTTACCTTTACCTTTAGCACCTTTATTTAACTATTGGAATCTTTGGATATGTTTTATGCTATGCTTTTGCAAACAAACTGTTTCTATGAATCTATATTTTCTTAATAAAAATAATTATAAAATCTTAAATGAGGACCAGTCTCTTGGAACAGCAGGGTTCGACTTAAATCCAGTGGAGTGGAAAGGTCACTAACTGGCTACCATAGAGAAGTCCTACCTTACTGAGCTGTTGTGAGTTCTGAAGTGTGATTGGGTTTAGAGTTCTCTTTGGGCAACTCCTCATTTTCGGTGGGAAATAAAACTGGAGACGTCTTAATAACCTTTAAACTGTCACTTTTATTATCATCAATCTCCTCCAGCACATTACTTGTAGGATCAAAGACTCTCAACTCTGGCAACAGGCCATAACTAGATGAACCAAAACTTTACCCATACTCCCACGGACTCAATGGGGGGGTTCACCCACGCCATTCCCTGTACATCGGTCTTCGGGGAGGAGTACTTCTCAGGACGCAAATCGTCCCACAACATGAGTGCCTCACCCAGCCTCACTCGTCGGGTCTGTCATAGAAACGGTTGTGGGCTATCTCAGTCTCTCTTTGCAACTCTTAACTCTCGCGGTGCCACGATCACGGTCCATTCTTGGGTCAGGAACTGGGCCAGCTTGTCTCCCTTCAGCTTCGGCTCTGGTAACAGTCCTCCCACTTTCAGATTGGGGAAATCCCTCAGCAGTCCTTGAGTCTTTACATACTCAACCTCTCTCCTCCGTACCTCCTCCCTCTTTCTCTCATACACCTCTAGCACTGAACTGAACCAATGCACCCCTTCCTCACTTATATCCTCCTCCCACACTGTCACCTCTTGCTCTGCCTTCTTTCCTCTTGCGTCCTCTTCTATTAGACAAATCTCCACTTTTCCCGCCTTCTCTTTTAATTCAACTTCCCCTGCCTCCTTCGTAACTGTCATGTCTTTAGTCACCATCTCTTCCTCACTCCCCTTATCCTCTCCTCCTTCTATAGCCTCTATTATCACGGATGGCTCACTCTCACACACTCCTCCTTCACATGAAGAATCACAAACCCCATGTTTAAGTACTTTCAAAGTACAGAGTAAAGTAAAGTGTTCTTTAATGGTCAGGCTTGTCCATGGCACGGATGCTATGCACTGCTGAGGCTTAAGGACTTTGTTGTTGTTGTCGTTTAGTCATTAAGTCGTGTCCGACTCTTTGTGACCCCATGGACCAGAGCACACCAGGCCCTCCTGTCTTCCACTGCCTCCTGGAGTTGGGTCAAATTAATGTTGGTCGCTTCGGTGACATTGTCCAACCATCTCGTCCTCTGTCATCCCCTTCTCCTCTTTCCTTCACATTTTCCCAACATCAGGGAAACAAGCCAAAAACAAGCCAAAGTGCCATTCCACAGGCTGGTCAGTAATCTAGTTCACAGGCCATACATCTAGGCCAGTTCAGTCCACCAGTCCAGAGACCTTTTGCCCGGGATACCCTTTTGACCTAAAAGGTGCACCTGATCAACACATGCATGAATGGATTTGCCAAGGGCTTGCAACGTATCAAGTGTTTACCTGCAACCTCATTTCAGGGATTTTCCCACAGGAAACACTTGTAGTCCAGGTAGGAGATGAAGCTTAGGAAGAGGGTGAAAAGGGCTGTCTGGAATCATGGGGTCACCATCCGTTGCTTTTTTTTTTTTAATCATTAGCTAGCCTAATCAACAAGGAGAAAAAGAAAACCTAGCTGCCCAAATGGGAATCCAGCACTATTTTGCTAAAAATGCTGTAGGTGGAAGTGAACTTGATCTGAGGAAGCTCTTGAAAATCAATACAGTGGTGCCTCGCTAGACGATGTTAATCCGTTCCACGAGGATCGCTGTCTAGCGAAAACATCGTCTAGCGAAGCACGTTTTCCCATTGGAATGCATTGAAATCGCTTCAATGCGTTCCAAGGGAAAATTATTATTATTATTATTTATTTCATTTATACCCCGCCTATCTGGTCTTGCGACCACTCTAGGCGGCTTCCAAACAACATAAAACAACAGATAAAATCACAAAATTATTACAAAAACAATTTCCATAACAATTATAAAACAAAAAATAAAGATAAATAGAAAAGGTAAAAAGATCAGGTATTGACTGGAGGGAAGGCCTGTATAAACATCCATGTTTTTAATTGATTTTTAAAGATACCCAGCACGAATCTCCGGAGGAAGATTATTGCAGTCGTCTAGCGAAAATTTCCCATAGGGAAACATCGTCTAGCGAAGCACGTTTTCCCATTGGAATGCATTGAAATCGCTTCAATGCGTTCCAAGGGAAAACGCAGTCGTCTTGCGAAATTTCCCATAGGGAAACCTCGTCTAGCGAGTGAGGGTCCCCATAGGAATGCACTGACAGCTGCACTGACAGCTTTTCACCACTAGTCGGCGCACTCCTATGGGGAAACCTCATCGTCTAGCGAAAATCGCCATAGGGAAACATCGTTTTGCGAAGCGCAGTAGCGATCGCAAAAAGGCATCGTCTAGCGATTTCCTCGTCCTGCGAGGCAATCGTCTAGCGAGGCACCACTGTACTGGGGAACCCATACAGAAGTCCCTAATGATAGGTGATCATTTTGTTAATTGCCATAATGTTCTTACATTGTGAATCTTCTAATGAGCAAACACTTTCAACATTTGATTAGCATACAGTGGCAGGATGTGACTAATCTTCGCAAAAGCAGACGCAGATTCCAATTTGTCTCCTAATTTGATATGGCTGAAATGGAGGGCTATACAACGCTGGGCGTCACTCACCAGGAAGTGCCCGTGTCCTTTGCTCTCATGGCCTGAGGTTGGCATGAGTGGCACCATTTGGAATGGAGCAGAATATTTTCCTAGAAAGCGCCTGAATCTGTTAATTTGCAAATGCTTGTCACGCCTTTCTGCTCCTTGTTCCTCTCTTTCACAACTTTTTTCTGTTGAAAAAAAGAATTGAGTGGCTAATGGTCACCTGTTTTTTCTCACCTCCTGCTTCCAACCCCACCACCTTGTCTTCTGCCCCACCGACGACCCCTTGCCAGAATTCCTGGTCTCTTTGCAGAGATGGGGGGGGGGGGGGAAGGGATCCCCTTTGATGGGAGGAATGGCCTCCTCCAAGTAAGTTGGTTAAGCCTTTGGGTCAGAGTCCCAAGTTCGAGTCCTTAACACCAAGTTTAAGTCTGAATCTTTGGTACAGAGTTTTGAGTCCCTATTAAATAAATAAAATAAATATTAAAAACAAGCTTTTTTTTCCTCAGAAAAAGGGGAGAGGTTGGGTGGGTTCTGAGTTGAGCCTGAGTCTTTGGGAAAGAACCCCCCCGAAAAACCCAGTCCAATTTGAGTGGAGTCACTGGTGCTTCTCGACAGTGAGTTGCCTCTCCACTCCTGGCCTCCTTTTTGGGCTTTAGGTCCAATACAGCAGAAATCTGCTCCCTTGAAGTCTGCTACAGGCGTGATCATCCAGGACCGAGCACAGCAGATGGACCGCTGGGTGCAGCACTACTCTGAGCTATATTCCAGAGAGAATGTAGTAACCGAAGAAGCATTAAACACTATAGCCAAGCATGTGCTTCAGGCAGAGGGGCAGGAGGGCATTACCTCTCTCTTGCCCCCATGTCCTGCCACTGTCATTGTTGTGGTCACTGAAAAGGAAGATGGGAGCCATATTTTTGCATTTCAACAGTAACCATTCTGCCTTTTTTGTTCCCAGTCAAGTCTACAGACCTGCACTCATCTCCCAGCTGGAGAAAGAAGATCATCTGTTTGCCCAGGACCCATCACAAGGCAAGAGATCCGCAGGTGGATGCTCAGGCAATGCCCTGAGAGCTCCCTTTATTAACTTAGCATGTGTTACATAGTATGTTGTGAGAATTCAGATAGGATACTAGTTACCTAATCGTAACCAGGATTGGCTGAAGAAACTTTTTGATCTTATGCTCTAGCTCTAAGCGAAAGGGCAGAATAAGGGGTTACCCCGCCCGCTGGCAGCTGCCACTTCCTGCCAGGAGTGTGTGCACGTCACTGGAACAGAATGCAGCTACAACCTAGCAGAACGCCTTCTCCCACCTAGATCTACCCGAGTCACTCGCTATAGCCAGGAAAGACGGCTGAGGGGCCTAACGCCGAGAGAGGCCCGGAAAGAAAGAACTAGAAACCGGGCCTTCTCGGCAGTGGCCCCTCAACTTTGGAACAGCCTGCCATCAGAGATCCGCCTGGCACCCTCGCTGGGTGTTTTTAAGAGCCAATTAAAGACTTGGCTCTTTAGGCAGGCCTTCCCTCCTGTCAATACTTGACTTTTATTTCTTACTTAGTCTTTTGTTTATATTTTCCCATCTTGATTAATACTTTATTGTCGATTTAATTGTTGTTTTAATTGTTTTATGAATAATTTTATTGTAAGCCGCCCTGAGTAGACATTGTCTAGAAGGGCGGGATAAAAATCTAATAAATAGATAAATAAATAAACAAACAAACCTTTAGGCAATCTAAAGCATTTATAGGGTTTCTCTCCTGTGTGTGTCCTTTGATGTAAAAAAAAGAGTACGCTTCACAGTGTACCCCTTTCCACACTCTAGGCATTCATACGGTTTCTTGCCAGTATCAATCGTTTCATATGAAGCGAGATTAAGATGTACAGGGAGGCTGTTTCCACCTCCCCTACAATCCTTTATTCTCTCCTGGGTGTGCACTCTCCTATGTCTAGTAAAGCCCCGGCTGTGTTTGAATACTTTCTCAGAAACAGAATGCTTTCTCCTTTTCCTTTCCTGCTTTTTCCAAAGAGTGGGGAGTTCAGAAGCATCAACTGAAGATTTCTCATTCCCATTCTTTAGTTGGTTTCCTCTGTACCATTTCTCTCCCCTTGATTTTCATGTGGGAGCTCAGTCTGGCGAATGACAGAGTTGGCCCTGACACTCCTGCACCAATGAGCGGAGATTTTTCCACCTGCTTGTCTTTGAGACCATGGGTGGTTGTGTCTTCTTTGAGCGGAGATGGGCTAGCTTCCCTTTCTGCACTTCAGGGAAGTGAGTTCATTCTGGAGGTATTCAAACTGATACGTCAGGTTTATCTATTTTTCCATCTGGCCACAGCAGAGATACTGGGGTGAAATGCACAGGACCCACCTCTCTTCCAAGGATATCACTATCTGGTAAAAGGAGACTTCACTAACAGCATCTGAATACAATAAACATCTCAAGAGCAACCCTGGCTGAATCAGCTTCAGTTTCTGCCTACGCTTCACACAGGCCTACCTCAAACTTGTTTGTGTCCCTCCAACTTCCACCATGGGAAAACAGGATAGTCTAAATCACGTTGGTCGAGGTGCCTGCTGACATCTGTGCTATCAGAGTTCCACTTGGAACATGTCCACATCAACCACATTTTGTGCCAGCTGGAGGAAGTTTGCAAAGTGGTCACTTGGAAGATAGGCACTCTTCCTTTGTCAGGCATTACTGCATGAACGGCTTCCCTCAGCTGAGGTGGCGTTGGAGAGAAGAGTCCTTCAACAGGTGGAAGACCTCTCCTACGTCCAACTCGAATGCTCTTAATACCTGTAGAGGGTAGGTGAACCTCTCTTTGGTCCCACACTAGAACACTAGGCTTTCGTAAATCCCATCTAATGAGGATGTCCTCCTCTGCTACAGGAAAAATGAAACCATTGGTACTTGCCATGAAATGTTCATTTTATGTAGCAGCAGGAGGACATCCTTCCCCTCTCTCGAGTTATTATGACCATGTTCTGGGAGGGGCATCTACCATGTCTGTTTTTTTCTCGTGGCTGGAGATGAAGACTGATTCAGCCAGAGTTGGTCCCTCTCTCTTAAAGGAGTCCTACTGCTGCCTAATTGGCTCATCGCTGCCCGTGGAAGCAAGAAGGAGGGACAACCCATCTCTTAGAGGATGTCCTCCTGCTACATAAAATGAACATTTCACAATGAGTGCCAGTCTTCCTTTCATAAACGACTCTGGAAACTGTAAAGAAAAAGAGTGGTGTTCATACAAGGTTTTAGTTCTGGGAACATTTCAGAGAAGACATACTCTGTGCCAAGTTACCCCCAAGTCAGAGAAAGCTAAAGTTGAATATTACTGGGGATTCTTTTTCAAATGAATTGCATCTAGGGAAAGTAAAATGTATATTGTGTGACATCGTTAAAAGAAGCACTGAGAATCATGGAAGACCTGCAGCTGGAACCCTGAAATGACATGAACAGCAATACAGAGAAAGGCTCAAGAGGAGGAGGAGGAGGAGGAAATGGCCAAAGTGAAAATGGTAGGTACAGCACAAAAGAGCAGGAGCAAGAGGGTGGGGGAAATCACAAGACAGGACAAGGAGCTGGAATTTCAAGCAGGGCCAGACTTCCGAGACAAGCAAAAACTACACAAATATACAAGAGCGACCAGTCAGCTCTAACGAAATGTGTAAGATTAAGTGTTTTCTTTGCACAGTATTAAAGAGACAAGCAGATCTACAGAGCTCCACAGAGATTCTAAAACCAAAGAGCTTAAAAGAACTAAAAGGTATCTCTTAACTAAAAGAACTAAAAGGAATCTCTTGTCTTATGAATGGAACTATAAAGTATGCTTTTAGTTTAAAAAAAATTAAGCAAAAGAAGGAGGGAGGGTCTCCTCCAGGAGATCCGGTGGAAAAAGCACAGCCAAGCCACCACCACCACCACCACCCCCGGGAGCCAGGCCAGTTGCTGGTCCCAGTCAGCAGCCCGGCTGCTCCATTTTGCACTGGCTGAACTTTCCGAACCGTCTCCAAGGGCAGCCCCCCACCCCACCCCCGAAAGTGCCCTTCTTCTGTCTTTCCGCCTGCTGCCCTTCTGGTCCCCCTTTCCCCAAGAAGACAAAGGGGAGGGGCTCCTCATTAGTCTTATTAATTATTACCCCTCCCCCCCATCGCCTCCCTGCACTTTCAGTCTCCCTCTCCCCCATTCATCTCCCTTCAGGGAACCCTGGGGGGGGGGGGGCTAAAGGGGAGGGACCATAGAGCTAGGAAGGAATGGAGGAGCCCTCTCTCCTTAGCGCCTCTCTTAGGGGGACCGGAAGCCGGGCCCGTCCTCTCTCTCTCTCCCCCAACTCTATGGTCTCCGGTGGACTCTTCCTCGCCCGTTTCCCGCCAGAGGACCTGGAAGGAGGTGCCCGAGGTCGGTAGGGGTGTGGGTGTGGGTGTGTGTGTGTGGGTGTATTTGTGAGAGAGAGTTGTGGGTTGGGGGGGATTTCCAAAATGGAACATTAATCCCCCCCCAACTCCCCAGGGACTGCGCGGGGGGGGGGGTCTCTTTCTCATCCCGCGGTTGCTCCGCCTGGAGGGAAGGAAGGACCCCCGTTTCAACCCCCCCCTTTCCTCGGGGTGTGTGCGGTTTTTTTCCTCCTGCATAGAGACCCCCCCCCCTTTTCCCTTTTTTGCTTTCCTTCCTTCCTTCGGGGGGGGGGGCTTTTCCAAAGGGAAGGAGAGGCGGTGACTGGGTCTCTTCCCCCCCCCTTTATTCTCTCCCCCTCCCTCTTTTCTTCCTCCTCCAGGCTTACTCTCTGGGTGACCCCCCCCCCCCGCCTTCCTTCGCCCACGCTTGGCCATGGGGCCTTTTGGATTCCCATTTGGGGGGGGGGGACATGAGGGGCCTCCTTTTTTTAAAGTTAAGTTTTGTTCCCCCTTCCCCCCCCCCCCCCACCATTTCGCTTCCAATGCGCTGTTTGCCCTCTTTGTGGGGGAAAGGGCGGTTCTTGCCCAGCCAGCTTTCCAAAAGAATGGGCTTCTGCCCGGAGACAGGTGACGCATAAGGAGCAGGAGGAGGAGCGAGCTCTCATTGGGCCTCCATTGTCTTCTAGGCCGAAACAAAACCACTCCCCTGCGCGTCTCTGGGTTGCCAGGCAACCCCCTCATAGACGCCATAAGGAGACCAGCCCTGGAGGGCTTCCGCCCAGCAACGGGTGACGCGCAGGAGGAGCGAGTTCTCATTGGGTCTCCAGTGTTCTTCCCTGGGCGGAGCCAGAGCCTCCCTCCTTCAGCCTCGTCCTCTTTCCCGCCTGAGGATCCGGAAGGAGGGGGGCGATGGGCCTTGGGGGGAGGGGGGGATAGAGGGGGGAGGGAGGGAGGAGAGGGGGGGTGGGGGCCCCAGAAAGATATTCCCCCCAAAGGGGAGAAAAATGCCCGCCCGCTCCCCCCACACTCCTGGGGGGGGGCTTTCCGTTCCTCGTCTCCTCCTTGGGGGGGGAATCTTTAGTGGGGCTTTTGTGTTTTTGTGTCTCTCTGTGTGTGTGTGTGTGTTTGTGGGGAAAGAGAGACGGGAAGTCAGGGCGGGGCCGAGACCCCGATACTCCGAACGGGCAGGAGGGACCCCCCCCCCAGCAAGGCCCCCGGGCCCCTCTTTGTGTGTGTGTGTGTGGTTGTGTGTGTGTGTTTTTTTCTCGCTAAGTCCCCTCAGGCTCGCCTCTCCCTCCCCCCGTTGTGGTTGTTTCTCGCCCCCCCCACCTTCTCCAGCCAAAGTCTGAGCGTTACCCCCCCCAGGAAACCTCTTTTGTTGGGAAGCTTTGGGGGGAAGTTCCTGGAAAGCCCCAAGTAGGAAATGGGGGCCTTTTTGTGGGGGGGGAAGAGAAGAGGGAGGGGGGGCTGCAAGGGGGTGGGAGTAGGGGGTGGGGGGGATAGGAGGGGGCCCAAAGAAATGGGGCTTGGAGGGGGGAGAAGACAGGGGGTCGGCTGGGAGGGAGGGATGTTGTTGATGATGATGATATTTCATTTCGATGCTGCCCATCTGGCACCCGAGGCTGCTGCTGATGGAGGGAAGTTCCGGGCAGAGGAACCAGGCCCTGACCTGAACCCAGACCCTCAAACTCCCCCCCCTCCCATACTCTTCCCACCCAGAGCAATGGGGTCACGAGAGCCCCTGGGGAGAAGGGCTGCCCGTTTCCTACACTGGGAAAAGTGTGTATGTGTGTGTGTGTGGAGTCTTTTTGAGGTTTGCTGATGATGATTTTGGATAAAAAAAAATATTCTCAGGAAATTGTCTGAATCTCCTCTTGTTTTCCAGGAAGAGACTTTCTTAGAGGCAGGAAATTCAGTCATTAGATTGTTAATTAGCTTAGAATTCATGCATTCATTCATTCATTCAAAATTACTTTCCTCCTCTTTGCTTGTTTATGTCTTACTGTTTTCGTTGGCGCAGGGGACGGTGGTCGGCTGGATGGCCAGACCTTGGGGCTGGAGAGGCTGAGCGAAGGGCCTCCTGGAAGGTCTTAAAAAGCAGACGGAGGTTGTGTGTCATCATCACACGGGTGGTGCCGGACCACCACATTCCGGACAGCCTCTTTCCGGTTTTTCATGCCTCTGTGAAATAGTACGGGGAATTAATGGAAACCTGAAACACTCCACAGGCTGAGGGTCGAGGGGTTGAACAAAAGTCCCCCCCCCCCAGCACCACTGTCGTTCCCAGAGTGACACCACACAAGGGAAAATCCCAGAAGCTGACTCCCCTTTTCGTCAAGTGACCACTCCTCCCCCAGACACAAAGCCATGGCCAGGGCTGTGAAGGGTAACGAGCAGAAGAGGGTCTCCTGCAGAGTCCAGGGGTCCCCAACCTCGGGCCTCCAGAGGTTCTTGGACTGCAACTCCCAGAAGCCTTCACCACCCCCTCTGCTGGCCAGGATTTCTGGGAGCGGAAGTCCAAGAACATCCGGAGGCCCAAGGTTGGGGACCCCCTCCTATAGACCCTCTGGACAGCTGCCTTGGGTGTGGTCAGCCTTCAGCCGCCCTTTGCTCTGTCAGGCTTGGCCTCCTTTTTCCTGCTGGCAAGGCGGGCACGAGATTGTGCAGCAGTTTTGGGCTATTTCCTGGCTATTGGAATCGTGGGTATAGAAGCACACAATCCCCCCCACATTCATAAACCGGAGGGTATTTTTTAAAAAACAATTGAATTCTCTAGATTGGCAAAAAGACAAAGGCTTTTATGCTAAGGGAAAGCTTTTGGTTTTGTCCATCCAAGAAGGCTCCAGAATGATTTGTGTTTTTTTTTTCTTTTCTCCCAAGGACGGGGTGAGACTCAGCTGATGCTCTCCCGGCTTTTCTCTGGACGAAAAGGCAAGAATCCAACTCCGAAGCCCCCCTAAAACTTGAATAGCAGGTGAGATCTCTTTCATTCTTTGGGACCAAAAGCACCACTGTGTTTGTTTATTTATTAAACAGTAACCCTATGATTAGCAGGACGCTAATCCTGAATTACACCAGTATTTCAGAGAATTTTAGCCCAATCGCAGGAAGCATCGGGAGCGTTTGGAGGGCGCCTTCTACCAGATCTTCCATGGTACCTGGTGAGGGCAAGAGGGGCCACCAAGATGGGCGTGACAGTGCAAAGGACTGAGTTGGTGTGAAATCTCCATATTCTGAGGTTCACTTTGAGTCTCTTCTGTCAACTTCATTCTGTCGCCCAGTTCTGGAGACCTCTGGTTTGTGAAAGCAAACACACACTGTCAGTTCCCTGGCTGAGTGGAGGTTTCAACCCGGGTTGCGTGAGTCCCAGTTTTACTGTCTACAGCAGTGCCTCTCTGAACATGTGCAGAGTGTTTTTCTTTTGGTTCCCACTCCTGCTGGGCTCAACCCTGTGGTCACCAAGAGCAGGTGCTGTCAATGAGATTCCAACCCTGGACAGCCTGGCATGGGGCCTCCCCGGAATTTCTCCTTTCCTCTTTTGGGATCCAAGAGGGTGAAGTGAAGAATTCACTCCTGCATGTGGGGATTGTTGGAGAGGGAAAGATGGAAGAGAGCCTTCTTCTTCTTCTCACTTCTCTGCAAGAGTAGACCTTTTTTTCAATCCATGGTGTCTTTTTGGTAGGTTCCATCTGAATGATTGATTGATTTGGGGAGCATCCGTTATCCTTCCGCGTGACATCTCAGGCACATCTTTAAGAGAGAGACACGTTCTCTTAATTCTCCACCATGAGTTTCTGCTGCAGAATTAAGGGGATTAATATCCCAAAGGATGCCGTTTCTCCCACTTTGAGAGGGAAAGTGATCCTTGATGACCTCTTCCAAGTTCTGAGAATTGTTTTTGCAGAATTGATGCTGTCCTAGGAGAACATCCGCCAACCTTCTTCCTGTATCTCTTTGGCTTCTTCCTGCGATGACCAAGGCAGGGTCTCCCCTGGCCAGGCACGGAGCCTCAGCTGCCCTTGAAAGGAAGGGAAGGGAAAGCTGGAGACCCAAGGAGGAGGAAGGCGTGCAGTTTCTTCCTCAAGAAGGGCTCCTGCCGGGAGGTTCTCACAGGGAAGAGGGAAGCTTTGCACAGCCTCTGGAAAGAAACAAGAGGTGGGAAGATTGCAGGGTGCGGGTGTGGGCGTTTGTGCATTTATCGGGCCTCAGGCATGGATTTTAGAGAAGGTGCCAATTGCTTTAAGCAAGTGGTAGATGGAGCGCTTACACACACACACATACATATATACACACATACATGCATACGTACATAAATGTGGGTTAGGATTTCTCCCCTAAGGTTCCCACAGTGTTTAAAAAAAATTTTTTTTTGTCAAGATCTTTGTCCATCATTTCCCCAAAACGTACCGAATCTGTTGCAGAAACGTCATTGAAATGAAGTTTGAGGATGATGGTCTTTGGTCATAAGGAGAGGACATCGATTTTGAATCCCAACGTCAGATCAAGGGGTGAAAGATACACGGAGACAGAGAGTATAGGATCCGATGGACCTCTTCATTATTGAGAAAAAAATGAGAGAAGGAAAATAAACTAAGATGCAAGTTATTTCACTTACAATCTCCTTTCTGTTTTTCATTGCTTCTAACTTCAGTCTTTTTTCAATTGTCTCTTCAATTTTCCTAATTTTTCTACCTTCTCCTTCCTTTCTTTTCTATTCTTTTGCCCATTTTTCTAATTGAACTATGTTTAGTGATGACATCCTCTCTTCTCCCACTATCTTTCCTATTTGCTTGCTATCTTGTATCTGTTTCATCCAGTTTTTTATAAACCCATTTAAGATTTTCTGGAGAATTTCTCAACCACTTTGGTCAGAGGGGAGATTGGTGGACTTAATACTTCCCTGTAACATTACCAACTTCCTAACATGCCGTAGTTTTCCGTGTATAAAATGGTACTTTTTCCACAGCCCACTGGTTACACGGAAGTAAGCTGAGAGCACGGAGAGAACAAAAAAGGGCCCGTACGTTGCCTCTGTAAACAGGCTTCCTTCAATCACGAGGCTTTGCTTCCTACAGTCAGGAGACTTAGCTTGCTCCAATCACGAGTCTTATGGAACTGACGTCAGCTGATGCTCTACAAACCGATTGGAACACACCTCATTGGAGGTGGAGACTGCAGGCTCAGAAGCATCAGGGACTCCTAATGCCCGAACATTCTGAGCCCAGAGGCTAAATACTCAAAGCTAAGTTTTCTTAATTTTTGGGTTAGAAAAGAGTCTGTGTGGGTCTTATAAACAAAGGTGTCTTATAAGTAGAAAAATACAGTATTTTTTAAGAACAGGTTTATCAATCTTTTTAACCTCTTCCCCAATGTTTTCTTTGAAAAAAAATGTTATCCAAAATTCCCTCCTTTCCATGCATTTCTAAATCTTTTCATATTAAATCTTTATTGTTGGTTATAATACCTGAAATACATCTTAATTGATTTGCTATATAATAACATTTAATATTGGTTATCTGACAACCTTCTTTTTGTAATATCTACCAACATTTCTTATTCATCCTAGCTTTCTTACTATTATTGCAATATGTATTAATCATCACTTGCCATTATTTTAACTACTTACCCGAAATCTTTATTGGTAACATCCAGAATAGGAAATATAATTTAGGGATCTATTTCATTTTAAATAATGGACTTCTGCCAAACCACAAAATGTTTCATGTTTTATATTCCTTTATCTTTTTACTTATCTTGTTCCTCAACCTATCTGAATTGATTTTAATTTCATCTTGTAATTTCCAAGTAATCTTTACCCAGGTGTGCTTGGGAAGAAAATAAATAAATAAGGTCTGTTCCATGCACAGGGTGTTGGTGGTTGGTCGGGTGAGCTTTCCTTCATTCCAGCCTGGTGTGCAAGCTTTGGAGTCCTCCAGAACTCTTCATCAGCCCAAGTAGTGCTTATGTCACAGTGGCGCAGTTTTTAGCAGCGCCTGTTGCCGAAGCTCCTTGTTCCAGCCCCAGCAGTCAAGAAAATCAGGCAGAGGCACTAGACTTCTAGCAACTAAGTCTATTGCCATTTATATACAGCAGCAACAGCGTAAAAGTCCACAACCCTCTGCATGAGCCAAGAGAAAAAAGTCATTACCCAGTGGCCATATAGACTATCACACTGTCCAGTCGGTGGTCAGAGACCTGATGTCATCTTCACCCTTAAGTTATGTATTCCAGTGTCCTTGTCGGGCACAACTGCTGAACACTTTGGACGTGATCTCTGTGCTGAGTGTTCATGGCTGTAAAATTAAGGTTCTGTTTTATTTGGCTTATTTTATATAACCTGACAGTCTGAATGTGGGATATTGTGATTCTGTAGTCACAATTCAAAAAAAAAAAAAAAGGTCCAATATTGCTGCACAATGTCGTGCCTGTATTGCTAGCAGGAGAAAACGTTGCCAGGCTTCCCCTAGGAAAGGGCAGCCTGAATATTGACAGCAGGACTGGGAGCAGTGAAGATGGTCTACCCAGGACACCCTCCCTTCTGCTCCCTGCCATCCACACTTGCTGAAAAACAGCCCTGACCTTTGCCTTGGGTTTGGGAGAGAAGCGGTGGACTTGTCGGACTGTCAGCTTCTGGGATTTCCCCTTGTGGGATGTCGCTCTGTGAACGGTAGTGGTTCTGGGGGACTCCTGCTCCACCTCTTGGCCGCTGGAGTGTCTCCGGGTTCCATGGGTTCCCGTACTATTTCACACCGTTACAAGACAGGGGATACCTAGCTCAGCAGTACTAGGAGCGAGAAGGACCTTGGAATCGTCTTAGGTCACAAGCCAACAGTGTGATGTGGCTGCAAAAAAGGCCAATGCTAATTAGGCTGCATTAAGAGAGGGAGAGTCTCCAAATCCCATGAAGTGCTAGTTCCCTTCTCCTTGGTAAACCTAATCCTCCTGTTGTTGTTGTTTAGTCGTGTCCGACTCTTCGTGACCCCATGGACCAGAGCACGCCAGACCCTCCCATCTTCCATTGCCTCCCGGAGTTGGGTCAAATTCATGTTGCTTTCTCCTAGTTTCTGATATTAATACCAGTACTTTTTATTAATCCTTGCTTTTTCATCACCATTTCAAAATCTGTTAATTATGTTTTGCCAGTCTTTCAAATCTTTCTTTATTGGTTTCATCCTAAAGAAAAAAGAATTTTAGGTACCAACCCTTTGTTACACATTTCATAGTGCGTTAAATTAGGCTTTCCTTACTACCCTCTCTTACGAATTATCCTCCATATTTCCATCAATTCTTTCTCCGTTTTCTCTAATATATGTTTATGTTGTAAAATGTCAAGAAAACTTTTGATATGTGGACACAAACAGTGTCCTTGGTGGAAGCGTAGATGTTGCCCCTCATGAGAGAATGGGAAGAGACCTGACAGAAACTCCATGCTTTGTCTTTCTCTCAGGATGCAAAAACTTATGACAGGCAAACGTAATTAGAAAAATACTTTCTATTTAAACATTTAACTTAAATAGCTTAACTTCAGCATAACAGCATGTACAGAACATATAATGACTTTTTTGCTCACGAACCCACTGTCAGCCTGACCTCCCTTAAGCAAAGGTGCAGCAATGAATGATCCGCCTGAGCTGCTTTTATACAAACTTCAGCCCCTACAGTCCCAGGCACCTGCCCGTGGCTACGGCAGCCTCAAACTTTCCGAGTGAGTCAGCTTCAGGGGTTTGGCTGACCTACACGCAGTTTGTTTCTCTGGCTTTCCTATGTGAGTATGTTGAAGACTTTAATTTATTTCTCAGTGACATGATTTGTACAAATAGTTTGGCATAAAATTACTGTACGTAACCTCCACCTCCTAGTTTAGGAGGTGGATAATTACATGTACCCTTAAAATCCATGTTTACCAATGTGTGATCTGCTACTTTTATTAACCCTACGTCTGTCTTACAAACTCTAAATCACAATCACTATATGCAAATATATATAATCTATCCTAAAATAACTTATATGCTGATGAATAAAAAGTAAACTTTACATCTCCTTTCACTTCTCTCCAAACATCTTGCATGTCAGTTCGATTTATCAGTTTATTTCATATTGTAATATTATACCTTCTTTCATCCTTGGTAGGGTTTAACTTCTCTTCCTCTTCATCCATTAACATTTATCTTTATTTTTCAAGACTTTAAACCAGGAGTGTCCAACCTTTCACCTTCCCTGGGCCACATTAGAAGATGAAAATTTGGTTTGGGCCGCACATAAAATAAAATAAGAGTAACGATACCTGATCATCCAAAAAAACCATAGAAAACCTAGTTAACATCTTAAACTTACTTGGAAATGAAGTTAGTGAGATGTTTGACATTGTTTCTCAGCCACCAATGCTTCCATATTTGCTTTGATGGAACTTGTTGCAATTCTCAGTGAGTGCTCAAGGTTAGAGCAGGGGGTGAGGGAACTTTTTTACTTCTGCCGAGCAGGAAGAGGAAGCCGGTGCACTCCCTTCCCATCCCTGGCGCGGGTTTACCCGTGAGTAAGCGCGGGTCTACTCGCGAGTAAGCGCCACCGAAGGCGCGGCAGTGGAGGTAAGGTTCTGCTTTTTCCTTTTAAAAAAATTGATCTGGGTGGGTTTTGGAGGGTAGGTTTGGGCTGGGGGGGTTATGTTTCTCTGTGTTTTTTTTTTGTTTGTTTGTTTGTTTTTTGTTTTTTTTTTTTTTTTGCAGTCCCAGCGTGGGGCTTGCTCCAATGTTTATTTTTGGATTGGTTTGTTTTTGTTTTTGTTTTTTTGCAGTCCCAGCGTCGGACTTGCAGTGTTTGGGCTTTCCCCCAATTCGAATTTCCCACCCTTTCTCCCTGCCTTTTTGCCTTCGGAGGTCTGCAAGGGCTCCCTCCGATATCGGGGGAAAGCCCTTGGAGACCTCCTGGGGGTCCGATCGCGGCGGCAGGTCTACTCGTGAGTAAGCATTGCGGAAAGCGCGGGTCTACTCGCGAGTAAGCGCCGCCGAAGGCGCAGCAGTGGAGGTAAGGTTATGCTTTTTCCGACATTGGAGTAAGCTCTTTGAGACCTCCAAAGGCAAAAAGACGGGGAAAGGGCAAGAAATTCGAACTTTGGAATTTCTTTAAAAATAAAAAATTGCACTGGGCCGCATTACGAGCCGACCTGGGCCGCATGCGGCCCGTGGGCCGTGGGTTGGACAAGCCTGCTTTAAACCATTCCATTTTAGCATCACATCTCCATTTGGTCCCATACTCTGACGACATGCCCCAGCAAAGCAACACCCAATAGTAACAAATCCTCAAACTTTAACTATTTTCCTAAAAAAAAAAAAAAAAAAACACTAACCCATAAACCCTCACCGCTACATTTAATAATATTTCCCCCTCATTTTGGCAAGAGCCTACCTGGCCACGGTTAAGTGCAAAGTCCTGCACCTTGGAAAAAGAAACCAATTGCACAGTTACAAGATGGGGGATACTTGACTCAGCAAAACTACGAGCGAGAGGGATGTTGGAATTGTTGTAGATCGCAAGCTAAATGTGAGCCAACAGTGGCTTTTTATTAATCCAGGTTCTCCTAGCTCTTCCTTCCCCTTCTCCTTTCA